>CM075977.1:187118176-187306654 GCA_038087875.1 Malacoraja senta
ACCTCCTCCAACCTTATCTACTGTATCTACTGTTCCAGGTGTGGAACTGTATGTGGGCGAGACCAAGCGCAGGCTTAGCGATCATTTCGCTGAACACCTCAACTCAGTCCTCCTGAACCTACCTGATCTCCCAGTTGCTGGACACTTTAACTCCCCCTCCCATTCCCACACTGACCTTTGTTAGAGTGAGGCTCAGTGAGAAAATTGGAGGAACAGCACCTCATATTTTGCTTAGGCAGCTGGCACCCGAGCAGTATGAACATTGACTTCTCCAACTTCAAGTAACCATTGCTTTTCCTCTCTCTCCATCCCTCCCCTTCCCAGTTCTCCAACCAGACTTACTGTCTCTGACCACATTCTATCTCTGTTTGCTTTGATGTTACCTTCTCCCAGCTAACAATGAGCTATTCTACATTTTCCTTGATCTCCGTTCCCTTTGCCCTGTTTTCATACCTTCACCTTATCTATCTATCTCCCTCCCCCCTGACATCAGTCTGAAGAAGGGTCTCAACCCAAAACGTCAACCACACCTTCTCTCCAGAGATGCTGCATGTCCCGCTGAGTTACTCCAGCATTTTGTGTCTGCCTCTAATTGGTAGTATTTTCAGAACAAGGTTAGAAACTGTGGGTTAGGGTAAAGTTAGTGTAAAAACAGGTTGTCGATAGTTGTTGTGGACTCGGTGGGCCAAAGTGAATATTTATGTACTGTTTCACAACGTGACTATCTGACATGAGGGGATGTCTTGATGCTATTAAAAATGCCATGACAAGCCTTCCTCTATACAACCACTGTGATATTTTCTTAAAAGTCAGACTTCAAAGGTGGTCACTGAAACCAATGAACAAAATCAGTTGTTCATTAATTGGTACCACCAAAAAAGGGCTGTTTTTCTTTCATTTGGCTGCGATCCACTTCCTCTTGCGACATCTCCATTGACCCGTTTTAAATCCTGACCCATGGTGCTGTCTCTGTGGAGTTTGCACATTCTTCCTGTAACCATATGGGTTTCCTCAGTTTGGAATGGATTCCTCGCAAACACTAAAATGTGTAGGTTTTGGGTTACTTCAACTCTGTAAATTATTCATAGTGTGTAGGTGAGTGGTGGAATCTGGAGGGATTAGACGGTGATGTGGAGGGAATAAAACGGGATGAGTGTAGGATTGAGTAAACAGGTGCCCGATGACTCAGTGGACTGAGGAGAAATTTCTTTAGTCAAAGGGTGGTGAATCTGTGGAATACATTGGCACAGAATGTTGAGGGGGCCGAGTCAGTGGATATTTTTAAGGTAGAGATAGATAGATTCTTGATTCGTATGGGTGTAAGAGGTTATGGGGAGAAGGTAGGAGAATATGGTTAGATCAGCCATGATTGAATGGCAAAGTAGACTTGATGGGCCAAATGGCCTAATTCTACTCCTTCACTTATGATTTTACGATCTTATGATTTGGATGTCCATCAATGAATTAGTTTAACTGTGCCTTGAAGTAAATTACAGCTTCTGATAATGATCATACACTATTCCTGAGCCTCAGCATCACAGTGTCCTTTCTCTCATTCCCATACTACACAACAAATATTCTACCATATATTCTTGTGATTTAATCTAACTACTAATATGAGCATTATTTGACTCTGCCACTATCCCCAACCACTCTTTATTCCAACACTTCTATTTACTTCCTGAGAGCCAGAGACTGAGCTACAGATAGCTGCTGCAAAATGACCTTATGCAAGGGCCTGTGTCCATGTTGTTTGACTCTATGATCTATCATTTTACTTCGGAGTCACGTGAGTGACTACATGAAGAAGACCCGTCAGGGCGCATGCGCGTCATTACGTCTGACGCATTGGCGCCCGGCAGCAGGAGGACAGAGCTCCTCCTGCAGGTGAGTAGTTACAGCTCCACCAAAGTCGGGGAGACTTTGGAGGAGTTAGAAAAAAGTAGACAAATTGTTGCTGTATTTATTTTCCCCATAATGCAGGAACAAGTAAAAAATCATCAAGGTGCAGGCCAGCTACGGACAAGGAGAGAGAGAGCTGTGGGAGCGCAGTCTCTGAAAGGCAGCCTGTCACCTCTGGGGAGTCGCAAGCCGGTAGCGGTGCGGCGACAGACTTGGCAAAGTGCCCAGCTGGGTACACAGCCAACGCCAGTCGGGCGTTATGCATAAGCCAAGTCTGTCAGGGCCATTGACTCCGCAGAGTCGGGCCAGGAGAGTCCCGTCGGGGACAGGATACCGTGACCCAGCGGTTATCCAAAAGGAGCAGCGCATACAGGGGCTGCTCCACAAAGCCACACTCCAGGAGGAGTAGTGCAGGCGAGAGGCCGTGGGGACGGCTCCGCCGGCAGTGCCTAGGAGAGGCCTGCTTCACAAAGCCACATTCCAGGAGGAGTTGTGCAGGCGGGAGGCCGTCAGGAAGGCTCCGATGGCAGTGCCTAGTAGAGGCCTGCTTGAAAGCACCCTCTTTGCAAGAGGTGAGTGCAGAAGGGCAGATACGCTCTGACCCTGAGTATGACGACGACTTCCAAAGGGAGGGCATGCAGCGGCCAGAGCTGACACCGTGTGCAGCACGGTTTGCCATGTCGTCGGACGCTGGTGAGCCTCTGGGTGAGGAACTTGCCACCAGCATAAAATATGCTTCACTCTGCCAGCCTGGCACAGTGCAACCGGCACAGCTGTTTGGCGAGGATTTCGCAAAGCAGGTGAAGGAGCTGGAGGAGGAGGCCAAGGCGGTGGGCTTGATTAAGCAGCCAGCAGCCACATATCCACCAAAGCGCAAGTATCCCTATAAGCGAGGAGATGGGTCCAGGCAAGGGACGAGTCCAGCTACGATGCAGCGCAGTTGGCGTTCGGCTGTAGCAGCGCCAGGCAAGATATCCAGCTCGAGGTCGGGAAAGAATGCCAGGTGGTAAGGAGGTAAGTGGGTCTGGTTCTCATGTAGACAGATCTAATGTGATACAATTAAATGTTTACCTCAGATATGTTTATACTGAAGGTTATGGAAGGGTATCGAATAAAGCTTAATGCAAATTCTGATTTACCCATGCAACATGTTCCAAAAAGGAGTTTGACTTCAGTATCACAGAACAATTGGAAGTTCAGGTGAAACTTGCAAGCTTATGTAATAAAGGTGTAATTGCTAAGGCAGTTTACCAAAGCCATCAGTTTGTGTCCAATATCTTTCCCAGACCAAAAAAGGGATGGGGGATGCAGAATTATACTGGACCTGAATAGTCAAACCTTTTTGTACGGTATAGACATTTTAAGATGGAAACATTTGAGGAGATCTTAAAGATGCGGATTCAGTGTCTGTTCATTTGCAGGATAGAAGATTTAAAGTTCAGCTGGATGGGGCAATTATGGCAATACAATGCACTGCCTAATGGTTTGTCTTCAGCTCCTAGAGTGATTACAAAGTTGTTAAAACCTATTCTAGGCATGATGAGGTCAAGGGCATGTGCTCATGTCTTAACTAGATAATATCTTGATTGTAGGACAATCAAAAGAAACAGCTGAAGCATCAGTGGCAGTTGGTAAAAACCACTTTTTAAAATTGGGCTTCATGAACCGAATAATTCTCAGCTATGTTTTGTCTGGGGATAGTTACACTGTTATCTCTGGAATGTTGAATCAAGGACATTTTCTGTTCAAAACGTGTAAACAACTTTACAGCTGGAATATGAATCAGAAAATAATTGCTTATTGATTAAAATGTTATAACCAATTGTAAGAACTTATCCTATTAACAACTTTAAAAGTTATGCAGGTTAGATTAGAATACTAACAAAAAAACAAAAAAATAATGAACTAACATACTAATATGAATTTTTAATAAATTGTAACCTTGTCTATAAGCGGGAGGAGGGGATGAGAAACGAGCTCCTGGCTTATGTCCAGGAGCACGTCTCGTTAACCCCTTCAACCAACAGTTGATTCTTATTGAAATAAAAAATATTGGTTTAATAATTAAACTCTGATATATATATATGTTATAAGGAAATATCAGGGTAAAATTGTATTATATATCTGAATGTGAGGCCTCGTTTTAATATTTTAATATGTTATGATTAACTAAGAGAGCGGAGCTAGTTGAGTAACAACGCAATGGAAGTCAAAACAAGGTTTTTTCCCACCTACAGGTGGGTCACTCGCTACAGTGCCGATTATATCAAACACTGTAGCCTCACTTTTTTAGTTTTTTTTTTATCACATAAAATCACTTGTTTGTGTTTTGTGTTTAGTGATAAGAGTAATATGGACATACCAGCAAAAGTTAATAATTCAAAAACTCCCCCAATACCTAAAGACCTGGGACATGGACGCACCACAAGATTCAAAGGTACTATAATTATTCAAAATGCATGACACCACACAAAAGAACCTAGGAGGAATCTCATTTTGTAGTTGGAATATAAGAGGTATTAACGAACCTATCAAAAGGGGTAAGATATTAGCTCAGCTAAAAATGTATAATTCTGACATTACCTTCCTACAAGAAACACACCTAAAACCTCAGGACCAAGTTAGGCTGAGGGCGAAATGGATAGGTCAAACATACCACTCGCTACAGTGCCGATTATATCAAACACTGTAGCCTCACTTTTTTAGTTTTTTTTTTATCACATAAAATCACTTGTTTGTGTTTTGTGTTTAGTGATAAGAGTAATATGGACATACCAGCAAAAGTTAATAATTCACTTCAAAATCTAGAGGCACGTCAATTATCATAAGAAAAGGTATACCATTTAAAGCAAAGAATATTATAACAGATATAGAAGGGAGATACCTAATAGTTAATGGAGAAATCCATGACACTCCACTTACTTTGGTAAATATATATGCCCCTAACTTTGATAACCCCCACTTTTTCAATAAAATCTTCAATATAATTGCAGAGTCAAACTATCAAAATGTTATAATAGGCGGAGACTTTAACTGTGTTTTAGATCCGTACTTAGATAAATCAAGTCAAAAACAGAGAGGGAATATGAAATCGAAAACTGGGGAACTCCTCAATACCTATATAAATAACACTAATATAGAAGATGTTTGGAGAATTGTGAATCCAACTGGCAGGGAATATTCGTTTTACTCAATGGTACATAAGACATACTCACGTATAGACTACTTTCTGCTGGATACAAAATTAATCCCCCAAACATCTAATGCAATATACCATACAAATTCAATTTCAGACCATTCTCCACTAACTTTCTTTTTAAAACTGGAAGGATTGTCTAAGAATAATTCATTTTGGAGATTTAACTCTCAAATTTTAAAAGATCCACAAGCGAGTATATATTTAAAAGAACAAATGGAGGTCTTTTTTCAAACAAATGATACTTCAGATATATCGCCTACTTTACTTTGGGAATCTTTTAAAGCATACATTAGGGGTATTATAATTTCATATCAAGCTTTTCAAAATAAAAAGAATAAGAATGAACAAAGACAGTTAGAAGAACTTATTAGACAAATGGATATAGATAATGCTAAAGATCCATCAATAGATAAACATAATAAAATAATAATTTTAAAATTTAAATTAAATAAATTATTATCTGCCAAACTTATAAGACTTTTTCAAATTACAAAACAAGAGCACTTTGAATTTGGGGATAAACCGCATAAACTTTTGGCTCGCCAGCTAAAAAAACGAGAAAAGGAACATACTATACCAAAGATCAAATCAGATAAAGGGGAATTATTAACAACACCGAAGGATATTAATAAAAGATTTGTGCAATTTTACGAGAATTTGTATACATCTAAAACGATAATTGATTCCAATAATATCACAAAGTTCTTGGATACCTGTAATCTTCCAAAGTTAGAGATGAAGGAACAAGAGGAACTGGGTGCACGAATCTCAATTAAGGAATTAGAAGATACAATAAACTCATTAAAAAATGGAAAAACACCAGGCCCTGATGGATTTACTAATGAATTTTATAAAAGCTTTTATGATAAAATAATACCAAGATTACAAAAAATGTACCAATACGCTTTTAAAAAACGAATACTACCTGATACATTAGCGGAATCAACGATTACATTAATACCTAAGAAAAATAAAGATTTAGAAGAACCTGGCTCATATAGAGCTATAGCATTGTTAAACACAGATCAAAAATATTAGCGAAAACATTAGCTAGAAGATTAAGTAAATACATTAGTAAATTAATAAACCCAGATCAGACAGGGTTTATCCCTAAGAGATACTCATCTAATAATATGAGACGTCTACTCAACATAATGCACTCACACAAATCTGAAGATTAAGAATTATCAATTATTTCGCTGGATGCTGAAAAAGCATTTGATCAAGTAGAATGGAATTATATGTATGAAGAATTACAAAAATTTCAACTGGGAGAGAATTTTATTTTATGGATTAAGTTACTATATAACAAACCTACAGCTAGAATACTTACTAATAACATATTATCCTCGAAATTTCAACTATCAAGGGGAAATAGACAAGGATGCTCATTATCACCACAGCTGTTTGCTCTCATTATTGAACCGCTAGCAGAAAAAATTAGAATACACCCTGATATTCATGGATATAATACTAAAGACTCATATAATAAAATATCTTTATACGCGGATGATATATTATTGTATATTACAAAACCTCAAATCACTATACCAAATATATTAAATTTAATTGAAGACTTCGGATCTTTTTCTGGATATAGAATAAATTGGAATAAAAGTGAAATTATGTCAATAAAACCGAAAGATTCAACACATCTTTTAAAATTCCCTTTTAAAATAGCTACAGAAAAATTTAAATATTTGGGAATCGAAATTACCAGAACATATCAAGGTATGTTCAGGGCAAATTTTGACCCCCTACTTAATAAACTGAATACATTAATTAAATTCTGGAAAACGCTCCCGATGTCTTTAATAGGCCGAATAAACGCAATAAAAATGATCTTTTTACCACAAATTTTATACCTATTTCAATCAATTCCTATATACTTACCTAAGAAGTTTTTTAAAAAACTCGACTCAGATATCACTAATTTTATATGGGACTACAAAGCACATAGAATACAAAAAACCCATCTGAATAAACCTAAAGTATTGGGGGGTCTAGCACTACCTAATTTTATGTATTATTATTGGTCAGTAAATATTAAAAACATGATTCAACTGATGGATAACTCCGCCCAGCAAGTAGACTGGATTGTAATGGAGAAAGAGGATTGCTCCTCTAGAAACATTGGAGCGATCCTCCTCTCTCCAATGAAATTGAATAACATAAACTATAATAAGAACCCAATTATTCATAGTACAATCCGTATTTGGAAACAAATAAAACAAAATTTAAAATTAAGAAACTTATCACTTTTATTACCTATAGTCAATAACCCTTCGTTTAGTCCTTCTATTATAGATAAAGCTTATACACAATGGGATAGACTAGGAATTAAAACGCTTGGTGACTTGTATGAAACTGGAAAATTACTTTCATTTCAACAATTACAAATAAAATATAAACTCGGAAATAATCAATATTTTAAATACTTTCAAATATGCGACTATTTGAAAAAATATACAAAAGATCATTATAATAACCCAGCAGATGTACTGGACGAGGCAATGCAGATAAAAGCGGAATCAGCAAACTTAATATCATATTTGTATAATATTATCTTAAATGCACAAATACCATCTACGGAGGGTATCAGAAGAGACTGGGAACAAGAGTTAGCTATTAAAATTTCAAAGGAAAGTTGGAATGAATACTTATTAAAAGTGCATAAATGCTCGATTAATGTAAGACACACTTTAATACAATTTAAAATTTTACATAGATTATATTAATCGAAAACTAAAATTCATAAAATTTTCCCAAACGTATCATCTATTTGTGATAAATGTCAATCCCAAGAAGCAACTATAGCGCACTCATTTGTCTTCTGTACAAAAATTCAAAAATTTTGGAATGAAATTTTTGAAATCTTCACAAAGTTATTTAAAACAAGACTGATACCCAAAGCAGAATGGATTATCTTCGGAATAACGGAAGATGATCCAGAACTAAATGTGTTTCAAAAGAAATTAATGGACTATTGGTTAATAACTGGAAAAAAGCTAATTCTAAAATTTTGGAAGAAGGCTCCAATACCAACTATAAATATGTGGAATTCAAATATGTTTGAAACATTACACCTTGAAGAGATAAGACTCCTCCTAGCAGGTAAACCAGATCACTTCCACCTGACGTGGTCTGCATTTATAGAATTATTACAAACATAGGGTGCAAAAGTACTTTAAAAAAAATAAAAAATTGAGGTCAGGTAAGGGGGGGTGATAGTTGAAGAGTTGGTATGTCCTATTTACGTGATGCTCAAAAAAAAAACATTTGTTTCTCTTTTTTTCTCTTTCTCTTTTCTTTTCTTAGGGCCTATTTCTTAACTCTTTTTCTTTTTGTTTTTAATTTCGCTCTTATAGGGTCTTCGTCCTTTTTTGTTGTTACATTTTCTACACTTTTCTACACTTGCACTTTTTCCTTCACTTTCTTCTCTCTTTCAATCTTTTCTTTTTCTAGTGTAAAAAAATAAATAAAGGGAGTACATTAATTGTAAGAAGATATAAATGACGAGTATTAATGTATGTGGTTGTAATGTAATGTACTTCTAATAAATAATTTTTTTTTAAAAAAATAAAAAAAATTGGGCTTCATAAGCTATCCAGAGAAATCTAAAATTATACCTGTGACACAAATTGACTAGTTGGGTTCACAATAGACTTAATCAACATGATTGTGACCTTGCCCAGGCAAAAAAGGGTAGAGCTAATTAAGAGCTGTATCAAGTTAATTGCTGACACACAGCCTTCAATTAGCCAGGTGACGAGTCTGCTGGGGAAATTGCTGGCAGCATTTCCAGCAGTTCAATAGTGGCCACTTTATTATCTACAATTACAAAGGTCAAAGGAACAAGCACTGAGGATACGTTAGGGTCATTATAATAGACCTATGCTTCTATCAATAGAGGCTGTTGCTGATGTACAATGGTGGATTCAGCATGTGTCCACTAGTAGCTCCAAAGTGTTATTGGACCAAGCTTCCATGATTTTGCAGACAGATGTCAGAGCACTTGGGTGGGGTGCTACTGATACAAGATCCAGCTGTGGAGACAGATGGACATTGCTTCTGCAAACATGGGTAATTAACCAGGAGTATTTTATGGACTCAAGGCGTATGGCACTAACAAAACTAGTTTGCATGTGCAGTGCAAAATAGACAACACTACAGCAGTTGCTTATATGAATCACATGAGTGGAATCAAATCGTTATCATGTGACAGGTTGGCAAAATAAAATTGGACCTGGAGTATGGATATAGATATTTGGATTGGAGCTATCTGCCAGGGAAACTTAATGTAGTACCAGATGGCAGGTCACGAAAATTCCGTGGATGTTGAACCAGGATGTGTTCAAGAACATAGTATTTCTATATGGAAGGCCAAAATTTGTTCCATGGGCACCAGATCCAGGGGCAGTGGCAATTGATGCTTTTTCACTAAATTGGGATGATATGTTTGTGTACATTTTCCCACCATTCTGCCTCATAGGTCGGTGTTTGAGAAAATCAAGCAGGATTCTGCTTCAGGGTGATACCAAATTGGTGATACCAAATTGCCCGATTCAACCATGGTTCCCTTTGATGTTACAGATAGCGATCCAACCTCCTTTTGCTGATTCCAAACAGTAGGAATTTGCTGGAGCATCCAGTAACGCGTTAAGTTCATCCGTTATGTGATCGTATTGATCTGTTAATTTGCAGGTTTTTTAAGAATGCCTTACATTGGTCGAGGACTTTCTAGGCCAACGGTGGATATACTCACTGCAGCCTGGAGAAAGAGTACTCAAAAGCAGTATATGACTTATGTAAAAAAATGGGAACAATATTGTATTCAAAAGAATATTCAATATGATACTGTAATTATTGAAAATGTGTTAGAGTTTTATCTACACTTTATTATGATGAGGGTCTTAGCTATAGTGCTATCAATACAGCTAGAAGTGCTTTGTTGGCATATCTTGTAATAGGTACACGGACACAAAGTATAGGTTCTCACCCTCTCATATCTAGGTTGATGAAAGGAATCTTTAATTCCAAACCACCTAAGCCTAGGTATATGGTAATCTGTGATGTAAGCGTTGTTCTTAACATGCTTCGACATTGGGTTCCTGTCACGTCTATAACGTTGTTAAAATTAACCATGAAATTGGCTATGCTAATGGCATTGGTGTCAGTACAGAGAGTGCAGACTTTGCAAAAACTTCAGTTAGATAGAATGGAAGTGACTACAGAGAATGTTCTGTTTTATATTTATGACTTGCTCAAACAAAGCAGGCCAGGTGTGACAGGATTTAAGATTGTGTTCTCAGCATATCCTACAGCTCCATCTTTATGTGTAAGGACACATTTCTTACATGACATTGAAACCACAAGGGCTTTAAGACAAGAAGAAACAGGATTATTTGTCAGTTACAAGAAGCCAACATAAAAGAGTGGCAGTTCAGGCTATCTCAACGTGGTTAAAGCAAGAGTTGGTTCAGGCAGGAATTAACATTTATGTGTTTACATCTCATTCCACTAGCGCAGTAGCAACATCGGCGGTCAGGGCGATGGACGTTCCCATCGACCATATATTAAAAGCCGCAGGTTGGAAAAATGAACTTGTGTTTCAGCAATACTACCATCGGCAGATTGCCGATGGAGGGCTGTTTGCCCACTCAATATTGAGTAAGATAAGATAAGATATACCTTTAATAATCCTTTGCAGGAAATTACAATGCCACGACAGCTTCAAGACAGACATAACACCACAAATAGCTTCCATACTTAACAAGTTAAAATACAAGTTAAAATACAAGTTAAAATACAATTAATTTAAAAAAAGTGCAGTTATTTATGCGCATTATATAACCTTTTCGCAGCTGGTAAACAGGACTTCCTATGTCTCTCCATTTTGCACATTGGTGCAATCAGTCTCTGACTGAAGCTGCTGCTCTTGATCACCTTCAGGGCATGGAGTGGGTGAGTGGGGTTGGTCATTATAGAACCCAGTTTTTTCAGAGTTCTGGCCTCTGCCACCTGCTGGACCGTTCGTTGCTCAGCCCCGACCACTGAGCCGGCCTTCCTGATCAGTTTGTCCAGTCTGTTTTTGTCCGCTATGCGAGCGCCATCTCCCTAACAGGCCACCGCAAAAAACAGAGCACTGGCCACCACTGAATGGTAGACACTGTTGCTATTGTTTAAAGTCTGTTTTCAATACTGTTTAATTCTGTTTCGTTTGTTGCCCCTAAATTAAGAGGGTTTATTGGTTGTTTTATGACCAAAAATAAAACTGTTTTTGTTTTGCATGATATGCAATGTCATGTTTACAGCATTATTGATGATACTCAGAGTCAATCGATGCAGTGAGAAGCCGGGATTTTGATCTGCGGCATAAAAATCACAGAGCTTTAAAATCTTCACGTAGTCACTCACGTGGCTCCGAAGTAAAATAGTAAGATTAAATGAGAACTTACCAGTTTGAAGTTTGATCTTTATTTTATGAGGAGTTACGTTGGTGATTACGTGCCCGCCATGCCCAACCCTCTCTCTCATAGAAAAAAGGTCATAATGATAGTTCTCATGTTCCTCATCTTAATATGTTACTTCAATTATTGTGTTGTCTGTGATTTCATACCGCTGCTTTGAAGATTGACGCGCATGCGCCCTGACAGGGTTCTTCACGTAATCACCAACGTAACTCCTCATAAAATAAAGATCAAACTTCAAACTGGTAAGTTCTCATTTAATCTTACTATTATGACTCGATTGTCCCCCAGAAATCTTTTATTCTTACTCCTTTCCAAAAACACAAAATTCATGCATTCCTATGCAAGTGATCCTTACACAACTAATTACCGAGCATGGTATGAACTCTTTGATTGGAATAGGATTAGGTTATTGCTGATCCTTCCACTCCTGGAGTTCTGAGATTAAATTCAGCATATTTCCAATGAATTTTACACACTTCAATAGATGCATCATAGAAAGCATACTGACACAACTTGGTTTGAGAACAGTTTTGCCCAAGACTGCACAAAAGTGCAGAGATTTGTGGAAGTAGCCCTGTCCATCACACAAACCAGACTTCCCACCATTGACTCAACCTACACTTCACAATGCCTCGGAAACACAGCCAACATAATAACACATCCCATCATTCCTTCTTCACTCCACTTCCATTTGGCAGAAGATACAAAATTTTGAATAGTAAGCACCACTAGCTCAGGAATAGCTTCTGCCCCTCTGTTATCAGGCTTCTGAACGATCGTACTGAGAACTATTTGTTTAAGAAGGAACTGCAGATGCTGGAAAAATCGAAAGTCGACAAAAAATGCTGGAGAAACTCAGTGGGTGAGGGAGCATCTATGGAGAAAAGGAGTAGGCAACATTTCAGAACTATATTCTGCACTCTGTATCTTCCCCTTTGCTCTACCTATTGTATTTGGGTTTGACGATAGTATTTATGCATAACATTATCTGATTATCGATAATTTTGATAAAAGGTTAAAAGTATCTGTTAATTACAACCTGATGTGTGTGAACTTGTTCCACATGTACCCGAGGAATAATTGATCAGTCATCAATTTTCCATTCATCAGGGAGCTATCAATCTTTTCACAGCAAAGTTATGAGGAGTACGCCGGCATTATTTTCTTGATATGAAGAAGCTTTTCAATCAGGACTCTTTCATTGATTTATGTCCAAGAAATGTGCCCCAATGTTTATTGGCATGCATTATAATGGGAGGACCACTCTTCTCACTAATAAAATCTTAAACACACATGTCCTGTCAATGAACAACTTGGCCAATTAATTATCTTGTTTAACATTGGATTGCAGATTCTAGCACCAGGTACACTTTGAAGTTTCAAAGATTGGATAAATTATACTGGACTTATATTGGAACAGATGATAGAAAACATTAGTTAAGATTTATTTTCATCATCAGAGACCCACACCATCCTGGCCACACTCATTTCACCATTGCCATCGGGAAGAAGGTACAGGAGCCTGAAAACTGTAACTTCCAGGTTCAGGAACAGCTTCTTCCCTTCAGCCATCAGACTATTAAACATGACAACAAATAAGCTCTGAACTACAATATACCATTATTATTATTATTGTACTATAATTGTTTGCTTATTGAGTATGTGTGTATGTGTATGTTTCTCCCCTTATGTACTATGTTTACATATTCTGTTGTGCTGCAGCAAGTAAGAATTTCATTATTCTATCTGAGACATAAGACAATAATATACTTTTGACTCTTGACTTGATGCCAAAAACATTAAAAATACAACCATTTCCTTCATTTATTAATAAGAGAGACCATGATCATTATCTCTCAAACAATAAGTCTGGATTTTGGGTGCTAAATCTGTTGTTTGTGATATATAAATGGATATCAATGCAGAAAGGCTGGTTGGTAAGTTTGTAGACAACACAACATCGGTGGAGTTGCGGACAGTGAGGAAGACTGAAAAAGATACAATGGGATTTAGATCAATTATTGATGTTGGCAAAGAAATGGCAGATGATGTTTAATCCGAGCAAGTATGAGTTGTTACACTTTGGGAGATTGAATGTAAGGGGAAAGCATACAGTTAATGGCAAGACGCTAAACAGCATTTATGTACAGAGGGATCATCAGTCAGGGCATTGAGTTTAAAAGGCAGGATATCATGTTGCAGCTTTATAAAACTTTAATTAAGCCACATTTGGGGAGTATTGTGTGCAGTTCTGGTTGCCCCATTACAGGAAGGATGCGGAGGCTTTGGAAAGTGGGTCGAAGAAGTTTATCAGAATGCTGCCTGGATTAGGGTGTATTGGCTATAAGAAGAGGTTGGGTAAACTTGGATTGTTTTCTCCGGAGTGCTGGATGCTAAGGGAGGACCTGATTATGAAAAACAGAGATAGGATACTGATTTGGGGCCTTTTTCCAGGATGGAAATGAGCTACCAGGGGTGGTCGTGGAAGCACATGTGATGGTGACATTTAAAAGGCTTTTAGGTAGACACATGGATATGCAGGGAATGGAGGGATATGGAACAGATTACCCCATTATAGGAACGCCTGTCAAATGCACTAATACCCTGAACAAATTCAGGTTTCATGAGAGACATGAACTTAAGTGAAAGACATGGAGGGCATAGCTTTAAGCTCAGCGGGGGAATGTTTGAATAAATTTGAGTAGATATTCTACATGGAGAGTGATGGGCGCCGGGAATAAGCTATCAGGGTGGTGGCAAAAACACATCCAACTAACATTTAAAAGGCTTTTATGTAAACACATGGATATGCAGGGAATGGAGGAATATGGATCACATGTAGGCAGATGGAATTTGTTTAACTTGACTTCATGTTTGGCACAGATGCCAATATTGTGGGCAGAAGGGCCTGTCCCTGTGCTGTACAGTTAAATACTGATCAACTATGACAAATGTTGTGGTTTATCTGGCAACCACTTACTGAAGCCTGCTATTAGGAGATGATGTGATTAGTCAAAGCATTTTCATGCATAATATTCCCCATGTATCCTGTGTAAACATTTGCATAGACTATTTAATGGCAGTGCCTAGGCTGTGAGTGGGATCCTTAGTTAGCAGCACTATTTCTGTCCCCCCCCCCCCCCCCCGCCCCAGATTGCAGTCCAGGCTCTACCTGAGAAGATTGCTTAAATGCCGTCTCTTCCAACACTGGAAATACTGCCGAACCACCTCATTCCCACTTACACAGGTAAAGTAGAGTAGAAATTGCCAGCATGGTGCAAAAGAAAGCCAAAACATGCTGATATGAAAGTAGCCTAGATGAATTTTCAGTCAAAGACATGCCAGACTGCATGGATCCTGACATCAATGGCCCAGCCACAAAGAATGGCATTAGACCATTTCATAGAGGTGCTTCTAAGGCGTGCTGCATACAGTTGGCCTGCATATAGTGTGATAAAGAACATTTTTTCCTTTATAGGAAAGCCTGTCAAATGCACTAATACCCTGGTTTCATGAGAGACCATCAATTCATAGAGTCATAGAGTCATAGTGATACAGTGTGGAAACAGGGTCCACACAAACAATTGACCAAAAGCATTTGGTCCATATCCCTCCAAACCTGTTCTTTCCATTTACCTGTCTAAATGTTGGGATAGTCCCAGCCTCAACTGCCTCCTCTGGCAGCTTGTTCCATACACAAATGAATGAATGAATGAATGAATGAATTAAATAATTAATTGATTAATAAGTTTATTGGCCAAGTATTCACATACAAGGAATTTGCTTTGGTGCTCCGCCCGCAAGTGACAACATGATATACAGTGACATCCACCACCTTTTGTGTTAAAATGTTACCCCTCAGATTCCTTTCCTCCTTTACATTAAACCTATGTCCTCTGGTCCTCGATTCCCCAACTCTGAGCAAAAGACTCAGTTCATCTACCCGAGCTATTCCTCTCATGATCTTATACACCTCTATAAGATCACCCCTCATCCTCCTGCACTCCAAGAAATAGAGTCCCAGCCTATTCAACCTCTGCCTATAGCTCAGACCCTCTAGTCCTGGCAACATCCTCGTAAACTCAATTGAGATCATTGAATGAATGGCTGTTGATCTAAGTCATCCAGCATGGGAATAGGCCCGATGACCCACTTAATTTATGCTGACCATAAATATCGAATTATTTCCTTCTTCCTATACTCCCATCAACCCCCCCCCCCAGATCGTACTACTCACATCCACACGAGGGACAACATACAGTGGCCAATTAAGCTACAAACCCGCACTTATTTGCGATGTGGAAAGAATTCCACGTGGTCACTTGGAAAATGTACAAACTCTATACATACAGCATTGGAGAACAGAATAGAGCCCAGTTCAGTAGAACCGTGAGACAGCAGCTCCACTAACTGGCCACTCTCAGGTACTGTGAAGTTTATCTTTCCACTGAGCACGAATAGGAAACGTTCTGTGCTCTCCATCAGTGGAGAAGTCGTCATATTTTGTCATATGCACACACATGATTAAGTACAGGTACAATGATAATCTTGTTGTAGCAGCATCACAGGCACATAGACAACATAAAAACCAAAAAATATATACATTAATCACACCCAAATTGTACATAGATTCTACAAGACAGTTAAAAGAAAAAAATACCATGCAAACAAAAACCAAGACAACAGTGTAATACTCAAATAGAAAAGAAAACAGAAAAAGGATAGTGCAAGAGGTGATAGATAGTGATTACTGATGTAGAATTAGTGTTGTGTGGGTTCATTCAAGTACGTGGTTGTTGCTGGAAAATAACTGTTCCTGAACCTGGTGGTGTGCAATTGCAGGAATTTGTACTTCCTGCTAGACAATAGCAATGAGAAGAGGGCATGGCCCATATGGTAGGGTTCCTTGTCGATAGATGCAACTTTCTTAATGCTGTGCCCCGTATTGATGTTTTCAATAGTGGAGAGGTTTGTGTCCATGATGGACTGGGCTAAGTCCATGACACTGCAGTGTCTTGCATTTCTGTACCAGGCCCTGATGCAATCAGTCAGGATACTTTCTAAAATAGTTCTGTGTAAGTTTGTCAGAGACATGGCAAATTCTGTTTAAACTGGTTGGAAAGTAAAGACACTGGCATACCTTCTTCATGATTACATCTTTGTGCTGGGCCCAGGACAGGTCATCTGAGGTTAACCCAAGGAAATTTGATGCGGTGGCAAGGGTGGCGCAGCGGTAGAGTTGCTGCCATACAACGCCAGCGACCTGGTTCAATCCTGACTACGGGTGCTTATCTGTACAGAATTTGTACGTTCTCTCCGTGACCTGCGTGGGTTTTTTCGAGATCTTCAGTTTCCTCCCACACTCCAAAAACATACAGGTTTGTCGGTTAATTGGTTTGCTATAAATGTAAATTGTCCCTCGTGGGTGTAGGATAGTGTTAGTGCATGGGGATCGCTGGTCGGTGCAGACTCGGTGGGCCGAAGGGCCAGTTTCCGTGCTGCATCTCTAAACTAAACTAAACTATCTCCATCACTGACCCACCAATGAAAGCTGGCGCATTGTCTTCCAAATTCCCCTTTCTGTAGACAACACTTATGGGCCTGTCCCACTTGGCGATCTTTTAGCAGGTCGCCGAAAAACCGGCGACAACTTACGTCATCCTGGCAACAACCTACGACAGCACCTACGTCAGGAGAGGTCAAGCTGTGCTCATTGGCGTCAAACCAACTGTCGGCAAATAATTTCAACATGTTGAAAATTTAGCGGCGACCAGAAAGACGCTACGACTTTTTGCGCGACTGAGGAGACTACACCCGGCAACCACTGGCAACATGTGGTGACAAACTAGTCGCCTGTAGTTGCCTAAAAAATCGCCTGTGGGACAGGCCCATAAGTTTCTTGGTTTTATTGACATTGAGGGAGGGGTTGCAGTAGCACTAATTAACCAGGTGTTCTAATTCTCTCCTGTCTGTTGGCTTATCACCACCCATGATTCGGTCAATAACAAGGCATTGACATGGCATGTTTCTGAGGCTCGTTTGCCTCATAGATATTGTCCAGAAGAGCAACAATTCCATAAAGATGTCTCAGTATTACAGGGCCAATTGACCAAAGACCATGGGGCAATGGTTAAAGCTGTCCTGCATACATCATACATGCTGGGGGCCTGATGGAAGGGCCATTCTGAAAGGTTCATCACATTTTGCAGCAGCCATCTGTAGCTCAGACTCTGTCTCATAGTGTTCATAGTGGTTGGGGATAGTTGCAGAGTCAAATAATGCTCAAATAGTTAGATTAAATCATAAGAATATATGGTAGAATATTTGTTGCGTAGTATGGGAATGAGAGACAGGATATTGTGATGCTGAGACTCGGGAATAGTGTATGATCATTGTCAGAAGCTGTAATTTAATTTGAGGCACAGTCAAACTAATTCATTGATGGACATCCAAGTAATGGCATTGGATATATTTGTGAATCAATGCTGAAAGAAGTTGTCATTCAACCATTTGTCTGCCGTGCTGCATTCCTGTGCTGTGAAAACTGGGCTTGACAGCATCAGGTGCTGTTACCTTTGGCGCCGTACAATCCTTTGTAACATTTCACATTTACTTTTCTTGATAGTAACGCACAGAACTTATACCACAATTTTAGCTACAAAATGCACTGCACCCCTTTGCCTGAGCAGACATTTGAATTGTGCTTGAAAAAGGATAAGAATTACGGCACTTTACTAAAAACACACATCTTTCTTGTTGAAGAACAAGTCACTATGGATGACGTCATTGTGGCAATGAAACAATCTGAGATTGGAAAAATTGCATTTGTAATTAATGCAATTAGTTTGTACCACTGCACAGAGCCCCATGACCTGAGTGGGTTTTCGCCGGGAGCTCCAGTTTCCTACCAAACTCCAAAGATGAAGAGGTTTGTTGGCCAATTAGCTTGGTATAATTGTAAATTATATGGTCGGCACGGAATCAGTGGGCCGAAGGATCTGTTTCCGTGCTGTATCTCTAAACTAAACTAAATGAACGTAACCAAAATACTCTATAATTCAGCTACTATGTATCTCTATAACTAGCTCATGTTAAAGTAACATGTTAAAATGTTCTCAGCCATTCAATGGAGGTGGCATGAGCAAGAACACTCATGCCGAACACTCTGAAACCAGTCTATTTAAAAAAAGTGCAGGAAAAGATCTTATGAGAGAAACCAGAGTAACTTCGCACAATAAATTAAAGAGCATTTGTCAGCGAAGGGTTTGTAGTTACAAACAAACTATGTGTTTAAAACCAATGTCAGTGAAACTTCAACAGTTTCATCACTAGTGTGGCCAGAGGAGGAAACAGTCAATCATCTTCCCTCTGGTTGCAATTAATAATTGTAGACAAATACAAAATATCAACTGCAAATGAAAATCAAATCATTGGAGGCAATGGAAATCTGAACACGTGACATACTCAGCTGGTCAAGCAGCATCATGTTAAGAGAATCAGAGCTAACACTTCAGTTCAAGGTCTCAACATCAGAACTGACCTGTCAAGTGTTTCCAGCATTTTCTATTATTATTCCAAATGGCATTAATCAATATAGCAACATTGTCTAATTCTCCCTCCACTGCATTCATTGTGAAACTAATAACTTATTGCAAACACTAAGATAAAATTGTAATTTAAACTAAACAGCATTTCAGAAAATGTTAGACAGTGTAGCCAGAATTCACCAACAATACCATTGTCATTGGACGAAGAAAAGGTAACAATGAATCAGAGAACAGAGGATTATCTGCTTAAGTGGTGCCAGCACAGCAATGTTAGTAAGACAAAGTTGATTGTTGACTTCAGGATGGGAAAGCCAAGGGACCATGCACTGATCTTCATCAGCATGTCAGAGGTGGGGAAAGTCAACAGTTTCCTGTACATATCTCTGATCATCTACCTATTCTAAACCCAGCACATTGATGTAATCTAAAAGAAAGATCATAAACGCCTCTATCTCCTCAAAGATTTAAGGAGATTCGATATGCTGTTGAGTACTCTAAAACATCTATGTACAAAGGTGAGCACACTGATTGGTTGAAATACCACTCAGTTTGGTCATTCAAAAGTTCAATGTTCACCATTTCAATGTTCCGGTTCATATCCATTGCATATGTCATTATTTGTCATATCCATTGCATGTGACAAATAATCATTCTAGTCTGGTCTTGTTCAAGTACCAGCTAATTTTCAAACACTCAAAGAAATCCCAAGATCCCTTTATTTACAATAGTCTTATTAATCCTATATAACACAATTATCCACTACCTTATCATCCACATTCTTGCTACTCCCTTTCTTTCTGACCTCCTCAAAAACTGCTACCCTCAAAAGATTCCAACATCTCTCAAGTTTTAGTGCAGTTTTATCTTTGTCCACATACATGCCCGCTGAAAAGCTCAATACTACAGATGCCATTTTTTAAACATCCCAAACCTTTTCTTTCTTTAGTCCTTTCAAACTCTCCTTAAAATCTATTTCTCAAAATCAACTTGCCCACACCGGCCAACATGTCCCATCTGCACTAGTCCCACCTACCTGCGTTTGGCCCATATCCCTCTAAACCTGTCCTATCCATGTACCTGTCTAACTGTTTCTTAAATGTTGCGATAGTACCTGCCTCAACTACCTCCACTTGCAGCTCGTTCCATACACCTACTGCCCTTTGCATGAAAAAGTTACCTTCCCCCCTCACCTTAAACCTATGTCCTTTGATTTTCGATTCCCTTACTCTGAGCAAGAGTCTCTGTGCATCTACCCTCTGTGCGTCTAACCTCTTTTTGGATGTTAACATATGGTGGGAACATTGATTATAGGTAACTAAACTAGCTTCAACTTTTATGAGCAACTTGAGTGGATTTATTGTCAACCACAGACCATCAAATCAAATACATTTCTGCAATGTTCAAGGCAGTCATCCTTTAAGAAATCATAATTTAGCAAATAACCCAAAACAAAAGAAACAATGCAAGTCTACAATATTTATTTGCTTAGAGCCATAGAATAATTTATCACAGGAACAAGTCTTTCAATCTGCCAACTTTGCTTGATGATCAATGGGTGCATTGATCATCAAGCACCCATTTATACCAATTGTGTACTAATCCATGTTATTATCCATACATTCCCAACGAGTCCCTCCATATTCTATCGCACACCTGGACACTAAATGCAATTTACTGTGTCAGTTAATCTATAATCCTTCATAGAAAATAGGTGCAGGAGGAGACCATTCGGCCCTTCGAGCCAGCACCGCCATTCATTGTGATCATGCCTGACCGGCCCCTATCAATAACCCGTGCCTGCCTTCTCCCCATATCCCTTGACTCCACTAGCCCCTAGAGCTCTATCTAACTCTCTCTTAAATCCATCCAGTGACTTTGTGGCAGGGAATTCCATAAATTCACAACTCTCTGGGTGAAAAAGGTTTTTCTCACTAGTCTTAAATGACCTCCCCTTTATTCTAAGACTGTGGCCCCTGGTTCTGGACTCGCCCAACATTGGGAACATTTTTCCTGCATCTAGCTTGTCCAGTCCTTTTATAATTTTATATGTTTCTATAAGATTTCCCCCTCATCCTTCTAAACTCCAGTGAATAGTAGACTAAGTGGGACCCGTTAGGTCCCAGCATCACACGGGAGGGCTGGTCACCCAACGCAATATTCCACCTCTCCACTAATTCCAATATTGCTGGCCAGTGGGGGGTGGGGGGGCTTTCTGTTGCGCTAGTTCATACTATTTGTTATTTCTTGATCCCACACACCGTCCACGTCACACACACACACACACACACACAGACTCATTCACACACACAGACTCATATACACACAGACTCATATACACACACACACACGCACGCACGCACGCACGCACGCACGCACGCACGCACGCACGCACGCACGCACGCACACACGCACACACACACACACACACAGGCTGCTGCTGAAGCAAAAACGTGCTTTAAATAACATCCAACAAACACACTCACCATAGACAGAGCAGTCAGCTCTCTTGAATTATTCAACGGCGCCTGCATTCGGCGCCATCTTGACATCACCCTCTCACTTCTTGCCACGAACCGGAAATGACGCACTCAGCGCCAGCATGCCGCTAACCGGAAATGACGTCATCGGCGCCATCTTGCAACTAAGCGAAAATCACAGAATGAGTGCCAATTTTGAAATTAAACACAGTCCTGATCTAATAAAATGTTTATTCACGCTTTATCCATCTGAAAACTGTTGCAAGCAAGCCCTTTAAAAGCCAAGCCAATTGGACAAAAACACTTTGCAAGCCAACAAAACACATTTGCTGAAAGCCCTTTATAAAGCCAACCTAATTGGGCAAACACTTTGCAAACAACAAACACATTTGCTCAAAACCACATCCCGGGGACTCACCGTGGAGTAGACGTGCGTTCAGTGTTATTCGCAGCTCAGAGAGCCGTGACCCTCTCGCTTCCTCCGTCTGGCAGAGACTGAGTGAGCCACGACTCTTCCGGGTTTTATAGTCCCACCCCCCTGCTGCCAGCGGGGGCAGCAGAGAGAATGGCGATTTTTCTTTTAACATTAATATCTCTCTGATTTATCATCAATGGGAAAAATCCTCCAGTCCAGTCTGGCGGAGGGGGGCTCTGAGCGAGGTGGCCAAAAATGATGGCCGTAAGTGGCGGCGTTCTCTTGGAAATCACATCGCAGTGAGTCAAAAGCGGTCAAGATTTTACTTTTAGTAATATGGACAAGCCTAGTCTTTTCAATCTTTCCTCATATGACAGTCCCGCCTTCCCAGGGATTAATCTTGTGAACTTACGCTGCACTGCCTCAATCACAAGGATGTCCTTCCTCAAATGAGGAGACCAAAACTGTACACAATACTCCAAATGTGGTCTCACCAGAGCCCTATACAACTGCAGAAGAATCTCTTTACTCCTTCATGTGGGAGGAAACTAGAACGCCAGGGAAAGCCACAAAAAAGAACATGCAAACTCCACACAGACAGCACTGTAGGTACGTTCTCTAATGTTCTGAGGCAGTAGCTCCACCAACTGTATCAACCTTCTGTTAAAATGTATGAAATGTGAGAATTGTTGGCTCAAACTGTCCCTGCTTTGAGTGCTTTGCTAGGGACAGCATAGATTTTTACAAAATACTGTCATTTTCATGATCAATACAAATGATATAAGAAAGCAACTAAATCTCTTCAATTTATATCTAGAGTACTGAAGATAGCTGCTATTCCTGATTTTTTACCCAGCAAAATTGACGATGGTTTCAGAAATTGGGCGGACAAAGGGCTCACTAATGCGGATCGGCTTTTTTGTGGGGAAGGTTTGAAATCATATGAGCATCTTCAGAAAGAATTCGGTCTGTCAGGGACGGACTTTTTTAGATTTCTCCAATTACAGCATTACCTGCAGACATACGTAGATTGGTGTCTCAAAAAGATAGCCAGTATAATTAAAGATCCAGACCACCCTGCCTATGCTCTTATTTAACTTGCCGTTGAGAAGATGGCATAGGAGTCTGAAAACTGTGACCACCAAGTTCAAGAATAACCTTGCCATCAGGCTCTTGAATACTGCACAACATTATGGACTGTCTTTGGTTGCACTAAGGACTTGGGGCTTTTTTGCACTCGGATTGGGGCTATTAATTTGTTGATTTTTGTTTATTAAATGTTATCAATGAAACTGCATTTACAGACCTGTTTGACTGCTGTAAATCAGAATTCTGTTGTCTAAGCATATGGCAATTAAACACGCTTGACTCTTGTCTTGTCTCTTGAAGTAACATGACCATTTTGTACCATTTTGTACAATTGTACCCCAGATGAGCAATCAGCTTTTAAATAAAGGGATCTTTGTTTCAAAACAATGTTATTTAAAATCAATTTTACTTACAAACAGGGAAGAACAACATCAAACCTATCCACAGCCTTCTATTGACCTCTATTAATGTTGGCCCTTTATTAATTTTAGCCCTCTATTAATGTTGGTATGAAAGTATATCAGCATATTGAATGCTTCAGCTTTCCTTTTCTTTCAGACTGCCATGCAACATCTCCACCTGCTGGCTGAATCTTTACCTACAGAGCATCAAGTCAGTAATTGCAGCCAATAGCTTTCTTTCCTTGCTCATCCATGGCACAAAACACTCTCATGTATAAGCGAGTTCTGTATTCTGAAAAACGCAAGGAATCATGGGATTTGTCAAAGGTCACTCGTGATAAACATTCTAGGCAGCTGTGCTGCTGCATGGATACAGACCCGTGTTTCATCCATAGTCAGGATCGAACCCGGGTCTCCGACGCTGCAAGCGCTGTTGAATTGCTACTGGACCGTCCCCGTCCCCTCCCGAATGTCCCATCTCTGTCCGGGGGTGGCCGAAGATGTCTGGGGTGACCCTGGACTAGCGGGACACCCGCCTGGAGCAATGGCGGCCCAGGATTACAGCCAGCGCGAAGAAGCGCATACTCCAGCTCAACTCTGTCTGTCCCGCCGGGTTAACTGACAGCCCTGGACTGACGGGACACCAGCCCAGAGCAGTGGCAGCCCAGGTTTACAGCCAGCATGGAGAAGAAGCGCTAATTCTACTGCTCCGGGCCGGTGTCCCGTTCATCCAGGGCTGTTGGTTAACCCGGCGGGGCAGGCAGAGAAAGAAATTTCTCCTCATCTCCTTCCTACAAAAACTTTCTTTAATTCTGAGTCTATGACCTCTAGTCCTAGACTCCCAATTTGTTTCAGATTCCAGCATATGCAGTTTTATTTGTTTTCTAGTCAGTTATCTGTTAGGTTATGCAATCCACATGTGAGCTTTAGAACATTTTACATTATTCATCTTCAGATTTTAAAGTTGTAGAAACTGGTGCTTGATATTGCATTGTGACAATGTATGCTCACAATCAGAATTTTGGATGATTAAGTCTGAAGAAGAATTTTAGTTCTTTGTTCATGAAATATGGCGTCAGTGTCGATATTTATTGTGCCAATATCCATCCTAATTTTCAGTGGATTGAGGAGGCAGTTTAGAGTCAACCACAAGAACAGGTCTGGAGTCACTTATTGGCAAGATTGAACTAGGACAACAGGTTTCTTCCCCTGAAGGACAATTGTGAAAAAGGCAGATTTTATTATGATAAAAAAATGATAAATTCCCCAACTACCATGATGGGATTCCAACTCAAAGGTTTCAAAGATTTCAAAGGTCTTTTATTGTCACGTGTACCAATTAAGGTACAACGTTATACAAATTACTATACAGCCATACTAAAAAAGCAACAAGACACACAACTAGATAAAAGTTAACATAAACATCTTCCACAGTGGATCCCCCACATTCCTCGCTGTGATGAAAGTCTAATCTTCTTCCCACATTCGGGGCAGTCGAACCATGCTGTAATTGTTATATGGTTATATGGTTAACTGTCGGGGCGATTGAAGCTCCCATAGCTGGCGGTCAAAACCCCCTATGCTGGTGGTCCTATTGCTGAGCTGCAAAGACCTGTGTGGCACGTGGATTGCAAGTGGCTTCTCGGGATCAGACCAAATCCCGCCCAACACCTTGAGGAACCATTGATGGATGGCCCATCTGTGACATCTGTCAGAGCAGTATATTTTTTAAACACTTCTTATTGTTTCTGACATTCAAAAACATATAAAAAGGTATTGAAAAAATAAGCAATTACGCATATTTATATATTACCCAGAAACACTTTAAAATAGCAAAAAATATTGGAAACGAATGGCCTCACGGAAACTGCCTGGGAAACTTAGGTGGCTCCTGCTCCATATCAGTTCAGAAATGGAAGGAAAACTGAAGATCTGGCACTGGAACCATAGATTTCCAGCTACCAGTGCCATGTCAGCAAAGGCCAGACCAGCGCAGTGTCAATGAAAGGGTACATTGGTTTGGACAACTTCCAGTCACAGAAGAGTGGGTGAAGTGTTTGTGCACCAGGGTAAGGGGCAGGGAATAGAGAGTAAGGGTAGTGGAGGTAGTACTTGATATTGGAGAATTCAATGTTTATTCTATTGGATTATAGACTCTTTCAGCAGTTTGTTCTAAACTGCTTTTGTTAGTGTCTTACAATTCTGGAAGTGAGAGAATATATTGTAACATTTTAGACTGGTTACAATGACATATCCTGCTGTTGTTTCTCTGGTAGCCAAGTTTCAATTTGTTCAGTTCCATGATAGATGATTTTTATTTTTACCTTCCAGTCCTTTCTATAATTCCCTCTACATGTTTTGATATAGCAGATCATTACCATTAGAAATTTAGATCAGTCTGAAGAAGGGTCACGACCCAAAACATCATCCATTCCTTCTCTCCAGAGACGCTGCCTGACCCGCTGAGTTACTCCAGCATGTCTACCTTCTATTACAATTAGAAATATATATATGTTTGTATAGACAATAGACAATAGACAAGAGGTGCAGGAGTAGGCAATTTGGCCCTTCGAGCCAGAACTGCCAGTCACTGTGGTCATGGCTGATCATTCACATTCAGTACCCCGTTCCTGCCTTCTCACCATAGATATGTAGGGAAGGAAAGATAATTCGATTTTGGGGAGAGACCTAAAGTAGAGGGCAAATGTATGATAGTCATTGTGAATCCTAAATTTGGAAAAAATGTAATTTGCCTATTTAAACCACAGAGCAATGGCACATAAAGAAGAAAGGAATAAAATAACATTGGAGAAAATATTTGAAGCAGGGTGGATACAATGCGTTGAAGTGCGTACATTGATCCTAATGTGTAAAAGGCCAGTTGTTCAGAGAATCAGAGACTTGTTATAGCACATATAGCCTTTCAGCCCATTGAATTTGTGCTGGCTCCTAGTAGGTTCAGGCCCATTTGCCCACAGTCTTGAAATTATTTCCGTCCAATTCATTTTGTAAAGTATTGGTTCAGTTTCCTCCACCCCTATTCTAGTGATTTCAAGATCAAAACTGCTCTCCTAAAAAAAAATTACCTCCCAACCCCTCTAGGTTTTGCCCAACATACTATATCTAATTCCTCTAATCCTTGAACCATCTGCTGATAAAAACAGCATCACTGTGGCATGATGGACAGCACAGTGGTGCAGTGGTAGAGTTGCTGCCTTACAGCACCAGAGACCCGGGTTCGATCCTGATTAAGGGTGTTGTCTGTATGGAGTTAGTACATTCTCCCAGTGACTGCGTGGGTTTTCTCTGGGTGCTCCGGTTTCCTCCCACATCCCAAAGATGTACAGGCTTGTAGGTTAATTGGCTTTGGTAAAAATTGTAAATTGTAAATTGTAAATTGTCCCTAGTGTGTGATCAGCCATGATCATATTGAATGGCAGTGCAGGCTCAAAGGGCCGAATGGCCTACTCCTGCACCTATTTTCTATGTTTCTATGTAGGATAGTGCTTGTGTACGGGAATCACATGTCAGTGCAGATTCGGTGGGCCAATGGGCCTGTTTCACACTGTATCTCTAAACTAAAATCAAATAAACTCTATTCATCCAGGCTAAATAAATCACAACCTTACATCATGCTGTATCTCTGCACAGTAAAGAATTTAAGCCACTCAAATGAATGTGTTTCACAAACATGTCTGGAGTTTCTGCACCAGTTGTATTCAATAATGAGCCTCGGGATATCAATGTACCTGCGGCAATTGATCATGTGCTGTGCATAATTCTGGTCCTAACCCCAAGCACGGCTCAGGAGGGAGGACTGGGCACAGTTAAGGTCCAACCTCTGGACAATCTGGCCCTTCTGCTGAGCATTATGCATTGCTCTCATCTCAACGCTGTCCCCAGTTGTGGTCGGAATTATGTGTGCAGTTACAGTAGGTTGATGAAAGTGTATGGAGCAAAGGTAGATGACATAATTGAGGTTCAGTTGATCAGAATGCTTGAGTGGCTCAATGTCATTCTCCTATTCTTCTCCAAGGCTGCATGGCAGCATACTCATTCAGATTAAGGTTTGCCACAATCCGGTCATGTTCACAAGTTATAGGAGTAGAATTAGGCCATTCGGTCCATCGAGTCCACTCCGCCATTCAATCATGGCTGATCTCTGCATCCTAATCCCATTTTCCTGCCTTCTCCCCATAACCCATGACGCCCGTTCTAATCAAGAATTTGTCTATCTATCCCTTAAAAATATCCACTGACGGCTTCCACAACCCTCTGTGGCAATGAGTTCCACAGATGAACTACCCTCGGACTAAAGAAGTTATTGCAATCTGGAATCCAATACAAACACAGAAGGGAGACAGCAGACTACACATTGGTGCTGCAGCTCAGCTCTGAGTTTTAAAATTTCTTCCTCATTACAATCACAAATAGGGATGACATGAATGGATTTATTTAATCAAAACAATTAATGCTGACACCTTGAAGATTCCCAAGGATTTCAGTAGAGAGGCACTATGCTGTAATTCTATGCAGTATTACGCTTACACTAAATGCAGATCAGTGTCTATTTCATTGATGGCAGTGCAACTTGGGCAATGAAAGTGAATGGCTTTGGGCTGATGGTGGATTTGTTTGACAGCAAAAAGGTTGATGCCTCCATGATATAGAACAGATAGAATTCCGACTCGTTTAATGATGTCAAAATTGGCTTCAAACTTCTATTTGGACCTGTTGTAATGTGAGGCCTCCTACATGACTGCTTTGTGTCGGAGGAGTGGTCCATATTCAAGAACTCAATGGCCAATCTAAATGAATATGATGTTGCCATTACAGTGAATCAGGAAGTGTCTATAGGATTGAATGCCAAAGAAGTCAACTCGAATGTGGTTTAGGCACCATCAGTGAGGGAAATGGACAGACGATATTTCCAGTCAGGACTCTTCTTCAGACTCGGCAGCAATACTTCCTCTGGCAACTCATTCCATAGACCCACTACCGTTGGAGTGAAAAGTTTGCCCTTTGGGTTCCTATTAAATCTTTCCCCTCTCACCTTAAACATATGCCTTCTGGTACTTGATTTCCCTAGCCTGGGATTAAGGCTCTGTGCATTCACCCTATCTATTCCCTCAATGGTCTTATATACCTTAAAATATCAACTCTCAGCCCCTGCACTTTAAGCAATAAACTTCAGGCTTGCCCAATCTCTCCCTTTGGTTTATGCCCTCAAATCCTGACAACATCCTAGTCAATCTTCTTGCACTCTTTCCAGCTTATTTCCCATAGCAAGGTGACCAAAGCAGAACACAATATTTCAAGTGCAGTTTCACTAGCACCTTGTGCAGCTTTAACATATCTTCCCAACCTCTATATTCCCTGACCGATGAGGCCAGTGTGTCAAAAGCCTTCTTCACCCCCTAACTACCTGTTACACGCTATCAGGGAACATTGTAAAGGCTATAATATCCCAGTCCCACAAACCCATTTACGCCCTGGATTAATCTGCTTTACCTGTCAGGCCTTCTCTTGCATTGAAATCAATGCCATTTAATCCAACCGTGCTCTTGCTTGTCCTATCTACTGAACTTGATGTCATTGCCTTTTGTATCGACTTCAAGCCTTCTACCCGCCTCAATACCACATTGAATCCCATCTTCCTGCCAATCTAATTTAAATCCTTTCAACTTCCTGACCAATAGATAGTGATCAGTAAGGATAGGTGACAAAACATCCTCCACAATAATTCTTAATATCGATGCTCCACAAAGCTGTCTTCTCAACCCCTATTCTACAGCATATGCACTTACAATTGTGGGGCCAAATTCTATTCTATTGCCATTTACACATTTACAAATAACACTACATTTGTGGGCTGGATCACAAATAACGACGAGACAGAGTACAGGATGGAGATAGGAAGTTTAGTAACCTCTCCTCAATGTCAGCAAAGCAAAAGAGCTGGTCAATGATTTCAAGAAGCAGTCTAAGTGAAATCATTGTTGTCAGTGGTACTTAAGCGGAAATTATCGAAAGCTTAAATTTCCTAGCCATATTACCAACAATTTGGCCTAGTCCAACCATATTAACCCAACAGCCAAGATAGCATACCAATGCCTCTACTTTCATAGAAGACTAAAGACATTCTAAAGGATTGAATAGCAATGTAGTTTTATTTGTATTATTGTTATTGTATATAAGTGAGTGTTTTCCTGAGGGTCTCAACCCAAAACATCACCTATTCCCTTTCTCCAGAGATGCTGCCTGACCTACTGTTACTCCAGCATTTTGTGTCCATCTTTGGCGTAAACCAGCATCTGCAGGTCCTTCCTACATTGGAAAGTGATAAAAGCAGATTTGATGGACAGGATAGTCAGGAGCATAGCAGGGAATGAGGAAGGACTGTTGGATAGCGAGAGTTCAAGGCATGCATATTCCTGTGTGAATAAAGGGCAAGGCAGGTGGGAGAAAGGAAGCCTGGATGACAAGAGAAACTGAGGCTCTGATTAGGAAAAAGTGGGAGGCATGGGGCAGGTATAGACAGCTGGGATCAAGAGTATCCATGGAGGGGTTTTAGGAACTGAGGAGCATACTTAAGAAGGAAGTCATATGGGCAAAAGGGGGGGAGGCGATAGCACTGGTGTAATATTAAGGGTCTCGACCCAAAACGTCACCATTGTGAGCTGATATGAAGTCACCAGCAAAGCTACTGAATGGCAGAGAGTACAAAACAACCAAGCCATGCAAAATGCATCCTCCAGAAGACCAGGAGGAAGTCCGATAACGACTGATTGACGCTCAAACTGAACAAAGCCAGTATTTCAACAGACATGCCAAAATACTGCCAGAACTGCTGAGAAGATGGAATGTTCATGCCCAGGTTCCAGATCTGAAAAGATGAATACTTGCAAAGGTTGTTGGAGAAGCTGAGACTCCCAGCTTTGAGATGGAGACTGGGAAGCAGTTAAGAAGGACCAGGGGCCACATCCAGCCAACACCTGACCTGGTAAACCAGAGATGTTCGCCATCAACACTCACAACACTTGCAACCGTATTGACAACATGGGGCACAACACCAACATGGCCACTAAACACACAATCTGTGATATCACCAGATTTCAAGGCAAAAGAGTTAACAGATGATGAACACTGAGCTTGCACGAATACCAGATCTACAAGAAGCAAAAAGAACAAAAAAACACCTGCCAGAACTGTGAGGCAGATTACATAAAAATACAGAGTTAAGACATCAGAACTGGATACAAAGAATTTGATGACTAATACTGTTATACTTTACAATTTGTTTGTCCAGCACAGATTATTTTAAATGTAAACATTTTGTTTGAGGTGGGGATGTTGTACTGTCATAATTGAAACTATGTGTTTGTGACATGCAAATTGTGTACATGTGATCAAGAGAGCAGGAACAGATGCAGAATGAGAAGCTTGTAGAAGCCATTAATAGTTGGAATGATTAAACAAGAACAACACCAAATTGTTGTCTTCATTCATTTTATACATGGACTTCAAGACAACAAAACATTACAACATCTGCCAACATTTTACAGATTCTAGAATTGTTCCTGTAAACTGGATGGATATAAATATGACTTCGCAATGTAAGCAAGAAAAGAAAGAGATCTGTTACTAAATAAAACTGCTGGGGGAACCCAGCGACTCAAGCAGCGGATGGGAAAGCAGGGGGATGGTCAACATTTTGGCTCAATACTCTGCACCAGGACTCCAAACAAACATGTAATCCTGTGGTTGGTAGTGGGCGTTTCTCAGTTAGCGAAGGGTTCTGTTTTTACAGCTGTTCATAGATTGGTTTTGTCTGTAAATCAGAAAACACACAAAAAGTTTCAATATGGTAACCATACTTCCACATCATAGTAAAGAATGGGTATGAAAAGACCGATGAGAAAGTACAAAATTGAAAGTGGAGAGAGGAAACTACCTCTGTTGTTCATAGGAATGAATGTAGGTACAATTTAATTTTGTATTTAATATTATGGGAGCTGGATTATGTGATGGACTGGGCTACATCCACAACTCTCTGCTATGGGGGACTGTTAGACGTGGACAGTGTGAAGCTGTTATAGGGAGACACCAGCAAAGATACTAGAGCAAGATCTTTGGACACAAGTGGCAGGAAAGTGGTTGGACGGGAGCACCAGAACAGAGGACGGTAGACATAAAATGCTGGAGTAACTCAGCGGGACAGGCAGCATCACATAATATTGATGCTGTTGCTGCCTGTCCAGCTGAGTTACTCCAGCATTTCTGTGTCTATCTTCGGTGTATGAACCAAAGATCCTATAGCGAGCTCCGCTATAGGATCTTTGGTATGAACCAGCATCTGCAGTTCATTCCTGCACAATATGGAGAGGAGGGGACTGGTTCGAGGGAGACACCAGTGGATGGGGACTGGTTCTGCTGTGGGGAGTTGTTAGACGGTAACGCCAGTGGTGGGGGAAGTGATTGGAGCAAAGATACTAGAGGAGCTCTTTGGATTAGAGGGAGGCGCCGGCTCTCGCCTTTCCTTCTCCACCACCGGCACTCGCCCTCCTGCAGCGCTGTTAACAGCGGCAACAGCCTCTCCTTCTCCACCGGGACTCGCCCTCCTGCAGCGCTGTTGGTAGCAGCAGCAGCAGCAGCAGCAGCAGCAACAGCAACAGCAACAACATCAACAACAACAACCACCACCACCAGCACCAGCAGCAACCTCTTCTCCTCCTCCGGGGCCCCGGCGGCGACGCTGCTGCCCGGCCATGGGGTGCTGCGGGTGCGGCGGCGAGGAGGTGAGTGAGTGTGTATGTGTATATGTTTATTCCTCTCCTGGCCACTGTGTAGGAAGTAACTGCAGATGCTGGGTTAAATGCAGATGTTGTTTTCTTTTGGTGTGCTGACCCTGATTAGCAGTGGGGGCAATTATGTGAACGATAACCTGGAATATTTTCAGGCAAAAATAGACACAAAAAGCTTGAGAAACTCAGCATCTCTGGAGAGAAGGAATAGGCGAGGTTTCGGGTCGAGACCTTTCTTCAGAGTCAGGGGAGAGGGAGACGGAGATATAAGCGGCTGTATAGAGAGATATGAAACAAATCAATGAAAGGTATGCAAAGAAAACTAACGACGATCAAGAAAGCAGGCCATCGTGTGTGTTGTCGGGTGTTCACCCTTCCGCTTGCATTTCATTTTAAACATCGCACTTTTTCTTTGCAAAACAAAACATCGTTAGTACATTTCCTACTCCTGTTTACAACCTGGGTGTTCATGTACGCGAGGATTTTATTTCACTTGTCCGACACCTGCTTCCACGAAGAATACCCTTGCCGAATCTTTAATTACAGAGGCGATCAACGCGTCTCTGTATGGATTATACTTAAATGTTCATCCCCCATTTGTGGTTTACACTTCGGGACTGTGGTGGTTTCATTTCATTTGTAGGCGGGTGTTTTCTGCGAATGTGCTGTTTAGGGATTTTAATGGTCTAATTAAATCCAGTTAAATTGTAGCTCGGGATAAATTCTTCAATATTATTTTATGGGTATAAATGCATGTTTTTGTTTTATTCAAAGACTGGTCTGTTGCTTGAGAAGCTCCTCAAAATAGAACCGACAGGCCAGCGTTGGTTTTGTTGTGAGCGATTTGAATAGCGTGTTTGATCGGATGAAAGGGGCATTTTATTTTAATTTTGCCAGCAAAAGGTCATTGTGTTGTGCAAGCACTATTGGAAAGATGAGAATGCTGGGTTTACTTATGCAATCTGTTTTTGCACGAGCATTGTTTTAAGTGTTAGTATTGTTCACTTTCTTAACCATACAGCAACAATTATTGCAAAGATTAGTTGATCAGACAGAATTCCATTGTTTGATGCAGTAAAGCAAAGTTAATCTTTTTTTTCCGACCAATTTAAAATTTGGATTGTATTTGTGGAAAGTGTTTTGTGGAAAAAGCTGATCTATTAACATCTATCCATCTACAATTATCCATGCATCTCTAAACTAAACTATTCTGTTGAATTTGCATTTCAGTGTGATGAAATGTGATGTAACACTCACAATTGTAGCTTTAATATGCAGGTAGATATTGGGTACTCCTTAAAAAAACCAACCAGTGATTTATAATAACACTTAAAATACAACATTGCAAAACAGATTCTGAAGAAGGGTCTCGACCCGAAACGTCACCCATTCCTTCTCTCCAGAGATGCTGCCTGTCCAGCATTTTGTGTCTACCTTCGATTGCAAAACAGATTCTGGGTGTGGGATTTTAAGTCATTTGAACTACAGTATAAACAAAAATGCAGGAAGCACGCAGGCTGCACAATGCCACAGCTGGTTGAGCTTCTGCCTCGCAAAACTTAAGACCTGGGTTTGATCATGACCTTGTGTACTGTCTGTTTGGAGTTTGCTTGTTTTCACTGTGATGCTGTGAGTTTCCACCAGGTGCTCTGATTTCCTCCCACATTCATAAAACATGAGATTTGTGGGTTACTTGGTCTCTCTAACCGGCCCCTAGTATGTGGGATAACAGAACTAGTGCAAAGGGTGATCATTGGTTGGCGTCGACTTGGTGGGCAAAAGGGCCTGTTTCAATGCTGTGGTGGTGGCCCGTCGTAGACGACGATAGCATGGTTGCGTAGTCTCATGTCTGGTGGGATCGAGTGTGGCTCACGTCTGATGTGTGAGCCACACACGCGGGAGCGATGGGGGTTCATGAAGGCCGCTGTGGGGGGATTTAAGGCTGCAGCCTTCCTCCTGTCTCTCACACTAACGAGTTGGCTTCGGCGATTGTCTTTGAAACTATTGACCGCCTTCCTAGTGGTTGTACGCCAGCCAGTCCTGTCACTGGCACGGGTTTCCAGTTCTTTTGGGGCTAAGCCTGCGTGTTGAAGGTGGCCCTTGAAACAGTCTTTGAACGCCCTGGGGGCCCCGAGTTCCTTTGACCCTGTGACAGAACTCCGACAGTTGATGAGGCATGTGGGATTCATCCATCCTGATCCCATGGCCTGTCCATTGAAGCTGGGCCTTTATGATCATTACTTTGATGCTTGTGAAGCCAGACTGGTCCAGCACTTCTAAGTTAATCACCCTGTCTTGTCAGCGAATGCCCATGATGGACCGCAGAGAGCACGTGGAATTTCTCAAGCTGGTGGATGTGTTTCCTGTACAGGGTCCATGTTTCTGATTCTGATGTTTCACATCCATACAGCAAACTGGAGAGCACTACAGCTTTGTAGACTTTCAGCCTAGTTGGCAGCTTGATGTGGTTGAACACTCATGCTCGGATACGATGAAGTGCTTGATTGGCCTTGCTGATTCTGGTCGATATTTCCTTGTCAAGCGAGCCATCAGAAGATATCAAGCTGCCCAAGTACTTGAAAGCGTCTACTGTTTTCAGCTGCATGTTGTCAATATGTACACTTGGTGGTGGTGCTGAAGAGCCTGGGACTGGTTGATGGAGGACTTCTTACTGAGACTGATATTAAGACCAAACAGCTGTGCCGCTTCTGCAAATCAGGACACGATAAATTGGAGGTCAGACTCCTTGTGTTGCATGAACGTGCAATCATCTGCAAAGAACGCTTCAGTGATGAGGCATTCAAGAGCTTTGGTCTTGGCGTTCAGTCGACGTAGATCAAAGATAGACACAAAATGCTGGAGTAACTCAGCGGGATAGGCAGCATCTCTGAAGAGAAGGAATGGGTAACGTTTCGGGTTGAGACTCTTCTACAAAGAGAGAGCCATCGAGTCGGTACTTGATGAAGACTCCGCGATCAAGATCTTGGAGTGCATGACACAGAATGTAGCTGAAAAAGTTGAACAGTACTGGGGCGAGAACGCAGCCCTGTTTGACTCCATTGAAGATGTTGAAGGGTGCAGAGGGGTTGCCGTTTACCAGTACTGATCCCATCATGCCATCATGGAAAAGGCAGATGAGATGGTTGAGTTTTCTAGGACAACCGAGCTTGGCGAGTATGGTCTACAGAGCCTCATGATTGACCATGTCAAAGGCCTTCATCAGGGCGATGAAGACAGCATAAAGGTCCATCTTCTGCTCGATGCATTTTTCCTGGACTTGTCTTACTGTGAAGACCATGTCGACAGTGCTGCGACCAGGTCTGAAGCCCTATTGTGTTTCTGGCAGGTTTTCTTCTGAGACACTGCTGGTCAGACGGTTGCGGATCACTCTGGCCAGTATCTTCCCAGCAATGGATAGTTGGGAGATTCCTCGGTAGTTACCACAATCCCCTTTGTTGCCTATTTTTTTAAACAAGGAGAATAATGGTGGCATCCTGAATTTCGCTAGGCATAATTTCAGTCTCCCATATGCTTGTCAGGATGTCATGGAAAGCATTCAGAGCCTTTGGGCCTGCTGCTTTGTAGAACTGGTCTGGCCAATGGCTTTTTTTGACTTCACCCAGGGTTGGGGGGAGGTCAAGGTCATCCAGTGACGGCTTCTGAGGAATCTGGTCTACAGCGGCTGGATCAACAGAGGAGGGTCTGTAGGGTAGGATGGCAAAGTGTGCTCTCCACCTTTCAGTGATGCTGCTTTTGTCCTTGAGCATGGTTGTGCTGTCTGTTGTGAGAAGAGGGGTGGGGCTGGGCTTGGAGAGAGACACTGCTTTTAGAGAACTAAAGAACAATTTAGAATTGTTTGTCTCCGCATAGTGTTGGACCTCGTCTGCTTTGCATGCCCACCAGTTGTCCTGCATTTTGTGCAGTTCCATCTGTGCTTTGCTGTGTAGGTACTTCAAGTGTTCTTTCTTTGAGATGGATGACACTCAAATTCAGTGAATGTCTTGCGCTTCTCTAAGAGTTTGATGATTTCCTCATTGTTTTCATCAAACCAGTCTTGATGTGCTCTTTGTTTGAGTCCAAGCACTGCCACAAACTGCTTTGTTGCCTTTTTTTTTTTAAAACAAGGACACGATGGTAGCATACATAAAACAGAACTAGTGCAAAAGGGTGATCACTGGTTGGCATGGGCTTGGTGGGCCAAAGGGCTCGTTTCAATGTTGATAACAAAGTAAACACACAACGGGTTAGGCAACATCTGATGAAAGATAGCCGTTAAAGTTTCAGGTCCAGGATCCTTCATCAGACAATAGACAATAGGTGCAGGAGTAGGCCATTCGGCACTTCGAGCCAGCACCGTCAATGTGATCATGGCTGATCTTCCCCAATCAGTACCCTGTTCCTGCCTTCCCCCCATATCCCCTGACTGCACTATTTTTAAGAGCCCTATCTAGCTCTCTTGAAAACATCCAGAGAACCTGCCTTCACCACCCTCTGAGGCAGAGAATTCCACAGACTCAGCACTCTCTGTGAGAAAAAGTGTTTCCTCGTCTCCGTTCTAAATGGCTTACTCCTTATTCTTAAACTGTGGCCCCTGGTTCTGGGCTCCCCCAACATCGGGAACACGTTTCCTGCCTCTAGCGTATCCAAACCCTTAACAATCTTATGTTTCAATGAGATTCCCTCTCATCCTTCTAAACTCCAGAGTGTACAAGCCCAGCTGCTCCATTCTCTCGGCATATGACAATCCCGCCATCCCGGTAATTAACCCTGTAAACCTACGCTGCACTCCCTCAATAGCAAGAATGTCCTTCCTCAAATTAGGGGACCAAAACTGCACACAATACTCCAGGTGTGGTCTCACTAGGGCTCTGTACAACTGCAGAAGGACCTCTTTGCTCCTATATTCAATTCCTCTTGTTATAAAGGCCAACATGCCATTTGCTTTTTTCACTGCCTGCTGTACCTGCAAGCTTACTTTCATAGACTGATGTACAAGGACCCCCAGATCCCGTTGTACTTCCCCTTTTCCCAACTTGACGCCATTTAGATAGTAATCTGCCTTCCTGTTTTTGTTACCAAAGTGGATAACATCACATTTATCCACATTAAACTTCATCTGCCATATATCTGCCCACTCCCCCAACCTGTCCAAGTCACCCTGCATTCTCATAGCATCCTCCTCACAGTTCACACTGTCACCCAGCTTTGTGTCATCTGCAAATTTGCTAATGTTACTTTGAATCCATTCATCCAAATCATTGATGTATATGGTAAATAGCTGTGGTCCCAGCACCGAGCCTTGCGGTACCCCACTAGTCACTGCCTGCCATTCTGAAAGGGACCCGTTAATACCTACTCTGTTTCCTGTCTGCCAACCACTTCTCTATCCATGTCAGCACTCGACCTCCAATACATGTGCCCTAATTTTGCCCACTAATCTCCTTATCAAATGCTCCAATGTGGGGACCTTATAAAGAACTGATAAAGAACACAAGTTTCAGTAGCAGATAAGAAGGGTAAGAGATTGGCAGAACAATGGGAATGTCTCTCTAAACTGAGACCAAATGAGTTAATGTATCAGTTAGACAAAGAAGTGTAATCTAATTCTGTGTGGTGTTGCTAATAGCTGGGATCTATACTCATTGAAAGAGAAAAACTGAGCCAAAATCACAGCTGGATCACTGGCAGAAATGGTTGGTTCTGATAAAGAAAATGGAAACAAAGTTACCTAAAGTTTAAACTAGAACGGTTGGGGGGAGGGACTCAAATAGAGAAAGATAGTAGAAAATGTGGGAGGCAGGAGGCAGAGAAGGGAAGCACTCGGACCCAAAATGTAGGGGAGAAAGAAAAAGATAATAAACAGAGAATAAGTGGTGGTGGGTTTCTTAAATGTGTATATTTTAATGCTAGGAGCACTGTAAGAAAGGTGGATGAGCTTAGAGTCTGGATTGACACCTGGAAGTATGATGTTGTGGCGATCAGTGAAACATGGTTGCAGGAGGGCTGTGATTGGAAACTAAATATTCCAGGATTTCGTTGCTTCAGGGGTGATAGAATTGGAGGGGCAAGAGGTGGGGGTGTTGCATTGCTTGTCAAGGAAGATATTACAGCAGTGCTTTGGCAGGATAGATTAGAGGGCTCGTCTAGGGAGGCTATTTGGGTGGAGCTGAGAAATGGGAAAGGTGTAGCAACACTTATAGGGGTGTATTATAGACCGCCAAATGGGGAGCGAGAATTGGAAGAGCAAATATGTAAGGAGATAGCAGATATTAGTAGTATGCACAAGGTAGTGATTGTGGGAGATTTCAATTTTCCACACATAAACTGGGAAACACATTCTGTAAAAGGGCTGGATGGTTTGGAGTTTGTAAAATGTGTGCAGGATAGTTTCTTGCAGCAATACATAGAGGTACCTACTAGAGAAGGGGCAGTGCTGGACCTCCTGTTAGGAAATGAGACAGGGCAGGTGGCGGAGGTAAGCGTTGGGGAGCACTTCGGGTCCAGTGATCACAATACCATTAGTTTCAATATAATTATGGAGAGGGTCAGAACTGGACCTAGGGTTGAGATTTTTGATTGGAGAAAGGCTAACTTTGAGGAGATGCAAAAGGATTTAAAAGGAGTGAATTGGGACGGGAGTGAATTGGGAAGGAGTGAAAAGGAGTTTTATGGGAAGGATGTAGAAGAGAAATGGAGGACATTTAAGGGTGAAATTTTAAGAGTACAGAATCTTTATGTCCCTGTTTGGTTGAAAGGAAATAGTAAAAATTGGGAAGAACCATGGTTTTCTAGGGAAATTGGACACGGTTCGGAAAAAGAGAGAGATCTACAATAATTATAGGCAGCATGGAGTAAATGAGGTGCTTGAGGAGTATAAAGAATGTAAAAAGAATATTAAGAAAGAAATTAGAAAAGCTAAAAGAAGATATGAGGTTGCTTTGGCAAGTAAGGTGAAAGTAAATCCAAAGGGTTTCTACAGCTATATTAATAGCAAAAGGATAACAAGGAATAAAATTGGTCCATTAGAGAGTCAAAGTGGACAGCTATCTGCAGAACCAAAAGAGATGGGGGAGATATTGAACAATTTCTTTTCTTCGGTATTCACCAAGGAGAAGGATATGGAATTATGTGAGGTAAGGGAAACAAGCAGAGTAGCAATGGAAACTATGAGATTCAAAGAAGAGGAGGAGCGGACACTTTTGAAAAATATGAAAACGGATAAGTCTCCAGGTCCTGACAGGATATTCCCGAGGACATTGAGGGAAGTTAGTGTAGAAATAGCAGGGGCTATGACAGAAATATTTCAAATGTCATTAGAAACGGGAATAGTGCCGGAGGATTGGCGTACTGTGCATGTTGTTCCGTTGTTTAAAAAGGGTTCTAAGAGTAAACCTAGCAATTATAGACCTGTTAGTTTGACGTCAGTTGTGGGCAAATTAATGGAAAGGATACTTAGAGATAATATATATAAGCATCTGGATAAGCAGGGTCTGATTAGGAACAGTCAACATGGATTTGTGCCTGGAAGGTCATGTTTGACTAATCTTCGAGAATCTTTCAAAGAGGTTACTAGGGAAATTGATGAGGGTAAAGCAGTGGATGTTGTCTACATGGACTTCAGTAAGGCCTTTGACAAGGTTCCTCATGGAAGGTTGGTTAAGAAGATTAAATTGTTGGGTGTTAATGGTGGAGTAGCAAGATGGATTCAACAGTGGCTGAATGGGAGATGCCAGAGAGTAATGGTGGATGGCTGTTTGTCAGGTTGGAGACCGGTGACTAGTGGGGTGCCTCAGGGGTCTGTGTTGGGTCCACTGTTGTTTGTCATGTACATCAATGATCTGGATGATGGTGTGGAAAATTGGATTAGTAAGTATGCAGATGATACTAAGATAGGTGGTGTGGTGGATAATGAAGTAGATTTTCAAAGTCTACAGAGAGATTTAGGCCATTTGGAAGAGTGGGCTGAAAGATGGCAGATGGAGTTTAATGCTGATAAATGTGAGGTACTACATCTCGGCAGGACAAATCAAAATAGGACGTACATGGTAAATGGTAGAGAATTGAGGAATGCAGTTGAACAGAGGGATCTAGGAATAACTGTACATAGTTCCCTGAAGGTGGAATCTCATGTAGATAGGGTGGTAAAGAAAGCTTTTGGTGTGCTGGCCTTTATAAATCAGAGCATTGAATATAGAAGTTGGGATGTAATGTTAAAATTGTACAAGGCATTGGTGAGGCCAATTCTGGAGTATGGAGTACAATTTTGGTCGCCTAATTGTAGGAAGGATGTCAACAAAATAGAGAGAGTACAGAGGAGATTTACTAGAATGTTGCCTGGGTTTCAGCAACTAAGTTACAGAGAAAGGTTGAACAAGTTAGGTCTTTATTCTTTGGAGCGGAGAAGGTTAAGAGGGGACTTGATAGAGGTCTTTAAAATTATGAGCGGGTTAGACAGAGTTGACGTGGATAAGCTTTTTCCATTGAGAGTAGGGAAGATTCAAACAAGGGGACATGACTTGAGAATTAAGGGACAGAAGTTTAGGGGTAACATTAGGGGGAACTTCTTTACTCAGGGAGTGGTAGCTGTGTGGAATGAGCTTCCAGTGGAAGTGGTGGAGGCAGGTTTGATTTTATCCTTTAAAAATAGATTGGATGGGTATATGGAAGGGAAAAGAATGGAGGGTTATGGTCTGAGTGCAGGTAGATGGGACTAGGGGGAAGTATTTATTTAAAAAAAATAATAATAATAATAAAATGTTCGGAACGGACTTGAAGGGCCGAGATTGCCTGTTTTCGTGCTGTAATGGTTATATGGTTATATGGTTAAAGTTGGAGAATTCAACATTAAGTCCAGAATACTTCAGCATGCTTAGAGGAAAGATGAAGTGTTATTCGTCAAGGTTGTATTTGGCCACACTTTAGCAAAGCAGGTGGTCAAAGGGAGAGAGTCAGATGGGGAATTAAAATGACAGGCATCGGGAAGCTCTTAGTTACTCTTGTGGACGAAGGACAAATGTGCTGCAAAATGATCGCCCAATCTACATTTAGTTTTTTCCAGTGGAGAAGAGAACACATTATGAATACCACACTGCCTCACCGGGAAAGACTGTTTGGTGGGAAGAAGTGAAACGATAAGTGCTGTTTCTCCTGCGGGTGCAAGGGAAAGGGGAGGGATGGAGAGAGAGGAAATGTCGAGGTTACTTGAAGTTAGAGAAATCAATATTCATACCACTGGGCTGTAAGCTGCCCCTATGAAATATGAGATGCTGTTCCTGCACTTTGCGTTTAGCTTCACTCTGACAATGGAGGAGACCCAGGACAAGGCAGGTGGAAGAGTGAACAGCAGGGTTATGAAGCTAATAATCCTTTTGAAGGAGAGAAAGCGTGAAATTGCAAAGGATTTGAATACAGGTCCAGGATCCTTCCTCAGAACTGATGGAGAACACAAGTTTCAGTAGCAGAAAGAAGGGTGAGATTGGTAGAACAATGGGATTATCTCTCTAGATTGAGACCAAATGAGTTAATGTCTCAGTTAGACAAAGAAGCATAATATGTTGCTAATACCTGGGCTGTAGGACATGTACAGCAGGCAGATCTATACTAATTAAAAGAGAAAAACTGGTGGGATGGCAGATGAGATTTTGGATGCACACAGATCAAAAGTAAGGAAAGCCACTCAGAAAATTGATAATAATGTGACCGAACTTGGTAAGAGTCATTGGAGACTTGCTGGATTTCCTTAGCCTTATGAGGAAGCAGAAGCGTTGGTTTGCTTTCTTGGCCATAATGTCAATGTGGTTGGATCAGGGCAGATTGTAGGTGTAGGAGGGAACTGCAGATGCTGGTTTACATTGAAGATAGACACAAAATGCTGGAGTAGCTCAGTGGATCAGGCAGCATCTCTGGAGAAAAGGAATAGGTGATGTTTCGGGTTGAGACCCTTCTTCAGAGTCAGGGGAGAGGGAAACTAGAGGTATGAAAAGGTACAGAATAGCTCAGAGCCAGCACCGAAGACTAAAGAGCCCATGATGATCCATTGTTGGCCGTGGAGGAGGTGATAACGAGAGGATACGAACAGTAAAACAAGCAGGGTAACTAGGGTGGGGGAGGGGTGGAGAGAGGTAATGCAAGGATCACTTGAAATTAGAGAAATCAATGTTCATCATAATCTGGATCATTCTGAAGTAGGGTTTCGGCCCGAAACGTTGCCTATTTTCTTCGCTCCATAGATGCTGCCACACCCGCTGAGTTTCCCCAGCACTTTTGTCTACCTTCAATATTCATACTGCTGTGTTGTAAGCAGCCCAAGCAAAATTTGTCTTGCTGTTCTTCCAATTTGTGTGTGGCCTCACTCTGGCAGTGAAAGAGGCCCAGGACATAAAGATCAGTATGGGAAGGAGAGTTAAACCTACAGCAGTATCTTTGTAATTTCTCTCTTCCTATCTTTCTCTTCCCAACAATTCTGCAGTGATGAAGGAAATCCTATTTTAAAAGGCATTGAGGATAGTAGACCAAAGTTAGAATGGGCCACAGTTGTGGGTGTTCCTGGTCTTTTCCTTCATCTCCTGCATGTTGTTTTTGTATACGTGAGTCGATGCTTGGGCTCTCAAATTAATAATTTAGGTTATATTTTAAATGAAAAACCTTTTTGTATTTAGTAAAGAAACACAATTGCCTAGCTGTACCCAGTCTTTTTTTTCATTTGTCTAATTTACCCCACGACTGCACTTTATGATTAGTTTAGCGATACCGCATGAAAACAGGGCCTTCGGCCCACTGAGTCCGCACCAACCAACGATCCCCCATACACCAGTTCCATCCTACACACTAGGGACAATTTTATAGAAGCTAATTAACTAACAGACCTGCACGTCTTTGGAATGTGGGAGGAAACCGGAGCACCCGGAGAAAACCCACGCGGTCACAGGGAGAACATACAAACTCCATACAGACAGCATCTGTAGTCAGGATCAAACCTGGGTCTCTGCTGTGCCACCCTAATTAATTGCAACAAAAGTTTGGTTTAGAGATACAGCATAGAAACAGGCCATTTGGCCCACCATGTCCACATCAACCATCGATAACCCATTCAAAGTTCAAAGTTAGCCAACTCCCTACACATTACTGGTGATTTACAGAGGCCAATTAACCTACAAATCCGTTTCAAAAGGTGTTCTCCTATGATGTTGTTGGTCTTTGTTGATAGTTTAGCACTGAACATTTGCATTGTTTAGTGTAATTTGATAATTTAATCCTGAGAATTTCTCCTACATTTCAATGGGTTAAAAAATAAATTAAAACATGTTATTTAAACTATTTTAAGAGGTGCTGGGTTTGGGATATGGCCAAGGAATTGGAGAAGAAATAGCTATTGGGCAAAGGAGACACCACTGAGAAGGGGATGTCTACTTTGGGATATCTGGTTAGTTTATGTTTAAACTGTAAACAAAGTAATCTGTTTCAACACCTCCAAATTTGGGAATCACTGCCAGATGCTGTGGGGGGAAGGGGGGAGAGGTTGTGTGGTGAAGAATTAAAAAAGTAAACAGATTTATGAAAGGAAAATCCATCCCAGACAAATTTGGAACTCTGAGAATTTATCAGATGTAATGGAGAAGTAGGGGTGCAGCGTACAGCGGGTGTACTTTGTATGGATTATTTGACAGTGCTATTGATGTTTATGAAAAATGGATGCTTTATATTTAAATTATGTATTGGCTGGCAGAGATGGAGTAAATAAAGATGCTTCATTTGCATATCTTAATGTGTCTCTCAAGAGGTGTTCTGGGATTAATTTCTGTTTACATTGTATGACTATTTACCTGTCCTTATATATAGAGCTGGAGGAAATGGTTTACAGACCATGATGTCTGGGAAAGCAACTACCGTATTTCCCGGCAATGAAGACGCACCTGCGTCGAAGACGCACCCCGATTTTGAGTTGCTAAATTTTGAAAAAAGGCTGGCGGGACAGGATCAAGGGCTTTGTTTAGTCCAGGGGTCGGCAATCTTTTTTGCATAGTGGCCAGGACCCATGTTTGTGAGCGGATGGCGGGCCATATCTATCGCCATAGTTAATCAATGGAGGTAATAATACATACTAACTAAATTAGTAATAATACATACTAATAATACTTATAGCTCTGTCCCACGGTGCGAGTTCATTCCAAGAGCTCTCCCGAGTTTGCCCTGATTCAAACTCGGAGATTTACAGTAATGGCCACTCGTCGGTACTCGGGGCTCTCGTGGACATTTTTCAACGTGTTGAAAAATCTTCACGAGTCTTCCCGTGCTTACCTGCCATTAGCGAGTCGTCCCGAGTACCTGCCATTAGCGTAACGAGCCGCTAAGAGACGCCCCGAGCTCTGACGTACCCGCTACTTTCATTCCCCGTGCTTACCACGAGTTTGATTTTTTTAAACTCGGGAGAGCACTTGAATGAACTCGCACCGTGGGACAGGGCTATTAGTTTTCTGCAGTTTCCAGATCACCTGCGTGCCCCGTGACAGGATGCAGTTCCAATATCCCTCGAGTCCCCGGGACTAGCTGTAGCACCCAGGTCGCCTGCGAGCCCCGGGACCCGCTGCAGTTCCCAAGTCGCCTGCGAGTCCCGGGACTAGCTGCAGTTCCCGAGTCGCCTGCGAGCCCCAGGACTAGCCGCAGTTCCCGAGTCGCCTGCGAGCCCCGGGACTAGCTGCAGTTCCCAGGTCGCCTGCGAGTCCCGGGTCTAGCTGCAATTCCACTGTCTGTTCTCAGTGGCTGCTCGCAGCCACTCGATCTACTGAGTGAGTTGCTGGCATGATCCCTGACCCTCTCATCCTCAACGCTCCTGCTCTCCCTGCAACTTTACCCTTGGCGGCCCAGCCGTGCTGACCCAGGCCAGACTCCCCACACGCTGTGGAAGGAACTCTCTCTACCTCTTCCCCCCCCCCCCCCCCCCCCAGCGGTGCTGTCCTTTTATAGCCGCTGTACTGAGGGATAGCCACGTCTTTCTTTCTTAGCTAACAATCTAACCTTCAGCCTCCAAGACGCAGGTCAATTTTCGGGCCTTATATTAGGGTAAAAAATAGCATCTTCATTGCTGGGAAATACGGTAATTACAAGGCAAGATCAAGACTATAATTTGGGCAAAAAGATGGTGGATTATTATTGTTGTAAACCTGAGTTAATACAGACTAGTTAAACAAAAGTTGTCAATCATAGATCATTGTTTTGAATGGGTAAAGCTATGTAACCTGAGAGTCGAAAGGGATTTGAGCATTTAGATTCAAAAGAAATTTAATAGGACTGTCTAATGGATGAAGTGCTGAGTATTTTATAGAACAGAAGTTGAAAACTGAGATGTAATTGTGTACTAAGTTCCCCTTTGGAGCAAGATATGTAAATTATCTTTGCACACTGCACAAAGGACTTTAAAGCATACAAAGTACAGGATTGTCGGTTAATTGGCTTCTGTACAAGTTGTCCCTAGTATGTAGGACAGTAGTGTGTGGATAATCGCTGGTCAGTGCGGACTCAATGGGCCAAAGGCCTGTTTCCACACTGTACAAAAATAAACTGTTCAGGAATTTAAAGGCAGATACGCTATACACAGTCTGGTATGTCACGATACAACGGAGCTCAGCAAATACTGGTGTAGTTTCCATGACAGCTGAAGAACAAGTAACAACTAAGGGTGGGGAAGAAAAAAAAGGACCATTTCCAGGATATGAAGGCTCAAGAACAAAATAACAGATTCAAGAAGAACTGCAAATGGTTTAAAGATGGAGGTCACAGAATAATCCTGGAATTGGTTGACCCCGTCATAAAAAATATATATATATTTGTAGGAATGGGAAATAAAGGATTTTGTAAATATGGGTATATGGTATTAAATTTACACATTTGAGTCCCCCATCGATTTATATTTATTTTTTATTTTTTCCGGCATCCTTGGTTCAAGAGCCTTTCTGCATTATCTGTTTCTCTGGACCAACAAAGGTCATGGCCTCCAGAAATGCTGCCTGTTTCACTGAGTAACTCCAGCATTTTGTGCCTATCTGCACCTGCAGTTCCTTTCTACACGCTAAAATATATGCCAGAGTGGTCACTGCTCAACCCTGGCGTCATCCCCGGTGCCACAAGGACTTTGAAGTTTCATTGAAAGCAGTCTGAAGAAGAGGGAAATTATGAGATAATGATTTTTCCTTGAAAAATGCGAACAAATTAAGTTTACTTTGCACAGTGTGGGATGTTGAATAATATTTGTTGCATGTTGGTTTGTCGATGAACTATACTATGTGTAGCAGGAAGAGGCCATTTAGGCTCCATACGAATAATTCATCGTTTCTGGTTCTTCCTCAGTTTATGGATCTTCTCTTTGTGTCTTTGCTTTTATTTTAACCTTAAACATTACACCTGTTTGCAAAGCACCAAGGGAGAGAGTATTTGTGACTATCCATTTGGGAATTAGTTTCTAAATTACATGTGTGATGTGTTCATTTGGATGGCCAAGTATTTTGAATGAATGTAATCTGAATCTGCCAGGATTTAGCCTTTTTGTAAAATTAGGATTTAGTGAACAGAACACTGCATATGCAAGTGCTGTTCCTCATCCCAGAAAACTAACACTGTCACTGACTGGAAATACACATCCAAAAATGGAAAAGTTAATAGCTCTGTGCCTAACAAAGTTACATCCTAGAACATATATGGGCAACCAAACCACACTTATATATGGTCGTGAGAGGTCACCCGCAACATGTCGCCAGGGGTTGCTTGTATGGTCGTGAGGGGTCTCCTATGGACGTGAGAGGTCTCCAAAGAGTCGTAGCGTCTTTCTGGTCGCCGCTGAATTTTCAACATGTTGAAAATTTCAGCGACCTATCACGGGTGCCAGCAGTCGCCTGTAAAGGTCGCGTAAGTGGGACAGGCCCTTTAGTTGCCAGAGGAGGCAGGTACTGTAACAACTTTTAGAAGACATTTAAATAGGTAAATATATGGACAATAGATGCAGGAGTAGGCCATTTGGCCCTTCGAGCCAGCACCGCCATTCAATGTGATCATGGCTGATCATCCCCAAACAGTACCCCGTTCCTGCCTTCTCCCCATATCCCCTGACTCCGCTATTTTTAAGAGCCCCATCTAGCTCTCACTCTGTCCAAGTCACCCTGCACTCTCATAGCATCCTCCTCACAGTTCACACTGCCACCCAGCTTTGTGTCATCTGCAAATTTGCTAATGTTACTTTGAATCAATTCATCCAAATCATTAATGTATATTGTAAATAGCTGCGGTCCCAGCACCAAGCCTTGCGGTACCCCACTAGTCACTGCCTGCCATTCTGAAAGGGACCTGTTAAACCCTACTCTTTGTTTCCTGTCTGCCAACCACTTTTCTATCCATGTCAGTACTCTACCCCCAATACAATGTGCCCTAATTTTGCCCACTAATCTCCTATGTGGGACCTTATCAAATGCTTTCTGAAAGTCCAGGTACACTACATCCACTGGCTCTCCCTTGTCCATTTTCCTAGTTACATCTTCAAAAAATTCCAGAAGATTAGTCAAGCATGATTTCCCCTTCGTAAATCCATGCTGACTCGGACCGATCCTGTTACTGCTAACCAAATGTTCGGCTATCTCATCTTTTATAATTGACTCCAGCATCTTCCCCACCACCGATGTCAGGCTAACTGGTCTATAATTCCCTGTTTTCTCTCTCCCACCTTTCTTAAAAATTGGGATAACATTAGCTACCCTCCAATCCACAGGAACTGATCCCGAGTCAATAGAACATTGGAAAATTATCACCAATGCATCCACAATTTCTTGAGCCACTTAAATACTCTGGGATGCAGACCATCAGGCCCTGGGGATTTATCATCCTTCAGTCCCATCAGTCTATCCAACACCATTTCCTGCCTAATGTGGATTTCCTTCAGTTCCTCAGTCACCCCAGATCCTCTGGCCACTACTATATCATGAAGATTGTTTGTGTCCTCCTTAGTGAAGACAGATCCAAAGTACATGTTCAACTCATCTGCCATTTCCTTGTTCCCCATAATAAATTCACCTTTTTCAGTCTTCAAGGGTCCAACTTCGGTCTTAACTAATTTTTTCCTCTCCACATACCTAAAGAAGCTTTTACTATCCTGCTTTATATTCTTGGCTAGCTTACCTTCGTACCCCATCTTTTCTCCCCATATTGTCCTTTTGGTTATCTTCGGTTGTTCTTTAAACATTACCCAATCCTCTTGCTTCCCGCTCATCTTTGCTACGTTGTACTTCTTCGCTTTAATTTTTATACTGTCCCTGACGTCCCTTGTCAGCCACGGTCGTCCCTTTTTCCCCTTGGAATCTTTCTTCCTCCTAGGAATGAACTTCTTCTTTCGTGTGGTGTGCACAGCCTAAAGTTGTTCGACAACTTGTTCTATTTGATCTTCCGTTTGTGCACGTCGAGTTGATTGCATTAGTCGAAACAGGGCGGACCACGTGAAGGTTATAATCTTCCACCCCAGGAATGAACTGATCCTACACCTTCTGTATTATTCCTAGAAACACCTGCCATTTTTGTTCCACTGTCATCTCTGCTAGTGTATCTTTCCAATCAACTTTGGCCAGCTCCTCCCTCATGGCCCCATAGACCCCTTTATTCAACTGCAACACTGAGACCCGCGATCTACCCTTCTCCCTCTCCAATTGTAGATTAAACTTGACCATGTTATGGTCACTGCCTCCTAATGGCTCATTAACCTCGAGATCCTTTATCAAATCCGGTTAATTACATAACACTAAATCCAGAATTGCCTTCTCCCTGGTAGGCTCTAATATAAGCTGTCATAGAATCCATCACGAAGGCACTCTGCAAAGTCCCTTTCTTGGGGTCCGGTACCAACCTGATTTTCCCAGTCTACCTGCATGTTGAAATCTCCCATAACAACCACAGCATTGCTTTTGCTACATGCCAATTTTAACTGCTGATTCAACTTGCACCCTATGTCCAGGCTACTGTTTGGGGGCCTGTAGATTAGTCCCATTATGGTATTTTTACCCTTACAATTCCTTAGTTCTATCCATACTGACTCCACATCTCCTGTTTCAATGTCACCCCGTGCAAGGGACTGAATTCCATTCCTCACCAACAGGGCAACTCCACCCCCCTGTCTGTCTTTTCGATAGGAGGTATACCCTTGAATATTCAGTTCCCAGCCCTGGCCCTCATGCAGCCAGGTCTCAGTAATTCCCACAACATCACACTTGCCAGTTTCTAACTGAGCCTCAAGCTCGTCCACTTTATTCCTTATACTTCGCGCATTCATAAACAGCACTTTGACCTCCGTATTCACTTCCCCCCTTGCACCGCTCGCAATTGGCCCTGACCTTACTCTATTGTCCCTTCTCAAGCTTTCCTTCCCATTAATTCGAGAATCTTTTGTAATTTTTCCTGTAGTCACTTCCTCTTCAACTCCATCTTTATACTCCCAATTTGTCAATCCCTCCCCCCCACTATTTAGTTTAAACCTGCACGTATAGCCCTGCACATAGCAAACCTGCCTGCCAGAATGTCAGTCCCCCTCCAGTTTAGGTGTAACCCGTCCCTTTTGTACAGGTCACTCCTACCTCAGAAGAGATCCCAGTGGTCTATAAATCTAAATCCTTGCTCCCTGCTCCAGCCCCTCAGCCACACATTCAGATCCCCTATCTCCCTGTTCCTGTCCTCACCAGCACGAGGTACTGGAAGCAATCCAGAGATAACCACCCTAGAAGTCCGGCATTTCAGTCTTCTTCCCAACTCTCTGAACTCATGTTGGAGAACCTCTTTCCTCTTCTTCCCGATGTCGTTTGTGCCTACATAGATACATAGAAATTAGGTGCAGGAGTAGGCCATTCGGCCCTTCGAGCCTGCACCGCCATTCAATACGATCATGGCTGATCATCCAACTCAGTATCCCGTACCTGCCTTCTCTCCATACCCCCTGATCCCTTTAGCCACAAGGGCCACATCTAATTCCCTCTTAAATATAGCCAATGAACTGGCCTCAACTACCCTCTGTGGCAGAGAGTTCCAGAGATTCACCACTGCCGGCTGTTCATCTTCTCTCTCGAGGATGTTCTGAATTTGGCTCGTGACATCCTGAACCCTGGCACCAGGGAGGCAACAGACCATCCTCGCATTTCGTCTGCCGCCACAGAATTTCCTGACTGCTCCTCGGACAATGGAGTCACCCACCACTAGGGCTCTGCCCGATGTCGGTCTCGACGGTCGAGTCCCATCTCTAGGACTGGAGCCACCGACGTGTCCGCCGCTCGGACTGGAAACATCATCTCCCCGGACAGTTCCCAAGAGGGCGTACCTGTTTTCATTAAGCACAGCCACCTGGGTCTTCTGTACTCCACAATTTCCACCCTTTCCATCACATACCTTGGTTCTTCCTGTATCCTCGGCGTGACTACCTCACTGTAGGTCCTGTCCAGGAAACTCGTTTTCCCGGATGGCCCTAAGGTCATCCAGCTGCTTCTCCAGTGCCCCAACACGGTCCTTTAGGAGCTGAAGCTGGACGCACTTGCCACAGTTGTAGCAGCCAGAGGCTCCATCTGTGTCCCTGGGCTCCCACATTCTGCAAACCTCACACCATCTCATCTGCCCCGACATGTGTTCCCCGCGTTCCATCCTCTCGAGCTTTATGCGTAGCCTCCTCGCCGAAGGCTCTCGAGCCAAAGACTCACACTTTACAGGGCACTTCCCTCACAAGGCCACTCCCTAAGAACTGTCTTGCTTATATTGACTGATAAATTGCCTAATTTACCAATTTACAAACCAAATTCCTCAGTTTTAAACTGTTTTCCCCCTCTGACTCACTTCTAACTCTCCTCCCACTCGGGCTACAGCCAATCACTGCTTTTTCCTGCTTCTCTTTGCTGCTGTCTCTTCAAAATCCACGGAAGCTCTGAGGAAAGGCTTAAAGGGATATGGGCCAATCGTGGGGAGGTGGGACTAATGAGGATGGGACATTTTGATTGGTATGGGCAAGTTGGGCCGAATACTTGTTTCCGCACTTCATAACTCAATCTGACATGAGGTGAAGATGAGGACAACAACTACCAACTACCAGCTACCTGCACTTACCTTATAGTTAAATGGTGCTTTATATAACTATTCAAATTGGAGTCCTATCCTAGAACATTGTGACTGTAGAAGGTGTACGACAAAATGTTTTTTTACTTCTTTGATGGGATTTTGCCATCAATAACATGAGGCATTTTCTGCCAAGTACAATGAGCAATTGATAAATGCAGGTCTCTCCCAATGTGGTGAGGGAGACCTTTTGGTAACTTCGTTTTTCATTCAGACAATTTTCCCCGCTGTTTTGAAGCTAGGGTAACTGAGGATGACTGTTTGGAAGTATGCCATACCATGCTAATTTTAGTTCCACTTGAGCACTGAAGAAAATGTTAACTCGTGAAATGAGTTAACAGTGCATTCACAAACACTGAGGAAGTACAGATGAATTGTTATTGATGGTAAAACTAACCACCAAAGGAGTGGAAAAACAATTTGTTGTATGTCTTCTGCAGGTCACAATTTTCTGAGATATGACTCCCGCTTGAATAGCTCTGTAAAGCACCATAGAATTATTAAAATTGGTGCAGGGAAGTAGATTTCAGATCTGGCAACCTAACTGGCAGAACCTGTTTGTTTATTCTGTAATTTGGCCATCGTTTTAAGATGTTTGTGGCAAATTAAAATCATTAAGTATGGTTTGATTTCCCCAAATATGTTCTGGGATTTAACACTCAGGCACAAAGCTGTAAATAACACTTTCATTTTGGGGTCTCGCTATTTCAAATTCGTGATTGTTTTTTGAGCTAAAATTCACACTGTTGAGGTCCTACAATAGAGAAGTTATTCAAGATACTTTTTTTCCATTTAAATAATTCCAGATCTGTTAAACTTGAGCAAATAGTTTGTGATGTTGCACACTAAGAGAACAGTTCTGTTTATATCTGCTTATTTATTTGTTCTTAAGGGCTCAGATCGACAATGGAAGCCTCTGGAACAACGCAGCTGCACGGATGTACTGTGGCTACTAATATTTATTCTGTTCTGTGTTGGCATGGTAAGTTTTCTTTCATTTTTGTTGTAGGAATTTGTTTATCAATATTATTTTGTGGGCCCATATTGTGCAAATAGCTAGAATATATGGATTGCAGCGGCACATAGAGAGATTGTCTAAACAGCAAGATAATTGCTAGTGACTTTTACGATTGGGTCATCTAAGGGGGGTGAATGTGAGGCGAATGGTGTATACGAGCAGAGCGAGCAGCAATATATTTTCCCAGGAGACACAAGAAACAGCAAAGGCGAGAGAGATGTCAGAAATTATCCAAGTGAACTTGAGAGCAGGGTGGAAATTAGTGGTAAAGTTGATGAAATCCATGAGTCCTGCTGGGGTGCAGGAGACAATCCCGAAACTTTTGTTGATATAACTGAGAAGAGTTGAGAAATGCTGTGGGGGTACGTGTGTTCAATGTAGTCAACAAAAAGACAGGCATAGTTGGAGCCCATGCGAGTGCCCATGGCTGCACGTTTGACTTGAAGCAAGTGAGAGGAGACAAAGGAGAAATAATGGTTGAGGTCAAGTTCCACCAGACAGGAGAGTAGTAATAGAGGGCAGCTGATTGGGTCTCTGCTCAAGGAAGAACCAGAGGGCCCGAGATCTTCCTGGTATGGAATGGAGGTGCAAGGTCTGAAAAAAGTGTGTTGTCTCAAAACATCACCCGTCTGTTTCCTCCCCAGATGCTGCTTAACCCGCTAAGTACCTCCAGCACTTTCTCAACACATTTTCCTCATATTATTCAAACATATTATTCAATTATCCAACATATTATTCCAAGTGAAAAATCATAATTGACACACCGTCGTCGAAACGAGAAAGTATAAATTGGCATCTGTAATACAGTGCAATTATGTGCAGAGAGCATTACAATGGGAAGGACAAATTGGTGGGTTTTAGAGCGATTAGAGTAAAACTTAAAAAAAACTTCAACAATACAATTTTTGAAGGAATTAAAATCATTTTTAAAGTTGATTTATTTTACAGTTATGGGTAGTGTTGGTAATAATTATGATTTATGAGAATTGTGTAAACACATGTTAAATCACTGTCTGGTAACAGTGTATCCCAGGTTCCCGTGGAAGCTAGCGAGAAAATCTAGCACGCTCGTATCTATTTCTAGTACATTATGTTAAACGAAGGCGTTCGGGACGAGGGGGGTTGCTAAATGTATTGTATAAAATGAAAGATTAGGGTAGGATAAGTATCTGCAGACCAATAAGTCTCGTATCAAAAGTGGACAAATTGTTAGGAAACATTGAGCAATGGTATAAATGAGAAATTAGAGAGGTATGTATTAATCTAGGACAATCAGCATATATTTGTTGAAAGTTGCAAAATACAAAGTGATTGAGGAACTCAATGGGTCAGACAACATTCAGGGAGAAAATGGATAGGAAACATTTCCGGTTTGGACCTTTCCTCTGATGAATCCACTAAGTTCCTTCAGAATTTTGTGTTTTGCTCTGGATTTCAACATTTCCATTTCCTTGTGTTTCCATTTGTTTGAAGAAAATTATATCTGTCTAAATTTCTTTTGTGGCAATGAGGTGGGTCAGTGAACAAATTTGCATTTGATTTCAAATGCTCTGCTACATTGTTACATGGTAGATTAAGTAAACGTCTTGTGATCCAAGGGAAAATGGCAGGTTGTTTTAAAACTTGGACCAGTAGGTGAATGTAAAGGGTAATAGTCAACATAAATGTTTGTGATTAGAGGACTATGTGCAAAAGGGGTTTCGTAGGGCCCAGTGCCAGGCCAGTACTTTTTATGGCACATAGAAATGATTGATAAAATATGAAATTTAGCGATAAATGGTGGTGGAAAAGGCTTGAGTGCAGGAAGATATTATTGAACTGGTTAGATGGGCATAAAAATGGCAGATTTAAGTTGGGAGGTGTGAGGAAATCCCGAAGAATCTCGGAATGCATATCCACAGATTCCTGAAGATGACAGAAACGCAGTTAAGGTGGTCAAGATATACATCATATACACGTATATTTCATGCGTCAGCCAATAAAGACAAGAGCAGGGAGGTCACATTACAATTGTACATAACAAAATATCAGAGCTGCAGTTCTGGTTGTTACGAGAAGAAGTTTGCAATGCCTAGGCTGGCACAGTGGCTGGTACGACTTTTTCCTCATAGTGCCAGAGATCCTGGTTTAATTCTGGCTTTAGGTTCTGTCTGTGTGGAGCTTGCATGTTCTCCCCCCTGACTGTGTGGGTTTCCTCCGGGTGTTCCAGTTTCCTCTTTCCTCCCAAGGACTTGGGTTTGTAGGTTAATTGGCCTCTGTAAATTGTCCCTTGTGTGTAGGGAGTGTATGAGAAAATGAGATAATATAGAATGGGTAATCGAAGATTGGCATGGACTCGATGGGCCAAAGTGCCTGTTTCCATGCTGTATCTCTAAAAACTAAAACTCTCGGGTGCAGAAGGTTGCTGCGAGGATTTGGCTGAAGAGTTAGAATTTAGTCTAATTTGATTGTGTTTAGCTGTAAAGCGCTCTAAGTAAACCTTTTCAAGTGCTTGCACAAATGTCTTTTAAACATAACGATTGTATTTGATTAATGCTTTTTTTCCAGATATTAGCCACTCTGTAATTTAATTAATTCAGAAAACTGCATTCTGCTTTTTTGTCCATTCTCTGTTACTGAAAACAAACCCAAACTCTTCTAAATGCAGCCTAAATTAGGATGTGATACAATGTGGGTGGTTTTACCTGCAGCTGCCTGAGTTCAGTTCAGCCTGGATCAGGTGGTAAAAGTCACATACACTTCACCAAGCAGTGAATTCCCAGACAAATAAAATAAATACAAAAGACAAGTATTGCAAATAATGGCATAAGGTATTACATGTAATTACTGAAGGTGTAATATAAAATGCTACAAACTATCATCTATTCTCTACGTGGCATAGCTTTAACTTTTAACTAACTTGCTATCTCAGTCTTAATAGGCTGAGTGGCCTCTTATGTCACATGGAAGTACAAAATTATCTTCTGATGATTTAGTTGTAGCTTGCCATGGCAGAACGCGGGGATGCTGTGTCTATATATTCCAAAAATAACATCCATGACAATTTGGTGCAACTTTTTCTACATCTCCATCTTGTTTGTCTGATATAAGAACATGATTCCAACCATTAGCACAACAAAGATACTGTGGTGGAAAAAGGTTTGAGTTTATTAGCAGTCTAAAAGTTTTTCCCCTGATAACTTCCATCTGAAAAGGCCTATTGAGAGCACATCTGGAGTTAGAATGCTGTTCATGTAACGATTTGTTACTTTGGCTGTGTTATCTAGCTAACAGCCTCTTTGAAAAGTTCTCCATTGAAACTGCATTCTCACAATACATTGGCTAGGCATTTCAGTCAAGTTTTAGTTCAACTTTTGGTTCATAGTTATTCTTGCTGAAGACAAGTGTTTAAAATTGAACGTGAAATGTTCTCTTGCAGGCTATCATTTGTGGCTTTGCTATAGCATCTGGAGCTGCACAGAGGCTGGTATTTGGTTATGATAGCTATGGAAATATTTGTGGTCATAAGAACACAAAAATTGAAGGCATTGAATTGAGCGGTTATGATCTTACAGACAGAAAGTAAGTACATTGATATTTCAGAATTATGTACAATATGTTAAATTATAGATGACGAGCTATTTTAACCAGGTTTTATTTTGTTTGTGCATTATATTATGTTAACTTACTGGCAATGGGAATTATAGGAAGCTTTAACTCCCGATTTTAAAAGTTGATATTCTTTGAACAGATTAAGCTGCCAGCACCTTTATTTATTTTATTATTAATTCAAAATAACTTCCAAATGTTGCAAGTTAACTTTTTGGAGGGAAATTATTTGTTTATGTGTCTTGGTGATGGGTGCACAGTTACAACATCAGGAACACTTGTGTCCTCAGTTTAGTTTGTCTTGGACACTAAACATGGGAATAGAAGTACATTTTTTGTTGGGCTGTGACCTTCAAGCTGTTGGGAAGATGTGGTGGGTGACCACTTTATCTGATATTAAAATTTCAAATGCACTTCACTTTGCAATATAATAATTCAAACCATTTGTTTCGGAAGGTTTTTGGAAATCGAAATAGCTTTAAATTGATCAAATGTTTGTGGGATTTTGGAAATAGTTCTCAGATTTTGTAGAATGCGATTCCGTTTGGGTGTTGATAAGTTAACTCTGATATTTATGGATTTGTAAACTTTCCCAAATGAATTGGATGTTCTTGATAACCATTTGACCTGATTACATTTTGGTCCTATATATTTGCCAACTCATTTGATTTTCTTTAACATTGAAGTTGCTGAAAATGTTAAATGAATTTCTATTTATTTTACATTCTTTATTCTAATATTTAATCTTGGCTAAAAGCAAAAACTGAAAAGAGAATTGAAAATGTGCTTTGTGCTTAAATGTTTCTTTTTTTTTCTTCTTTCCTGTTCCCCCCCCACCCTCGCCAAAAAACATCAAAATGCAGAAATGTTTTTTTCTTCGAACCATGTAATTGGGATACGCTGAACTTTAAAATCAAGTCAGTAGCATTATGTGTGACCAAGTGTCCGGATATGGATCTTAACTCACTCGAGGATGTTCGAAATTTTGCCAAAAATAATGGTATGTCTAAAATGTTGAAAATGGATTGGACAGGGGCAGATTGGGGATTAGAATTTATTTTCATTTGTTCTCCAATTATTACTTTGGCATCATTTTAAGATGAAATTACTATTCATATATGACGAGGGTTGTATGACCAGGCCTTGGGCTACATTCTAATTTCCAGTCTGAAAATTTAATATTACTGGCTGACCTGTGTTTTGGTATGTAATCTATTTCTCTCCAGCATGGCATATTATCTCCTGTTCTATGAATTCTTTAAAAGAGTATATGTCCTGAGGATAGAGCAGAAGCAATGAAGATACTATACTGTGATTTCAAGAAGACAACGTAAAAGATGACTGTAGAATATAAAGAGGAAAACTCGTGTAGGAAGTTACAATGTGGATTGAAGATGGGCTAGCTCAGTGAAATGCCGGGAGCAATACTGAGTCTTTCTAGCCACGATATAACAAATGGAATGCCACAGGACTTGATGCTGGAGCCTCATGGCTTTTTTGCATTTTTGATAAATGAGATGCATAAAGGCATCAGAGGAATGGCTGCTGAATTAGAATATTATCTAAATGGTGAACGATTGCAAATTTCTGAAATGCAAAGGAATCTGACTGGCCTGGTGCATGATATGCCAAAAGCAAGTATGTGTGCATACAAAGGTAGACACAAAATGCTGGAGTAACTCAGCAGGACAGGCAGCATCTCTGGAGAGAAGGAATGGGTGGTTTTCTGGTCAAAACCGTTCTTCAGTCTGAAGAAGGGTCTCGACCCGAAATGTCACCCATTACTTCTCTCCAGAGATGCTGCCTGTCCCGCTGAGTTGCTCTAGCATTTTGTGTCTATCTTCAATCTAAACCAACATCTGCAGTTCTTTCCTGCACATGCATGCATACAATGCAAGTGCGGTGGAAGTAGAGTCTGGAAATATTATGGCACAGGTAAATAGTTACTAATAGGCAAGGGATGTGAGGACTTGAGTGGTTGTAATGCAAAAATGTAATTTGTGAGTCAGATTAGCCATGATCGTGTTAAATAGCAAACCAGGCTCAAGAGCTGAGTGGCTTACTCCTGCTCCAATTCATTTTAAAATATGTATATAATTCTTTACCTGAACAATAAACTAGCAATGCGGGATCTTTTATTTTCTGATAATTCAAATATATATTGGTTAGTTCCTGTAATGAAGTTCTCAAATTTCACTGTACCTTAACTGGTACTTGTGACAATAAACTGACCTTGAAACATTAAATATATCATAACAAGGGATACGAGGTTGCTTTAAGAGATGGTACTGCGATAAAGGATCAGCCATAATCTGATTGAATAGGATTGCAATGCACAAGATTAAATATTCTCCTTCTATTTCTGAACTTGTGTTACACATTTCTGATTTTAACAAATATGTATATTTTTGGTGCAATGCTACCACATTCTGCCTCGATCTTTATATAATTTTGAAAAGATGCCTCCATTTTTCTTTTAATTATCTCTCTTTGCATTTTACTTCCACTTGGCTTTTATACATTCCCTTGCCGATCGTCTTTTAGCTCTTTTAAAAAAAAGTTTGCATGGAGGTAGGAATCAGTCTTGATGTATTTGCAAGCAATGCTTTCACGTTGTGTACGAGGATCATTTTTTTTCCTACTTTGCAGCATTCCTCAACTGAAGCAAATTTAAATGCCACATATTTGTCTGAACTTTATCCTTAATATCTTTCCGTAAGATTTTAATAAGCATAAATTTAGGACCAAGATTTATTTTCAGAAAACAGTATTTTGTTTTTATTACAGGTTCTTATCTGTGCAAATATAATCTGAAAGTAACTGAGTATACATCAAGTCATTTGAAGTCTTGCCCCAAGCTTCCTGTTAAATCGAGGTGAGAAAAACTAGGGGTATTATGGGGGAAAATTGATTAGATTATTGTGTTAGATTAAACGTGACATTTTTTCCGCAAGCTGTGATCAGTGTCATTTGTAGTGTTTTATATATAATTAGGTTAAAGTTTGAGCAGTTCTTATTTTAAGCAATTATATTTGATATGTCATAGTCTTAAGGGCCTGTCCCACTTTCCCGAGTTATTCACAAATTCTCCCGAGGTTTTCACAAATTCTCCCGAGTCTTCAAACTCGCAGAATGTTCGTAACGAGTCTGTAGGAGGCCGTAGGAGTCCGTGGATATATCGTAGCGGCTCGTTATGCCAGCTGTAGGTACTTGGGACATCAGGTAAGTTGGGACGTTTTTTCCAGTCTGATGAAAAATGTCCACGAGCACACAAAAAAAAGCCACGAGTACCTACGGCTGGCATAACGAGCCGCTACGATATATCCACGGCCTCCTACGGACTCGTTACAAACATTCTGCGAGTTCGAAAACTCAGGAGAATTCGTGAATAACTCGGGAAAGTGGGACAGGCCCTTTACATCAACGAAACAGGCCTTTTTGTACACCCTATCCTTGCTGCCCTTCCCCATCTACACTAATCCCATTTGCCTGCATTATATTCTATGCCTTGCCTATTCATGTGATTATCCTGATTTGCGAAGGTTTTCTTATGGTTGAAATGTCTGGATATATCTTGGTTCTTTTGTTTGGTTAAGGTATTAGTGCTTCATATTTGCAATTGTATATATTATTTCGCTTTGAACAAGATATTGCTGCAGCTAAATATACAATGCCCTCCATAATGTTTGCGACAAAGACTCATCATTTATTTATTTGCCTCTGTACTCCACAATTTGAGACTTGTAATGGAAAAAGTCACATGTGGTTAAAGTGCACATTTTGGTTTCACCATGTAGAAATTACAGCTGTGTTTATACATAGTCCCCCCCATTTCAGTGCACCATAATGTTTGGGACACAGCAATGTCATGTAAATGAAAGTAGCCTTGTTTAGTATTTTGTTGCATATCCTTTGCATGCAATGACTGCTTGAAGTCTGAGATTCATGGACATCACCAGTTGCTGGGTGTCTTCCCTGGTGATGCTCTGCCAGGCCTGTATTGCACCATCTTTAGCTTATGCTTGTTTTGGGGGCTAGTCCCCTTCAGTTTTCTCTTCAGCATATAAAAGGCATGCTCAATTGGGTTTAGATGGGGTGATTGACTTGGCCACTCATGAATTTACCATTTTTTAGCTTTGAAAAACTCCTTTGTTGCTTTAGCAGTATGTTTGGGATAATTGTCTTGGTTGATTCTTGGTTCTTGGTTTCTTGGTCCTCCAAAATATTCCAAATGGAATTTAAACTGGAGGTGGTGGAGGGAGGACTTAAGCCAGAAAGGGTTTTTGGGAAGAAAGAGCTACCTTAAATTTAGTTGCATCTGGTTGGGTAACTAAAGTAGGGTGGAGATTATTCCATGCTTTAATTGTGCGGGGGAAGAATGAATTGCTGTACACATCTGTCTTGGTAGCTGGAATCACAAATTGGATCGAATGCCCTCGTCTGCTCCTAATTGGTTTGGGTTTGGTGTAGGTCTTGTAATCTATGTCGAGCTGACCATTTAACATTTTGTAAAAACAGGTCAAACGGTGAGCTTCACGTCTGTCTTGGAGAGGGTTCCACCCCAGAGAATTCAGAAGTTTGGTAACACTCGCTTCTCTCTCAAAGGTGTTAGTAACAAATCGAGCTGCCTGTCTTTGGACAAGTTCGATGGAAGAAATGTTTTTATTTGTGTATGGGTCCCATGCTGCAACTGCGTAGTCCAAATGAGGTCTAACGAGGGTGAAGTATAGCTTCTCCTTGACAGAAGTTGAACAATGATGAAAGCTGCGCCTCAGAAAATTTAGGACACCTGTTGCTTTCACCGTTGCATGATGAGTCTGACCATTCCAACGCAGATCATTCTGCAATTTGATGCCAAGATACTTGGTTTGTTTGGATTCTTCAAGGGTGGTACCAAGTATATTGTACGATGTTTGGCCTGGATTCCTCTTTCTGGTGACACGCATGGTTTCACATTTGGAAGGGTTGAACTGCATGCCCCATTGGTGTGACCACTCAACCATTGTATCGAGGTCCTTTTGGAGAGCATCTTCATTATCAGCTGACTTAATTGGACGGTACAGCAAACAATCATCAGCGAATAGTCTGGTCGTGCTTGCGACTTTTTCATGGATGTCGTTTATGTAAGGCAAAAACAGATGTTGGCCAAGTACTGTGCCCTGAGGTGTACCACTCAACACTGGTACTTGCTGTAGAATGAACTGCTGGCCAATGAGTTTTGAGGTATTTGTTTGAACTTGAGCAGATAGGATGTGTCTACACATTTCATAATTCATTATGCTACTACCATCTGTGGTTGTATCATTAATGAAGACAAGTGAGCCAGTACCTTCAGCAGCCATAGATGCCCAGGCCATAACACCCCCACCACCGTGTTTCACGGATGAGGTGGTATGCTTTGAATCTTGGGCAGTTCCTTCTCTCCTCCATATTTTGCTTTTGCCATCACTCTGATATGTTAATCTTCCTTTCATCTGTCCACAAGACCTTTTTCCAGAACTGTGGCTGCTCTTTTAACTACTTCTTGGCAAACTGAAACCTCGCCATCCTATTTTTGAGGCCAACCAGTGGTTTGCATCTTGCTGTGTAGCCTCTGCATTTCTGTTCATGAAGTCTTCTGTGGACAGTGGTCATTGACAAATCAACACCTGATTCCTGAAGAGTGTTTCTCATCTGTCGGACAGGTGTTTGGGGATTTTTCTTTATTATAGAGAGAATTCTTCTGTCATCAGCTGTGGAGGTCTTCCTTGGCCTGCCAGTCCATTTGCGATTAGTAAGCTCACCAATGTTCTCTTTCTTCTTAATGAGTTCCAAACAGTTGATTTTGGTAAGCCGAAGATTTGGCTGATGTCTCTAGCAGTTTTATACTTGTTTCTTTGTCTCATAATGGCTTCTTAGACTTTCATTGGCACAACTTTGGTCCTCATGTTGATAAAGAGCCAGAAAAGTTTCCAAAAGTGATGGAAAGACTGGAGGAAAGACGAGGTGTTGAGAGCTCTCTTGTACCTGCATTAAGGAGGCAACATCTGAGCAGTTATAAAGACCTGTGAAGCCATGTGTCCCAAAACATTATGGTGCCCTGAAATTGGGGGACTATGTATAAACACAGCTGTAATTTCTACATGGTGAAACCAAAATGTATAAAAATGGTCTTTAAAATCTGACAATGTGCACTTTAACCACATGTGATTTTTTCTATTACACATCTCAAATTGTGGAGTACAGAGGCAAATAAATAAATGATGGGTCTTTGTCCCAAACATTATGGAGGGCACTGTAGACTAACCTGGCCTAGAAATCTGATGGCGTATTTTCAGGTGCACAAGAAAACTATTGTACAAGGGGGCACAATGTACTTGGGGGTGTGATTAGCTGTTTTGCACATGTGCAGTTTTGCATAATTATCACAGCAACTCCTTCTGGACCATTGCCAAGGCTTTGAGTGTATCTTCCATCTCCAGCCTAATATTGAATAGCTATGTGTTTTTTTGCAAACAAACATGTTTAGGCTCTCAACATTTTCCATCCTTGTACGGTTTTGATTGGGAAATAGTCCTAAACATTATTCGATAGCCTCTCCCACCATTGCTTTTGTTTAGTTTTCAGTCTGATGTTTCACTATGGTTATCATTACTCATTGTATGTTCTTAATTCAATGTCTTTCCATCCCTGTTACATCTTTAATTTGAAGATTACTCTTAGTTTGCTGAACCTAAGCTAATTGAATCAAATTGTGCTTGGTGGCAAAGGGCAGCAATCATAAGCCAACTGATTCTGCAGTAAAATGAAATGTTTGTCCTTCAGTATGTAGTAAGTGCAGTGGAATGCTAAAAGACTTCCAGTTTCCTCTTGATTGAATCCTGGTTGCTATTCTGTTTGTATGAGGAGAGATTTAAGTAGAATGGATCCATACTTTCATCATAAAGAAGTGACATAATTCAAAGAAAAATATATATTTTGGGGGCTTGGCAGGCTAGATACAGAATTGTTATTTCCACTGGTTGGTGTGTCAAAATAGGACAGAGATGAGAAGACATCTGCTCATCATTTAGGACGGAGATGAGAAGACATCTGCTCATCCTGAGTGTAATGAATCTTTGTAATTCTCCACCCAAGAGTACTGGGCAGATTCAGTCAGTGAGTTTATTCAAGACGGATTGATTTTCTGCTATTAAAGGGATATGTTGTTGTGGGGAAGTGATCCTGAGGTGAAAGAGCAGCCATGATCTTATTGATAGAACAGACACAATGGGCTAGTTGACCTGCCCCTGCTCCTAATTATGTCTAGTTCCTTATTCCTTATTCTTGAGACTAAAGTTACTAAATATAATAAATGAGTACTAAATGTTCGGTCTGATACTCGCCAGGTTTATTGCATGAGTTAAATACGCAGAACACTAAATGATTTAAAAAAAATGTGTGGGCATTGTGTGGTAGCACAATGCTTGACTTGTATAATTTATAAAAGATGTTTTTATAAAAGCGAGCATTGGGAATCTTGTAATTAGTATGCTAAATTTTTATTGGCATATGGAATCCTTGTTAACTACTTCATGTGGTATTGTGAGCTCACCCTTTCTTATGACTTGGATAATATAAACTGATAATTTGTATCAGTGGTCGTGACTGAGATGGTAATCAATTTTAATATTTCATCAAAGGTATTAATGGTTGTTATTAACGTACAGTATGCCACCAATTTCCTTTAGAACAGAGCATTTTGGTGCTTTTTGCTTTGTCTTGTATTGGTGTCTGTCTCCCACCACACTAATACATTTTTGTGAAGTGAGAAAAAAACTTACCTTGGTTAAGTCGTAAGTTTTCAAAATAATCTTTAATCTTAATACTGTTTTGGGCAGTGCTCATCCTTGCGCATGGTATGGGGTAATAGAATGGCAAATTGGAAATTAGCTCCCTGAGTACATCAATGTGATATTGGCTATTCATGGTTGGGATCCAACCCAAAGAGGATCACCATTATTATTTCAATAACATTATTTTGCTTGTGTTAGAAATAAATCTTGACCTTTGAACATTGTAGAATTCACTTGATGAATTAAAAAAAGGAAATATTTGATTGTTTTCTGCTTGGATTTTATAACATTGTATTAGTAATGTCTGTGCATGCAAACTGCTTTTTTCTGAGTTTTGGCAGTAGTTTAGTTGCTGTAAAATTCAAACAATGTCACACAGATAGGCATATTGGAGATGAATCAAACAACTATTCCTTAGCTTTTCTCATTTCCAACTTCAGTAGTGGAGAAGAGAGAAGATAAAGAATTTTAATATTTGAAGTTAGGGCAAGGCACAACATTATTTCAGAACCATTTGGCTTTGTAACCTTGCCCTAGAATTACGTTGATTGAAATGATGTCTGCAATGCAGAGTGTCTGCAGTTGCCTTTTGGTGAATCTGTGGGATAAATATGTGGATTGAATAAAGATGCAAAAATAAAATGAATTTATCAAACAATGTAGTTAGCAGTGGGTGTGAAAATGTAATACCTTATTTTACAGATTTTTTTTGTGATTTTTGACAAATTTAGCTGTTTTAAAAATATCCTCATTCTACTTTCTCCTTGTGCAACAAAAGCAGTATTATTAATGTGAAATGTGTAGGCACAATCGATGCTTAATTTTTGATTTGACACTTGGAAATTAATATTTTAAAAATATGATCATGATTATCATTGTCGTCATCTCCATTATTGATATTAATTTGACATTCCATTTTCCTGTCTTTTTGTTTTACACTAGTAAACCTATTCCATTCTTCCATCGTTGTGTCCCAATGGATAGTGGCTGCAAAAATATTAAGGCCCTGGCCACCTTCGTCAGTTACAATAGTGTCTTGCAGAGGGTGATTACTGGAGTAATGACCAGCAAAGAAATTATAGTGGGACTTTGCTTAATGTCTCTAGGTAATGATTCTTGAATCTCTACATTTTATTAAAAAAAGGTTGAATGTGATTTAAGTAGGTGGTGTTGCGTTATTGAATAATTTTATTTTAGCATGTACTTTTGTTATAATTTAACAAATTTGTTTGCCTGTGGGCAATGCACAACCTTTGTTTTCGTAAAAGGGCATCGTGACATTTTAAATTAATCTTAAATAATTGGAAATTTTGAGTAGCCACTGACATTTTGTATACATGTATCCTCTCTTTATACCTCCAATTCAAAAGTCATTTTTCTTTGGTTTTCATTTGTTCAACACAAATGATTTTCTATTCCTTGTTCCACTTAAATTGGAAACATGGAATCCGCAAATATTCTGACATGTTCTATACCAGTTCTATTTTATAAGTTGGTGTAGAGTAGGATGGATCAGCATGGTGGTAAAGCCCTCTAAAATCTTGCAGAAAAAAACTGAGAGTTGGTTTGTGACTTTCAAGGCTGGATTTTCATTTATATAAATGGTAAGAAGGGGTTGTTATTAATGCTCATTATTAGAAACAGCGCCGGGGGAGACTGAGAAATATTCTTAAAAACTTCTTGTAGCAATGTTACAAAATTTTGAGATTTTAAAAATAAAGTCTGCAATTTATCCCATCAGATAAAGCATAAAAAGAAGTTTAATTTGACACCTAATTCACTTTCATATCTTCAGTATTAAAAAAGTTATGGTCATTTTCATACTCGGAAATTAGCATCTTGTTCCCTATTGCTTTTCCATTGACTTAACACAAAATCTGTGATCGAGGACAGTCAAAAGCCCATAGCTTTCTTAAAAATTAAGAGAACTGAAAGAAATGTTCAGTTATTATAGATTGAAGCATTCTGAAACAAATATGAAACAATCTTACTTAGAAGACATGAAATTAAAGCATATAATTAGTTAGTTACCTAATTGTAGCTAATTACAAAATTCAATTACTAGATCTAAACATCTATCAATTTCTTAAGAATAGATTAACATTTTTAAATAGCCTAAGTGCCCAAATAACATTCACACAATAATTCACAATATAACATAATTTTTAAATCTCATTGTCATGAATTTATAGGCCAAATGGAAGGAATTGAATGTTTAATACCTGTAAATTAATGGGCATTTAAATCATCTTGAGAGTGAGGATTTCTGGAACGCGATCATTTGGAACGTTCATTTGCGGTGAATTTAACCCTGTATCGGCATGAAAAATACTGCCGTTAGTTCGGGGAATAAAATCACCGTTTCGCATGAAAAAATGTGAATTAAAGGCTTCTTAAGAAGCACTTTTATACATTAAAAGAAACCACTTTCGTTTACCTGTCCCGTGTGTGAAATCCGTCCCCGTTATCGGCGTTGACGGCTTCAGGAGCTGCTTTTAAAATGACTCCAGGGCTGACATTGTCAATTTAATAAAAATAAAAAATTCACAAAACGCCCCTAGGAACGATTTTTCAGCAAACGCTTGTACTCCAACGAAATATAATTCAGGACAAGGTAGGAGAAACCCGCGTTTTAAGCCCGCCCCCCCCCCTTAAAGGCGCCAAAATCGCGCACACGGCCAGTGGCAGAATTACAGCGCCATTGAAGGTAAGTATTGTAACATACCTACTTCTTGTCTCTCAAGATCTACACAGATTAAATTTGACCTGGTCATATTGGGAATATTGCAGTCAGTTTGAACTTCCACAAATGGTTTGATTCGTACCGTATGATCTATTTTATTTTTGATTAAGTTAAGAGTGAGCTCTTATTTTTTTGTTTCTAATGAATGCCTATTTTGTACTTAATACATTTTATGTCTGTAACAGAACGTTATGCTATTTTAGAGGACTAGTTGCAATTCATGTCCATGTTCATGTATAACATTACAGAACATGAATTGAAACAAATTATGGATTATGAATAATAACTGTCATGCGGTTGCGAGAGCTTGACTAAACGCACTTGGGTCAAGCTATCCCTTGTGGTTTTCCAGTTCTCCGGCACTTGCTGAAGTGCCTTAGAATATGAGGCCTGATTACGCTTCGTGTATATCACAGATGTTTCCTGGTTTGATATTTTCTTTCATTACTGAGGGAATGAGTTTCTACCAAGTACCAAACTCTCAAGGATCAAAATTCATTTATTGACTTAATAAGAAATATTGAACCTGCACTGAAGTTGTCTGCACTCCATTCGTCTCCCAAATCTTCTATTAAATAATTATTATTATCGCAAGACCACTCTCAGTTAGGATGCAGAATAAATTATTTCAAATAATTTTTAGTACAGTGCAGATAAAAGATGAATTTTGCTCATGTCTCCCACCCATTTTATTAAAGATAAATTCAACCAATCTCTGGGTTTAGGAATGTGGAGAGGGTAGCCTATGTATGGTTGTGGTTATTTGATAATTATGCTGCTTGAGCGATGGGAGTTCAGAAGCAGTGGTTGAATTGAGAGTCTAGGCCAAGCTTTGGTGCCAATACCCAATGGTTGTCAATCTTGTATCTGGAAGCAATGGGGGTGGAGGTGAGGATATCCGCAGAATATTGGAACACTGTAGAGGGCCAGAAGGATCTTGCAGTTTGTGATTATTAAAGAGTTGTACATAAAACAGAAATTGTCCAGTTGCCTTGAAACAAATGGACAATGTGAACCTTGATTTTATGTAAAACACTGTACTTTGTCTTTGTTGATACTTGCTCATTTTACACGCGTTTAGAAATTAGATGACATGTTTCATAATACTATTTGGCTTGGATTCGGGTCTGTGGCCTGAAAATCTGCAAATATCTGAAGAAAATTAACAGATATGGCATTGCTCAGTTCCTCTATACATTTGCCCTAAGCTGCACCAAACGGGCGGCCCAGTGGCGCAGCGGTAGAGTTGCTGTCTTACAGTGCCAGAAACATGGGTTCGATCCTGACTATGGGTACTATCTGTATGAAGTTTGTATGTTCTCCCCGAGACCTGCATGGGTTTTCTCCATGATCTCCAGTTTCTTCCCACACTCCAAATAAGATGTACAGGTTTGTAGGGTAATTGTCTTTGGTATAATTGCAAATTGTCCCTAATTTGTGTGTATGATAGTGTTAGTGTGCGGGGGTTGACACAGGCTCGGTGGACCGAAGGACCTGTTCCCGCCGTGTATCTCTAAACTAAACTAAAAAACAAAATTAATACTTTCCTACTGGGTGGAAGCATTGCTATGCCTTGCTATTGCTCTTATTTCTACCTGCTTGGAATTCAAAAGGAAGGTTGCTGCCAATGGATCCAACAAGCTCGGTGCAGTGTGGCGCTGATTTCTTTGATCGCAACTGGTGCTGCTCTTTCACTCTGGTCTTTTCCAGTTAAGTTTCTGCCCCGCCTCATTAGCTATTAAATCTGTTGTTGAATGTGAATATGTCCTTCAATAGGACACAACTTAACAGTACAATTTAGCATTTTTGTTTTTAAATCACATACTTAAAATTAAAGATATTTAAACTGGCCAACGAGTCAGATAAAGACATGCTTCTGCCCTTTGTCATTAAAAATCCCAGTGATTTAAATGGTGCTGTACCTTTGGACTCCAGGCTCAAGGCAGGTAAACTCAGGCTGGCATTTAACTGGTAAGGTTGCCCTTCAACTATAGTTTGAGATCATGAACAGTCACACAGTTAAGTGTTTAAGTGTTAGGATTTGTCTAGATCTGCCTTTTAAGTAGGATTTGGGGTCTGCCATCGTGCCTGAGGCTCACGCTTCCAAATTGTGTGCAGTTACAGTTGTGCATGACACAAAAAGTTGGAATATCTCAGCGGGACAGGCAGCATCACTGGAGAGAAGGAATGGGTGGTGTTTTGGGTCGAGTCCCTTCTTCAGACTGGTTAGGAATAAGGGAAATGAGAGATTTAGGCGATGATGTAGAGATATAGCACGGAGAGAGGATGTTGCAGAACTCTCGTCGGAGAGGAGGACTTCTTCAAAGTAGACAGCTTGAGTTCTTTCAACTTGCATTTGTACAGTGTGTGTGCGCAATCAAGGTCACTTGACTGTGAGGAACTGTAGGAATCTCAATCTGGATGGAGTTGTGGGAATAGAAAGTTAGTTTGTAATCCTGCACAGAGAAACATTGTAGTTGAACTGTTTGACATAAATGTTATTTTTGCAAGCCACCCAAGGTCAGAGATTACATTAGGAGTAATGCCAATGAATACAGATTGTCATATAATGAAGCAAATCTTTTGAAGCCATGTCAGCAGTGACAGGCATGACAGGTTTAACATGATTTTATTTTTCGAAGGTCGACACTCCAGGCAACTTCAGTTCCACAGTTCTAATTCATTGCACACCAATTCTGGCCTGCTGGTGCTGGACTGTGGAGCTACCCATTGGGCACAGTTTTGCAGCAATTTCTCATATTTTTCCTTCCCACTCATTCAACAATCCTAGCAGTGCTGATCTAAAATTTTAGGTAACGCATGAAAGGAAAGGAGGTACCTTGGTCCCATGCCCTTATTTGATTGGAATATTCCCCAGCAAATACAATGTAAACTTTGTGCTGGAGAACAGGGGCTCCGGACATCTGAATGAAGTGGTTCAACTTGGTCCGTGACAGTATGTTTAATGTTACGTAAAAGAAAAGTCATAAATTAAGTATCGCTAACCTCCGGTTTAAAAATCTGACATTACTTGAAATATAGATCATCTTCCTGTCTAAAACATTCCGGGCATCTATGCATCGGATGTGCATTTGCCAAAGTAATAAATCACAGGAAGAAATGAAAATAAATGCTTCCCCACAGGTTGAAAAAAATTGCAGTTGAGGGGCACTGTTCATTCATACTTTTTTTTCTTCTTTTTTCCTCCAGCTGCTCCAATAGCAGTATTGCTGTTGGTTTTACTGAAAGTCTGAATTCTGTGCAAACAAAACCTGGGGTGACATCAGTGCCTTCAAATGAATACTGAACACTTTTTAATAACATTTTTTTAGCACTGGTTTTTAGCATTAGTTATTTTCATAATGAAGTTAATGGTGAATGCCTATATAAGAACGTAAAATATTTGTGCTATGACATGAGGCTCCTGCTTTGATGTGCAGTTGAGATTTGTTGTAAAATAGTTCTTTGAAATTACAGTGCCTGCTACAGTTCATTTCAGCATTCGGAGAGAATGACAGGAACGAAATAGGGAAACAATGATAGAGAAAGAAAGGCAGAGAGAATAACAGACAAACAGTTTTGGAAAATAACAGAGAGGCAGTGGCTGAACATAAAAAAAACCAGGACTGATACGCACCTGAATCTTTATACAATGGTTTAATAAGGTCAGTGTATCTTTCTGAATGTCACTGAGGATCTATGATGAATAACTGGACTTGCGCACTTTGCCTGTCCCTGAAACACAATTTACAGACACAAACAAAAAAGCTCAACGTTTTTTATTGCTGATTCTTGTTCTGTTGTTTTGATTAAGGAGGCAAGCTATTTGATGCAAGTGGAAATAAGATATTAAGATCCCAGAGGGAAAATTAAGAACTTTCATAAATTTGCTGCCTTCTGGCAAATGCAATCTATCTTCCATTCTACTTGGTTAAATTGAAGCCCCAGTTCCCAGAGGAAAAATGGCAGTACATTAACTTGAAGTTCCATCCATCGCCTTGTCACAAAAATTTGTTCTCGTATTGTTGAGTACTTGGCTGTACACATTCTTTGCAATCTGCTCGTCATTGTTGCAGTTCCATCATAGTTCATTCTGTACAGTGATTGTATTCATGTTTTTCAGTTTTGTCGATGTTGTTGATGGTTATAATCAGATACATCTCCAAAGTGCTCATTTGGATCCTTGCAATTCTCACCATAATTGGTTCAGTTGGTAAGTCGATTCGAGTAAGTGATTAAAAATAGTCCATAAGTCTGTTCTGACGATTTGAATTATGCTATATTTTCAGTTAACCATATTGAGAACATTTAGACACATGCTTTGTGTATAATTATCACCCTAAAGAACTGAATGGAAGTTTAAGATAAAAACAAGCTAATATATCTGTTATGGTGGTGTCATGTTATGCCGCATTTCTAATTTAAGGTACAAAGTCTATGTTCCATGATTGCTATCTTATTGTACTACTAACCTTTTTCTACGTTTTTAACATGGTTGATCATGCTATCCACTTTTATCTTACACTATTTTCATTAGCATTGGCTTTGCTTTTTGCCTCACCTCAGCACATCAAGGGCATGTTCCTGACTCTCTTTCCCAGATATTTGTCAAAGAGGCCGTTACAATTGTTGATACCTAGCTTGACAACAAATCATTAATCTCGCCTCCTACATTGCATCCTCTTTAACAAACCTGTGGATCTCCAAATTCTTCCCATCAAACACATGGAAAAAAATGTTAGTATCCTTCCAAAGCACCCCTCTTGTCTTACGACCTCCACCTTCACTAATTGTTTCAGGCATAAATAAATTACCCAAAACCTCTGCATATAAATTGATTTTGTGCAAAGCTTCAAAATCAATATCTCCATCAGAGAGTGAACCTCTAACTTGGACCTTATCAACTCCTGACTCAAATTCAACATTCCCTTGGTCAACCGTCCATTTTTTGACACCATTAGCTTAAGCTCATTCAAAAATATTGCAAGTATTGAATATAAATCAAATATATTCAAATATTCACATCTATTAGCTCACTGGACTAAATATTGCAATGATCCAGTATACCCTTGTATTTAAGTTATTTCATTTTTCTTGAGCTCTCCTCAGCTTAGTGACCATTTTATTCCTTTTTCATGTTGTTATTTTTACATAAAACTGTTGATCTGAATAACTCCAACAATCCCTCTCGCTCCTCTTCCCCCATCCCTTTCCATGTCCCCATTTCTCATTTTCAGGTGGTACAGCTGTCCTTTGGTGGTTGTATGCTGATCATAAAAACTCACTTAAAGTAGACGACGAGGTGGCAGCAGATAATGTTAAAGCCTTATTAGCGTATGCCATTGTAGCAACAGTAATCACGGTGAGTTTTCTACCTGAAATTTCTGACCGATTTAGAAAAAAATATTAGCAGGGCTGTAGAATTGATAGATTTTAGCTCGGAGGAAAGATGGAACGGACAGCTTTGGGAAAGGCAGCTTAATGTATAACCTTAGAGATTCAATAAGCTATTTAAAATGTTGGACGGACTAAATGGGAAATTTCTTTATCACAAAATGTTTTGAATATTGAACTTACGATGTGGAGAATTTAAATTGGACTTTGCATTCATTGAAACATATGAGAAAGAAAGATGTATTGCCATATAGGCTTGGATGAAGCACGGTAGTGAAGATCATGTAAAACAAACTCCGACATTACTTTTTTTTTCTAATAGTTTTTGCCTGACAGTTGGGGATCCTGTAATGAAATCAACATTACCGATGGCTATAGATACCATTTAATCACAGGACAGTCTTGCATCACAAACAGCCTAAATGTATGTCATTCTAGAATGCTCCAGAAAAGAACCTTTTGGCTGCAGTAACTGGAACATTTATCTGACTCCTATCCTTTTGGAATCAAAGCTCTTCTAGTTATCGAACTCTTCTGTTTATACACTTCAATGAAAATCATTTTCACATTTTTTGATACTTTTACTTGTATGAAGTGCTGCCGGCACCTTTGCAGCCTATTGCTGGGATACTTGTGTGATTTTAGTTCTTGGTGTATTGCCATCAAGCAAACTTGGTAATAGAAACAAAAAAATAGGTGCAGGAGTAGGCCAATCTGCCCTTCCAGCCAGCACCGCCATTCAATATGATCATGGCTGACCATCCAAAATCATTACCCTGTTCCTGCTTTCTCCCCATATCCCTTGATTCGGTTAGCCCTAAGAGCTATATCTAACTCTCTCTTGAAAACATTCAGTGAATTGCCCTCCACTGCCTTCTGTGGCAGAGAATTCCACAGATTTACGACTCTCTGGGTGAAAAGGATTTTCCTCATCTCGGTCCTAAATGGCCTACCCCTTATTATTACACCTAGTTCTGGACTCCCCCAGAATCGGAAACAATTTTCCTGCATTTAGCCTGTCCAATCCCTTAAGAATTTTATATGTTTCCATAAGATCCCCTCTCATCTTTCTAAATTCCAGTGAAGATAAGCCCAGACGATCCATTCTTTCATCATATGTCAGTCCCGCCATCCTGGGAGTTAACCTGGTGAACCTACGTTGCATTCCCTCAATAGCAAGAATCTGCACTCCCTCAATGGCAAGAATGCACCAACATTATGAGCTAGATCATGTTGCTTGGGAATACTGGTGTCCAGGTAGCGAGCCTTGAGTTGTGTACACATATGATGAAATGCAGATGTCTGGAACTGGTTGATAGATTTAGAAGGTCTGCTTGTTCACTGCTCTCATTGATTTCCACATTAACTCCAACAACGGCATTTGTCACTGTACTGGCATTGATTTTACTGGAAGTTGTTGAGCAAAGATTTAGGAGGTAAAGGGAAGGGTAGATTGCTTTCAAATGTAATCTTGATTTAGTCATAATTTTAATTGTGCTTTAGTTACCTTTGTTTAGTGTTAATTTTTGTTTGGCTTTAGTTGTTAAAAGTTTCAAAGATCAAAGCAACAAAGATGGCATCCAGTTTTGGTAGTTGGCAAAGCCCCCTCTCTCCTTTGCTGGCTACCGGGGGCATTGTAGGGGTGGGATCTCCTCCGAGAATCCTGGAACTCCATGGCTTTCCAGAACATTTCACTGGATTCCAAGGTACACATAACAGGCCAGTTTGGATTCACACATGTACTTGACTAAGTCGAGAAGAGAGATGGGTTGGACGAACCAGGACTGGTATGACATAATCTAGCACAATGCCTTTTCCGGGTCCCCTCTTCAAGTTAAAATCTCTCCATCTGAAATATTATCAGATAGAATCTGTAGCACTCCGTATAATAACCATGGATGAATGAATATTCCATATCTTGTTATCTATAAGATTGCACAATTGTATGTTAGTTGCATCATGCATTTGTCCAGATTAATGAATCTGTAATTTATCTTCGTGTTAATGTTGTTAAAAGTATCAACTAGGACATGTGGGGATATAATGATCCTATAAATGCACATTCATCAACAGCTTGTAATTTACAGCCATTCAAATAATTAAAATAAATAAACACCCATTTTCTGGCACCCTTGGTTCCAGAGTCTTTCGGAATTATCAATTTCTCTGGACCAACAGAGGTCACGTGATAATGAAATGTAATGTGATAGTGTTTATGAACCGGATTTGATAAAGGAACGAGGTTAAGGAGCCATTAGGAAGTAGTGACCATAATATGGTCAGGTTTAATCTACAATTGGAGAAGGAGAAGGGTAAATCAGAGGTGTTACAGTGGAATAAAGGGGACTATGGAGCCATGAGGGAGGAGCTGGCCAAAGTTGACTGGAAAGATACCCTAGCAGGGATGACAGTGGAACAAAAATGGCAGGTATTTCTGGGAATAATGCAGAAGGTACATGATCAGTTCTTTCCAAGGAGGAAGAATGATTCCAAAGGGAGAAAGGGGCGACTGGCTGACAAGGGACATCAAGGACAGTATAAAAATAAAAGAGAAGAAGTACAATGTAGCAAAGATGAGCGGGAAGCAAGAGGATTGGGTAATGTTTAAAGAACAACAGAAGATAACTAGAAAGGCAATACGGGGAGAAAAGATAAGGTACGAAGGTAAGCTAGCCAAGAATATAAAGGAGGATAGTAAAAGCTTCTTTCGGTATGTGAAGAGGAAAAAATTAGTTAAGACCGAATGTTGGACCCTTGAAGACAGAAAAAGGTGAATTTATTATGGGGAACAAGGAAATGGCAGATGAGTTGAACAGGTACTTTGGATCCATCTTCACTAAGGAGGACACAACAATCTTCTTGATGTACTAGTGGCCAGAGGATCTGGGGTGACGGAGGAACTGAAGGAAATCCATATTAGGCAGGAAATGGTGTTGGGTATACTGATGGGACTGAAGGCTGATAAATCCCCAGGGTCTGATGGTCTGCATCCCAGGGTACTTAAGGAAGTGGTTCTAGAAATCATGACTGCATTGGTGATAATTTTCCAATGTTCTATACATTCAGGATCAGTTCCTGTGGATTGGAGGGTAGCTAATGTTAGCCCACTTTTTAAGAAAGGCGGGAGAGAGAAAACAGGGAATTTGGACCATAGCCTGACATCGGTGGTGGGAAAGATGCTGGAGTCAATTATAAAAGATGAAATAGCGGCACATTTGGAGAACAGTAACAAGATCGAGTCAGCATGGATTTACGAAGGGGAAATCATGCTTGACTAATCTTCTGGAATATTTTGAGGATGTAACTAGGAAAATGGACAAGGGAGAGCCAATGGTTATAGTGTACCTGGACTTTCAGAAAGTACTTGATAAGGTCCCACATCGGAGATTAGTGGGCAAAATTAGGGCACATGGTATTGTGGGTAGAGTGCTGACATGGATAGAAAATTGGTTGGCTGACAGGAAACAAAGAGTAGGGATTAACGGGTCCCTTTCAGAATGGCAGTCAGTGACTAGTGGGGTACCGCAAGGCTCGGTGCTGGGACTGCAGCTATTTACAATATACATCAATGATTTAGATGAAGGATTCAAAGTAACATTAGCAAATTTGCAGATGACACAAAGCTGGGTGGCAGTGTGAACTGTGAGGAGGATGCTATGAGAATGCAGGGTATCTTAGACAGGTTGGGTGAGTGGGCAGATGCATGGCAGATGCAGTTTAATGTGGATAAATGTGAGGTTATCCACTTTGGTAGCAAAAACAGGAAGGCAGATTACTATCTAAATGGTGTTGGGAAAAGGGGAAGTACAACAGGATCTGCATGTCCTTGTTCATCAGTCAATGAAAGTAAGCATGCAGGTACAGCAGGCAGTGAAGAAAGCGAATGGCATGTTGGCCTTTATAACAAGAGGAGTTGAGTATAGGAGAAAAGAGGTCTTTCTGCAGTTGTATAGGGCCCTAGTGAGACCAAACCTGGAATATTGTGTGCAGTTTTGGTCCCCTAATTTGAGGAAGGACATTCTTGCCATTGAGGGAGTGCAGCGTAGGTTTACAAGGTTAATTCCCAGGATGGCGGGACCGTCATCTGCTGAGGGAATGGAGCGGCTGGACTTACATACTCTGGAGTTTAAAAGGATGAGAGGGGATCTTATTAAAACTTGTAAGATTATTAAGGGTTTGGACACGCTAGTGGCAGGAAACATGTTCCCAATGTTGGGGGAGTCCAGAACCAGGGGCCGCAGTTTAAGAATAAGGGGTAAGCCATTTAGAACGGAGATGAGGAAACAATTTTTCACGCAGAGTTGTGAGTCTGTGGAATTCTCTGCCTCGGAGGGCGGTGGAGGCCGGTTCTCTGGATACTTTCAAGAGAGAGCTAGATAGGGCTCTTAAAGATAGTTGAGCCAGGGGATTTGGGGAGAAGGCAGGAACGGGATACTGATTGGGGATGATCAACCATGATCACATTGAATGGCGGTGGTGGCTCGAAGGGCTGAATGGCCTACTCCTGCACCTATTGTCTATTGTCTATTGAAACGATAATACACCCCTGGCCCGCTAATGACACCCCTCCCGTGTCTCTAATGCACAATGGAGTACCAGAAACTTAATTCAAAGAAATATAAAATATAAACTGAATGTGAATAGAATGACCTGCCAACCCATCCTGGCTACCGCAGTCTCCTTGGCCGTTTAGGACACTGGCTTCCGACGCCGCTCCCGACTCTTCACCCACTGAAGACACAAAGTGCTGGGGTAATTCAGCTGGTCAAGATCTCTGGAGAACACGGATGGAGGACATTAGAACCTACTTCAGACGGATTCAGTCAGCTGAGTTACTCCAGCACTTTGCGTTTCAGTGTGCCCCCTTGGTCACCGTGGGGCTCCCTCTCCTCTCATCTGCTGTCGCTTCTAAGGTGGAGTATGTCGACGACTTCGGGGGAGAAGGAGGCGGCTACGGTGGTGGGTGGAGGGAGGGAGGAGGCAGTGACCCACAGGTCAGAAGCTAGGACTCCCTCTTTCCACCGCTGCTGCCGCCGCCTCCTGTAGGCATCGGAACTGGAGCTCTAAAAGGGCGGGGTGACGTCGCGAGCCGGGGAAGGGTTGGCAGGTCCGTCCGACGAATATATCTGATATATGTTACGTGGGATGTTGATACAAGAGTTTGGTGTATTGTCTGTGAAACAGGAGAGAAGTTTAAGAGCATAGTTACTTCTTTCACAACAAAGGGACAAGACTGGAAAAAGCACTTGCCTCTGGCAATGCCATCTGTGTCCACTCAGGGAATTTCAATTGAGCTCTTGTAATTTTGTCCGGATTATAAGGGTGGGCAGACAATCAGTTGCCGGAATATTGGTGCTTCACCTTCAGTAGGAATTAGTGAATGGCCAAATGTGATTCAGAATCAAATGTGGATGAAGAGGATCAGGTTGTGGAGGATGTCACTAGCAAAAGAGAAATCTGCTGCGTCATGTGTTCAGGGGAATTTCGGGATTTCGAGACTAAGTGACTGAAAATCAGTATTACAGAATTGCATGCCAGGAATGGGGGAGAGTGGATTTACAAAGTAAAGTCTCTGAATATGGACAGGGATAGGTTTCTGTGGGATAGGGGTGTAGTTCAATGGAGTCTGGAGATGACTGCTGCAGCTGTAGCGCGAACCGATCTGACTGGAAAGAGAAATTACCTTAAAAATAGTTGTCTTAATTCTGAAATCCTGAAAGGTCAGGTGTATAATAGGAAAGCTATAAAAAAACAAATGGGTTTATGGTGTTGCTGACCTTGGACAAATGAGATGCCTCGTTGTGTTATGATGATCTTTAATACTGGCTAAGCAATGTATTGTTTTGTTAGTTTTGCAGTCTCCAGTGTTGATAGCAGGATCAAGCTTATTGTCGACACTTTACTCATGACTCGTCATAAGAGTGTGAATGAAGGGAGAGCAGTGGAGGACCTGAGATTTTTTCTGGACATTCAAAGCATTAGGAATGTTTTTGCTGGTCCACTGTAGAAAGACATTGCTTCCAATGGCTGCCATCTTTACTCTTTGTTATCATAGAAATTCTCATTTGCAATTGCCTGATAACAGTCATATGGAGAGGCCTTGCGTGAAACCTGTTTTGGCATCAGAGGAACAATGAACCTTCGGTTGTAACTATAGAAGTGTAGATTCCTTGTAGCATTAGAAAGTCCTTCTGTATTCTGGCAAATAACTAATACAATTTCCCCTTTTTCCCCAGGAAAAGGGGAGGCCTCATTGGATGGACAGAAGGTTGGGGTTTAAGAGTCTCCTCCTTAAAGCCGTTAACGGCCTGTCCCACTTACGCGATTTTTTTTAGGCGACTGCCGGCGACTAGGCTGTCACCACACGGTCGCCGGGGTGTCGCCTGTATGGTCGTGAGTAGTCTCCTCAGCCGTCCAAAGAGTCGTAGTGTTTTTCTGGTCACCGCTGGATTTTGAAATGTTCAAAACTTTTCGACGACCGTGGGCTTATCGTAGCTTGTCTTCTGCTGACGTAGGTGCTGTCGCCAGGATGACGTAGGTTGTCGCCGGTGCTGACTTCTGTGAATTCCATTGTCGTAGTCGCCTAAAAATCTGCCTAAGTGGGACAGGCCCATTTGTCCAGTCGCCGGTTTTTCAGTGACCTGCTATGACTATGACAGTCGCCTAAAAAATCGCCTAGTGGGGCAGGCCCTTAAGTCTTGCAAATCCTATATGGGCCTTGAGTCCTCTCTGAGAATTCTGTCCAGCATTTTGCACCCATTTCAAACAGTCTAAACAATGTTGCAGGAAAATGTCCCACTTTAGGGCACCAATGTACTGCACCGTAACATTTTGCTGCTACACTTTTTTCATGGTTTCAAAAATATGGGTAATGGAAATCATTTAATGTATAACTTGTATTTTGCAGGTAATTTTACTGCTGTTAATGCTAATAATGAGAAAGCGTGTGGCCCTTACAATAGCCTTATTCCATGTGGCAGGGAAAGTGTTCACTCACATTCCACTTCTCATTTTTCAATCACTCTGGACATTCCTTGCCTTGGCCTTTTTCTGGGTCTATTGGATTGCAGTGCTCTTGTTACTGGCCACAGCGGGTAAGATTACGCATAATTTATTCCTGTAATGTTAATTTGACGGATTTTGGTTAATTATTTCCTACAATTTCTTTCTATTCCTGTCGGGAGCATTTGAATTTTTGCATGAAGCCAAAATTGTATTTATATTTACTCCCTGTTAGAATTAAGGGTCTTATGTTTGTGAAGAAAAATTAAATATCACGTTTGAGCGCAAATTGTGAATGATATTTGTACACTTTCATTATATAGGGACAGAGATACCCTCAAATAATGAAACATGTGAAAATAAAATTGCAGAATTAAGAGTACTTGTGTACATTGGATATAAATTGACATAACATTTTAATGCCTGGAGTTAACTGACCTCAGTTGCATTTTACCCCCACAAAGGTGTATGAGAAGGGAGAATGCAGGCAACTCCCATATTATGATATCTGGATTACAGAAATTCATCCTTGTTGAATCCGCAAAACACCACCCAAAAATTTGAGTTACAGAATACATTTCAGTCTTATGGAATTTATGTTGGTGATGATAAAACATGTTGTCACTGTTTACTTGTAAGTCTAAAAAATGTAGATAAATAAGATTTGGCTGTGACTTTAACATGTCGATTGGGTTGGAAGTCACAGCCAAGCCTCTCCTTCGCTACACCCTCTCTAGACTGAGGAGATGTGAACAGACATGTCAGTGCAGTGCTGTCTCGTTCTTCACCTATGAGGCATTTCTCTGTGCTGTATTGCGGCAAGATGCAGTACCCACAACAGCTTCTTGAAGCAATCCCTCGGGCTTTAACCCGCTTCTATTTAGTCGCTTGGTTTGAATGCAATACCTCCCTCCTCCCAAACTCTTTCTACACCACTTTTACCCCATGATCCCATCCACAAATCTTATCCCTTTCCCTGATAGCCCCATGTACTAAATCCTTTCCAAAGCCACGAGTCTTGAATGTCAGAGAAATGCTTCGCCGATGAAGAGTGTGGTCATGCTGCACTCTGAAATGTCTGTTCACTTGTTCTCAGGTTGGATAGGGTCTGGCAAAGGAGGGACTTGATAGTGATTGCCAACCCAATTGATGTGGTGACGTCATATCAACATCTTATTGCCCCATAGTATTGGGTGAATAAAAATAAAAATTTACATTTTATTATTTCTTTTGCACGATCCTTGTTCATCACCCGAGTCTAATGTTGTCAAATAATGATAATGTGTCACATGATCATTAATCAAAAGATTTAACGTGGGAGAAAATATCCCATATGAACACATCTCCACATAGCATAAAATTAATTAGAAAAAAGGGGTTGTGTTAAAGAAAGGAGGCATGGTGATCTCAGACCTCTTCCTACAGTTCACCCTTGCCTTGAGAGGAGATGCTGACCATGCAGGTTTCTTCTTGGTGTTTCCACTTTGGGCTTGAAGAGGCGACGCTGGCAATCTCTGGATTATCATGGCGGCCAGTCTTTGCGTGTGCGCTTCCTACTTTTCTGTGGGAAGGAAGAGGTGCTGGCAGCTCAGCCTTGCCCTCCGTTTGGGACACCGGTTGTCTAGGCCTTCTTTCCTGGCAGCAGCCTTGCCCTGGTTTGACTTCCCAAAACATAACACCTTGCATTAAACTCTATTAACCATTCCTCAGCTCACTTGCTCAATTGATCAAGATCCTGCTATATGATAACCATCTTCGCTATCTGTGATACCAATCCCTATAGTGTCATCTGCAAATTTACTGTTCATGCTTCCAACATTTTCATCCAAATCTTTGATAAACCACAAATAGCAATGGGCCCAGCATCGATCCCTGAGGCACAGCTCCAGTTGCATGTCTCCAATCCAAAAAAAAAACAACCTTCCACTGTCGCCCTTTGCTTCCTTCCATGAAGCCTGTTCTATTTCCAGTTGGGTAGCTCTCCATGGATCCCATGTGATCTTAGCTCCCAGAGCAGCCTTCCATGCGGAATCTTATCAAAAGCCTTGCTGAAGTCCATATAGACAACGTCTATGGCTTTACTCTCATCAACCTTTTTGGTTACTACTTCAAAGCACTCAGATTTGTAGGACTTGATCTCCCACATACTAAACCATGCAGACTATCCCTTATCAGCCCTTCTCAATCCAGATCCATATATATCTTATCCCTTAGAATCCTCTCCAGATATCTTACCTGGAGAGGATACTGAGGGATAAGATATCAGTGGCCCAGGCCCATAACTTGTAAATCTTGGGCCTCTTGACATTTTTATTTCATTGATGTCAATCTATTATATACTTGGCAGTATTTTTGTTTTTAATTTTGTGGTATATTTGATTCATTTTTATAAATTGCAGTTGCACTTGGAATAATTTGTTTCTTTTGCTTACCTACCCCTGCCCAAAACCCAATCACCCTCTTTTCCATTATAGGCAATCCTGAAAAAAAATCGGAGAGTTATGTCGAGTTTAAGGTCTCTGGTCCTCTACAGTATACTTGGATTTATCATCTAGTTGGTCTCATTTGGATCAGTGAGTTCATACTGGCCTGTCAACAGATGACTATAGCTGGAGCTGTAGTAACTTATTATTTTACCCGGTAAGAGATTTTGGGGAATTCAAATATTTATAATTACATCGGACCATAAATTTTACTTTTGAGTTTTCTTGCAGGTTCCTACATGTTTAAAAAATAGTTTTTTATGAAACTTATTATAGCTCACAATATTGCAAAATGACGTTGCATGGGAAATGCAGCCGCCAATTACCACAGAGCAAGCTCCCACAAAAGGCTTGTGTATAAGTAATCCATTAATCAATGGCTAGTTATATAATTTGAGGCCTATACAGTTTCCTTGTTTCCCTTTACATTTACAGATTATTTTTGCATCAATCAGAGAGGAGGAATAGAAGTTTGGTTTAATTTATCATGTTATTAATGCTGCCCTCTTGCCTCCACCCGAACAGTGCATGCCTTCCTGCTCATCCTGGCAAAACCTTCCCTTCTCCTCGGGCTTGGATTCATTTGTGCCCAGGTTAAGGTCATAAGGTGATAAGGACATAAGGAATAGAATTAGACCATTCGGCCCATTAAGTCTACTCAGCCATTCAATCATGGCTGATCTATCTCTCCCTCCTAACCCTATTCTCCGGCTTTCTCCCCATAACCTCTGACACCTGTACTAATCAAGAATCTATCTATATCTCTGCCATAAAAATATCCACTGACTTGGCCTTTGCAGCCTTCTGTGGCAAAAAATTCCACAGATTCACCACCCTCTGTCTAAAGAAATATCTCCTCATTTCCATCCTAAAAGAACGTCCCTTAATTTGAGACTGTGACCTCTAGACCTAGACTCTCCCACTAATGCAAACATCCACTCTATCCAAATATTTCACTATTCCGTACAACCGTACACAAGTCTATGTTACACGTTAGAAATTGTTCGAATAATTTTTATTATTTTTGGTATGATTTTCTGCAGTTAATTAATATTTTTCCACTTGTAGAAAATTATATTTTTCCACATGGTACCTTCCTACAGAATGTATTGCAGGTGTATATGATATTTATGGGGAAGCTGACTTATTAGGAACAGGCAATATTTGGACAGGAAGAGCTGAAAAATGTGTGTTTGAAATAACTCCTGATATGCATGGTTTCACTCGAGCTTTAATGTGCAAGTGTGACCTGAGACCAAAAGCTACCCGATTCAATCTAGATAGTTGGAAATTGGCTGTGGTTGATGCTTATCGATGTTCAGCTTTAGCATCTTTAATTTGTATTCCACTGCAAGTGCTGGGTTAAGGTCTGTTGTACATTCCCAGTTAACAGTTGAGAAAATTTTGAGAAAAACCATTAGTAATTGGAGAAAAAAATTGGACCATTAGCAGTTTGAGAAAAATTATAGTGCTGTACAATTGAGTGATTTTGTTAGTCTCAACACAAGGCCTGGCAACTGTTTTTTATGTCTTTGGTATTCCAATGGTTATCGTAAATGCAATGGCAACGTAATTTTATTTAGTTTAATGCCCAAGTTTAATGTTCCTCCTTGAAAGCAGAATTGGCCGTGCGGTGGAAAAAAGAATGATCTTCAGGATGCTCAGGATGCTGTTCTTCTTAAAAACTTCTGTTTGTGGGAAACATAAATTTCCATTCAGATTAGCTGTTTAAGTAATTTGGCATAGTTTCGTTCAGAGATATTTTGGTGGGTATTTATTTCTCCTTTTTAATCATGCGTTCACATTGTCTGGAGATATTTCCCTTTCCCTTCTACTGTGCTCAACATTTCTTTCAACATAATTTGTGCATTTCTTCCATGTGACTGCTAATGAGGGTGGGGGATGGGATGGCACTTGTAATATGTAGCACTCATGAAGTTGGCTGCTGAGCATTAAATTACATGGTGCTATTTGCTGAATTGTACTGAATTAATTTCTGATTTTTATACTTTTACTGGCTGGGCAATATTTGCTGTCATTAACCATTGTTTCGACAGGGCATTGTTTATCAGGGCAAATGTTAGCACCATCCAGTGCAGAATTAGTTATTACAAATAGAACTAGGCCAGCCTATAAATATCAATTTCAAGTGGAAATAAAGCAACTTGGTCAGGAAATATTCGAGAGAACTTTTGTACTTATAAAAGTGAAATTGAAAACTCCATATTTCTGTTGTTTAGCAATGCACTACGGTTGAAGCTAATTGCACCTGTTTTTTCCAGAGTCTGCTTTTCTCATGCATTCATGCTAATGATCTGGACTGTGCCATGTGATCACCAGTGGAAAAATCCCTGTAGAGTTCTTTATCAAATTTATTAGCGAACTCCTGCCCTGTATTTTCAAAACGAAAGGATCTCATCTAAATTGTTATGAGTTTTGTTCCCATCGTCTCCCCCTTTGCCAGCTTAAAATGTGCCATTCATTTTAAAGACCACCAATGTGTCTCTCCTTGGCCTTTTTTATAGAATAACCTTTTAAAATGTTGACATCACCCTTGTAAACACTTTTTGTTTTGCTTGTTTTGTGATTCATTGCCCTTAGAGATCTTGCCTAATTTCTGAGGCTGTACAGTTTGTCTCAGAAGAATTCATTAAATCTCCGGCTTTCAGAGGATTGTACCTCAATTGTCACATCGAACTACAATTGGCTGATATGATTTGTTTCAAGTGGAATAGTTTTGATATCATTTTATTTCAATTTTTGTGACATTGCCCGACCTAGTTTCTGTGATCATTTCGAAAGCAATTGTTTTGCATGGATGTACCCAGAAAGCAGTGCTGTGCAGTTATGCAGCAGGACATTTTTTTCCTGTGGAAACCAAGAAACCTTTGTTGAGATTTATTGGCAGATCATATTTATTATTGTCACCAGCTTCTGTTATTAGACTGTAATATTGGATTTAAGAAAATGAGAGCGTACCCACAATGCAAGTTTCAATGGAGTTAATGCAGGCTAATGTTACAGTAAAAGCAATATTTTCTTGGTGTCAGTGTTTTAATTGTATTAAACATCCTTTTCTATAGATTTCCGACAGTGCACATTCGTCTTTTTGTAATTTTAAGTTTATTTAATGTTCCACTACAGAACCCCCGATCTGCAACCTAAGGTGGCTTGGTACTGGCTCACACAATCAGTGATGCTGTTTGTTAAATTGTTAATGGTTTGAGCATTTACAAAGCCAGTTCTTGATGTGTTGTAGTTACTTGGAGTGCTTTATATTACGAGAAATGTTCAAATATTTTTATTGTTTGTCTTTTTTTCAAACATTTGATATATCAACATGATAGTGATGGGTCATGCACAAATTTGAGTCTGGACATTGTATAAACAGTGCTTTTTAACATCTGCCTAATATTAGTGGATAAACAAGGGGAAAATCCCTGGTTTCCAAAGTACCCAAACATTAACTGCAAGCATGGAAAATCATAGTTTTTTGGACTAAGCCCTAGCTGTACTCTTTTCTGTAACTTGTTCTTGTCGTTAAATTTGTCTTTTAAAGTTGTCATTGGCCAATTAATGATCTGATACATTATCTTCCCACAAAAATTGAAGCCAAATTGGGTGTCATATTGGTTGTAACTTGTAAATCAATAAAGCACTCATGAACATTATACACAAAATTGCATGTTTAAGAATTAATCAACATTTCTATTTACCTTGTGAGAAACCTGGTAATTGAGATAATGAGGAGAGGGGACCATGCCTTAAATAGATTTTATAATGGGTGGAATTAGATTTTTGAAGAAGAAAAAATCTTCATCCAGAAGATAATGGAAGCCTTTAATTTATTAGCTCTTTCTTACATTCGACTTGCTTTCTGAACTTTCTATAATTCTAACATGCAGTTTCAACTATAGTCTGTGAAATAGATTGCATAGATCATCACAACCCATCATTTCCATTTATTTTTTTGTTAGATCTGTTTTGAGCAGAATAAAACCATCTTCTGTGCTGATCCTAATGAGTCATGTGACATGTTGATTTTTTTTTTATGGTCACGTGCACTGAAATACGGTGAAAAGCTTTGTATGCTACGCAATTTAATCGGATAATACTCTACATGAATACGATCAAGCTATACACAGTACAACAGGTAGAGCAAAGGGAAAAATACCTAAGTGCAGAATATAGTTCAGCATTGGAGCTTTACAATTCTAAAGAAGTAGTATATCAGGGGAAGAAATTGTTCCTGAATCTCTTGGTACATGCTTTCTAGCTTTTGTATCTTCTGCCTGACTACAGTGGGAAGAAGAGGAAATGATTAGAGTGAAAAAGGTCTTTGATTATGTTGGCTGATTTCTAGAGACAGTATGAAGTGCAGATGGAGTCTATGATAGTTCTGTATGATGGACTAAATTTCTTCTGCAACAATCTGTAATTTCTTGAGATCCTGGGCAGAGTTGTCCCCAAACCAAGCTGTGATGCAACCTGAGAATATGCTTTCTAGTATGCATCTGTAGAAGTTGGTAGGAGTTGTTGGAGACGAGCCGAATGTTGATACAAAATAAATTAATAATTTGGTTGTTCCAGGAACTTCTGTTTTCCTGGGTTGTAAAGATTTAGTTGAAATAGAAATCACAATTTTCTATGAATCTTGGCTGTCTTCAAGCTCTGACAATTAATTCTAATTGTTTATTTTACAAAGATAGACATAGATCAGATTAGACTTTTCCATAGTCATAGAAATCACCTGGAATAGATTTCTTCTCACAAATTGGGTTTAGGAAATTTTAAATGTGTTATATCATTTCGTATTCTTAATGTTTCTTATTTCTCGTGATGTAGGAGGAGTCTATTTGCTGCATTGACTGTATTTTTTACCCTCTGTTCTTAAACTTCTGAATGGTCCTCGAAATGTAATTCCAATCTCGCAATCTACCTCATTGATCTAGCAAGAAATGGGTGATCAATGTTATACTACCTCTTTGGAATTGTAAAGTTCCAATGCTGAGTAAGGACTCAGTGGGCCGAAGAGCCTGTTTCCTTGTTGTATCTTTCAATCAATCTTGTGTCAGCCTATCATCTTTTGAAATGCCTTTGGTAGTAATGGGTTATTTATCAATATTTAGTTTTTTTTAGTAGATTCAGAATACCAGAGGTTTTGAAATATTGCTGATTTGCACAATTTTGTTTTATCAGTTCTGATATTTTCTGCATTTACACTGAAGTTTAAGTGGGTGGGAAAATTTGTTTTGCCTCTGGGTTTGGAAAAGGAGATCTTGTAGAGTTGCATAATTAAAGGTTGATTTTTGGCAGGCAAGTCATCAAACCAACCGTCTTACAAAACCTGTTTGATGAAAACAGCTTCACTGCTTCCATTTTGTAAAATTGTTATTGAGGAATAAATGCATTTCTTGAAGACATGCAAGTTTATTAACATTGAGTTCTGAGGAGTTAAGGTTGAATTCCAAGAGGCCCACAGCAGTGGAGTGAATTGACAGATTCAGCTTTCAGAATTTTCTATTCATAGACCGTATGCAGAAGCAAGGAGTTCCAGCCTTGGCAGGAGCTGAATAAAATTTAGTGATTCAAGCTATTGTGGGTCTGATATTAAAGCTTCTTTAAAATATTAGCTCCCTCTCACCGCAGTTGCTGCCTGGCCTACTAAGTATACTAGCATTGTCTATTTCTGAGCAGAATCCACTCCATTTGCTTTTGTATGATTTTGTGTCATGGCCCCTAACCTTTGTTAATAAAGTTCCATTTATTATAATTGGTACAGTACAAACCCTGCCCTCGTTTCCACTACAAATGCCCAATAATATCTGAAACTCTTGCTATTAAGGAGTTGGGACAATCTCAGGGACTGTTAAGAATCATTTGGCTGAGGCAGATGGTGTGTGTGCCAAATATTTAATTTTACTTTCTGATGAAATTTCTGACTGAAGTACCTTAAAACCTCAGGATAACCATCCCTGAGAGGGTTGCAGACCCTGAGATGGGATGTGTATAAACTAAGGGAAAGAATGTATGCAATCGTACGAAGCTTCAACTTGTTGAGCATCTCTGAATGAGTTTAGTTTAGAGATAATGCATGGAAATAAGTTCTGGGGTAGTTTAAGGAATTAAAAAATTTCTGACAGCTTCTGACGTCAGTCAGGTAATTTTAAATAACTAATTTTGTTTTTTTTTAATTACATGCTCGATTTCTCCTCAGGCGTGCATACATTGCAATGTTTGGGAATGCTTTATATAATAATGAACATGTGCTTGCTCTCCTAACATGATCATTGTTCCAATTACTGCCTTTATCTGAATTTACTCAGGGACAAGCATAACTTGCCAGCAACTCCAATCCTTTCTTCCATGTGTCGGCTGATAAAATATCATCTGGGAACGGTAGTCAAGGGTTCCTTCATCATCACTTTGGTAAAGATCCCACGAATGATCCTTGTGTATATACACAGCCAGCTCAAAGGCAAGGTAAAAATTCATATCCCCCAGCAAACCTTCACATTCAATGTCATGTTGGCATTACTGAAACCAGGTTTTATCAAGTTTTGAAGGTTTGTTAACACTTTCGTTTAAAATCTAGGAAAATGCTTGTGCAAAGTGTATGCTGAAATCGTGCATGTGTTGCCTCTGGTGTTTAGAAAAGTGCCTGCTCTATCTCAATCGGGTAAGTTTTTTTCATTTCCATTTTTTATAATAAAGTTTTCAGTCCGTTCAATTGACTCTTTTGGGGACGTTTGAACATGTTTATTTTCAAGAATGTGAAGAAGTTAAAAGTAAAATAAGTTACCCGGTAAATCATAAATGTATATCCTTCTGTCTAGTGTGCAGGTTAATTATTGTTGATCACATGAATATTTTGTCTCTGTCAAATTCTGAAATTATATTAATCCATCTAATATACATCTTAATTGTTATCAAAAGTTCTGTAATCATGTAGATTATTCCATTATGGTTTATCTCATTTCTCCTTGTGTTGATCGAAATCGCTCAATAAAAACTTTTATTTTACTTTTACCTGATAGCTCACTGAATTGATTTTGGGATATTTTTTCTTAAAAGCAAAGATGTTTGTTTTCTGTGAAATGTGTCTGTTGATAACTTGGTATACTGACTATTAACCTTGATGAATTCAAGTCAATTGATGTGGGTATTATGATTATTTCAGATACCCAACACCATCTGCTGGGTATCCGAAATAAAAAAAGCAGTTGAAAATATTCAACAGGTCGGACTGTGAATGTGGCAAGAGAAACTGTTGATCAGCTCCATAAATGGGCAGAGAAAAGGCAGATGCAGTTTAATATGAGCAAGTGTGAGGTGTTCCACTTAGGAGGCCGAATGCAAGGGGAACATCTGCAGTTAACACCCTTAACAACATTGATGTACAAAGGGATCTTGGGTTCCAAGTCCAAAGCTCTCTGAAAATGGCCACATAAGTAGACAATAAGGAAGACGAGTAAGGAAGATCTATGGTATGCTTGGCTTTATTAGTGGGAGAATTCAGTCTGAGAGTCAGATAGTCATGTTGCAGTTCTATAGGTCTTTGTTGAGGTCATTTGTGGAGCATTGTGTGCAGTTCTGGTTGCCCCATTACAGGAGGGATGTGGAGGCTTTGGAAACAGTATAGAAGACGTTTACCAGAAGATGCTGCCTGAAATAAGGATATCAGCTATAAGGAGAAAATTCTTTAAATTGCTGACCTGGATTTGACACAACAGGAAGCCTGCCCCCCATCTCTGCCTCCTCCAAAGACCCTTGGTGTTCCGGTGCCTGATCAATACCTCACTATGTGCTTAATACACCTCCAAGTTGTGGGAGGATCAGGTCAGCTACATGGAATGAGCTGTAAATCCAGGCAATGGCTGAATTTGCTCTAATAACATTTCAGAAGGAAATTGGAAACATTTGACAGATTACTGGACTATGGCTGAAAGACAAGGGGAATAAGAATAATTGGACCTCTTGCAGAGCTGACATGGTTAAACCGGGAGAAATAGTATTTACTATATTGTTCTGATTCTATGATGACTAATTGGAAATTATAAATTGTACAAGATGCACTTCATAGAGGAATATGGGAACCTGATAAAGTGTAGGTTCTTGGGACCTCAAATTTGAACTTGAAAAGGTTATTGCTCATGGGATAGATGTTGAAAGTTAAAGCCAGAGCCTATGACAAAACTGAGAAAATTTGAGAGTATCTGATGAAAAAGTAACAAAATATATCAAATGCGATGTGAAATGTTTATCACAAAAACAAGTCATGGGAGCAATTGGCACATAATGCAGTGTAAAATATAAACAGTCCGTTTTTTCCCCCCAGAATGTCAACCTTGTACACTTGATTATTCCAATCTCAAACATACATTATGAAGGACTTTTTCAAGTTGACAGTCAAATTATTTTATTAAAGGAATAAGTAAATAAGTAAATAAAAATATTTCCACTTGAAATACAGGTATTAATGGTTCTGAATGTTTTATATTGATAGAATGCATATATAGCATCAGCCATAAATGGTACCAGCTTCTGCACATCGGCCAAGGATGCCATCGTGATTCTGGTGGAGAATGCAATGAGAGTGGTGGCAATTAACACAGTTGGCGATTTTGTGCTGTTACTGGGAAAGGTTTGTGAATTGTCTATTTTGGCTTTGTTATTATATCTATTTTAAGATCCATCCTGATCTGCACAGAGTGCAGCATCCTGTGTAGCTGTGAACCCCATAATCAGAAGGTGTGGAGAAACAGAATTAACATTAGGCCAATGCTATTTCATCAAAACTGTAAACATATTGATGATGACCAAAACACGAGGATGCAGTGGAAGGGTGGAAAATACAGAATGCAAAGGGATTTTTGGGTTAATGGAATGTAGTAGAGCTGGTGTTGTGGTTCAGCATTTAACTTCCTTACATGAGTCTCCTTCCCTATTTCTCTCATATCCTCATACTGTGCAGTCTTCCCCAGATGTTTTGCTCCTCCAATTCTGACCGCATCAATGACAAAATCTATTTACCCCATTATTGATGGCTCTGACTATCAATCCTGAAGTTCCCTATCTCACCAACCTACTCTTTTCCACATCTTTCATTATCTTTTCCTCTGTTGGAGGAAACTTTGAGGAGCATCCTAATCAAATATAACATTGGTCATCTGTCCTATTATCTCTTTCTAGAACATGTTGGTAAGTGTTTTTGTGAAGCACCTGGGGTCAATTTGCTACATTGTTCGTGCACTCGCATGACATTTGACATATTTGAATTTAAGAACGAGTTGTTGAAACCTCCATTTTATTGAATTGCTTATGAACCATGCCAAGATTTTGGAACGTTTAGTCTAGTTTTCTTTACTTTACAAATAAAAAATTAAGAATTTACTTTTCCTAAACTCATACAACAATGTCTGCACTCAAATGCATACTTTTAAACAGTTGTAAAATATTTCTGAGCCTTATTGTTTTCATATAATCCCATTGGTTAATCTATTTCTATTCTGTTCTATTTTCAGCTCCTTATAGTGTTAATCACAGGTTTTGTTGGTATAATACTACTCAACTATCAGCGAGATTATACGGTGTGGGTCCTGCCACTTATCATTATTTGCCTGTTCGCCTTCTTCGTGTCACATTGCTTCTTGTCCATTTATGAGATGGTGGTGGATGTCCTTTTCCTCTGCTTTGCGGTTGACTGCAAATACAATGATGGGAGTCCTGGACGAGAGTATTACATGGATAAAGGTTTAATGGTGAGTTAAAGAGAAAGTTCTTGTGTAGGACCCATTCTTCAGGGAACGGGGGTTCCCTTCCTCCACCATAGATGAGGCTCGCACCAGGGTCTCTTCCATACCTCGCAACACTGCTCTCTCTCCCCATCCCCCCACTCGCAACAAGGGCAGAGTCCCCCTAGTCCTCACCTTTCACCCCACCATCTGTCACATACAACAAGTAATCCTCCATCAGTTTCGCCACCTCCAACGTGACCCCACCACTCGCCACATCTTCCCATCTCCCCCCATGTCTGCCTTCCCCAAAGACCGCTCCCTCCGTAACTCCCTTGTCAATTCTTCCCTTCCCTCCCGTACTACTCACTCCCCGGGCACTTTCCCTTGCAACTGCAAGAGATGCTACACTTGTCGCTTTACCTCCCCCCTCGACTCCATTCAAGGACCCAAGCAGTCTTTCCAGGTGCGACAGAGGTTCACCTGCATCTCCTCCAACCTCATCTGTTGCATCTGCTGCTCTAGATGTCAGCTGATCTACATCGGTGAGACCAAGCCGAGGCTTGACGATCGTTTCGCCGAACTCCTCCGCTCGGTCCGCATTAACCAACCTGACCTCCCGGTGGCTCAGCACTTCAACTCCCCCTCCCATTCCGTATCCGACCTCTCTGTCCTGGGTCTCCTCCATGGCCAGAGCGAGCAACACTGGAAACTGGAGGAACAGCACCTGATATTCCGCTTGGGGAGTCTGCATCCTGGGGGCATGAACATTGAATTCTCCCAATTTTGTTAGCCCTTGCTGTCTCCTCCCCTTCCTATCTCTTCCTCAGCCCTCGGGCTCCTCCTACTCCTTTTTCCTTTCTTCTTCCTCCCCCCACCCCCTATCAGTCTGAAGAAGGGTTTCGGCCCGAAACGTTGCCTATTTCCTTCGCTCCATAGATGCTGCTGCACCCGCTGAGTTTCTCCAGCATTTTTGTGTACCTTCCAAGTTATTGTGTGGAACTTGATTGAAGGTTTTCCTGGAGATTTGTGTTGGAATAATTAACAAACATTCTGCTGGATTAAGATCAAGATCTTGTTCTTGGAGAAATTTTTCATGTTGGACCATGTTAAATATTTACTACTCTATCACAGATCTTCCATGAGTAACAAATTGAAATAATTTAATGTTTCAGTGCTAACACATCTGCCCTCCCCCACTTATCATTAAACAAGATGAAACAAGCTGATTCTGTAGTCACTCCCTTTTCAAAAAGTTAATTCACATTGTAGGGTGCAATTTGTGAATTGTGAGTTTTAATTTATTCAATATTGCATTCATCAACAGCAATTCAAGTTTTGATTTAAATATTTAATAAACTTGCTCAAGGATTTCTGTGCATGCAGAAATGATCATATTTTGTTTGTTTATGGTCTTTTGTTTAATAGGGATCTTCAATGCACTTGTTATGGTTTTTGTTTCAGGAATTCATGGATGAGAGCAAGAAAGCAATGCGATCTGCCACTGGTAATGTGGCTGAAATGAGATCAATGGTAGGTAACAGTGAGGAATCGGCCATCCTCGAGGAGTTTCACTGTTACTACTTGTGTGTCTCTGTCTTTGTCGACTGGTCTCACTCTGGTGAAGTCTTTGCTTTGTGCATTACTCAGGATCTCCTGCTCTTCCTCTTTATCTATTTGCCAATCAGCTGGGTGGGAGTATTATTTTCCTTATTTCGTCCCCCCTCTGTGGCAGTTAGCTGAGACGGGACTGGGTAGTAGTTTAATCTTTGTGTGCTTTTTGACTGGCATTGAAGCCCAATGTCTACTCAACCTGCTGATACAATTATTACTTATTCTTTTAACAGTATGGATAAGTATTCTTAAATATTGTTTTATTTTGTAGTTGTGCAACTTCCTTCATTATTGCCATGATCAGTTAACATAATGATATATTTTGGCAAGTATGCACTTGCCCTGTCAGCTCTATAATCCCTGCTAAATCCCAATCAGTGGGACCATTAAGATTAAATAGAGGCATATTAAGGTGTACATATCTGGGAGGGTTGAGAATTGAAATGTAGCAAGTTGCATGCTGTTGCACATATCACTTTTTCAGGGTATTCCTGCTGGTAATGTCTTTGCATTGCTTTGATTAAGTTGTTAAACATTAATTTTAAATCTAGGTCTGGAGCAATTAGCATAATGTGCACCCAGATCACACCACAACGCACTATTTTGGCTTTTTAAACCAATTGGGCATTTCATTAAAAAAAAAATTGCTAAGGAACAATAAATAACTGCAGAATGAGATGTTGAGTTCAGATAGCTGTACCCAGATTTCGAAAAAAGAAAGCACACAAATGAGTTTGACCAGCTGTTTATTGGTGATTAGTAAATTAATTTCTCATTTGTATGGTTAATGCTGCATTGTTTTCTTGGTGAAATATTTGCTAATTTTGGGATTAGTAGGTACATTGCTCTGAGATTTATTTTTGCACGAGTAGGGTTCGGTTTCATTTTGTAACTTTTTCTGAAGATGATAGATTTTTGGACATTGCACTTTTCAAAGGTTGTCTTTGATGCACGCATAACACTCGAGATTTAATTGTTTTTAAAAACTATCTTCACTTAGTTCACGAGAGCAATGATATTCAAAATTAATATGGTCTACACTTGTCTAATCTTTGCTGCTGCAGTGGAATTTTGGACGTTATGGAATTGTCCAATTACTGAATTATTCCATTATCTTGCTTTCTTCAGCTAATGCTTTTAAAGTTCATTTTGTGTTGTGAATGAAACTAATTTCTAAATTGCTTTCTACCTTAATTTTCTTTTCATGTGTCACTGTATGTGATTCGTTTTCATCTGTGTTTGGAGTAAGTGAACATTTTTTTCTGCTGGCTCTTTCTGAAAAAAAGCTGTTTAAAAAAAAAACAAAAAAACATTTTGAGGATTGAGATTTGTCAGTTTGAGAATTTGAGTAAATGCTTCCTCCAACAAAAGAGATTGAATTTGTATTTGGTTAATAAAGTCCACTTGATATGGGTCACGTGGCTAGTAATTCATGGAACAAGATCTAACAATGCTAACATTTGCATTAACATGTACTCTGTTTTAATGCCACTGACAAGGAAAATTGTGCTTTATTTTCCAGAGATAGGCACAAAGTGCTGGAGTAACTCAGCGGGACAGGCAGCATCTCTGGAGAGAAGGAATGGGTGACGTTTCGGGTCGAAACCCTTCAGATGTCTTGACCCGAAACTTCACCCATCCCTTCTCTCCACAGATGCTGCCTGTCTCACTGAGCTACTCCACCACATTGTGTCTATCTTTAGTTTAAACCAGCATCTGCAGTTCATTCTTACACTATTTTCCAGTATTTACTGATCTTTATTGTAAATATTAACTCCATGCTAATTCTAAATGGCAACTGTATGGAATTTACAATTTGCTTTCTGAATGCTGCGCATGGTTTTCAAAGCGTATCACTCCCATTTATCTCTGGGATGAGATGAGCTTGTTAATGGCATGTTTGGCAAATGCTATTTGAGCTAGCAGATAATTTACAAAGGGTCTCCAGCATTAAACCAAGCATTTAATAGCCATGGTTAAAAACCAAGCATTTAATAGCCATGGTTAAAAAAAAAGTTGACTGATGCTAAACACATTATATGACGGATTGTAGAGTAGTCTTGCTTCAACAATAAAGCACCGTGATAAATGAGTAAACTATTCTTTATCACTTTGCATAATGAGTTGCTTGTGTCTGACACTGTTGTTCCTCCAAAGTTAGGGTAAATGGATCAAAAATCATGTAGCTCTGTTGGTTTGTCACTTGCAACATCAGTGCAGAGACTTATCACATTATTTTGATTCTTCTACATTCTTTGGTGGCCAAATGTTGATGCACCTGATCGATTGAAGCTTTAATAATGTAAATTAACTATATTGACTAACACTAATAAAAACCACAAAGAACACAGCTCCCCCTCCTCAAGCTAAACCAGAAATATAAACTATTGAACTAAAGATGTATGCCTAACCATAGCCAAGAGCCAAGGATATCTTTTCATAATTGTCATGTGCAGCTGAGGGTGTGGAGCAAGAAAGCTTGCGGGGAATATAACAACTGACTGTAAAAGTTTCTATAAATATGTAAAAAGCAAAAGATTGGTAAAGACAAATATAGGTCACTTACTCTCAGAGACAGATGAATTTATAATGGGGAAACAAGGAAATGGCAGAACAGTTAAACGAGTACTTTGGTTCTGTCTTCACTAAGGAAGACACAAACAATCTCCCTGAAGTACTAGGGGACCGAGGATCTAGTGGGAGGGAGGAAATGGAGGCAATTCACATTAATCAGGAAATTGTGTTAGGTAAACTGTTGGGATTTAAAGCAGTTAAATCTCCAGGGCCTGTTGGTCTGCATCCCAGAGTACTCAATGAGGTGGCCCTAGAACGTTGGTGATCAACGTTCTCTTGACTCTGGCTACCCTCCAGTCCACAGAAACTGATCCAATGTAACTCTGCTTTTTAAGAAAGGAGGGAGAGAGAAAACGAGGAATTATAAACCAGTTAGCCTTGCATCGGTATTGGGGAAGATGCTTGTCGATTATTAACTATGCTATAGCATCGCATTTGGAAAACAGGATCGGTCAAAGTCAGCATGGATTTATGAAGGGAAAATCATGCTTGACTAATGTTCTGGAATTTTTTGAGGATGTAATAAGTAGAATGGATAAGGGAGAGCCAGTGGATGTGGTGTATCTGGACTTTCAAAAAGCTTATGACAAGGTCCCACACAAGAGATTAGTGTGCAAAATTAGAGCACATGGTATTGGGGGTAGGGTATTGACATGGATAGAGAACTGGTTGGCAGACAGGAAGCAAAGAGTAGGAATTAACGGGTCCTTTTCAGAATGGCAGGCAGTGACTAGTGGGGTGCCGCAAGGCTCGGTGCTGGAACCCCTTTTATTTACAATATATATTAATGATTTAGACGAGGGAATTAAATGTGACATCTCCAAGTTTGCGGATGACTCAAAGCTGGGTGGCAGTGTGAGCTGCGATGAGGATGCTATGAGGCTGCAGGGTGACTTGGATAGGTTGGGCGAGTGGGCAGAAGCATGGCAGATGCAGAATAATGTGGATAAATGTGAGGTTATCCACTTTGGTGGTAAGAATGGGAATGCAGATTATTATCTAAATGGTGTCAGATTAGGAAAAGGGGAGGTGCAACGAGACCTGGGTAGGCTTGTACATCAATCATTGAATGCAGTGAAGAAAGCTAATGGCATGTTGGCCTTCATTGCGAAAGGATTTGAGTTTAGGAGCAAGGAAGTCCTACTGCAGTTGTACAGGGCCCTGGTGAAACCGCACCTGGAGTATTGTGTGCAGTTTTGGTGTCCTAATTTGAGGAAAGATATTGCTATTGAGGGAGTGCAGCATAGGTTCACCAGGTTAATTCCCGGGATGGCGGGACTGACATGATGAAAGAATGGGTCGACTGGGCTTGTATTCACTGGAATTTAGAAGGATGAGAGGGGATCTTATATAGAAACATAACATTCTTAGAGGATTGGACAGGCTAGATGCAGGAAAAAAATTCCCGATGTTGGGGGAGTCCAGAACCAGAGGTCACAGTTTAACAATAAGGGGTAGGCCATTCAGGACTGAGATGAGGAATAACTTCTTCACCCAGAGAGTTGTGAATCTGTGGAATTCTCTGCTCACAGAAGGCAGTTCACTGGATGTTTTCAAGGGAGAGTTAGATTTAGCTCTTAGGGCTAAAGGAATCAAGGGATATGGGGGGAAAAACCGGAATGGGGTACTGATTTTAGATGATCAGCCATGATCACATTGAATGGCGGTGCTGATTCGGGGCCGAATGGCCTACTCCTGCACCTATTTTTCAATGTTTCTATGATTTTAATAAAGTGTCAACCTAGGTTTCAACTCTGGAGTAAAAATTGAACCCACAACTTTTCAACTCCAGTGAGAGTGCTTCCTCCAGATCCATGATTAATATTTTATTTTGGGTTTATTCCCCATGTTGTGAACTGCATGAAAATGCCAAACCTGCAAGTTACTTGATATTGGAATAATACATTTCTTAAAATTGACATTGTTGAAAGAAATCTGCAACCAGCTCAAAACAAACCTTAATCAAGGTTTTAAATGTATATTGCATAATCCATTGTAGATTATAATAATCCATTATAATAATCCATTATATTTCTAAAGTAAAAGGTATTTGTATTTTATAACTCTGTAAATTTTCTGCTTGATGAATTGCATTCTGTGATTTGAGCAAACAGCTGGTTCCTTAGGGCTATTGCTTCCTGTAGTTAATTCTCTTCAAATCATTTAGGAGCTTGCAAATTGGTTTATGTTTCTTGTATTGCAGTACTGACTACAGTTCAGAAATATCTAATTGTCTGCAAGGAACCTTGGAGATCTTGATATGAAAGAGACTAGAAATTGCAAGGCCTTTTCTCAATAGTATATTTTGACGTAATATTATTTTGACGTAATAGTTTTGGTTAATGAAATGGGGGCAAATGACTAAATATGAGCCAAAAGACTACATTTAATCAACAGCTCTCCCATCAGTTTTGCAGTTGGGGAGCGGGGGGGGGGGGTTTGGCTGGTTCAAAAATGGTTCAAAGACTATTCATAAAATAGATTTGGATAGAAAATAGCCTTTACATTTTTTGATGTGTCAATTGGTGTGCAAAAAATTTGAAAGTGATTTCTTTATATTAAAAAAGCCGTGGGGATTTTTTTAATTTTTTTAAGTAAAAATATTAATCTTTTAATTCAAGTAGTCTAAGATTGAATGTACTGTTTGTCTTTTCTAGGCCTCTGGAGCTGGTAACGCTTGATTTCAGGATATCTGTGGAGCGCAGGCAATACATCACCTTTGTACCTTTGTGCATTCCTATTAACCCACAAAAGAGAAGGGAGTATATTCGTTAATAGGTTTTTTTGTTTAAAAATGTGTTTGGAGGTTAATTTGTTTTTAACCTTTTCTAATTGGAATGTTGCCAATTTGCAGTAACATGGAACTTGTTCAAAACTGGGTTTAGCTGCATGATGGAAAATGTATATTAACATGCAGAGGGGGAATCGTATAACCATTTACTACTTTGGAAAGAGTGACCATTTTTGTAACATATTTTGCTTTATAGATATTATAATCATGCACTCATTTTGTATGCAGAACATGCAGAATATTTTATATGAAAGCGGTGCTGTAGTACTTTTTTAAATAGCATAATGATATTTTAAATATTTGCTTCATTTGGCTTGCGTAGCACTTTGCAGTCATGTTGCAACATTCCTTTGAAACTGCTATGCTAAAAAAACTCAGGATGAAACTCACCTTTGAATAACTTGTCAGGGAAACTTAAAACCTTGGGTTTCTATAAATGGATGTAACTAAATATAGTACGCGGGGATGTTCTGAATGCAGGATGAAAGATTGGTCACAGAATGTGCAGACTTGGATCTGGGCTTTAATTGGCTCCTTCTGCGGGGATCATTCAACAGGAAGATGAAAACTGGAGATCAAAAATATTTTGTTTGTTATTTGGCCTTCACTGAGATAGCTGACCACAACTAAGAACGTAGATGGGGCCCATAGTTATCATTGGAGTTAGAGGTTGGGAGAATTCTTAGTTGTCTTCTGGTTGACACCCAGAGGAAGGAGCTTATGGATGTTGGACAAGTTTAATTGGATGATGTTGCTTGCCCTCTGATGCCTGAGGAACTAGATCCCATCAGGTCTAGGGAAGGAAGATTTGTTTTTAAGATACAGCAGCAAATTTCATTTGGGAAAGTGCTGAACTTGCACATTTTATTTGTATTGCCACTTGGGAAATAGAGTGAGGTGGAGCTGTGGGAGAGCTGGCAGTTTGGTGCGATCTAGTTGGATTTTCTGGGAGGTGTAATGATAGCCATAAAGTTTGCAATAACGACTGGAAGTAGTGAAGATATTGAGGTCATGCAGCATCTCTGGGGAGCACTGCCTGACCTGAGTTTATCCAATATTTTCCATTAAATGCAAATTTGGTTTAGAGCCAGATGATGGTTGAGCAGTTATTAACATCAAGTTCCATTTACTTTGTCATCTAAAGTGTGATTTGTTCCCTCTTAGTTTCCAAGATAATAATGCAAAAAAATGTCACAACCTATGTTGCAACGTCCATAACGCTTGCTTGAAATTATCAGGTCTTTGAATTATAGGTTTCTTGACATTGCTCCTAACTCAGCTGATTAGTCAGTCTAGGGCTCTGGAGTTTATTAGATTGCCAGAGTCAGGTCACTGTCTGTGTGTTGTGAGTAAAATTATATTACAGGCACCCTGACAAGTTGAACCAGCACTATTAGTGTGTTGTAAGGCTTCAGCCAGGACGGGTGGTTCAAAATCCATAGGGTCATATGCATTGTGCACCTATCTATCCTATAATGCAGTGTCTCCTTCTGCAGCGAAATCTTAAACTTACTGAAGGACATTATAGTTAGCCTTGTTAATCATGTTCAGAATCTGCTACTTAATTCCTGCCAATCCAATCACAATTGTCCTATGAATACATCTAATCAATAGAAAACCAATAATTACAACAAAATGGTGAGAATCAGTTTTAATAGAAGATAAAATAAAAAGCAAAATTAGACGTTACAGAAATCTGAAACAGAATTAAGACGATTGTCCGAAGAAGAGAAAAGTATAGAATAAATAAATGAATTTGTAATAATTAAAGAGTCATTTGTAATAAATAAAGAGTAATAAATAAATGCATTTGTGGGGAAGTTGGACACGCACATGAAGGAGAAGAGAATAGAGGTTACACTGGTAGATTTAGACAAGGCAAGACTAGAAAGGGCTTGAATGGAGCATTAACGGGTTAATTGCTTGCTTCCATGCTGTACATCCTACATAATCAAATATACTCGGGGCTTCATAAGGATTTAGTTAATTTTTAGTCATTTTGCATGTGATTCCAAAATCGTATTGTCGAGCCTTTACATAAAGGAAGAGATGCAACAACTGCTGCAGTGTATTAATGCATTTCCAAAGTGAATTTCTAACAACTGACATAACCTTACACTCTAGTTTTCTTTTCTCTTCATTTGTATTGCTGGGAATTGGCGTCACTTGTTGCCATAGTAACCATTGATTGTTGATGCACTTTTGAAGCAAAAGTTGAATGGTTGAGAAAAATGTGTGAAAACTAAATTATTTATCTGTACTGTTCATCCTTCTTTTGTGAAATCAGATACACAGTCAGTTCATTGTGTACCCTTGATGAAATTGGATTATTTTGTTTTAATTGGTGATAAAACCTTTGGTTTAAAGGAAGCTTCAAGACAACTTTTTAAGGGACCAAACTGAATTGACTTCCATGCTAACTTTTGTATTTAAAATGTTTAATCTCACAACTTGCTGACTTCATATGGTAGTCAGCAAGTTGTGAGATTGAGTCAAATAATCATGTCTGTAGTTGGTGAAAATTTGAAGGGTATTTGACCTGTATCTAGGTCCATTGAAATATTTTGTACTCTGTAAGCTGTCTAGTCTACTTTCATGGGTTCTTGCAATTATAAAGCCATGAGTTTAAAACATAGTATTCAAAGTCTGTTACCATGTTCATTAAAACACCTGGAATACGCTATTGACCAAATAGTTGGAAAATGCTCAGGGTGAGTTCTCTTCAATGTGCCATTGGCAAATCCTACAGAGAATTGTGTTGTGTATTTCTTGCATTGGCTGTTGTCTGCTGTCACTAGCTACTGTACTCCACTAACTGAGATTTTTTTAATATCATGTAGTTTGATTCCTGATGTATCATTTTTTTAACATTTGTATATTAAAATTTTAATAAAATTGCAATGGCTTGTTTATTATTGTCTAAAAAAATATTGACATGATTTATTTTGTGTAAGAGCCTTTTAAAAATATATATTCACAAAACCTAATGAGTCATGCCAGAGAAGTGCATGGCATTTGAAAACTGGCTACTTTATCCCCACCATTTAAAATGCAAGGAAAATTGGATCCCAGCAGATCATCATCGTTTCAGGCCTTTTTTTATTTTGTCATCTATTCCAACCAAAGCAATTACCTTTACAGTTCTATGTTTCCAGTTGATATATTAACAGTTTTAAGAATAAAAACACACACAAAATAAGTGCCTGGGGTAAAGGCTAATTTAAACAAATTCCTGATACGTTGCTATATTCCACCATCTCTCAGCATTGATGTATCAGTCACTGTAGAATGTGCAGGAATGTATTATTGTGTAACTAGTTATCTTATCTAAACATAGACACAAAATGCTGGAGTAACTCAGCGGAACAGGCAACATCTCTGGAGCGGAACAGGCGACGTTTTGGGTCGAGACTAGTTTTTCTAGTTATCCCATCTCGCAGCTGCTCATTACATTTTCCCCCAAATCTGTCTTTTTGGATCTTTTCCACTAATTGGCTTCTCGTTAGTTTCATTTCTATCAGTTACTGTTATGCTGTTCAGCACTTAAGATGCATTGCCAGGATTTATCCCCCAAATGGTTTCATATTGTGGTTTGAACAAACAGCAACCGGTTTATAATTTAGTTTTGTTTGTGTAATTGTAAATCAAATTGGCATGAAGGCATCTACAAGTGAGCCTTAAATAAGTGTTGTGTTTGGCCATAATTTTTGATTTTGCAAATGGTGCGAAGGGGAATTGTGGCATTTTCTAATTCACTGTCAGGTTTGCCTGAGCCGAGCATGAAATTTCCAAATACTTAAACATTTCAATCAGCACACGCTGAAAAGACCATCCAATCTAACCATTGATTTTGCAATAAAAGTATTACCATTTAAAGTATAAGCACCCATATATAACACTGTGTGCAAACTGCATCTTATTGTAGAAGACAAATAATTTTATACATGTGTATCTTATTCATGTGCACACAACAATAATAGTTACAGTTTGAAATTAAATCTGACCATGTGCCTAGGATATAATAATCCTTATCTCAAGCCTGTCTGGAAGTCAGATTTACCAGAGTTCTCTGCCAACAGAGTTGAAGTTAGAAATTTCACAGCTTCAACAATCGATGATATAATAAGAATTAGTAAAAGAGAAAATTCTGGAAAGAATTCAGCTGTTTAGGCCGCACCTGTCGGAAGAGAAGCAGATTCAACATATCTGACCCTTCGTCAGATTTCCACCACCTGCAGTTATTGATTTTTTTTGTAAGGGAACATAATCTCTTTATAAACGTTAGACGCCCAACAGGTTTAACTGCCACGGGCCATAAAGCTTAAATGACATGATTCTTTATAGTAATTCATGAATTTCACCTCTAAAAGCAGTTCTTCCCCTGCCATCTGCCAAGCAATCATCTTTTGAAGGAAACAGTGGAAACCAGGAACTGCTGGTTTACAAAAAAAGAATGCTGGAATAACTCAGGGGGGTCCGGTAGTGTCTCTGGAGAACATGGAAAGGAGATTTTTCAGTTCAGGAACCTTCTTCAGACTGATGGTGGTGGTGGCGAGAAAGCTGAGAGAAGGGGCAGGATAAAGTCTCAGGTGGATACAGATGAGGGTTTTTTTTGATAGGCAGATGGTAAGGCCAGAGATGAAAAGACAAAAGGTGTGAGAGCAAATGATCAAAACGTGAAGCTAGTGGAAGGAATGTAGGCGAGGGGAAAAATAGGTGTGAGTTCAGGTAGGGCACATGGAAGGAGGGGGGGTGAGAAGAACAAGAAAGGGGAGGGGCGGTGGTAAACAAAGTGAAGAGTTCAATGTTCATACTCTTGAGGTGTAAGCTACTCAAGTGGAACATGAAGGTAGACAAAAATGCTGGAGAAACTCAGCAGGAGAAGCAGCATCTATGGAGCGAAGGAATAGGCGACGTTTCGGGCCGAGACCCTTCAGACTGATGTCGGGGGGGGGGGAGAGGGGAGGGGGCGGGTAAAAGAAAGGAAGAGGCGGAGACATTAAGCTGTGGGAGAGCTGGGAAGGGTAGAGGAAGGAAGGAGAAAGCAAGGTCTACCTGAAATTGGAGGTCAATGTTCATACCGCTGGGGTGTAACAAGTGGAATATGAGGTGTTTTTCCTCCAGTTTGCATGTGGCCTCATTCTGGTAATGAAGGCAGCCCTGGACAGAATGGTCAGACTGGGAAGGAAGTTAAACGTGCACAACCAGGAGATCCAATAGGCCTTGGCGGACTGAGCACATGTGTTTGGCAAAACGTTTCTAGATGGATATGGGACTGCCTTAGATTGGGTATCTTGGTTGGCATGGAAGAGTCTGGCCGAAGGACCTATTTCTGTACGGTATGATTCTATGTCTCTTATGACTAAGTCCTGTACTTCCCCTGTGAAGTACAGGCAAGTCTCGATGGTCACCAGCAGTGGGGTAGCAGATCTGTGCCATGCTCCTATTGCAAATGACTATAACCGACTGCCTGTGTAATTGGAAAGGAAAGACCTGTGTGCTGTTTTTCACAATGTCACTGCATCATCAACTCCTTTATCATCGATGCAGGACTTTAAAAATGGTATTATAATAATGGCAATGTACAGCCACTGTTAAGTCAGGTTCCATATTCAGCAATACAGCATGGGATTGGCTGCAACAAGAATTAGTACAGGTTCCTCTGCTTTGTGCACAGTTTATATCAAGAACATGGATGAATCTGGTTTAATGTACCTAAACCTAAGAGATCCAAGTTTGCTGATGATACATCTGGTAGAAAAGAGGTATGAAAATGATGCAACAAATTATTAGAAATTGTGAGGTTATTTGCCTTGGCAAAGTGACAAAAATATTCTGTAGTAGTGAATTAGCCTATGTTGCTAATTAGTTGAATAGGAATCTTATTGCTCGTGGGATTAGGTGGGTTAATTTGAGATATGTATACTTTTGGTGTCCAGGTTAAAGAAGGATCTGTTAGTTTTGGAGTGGTGCAATATGGACTGGATTGATTCCTAGGGATGGAGTTTACCTTTAAAGTATTATCACATCCACTCCACAGCTGTCTAAATAAATGGTATTACACATCCATGTTTAGCAGAATGGTCTAGCAGATACTACAGTGCCCTCCATAATGTTTGGGACAAAGACCCGTTATTTATTTATTTGCCTCTACTCCACAATTTGAGATTTGTAATAGAAAAAAATAACATGTGGTTAAAGTGCACATTGTCTTTTTTTTAAAAATCTGACCATTTTTATACATTTTGGTTTAACCATGTAGAAATTACAGCAGTGTTTATACACAGTTCCCCCATTTCAGGGCACCATAATGTTTGGGACACAGCAATGTAATGTAAATGAAAGTAGTCATGTTTAGTATGTTATTGCATATCCTTTGCATGCAATGACTGCTTGAAGTCTGTGATTCATGGACATCACTAGTTGCTGGGTGTCTTCTCTGGTGATGCTCTGCCAGGCCTGTATTGCAGCCATCTTTAGCTTATGCTTGTTTTGGGGGCTAGTCCCCTTCAGTTTTCTCATCAGCTTATAAAAGGCATGCTCAATTGGGTTCAGATCAGGTGATTGACTTGGTCACTCAAGAATTGACCATTTGTTAGCTTTGAAAAACTCCTTTGGTGCTTTAGCAGTATGTTTGGGATCATTGTCTTGCTGTAGAATGAGCCGCTGGCCAATGAGTTTTGAGGCATTTGTTTGAACTTGAGCAGATAGGATGTGTCTATACACTTCAGAATTCATTATGCTACTACCATCAGCAGTTGTATCATCAATGATGATAAGCCAGTACCTTTAGCAACCAAACATGCCCAGGCCATAACGCCCCCACCACGGTGTTTAACAGATGAGGTGGTATGCTTTGGATCTTGGGCAGTTCCTTCTCTCCTCCATACTTTGCTCTGCCAATACTCTGATATAAGTTAATCTTCGTCTCATCTGTCCACAAGACCTTTTTCCAGAACTGATTGTTCTTTTAAGTACTTCTTGGCAAACTTACCTGGCCAATCTATTTTTGCGGCTAACCAGTGGTTTGCATCTTGCAGTGCAGCCTCTGTATTTCTGTTCATGAAGTCTTCTGCGGACAGTGGTCATTGACAAATCAACTCCTGAAGAGTGTTTCTGATCTGTCGGACAGGTGTTTAGGGATTTTCCTTTATAATAGAGAGAATTCTTCTGTCATCAGCTGTGGTGATCTTCCTTGGCCTGCCAGTCCCTTTGCGATTAGTAAGCTCACCAGTGTTCTCTTTCTTCTTAATGATGTTCCAAACAGTTGATTTTGGTAAGCCGAAGGTTTGGCTGATGTCTCAAACAGTTTTATTCTTGTTTCTCAGTCTCATAGTGGATGCTTTGACTTTCATTGGCACAACTTTGGTCCTCATGTTGATAAACAGCAGTAAGTTTCCAAAGGTGATAATAGACAATAGGTGCAGGAGTAGGCTATTCGGCCCTTCGAGCCAGCCATTCAATGTGATCATGGCTGATCATCCCGAATCAGTACCCCGTTTCTGCCTTCTCCCCATATCCCCTGACTCTGCTATTTTTAAAAGCCCTATCTAGCTCTCTCTTGAAAGCATCCAGAGAACCTGCCTCCACCGCCCTCTGAGGCAGAGGATTCCACAGACTCACCACTCTCTGTGAGAAAAAGTGTTTCCTCGTCTCCATTCTAAATGGCTTACTCCTTATTCTTAAATGATGGAAAGACTGGAGGAAAGACGAGGTGCTGAGAGCTCTCTTATTCCTGCATTAAGGAGGCAACTAAACACACCTGAGCAATAACAAACACATGTGAAGCCATGTGTCCCAAACATTATGGTGCCCTGAAATGGGGGGGACTATGTATAAACACAGCTGTAATTTCTACATGGTGAAACCAAAATGTATAAAAATAGCCTTTTAAAAAATCTGACAATGTGCACTTTAACCACATGTGATTTTTTTTTTCTATTATAAATCTCAAATTGTGGAGTACAGAGACAAATAAATAAATGATGGGTCTTTGTCCCAAACATTATGGAGGGCATTGTAATCCTATTTTGTATCATAAGATCGGGAAGCCTGGTTGGGCTTGTAGAGTTGAATGTTATTCCTCCACAGAATATAGATCATTGGTTTTTGCTTCTCTTCTGAGCAGCTTCTTGTGGGATCACACCCTCTCCACTTCATCCTAATGGGAATTGGGACTAGTTGTTGAATTCAGACTTGAATGTGCCAAAAATGCAAAGGCCATCAGCCAACCATTGTAAAAAGTGAAGACTGATCAATTGTACGAAGCGAGTTCCTTAGAACAAAAATGAAAAGAGAATAATATCTCAATAGAGTGTGCCAAAAAATAAATGAAAGGACATAAAATCCATTGTAGGCCTTGGGCTTAAAAAACAAACAAATTTTGGAAAATGAATTTTCAAAGAATCATTAGTACATAATTAAATCTGACAATGTACATGGCTTAATTATATCTCAAATGAGTTGGTAACAGTTCCAGCTGAAGGTCGGTATTTTAAACACAAAGTATTGAATAATTTTTTTTGTAACCTATATAAATTAATCAAGGATACATTTTATGCTGATTTATCATTTTGTTCTTCATTGTGAAGGACATAAGTTTATTTAGCCAACATATTGAATTTCTGTTCTTAAAACTCATATTTTCAGTATCTTCATAATTAGTGTTCAGCACAGAATGAATATAATACATTTCATTGCCAACAATGTTTTAAAGTTGTACTAAATCCCAGATGCCTTAATAAAATGCATGAAGTCAATTTGTAGAACCAAAGTATTTTACTAAACTTTGTGCAAAATACATTGTCGAGTATCATCCATTTGGTCATTTTTTTTAGTAAATTATAATGCTGATTATATTTCAAAACAAAATATGTTTATTAACTGCAAAATGCTTTAGAAAGAGTGTTAAAAGTTCCAGTGTCGACGCTGAACGTTTTGAGGATTTTTTTAGGTAGATAATGGGACCTTGAATGCTAATGCAAATTATCTGAAGCTCAGCTGTTGGGAGGTTTCATTTTCCACAGTTGCAAGTTATAGAGGCATTTTTGTTAGTTGATCAGCACCCTCTCCCACACACCGTTCTTTATGGAGCTTTGGGAACTAGTTATGTGAAGTTTTCACTTGACACAAAATCAGAGGACAGCAGCACAATGACTGTGATGTTCCAATGAGAGGAGGAATGAGCATTCTTGTACAATCTCTTGTTGGGATGGCAGTCACATAAATTGTGAAATGTATGCAACTTGTACAATTTATAAAACAAATTGTTGGTTCTGTGTTAGAATACTGTATAATAAAGCCCAGCTTCAAACCCTTTGCTGACTCCAACATCCTTTGGAATCCAGAGCTGATAAAGAAAATTGATGTAGTGTATGTATTTTGATAGAACAGTTGTGTACAGTAAGCTCCCATAAACCCAGGGGCTGACTGGTTTTCTTCCAAGCCATTCTCTGGTGATTTCACTGAGTCAGTGCTTGATTCTAAAGTATTCTTCTGAACTTGGAGAGCTTTTATTTGTCTTAAAAATTAAATATTTGGTGATTTTTATGTAAGCAATTTAATGTCAGACATACATTGCTCAATGAAGTTTAAATTATTGTCAATGTATATTAATATGATTGAGGATTGACAGAGGACTTTTCGAATGGATGCAGAAATTTATAAATTTGAGCATTACATGAGGATCTAAGCACATAGTCTAAGCACTTCAGTGAATCCTAAGAGAGTCCTCTTTCACATAATACATCAAAATAAGATTTACCATCAAATGGAAGGTCTGATGGCAGTGGATGAGGGAGTTTTATTAGTGGCATCTGCAATATTCCTTGGCCTGTAATCATCCAACAGAAAATGCTGCACATTTGGTCTGTTTCGAAAAATGAAAAAGCAAATGAGAGGAAAGTCATTCGAAGGGTATTTGGTATTTGTTCACATGTAGCAAGAGAGAGTGAAAGATATTAGTTGCATGCTACCCTGTCAAATCATAACATACATGATTACAATCAGGCCACAAACAAGTATATCAGGCAGAGCAAAGAGAAAAATCACCAGAGCGCCAAATCTAGTGTTACAGCAACAAAGAGGATGCAAATAAGTGGACTGGAGATGGAAGGTTGGAAGGAGACTTGACTGGAATCTAAATTGCTCGGAAGGTAAGCAGCGTGGACCATTTGGGTCAAAGAGACAGCACCTGGTTAGCAAGCTGCAACATTTCACTAATAAGACTTCGAGATGTTGCAAAATTCACCACTTTTGCTTTTTGTTACAAATGTATATTCAATTTAAAAATCGACCACTTTTTTAGTTTAGGTTAGAGATGCAGCTTGGAAACAGCCCAACGATCACCGTACACTAGCATTATCCTACACTCTAGGGACAATTTACAATTTTTACCAAAGCCAGTTAATCTACAACCCAGTATGCCTTTTGAGTGGGAGGAAACCAGAGCTTCTGGTGCAAATCCACAGAGGAATGTACAAACTCCATAGTCAGGATCGAACCCAAATCTCTGGTGCTGTTAGGCCACCGTGCTGCCCTTTTGTCAAGTATTTCTCATATAAAGGAGCCTGGTTGCTATATAAAAATCAAATTCCATTTGGGATGGTTCCATGCCTTCACTGTAACTATGAGCAACTATCTGTTGACTTCATATCGGAACAGATCTTGCACCAGTGATTCACAGTGCAATCGAACATTATTATTCCACGCTCAGTGGAAATATGCACTGTGATGCGTGATAATTGAAAATAATTTAAAAAAATGTGAATGCTGCGTATTCTGTCAAAAATAAATGAAAATTATAGAATGAGAAACAAAATTGGCAAGCAAGGTGACATGCACCCATAAAAAAACAGCAGATTGCTTCTCAGTCTCATGGGAATATACGCAAAATGCTCTCTGACTGCAATTGAATGCTGTCAGTGTACATACTTTTGCTTCACATCCAAGAATGTATTCAATATTAACAAGGTCATTTTAATTTGCAGATGCAAATAAAACTTTGTGCAGTTACATCACAAGCGGGCAGTATTCACACTGGGTTTGAACTTAGTCATTAACTGGATTGTGTTGTACTTAGCATTTAGTTGGAGGTGAGAACAAATGGGCAAGTTTGGGTCTGCAGCTGAGAATTATTGAATGGGGTTGCTGCAGGAAACTGCCTGTGCAGAGGGTCCAAATTGCTTCTCACTGCTATTATTGAGCAGTAGGTGCACAGGCCCGAAGTCCCACATCACCAGGTTCAGAAACAGGTACTTTCCCACAACTATGGTTCTTGACCTCCACAACCCTCATCCTACCTCAACTAACAATACCATCTCTTGCACCACTGTGGACTATTTTTCCTAATTGTTTTTGCACAATCTTTCTTCACTGTCATGGAGAATGAAGGTGAATTTATATGTTGTCTGTTGTCTGCATCTATGTGACTATGGTGCTGCTGCAAACAAAATGTTCATTGTACAAGTTACTCATCATAGTTGCACATATGAAAATAAACTCAACATTTACCTAAGCATTAAATGAAATCAGGGCTATTAAATTGAATCAAAATTAGAAATAAATAAAATTGAAACTCAGGAGGGGCGGCACAGTGGTGGAGTTGCTGCCTTACAGTGCCAGGGATCCGAGTTCGATCCTGACTGCGGGTGCTTGTCTATACAGAGTTTGGACATTCTCCCTGTGACCTGCGTGGGTTTTCTCCAGGATCTCAATTTTCCTCCCACACTCCAAAGACGTACAGGTTTGTTGGTTAATTGGCTTGGTATAATTGTAAATTGTCCCTCGTGTGTGTGTAGGATAGTGAAGGTGTGCTGGAGATCGCTGGTCGGTGTGGATTTGTTGGGCTGATCGGCATGTTTCCACACTATCTCTAAACTAAACTAAACTTAAACAAAAGCTCTTTGCCTCATAATGTTCAAAGCTGTGATTCTAGCTGAATTCAGGGATGTATGCAGACCCTGCTGTCGGTTTGACCTGGAGGATGTTCTACCTAAAATGTTGCCTCTGTTTCTCTCCACTGATGTGACGAAGAAACTGTTTGTTGCGTTTGTCTTCATTGGGAAAGTTATTAAGTTCAAAGGTTGGGCTATCATGGTGCAGCTGTACAAGTCATGGTGTGAGTGCACATGGAATACTGTGTGCAGTTCTGAGCTATAGGAAGAACATCATTAAGTTAGAAATGGTGCAAAAAAGATTCCCCAGGATGTTACCTGGTCTTGGTGACGACCCCTTCTCTCATCTTCAGCATTCCTCCACCTCATAGTCTTCCCTTCCAGCCTTCTACCCTCTCTAGAGCTTTTTATTTCTTGACCATCTTGACTTCTCCACTCCTCAAATTCACTTGAACTGTCTCTGACAAGTCTCTCCCCTTTTTTTAAAATCTCTCTGTCTCCATCACAGGGACATACTATCGACTGACATCTATGTCAACTCACTGACTCCCACAGTTATCTGGACAACATCTCCCATCCTGCCTCCCATGTAGACATCATCCCTTACACTCAATTTCTTAATTTCTGTTGCATATGCTCCCAAGATGAGGCTTCCCATTCTAGGGTATCCAAGATGTCCTTGTTGTTTAGTAAACATGGTTTTGCCTTTTTTGTAGATGGATCCCTAACCCTTGCCTCCTCTCTGTCCCTGGAAAGGAAATGGGGACAAACCCAGTGTGCCAATCAGCTGTACCTCAACCGGGACTCTATCTGTGATGTGAGCACCCTTATCCCACAGCAGTTTAGCCTGACCATCCTTGCCGTCATGCCTACTGTTAAAAAGTTGTGAAGACCGTACCCAACTGCTTATAAAAAAAAAGCCTTGGAACAAACAGCATCCTTGAGGCTTGGTTGGCATTGACAAGATGGGCCAAAGGGCCTGTTTCTACACTGCACTGCCCTGTCTATCTGAAAATCAACAAAATAAAAACTGCTGGTTGTTTGCAGTTTTTATGACCAGAGGATATCCCAAAACACTTCACGGTTAATGAAGTAATTTTGAGGTTTGTCATTTTTGTAGCCATTGAAATATGGTCGTCACTGTCTGCCCAGCTTGGTCCCATGGTCAGCATTGAGATAGTGTCATTTGTCCTATGTTTTTTTATGTTTAGAATGCACCAGCTTGTTCTTTCAAATAGTGCCATTAATCTTTTGCATCCATCTAAGAGAGCCACCTGGAACCTTGGTTTAATGTTTCATCCAGAAGACGACATTGTCAACAAAAGAGCCTTCTGTCTATATTGCACTGATAACCATATTGAAGGGGATGCGACAAGGATCAAAAACACTGGAAGAACACTGGGAGTCAAACAGCATCTGATGAAGCCAAAGCTGTATGTTAATGTTTCAGGTTGAGACTGCATCAGGACTGAGAGGGAAGAGGAAAGGTTGGCAATACATAGGGGCAGAATTTGGAAAATGGTTCAAAACTGCTTTATTAGTGCTTTATAAGTGATAGGTGGAAACAGATAGGGTAGGAATGGTGGGCAAATGGAACCAAGTACAACCGTCACACAGACAGCATGGGAGATCAGGATAGATCTGTAGGTTCTGCAGCTACAAAGCAGCAGAAATGAGTCCTAATCCAAAATGTCATCTGTCCACAGATGCTGCCTGACACTCTGAGTCCCTCTGGTACACTTTTTTGCTGCTTGAAATTATTCGCTGTTTGACCCGTGTAGAATTGGCAGTGCCGTAGATTTTATTTCTATCTTGTCGAATGACTTACCTATGACTTCAAAAATCCACTAGAGGGCAGCAATAATCCATTTTTTGCTGATATTAGGCAGACATTTCTGAAAGAAATATTCTGGATATGGTGTAAGTTCATCGGAGAAACCTGAAGGGTTAGACCAGCAGGAGTATGAATGGAAGGGTAGGGAAGAGCATCACATAGAGCCAGGACAGTCGCAATGGGCCAATTTGTACAATAATGTAGGTTAATGCTTTTGATGTGTCCCAAGCAGACAGCAGTGCAGTGCTCGGGTTAATATATGAACTGGGAGTTAACGAAGAAACATAGAAAATAGGTACAGGTGTAGGCCATTCGGCCCTTCGAGCCAGCACAGCCATTCAATATGATCATGGCTATTCATCCAAAATCAGTACCCCTTTCCGACTTTTTCTCCATATCCCATGATTCCATTAGCACAAAGAGCTAAATCTACCTCTCTCTTGAAAACATCCAATGAATTGGCCTCCACTGCCTTCTGTGGCAGAGAATTCCACATATTCACAACTCTGGGTGAAAAGGATTTTCCTCATCTCAGTCGTAAATGGCCTACCCCTTATTCTTAAACTGTGACCCCCCTGGTTCTGGACTCCCCTAACATGGGGAACATTTTTCCTGCATCTAGCCTGTCTAATCCCTTAAGTATGTTGTATGTTTCTATAAGATCCCCTCTCATCCTCTTTCCCATCAGAACTGCCCCCTCCATCGACTCTTTTAAGTCAAGACTAAAGAGTTATCTATACTCCCAAGCCTTTCCTGACGTCCTCTGAGTGAGGGCTACATGTATATATGTATGTAGTTTGTTTTGTTGTGCTATTCTTATAACAAATGTAAAGCACTGGCCAACGAGAGTTGTTTTTTAAATGTGCTATATAAATAAATGTGACTTGACTTGACTCATCCTTCTAAATTCCAGTGAATACCAGTCGACTCATTCTTTCATCATTAGTCAGTTGTTGCAAGATGGTTAATGCTGGGGTGACAATAATGTGTAGGTATTGATTTATTATTGTCATATTTGAGTTTGAGTTTAGTTTATTGTCACATGTACAGGTACAGTGAGAGGCTTTTGTTGCGTTTTGGTTGCATGCTAACCATTCAGCAGAAAGATAATAGATGTCCACAATCGAGCTATCCACAGTGTACAGATACATGATAAATGGAAATAACGTGAATAATGTTCAGTGCAAGATAAAGTCCAGTAAAATCCGATCAAAGGTAGTCCAAAGGTCTCTAATGAGGTAGATAGTAGCTCAAGACTGCTCTCCAGTTGTTGGTAGGATGATTCAGTTGCCCAATAACAGCTGGGAAGAAACTGTCCCTGAATCAGGATGCAGTGAACAGTTTTGTTTTTCATGCTATCCACATACCTCCACATGAGTGCATTCATACTATACATGAGTACGACAGCGAAATTAAAAAGATCAGTGCTGAAGATAATGTAACAGCTGCAGAGAAAGTGCAGCTAAAACAAATGTGCAAGGGCCACAATGGGGTAGGTTAACGAGGGGTGATTGTCATCAACAGCTGGTACAAAGTACACACGCTTGCAATCAAAATCATCACTCATTTCCACTCAGCTAAATCAAGCCCCTGTCTCTATCACTGTATATCACACTCATGGGCAGAGTGTGTAAGAAAGGAGTTCCACGGTGCAAAATTAGACAGGTTTTTGTTTTATTTTTTAAGTAGTGACTAGTGAGATTATCTAGGTTGACCAGAAGGCTCTGGAGGGGCAGCAGAAGATGCTGCCTAGACTAGAAGCTATTAGTTATACCGAGAGGTTAGGCAAACTTGGATTGTTTTCTCTGGAGTATCAGAGGCTGAGGATAGGTCCAATAGATGTTAATAAATAAAATTCTGAGAGGTAAAGATAGGATCAATAGTCCTTTTCCGAGGGAGGAAATGTCAAATATCAGGAGATATTGCTTTAATGTTAGAGGCTAAATTTGATGAAATGTGCGAGGTAAGTTTTTTTAAAACAGAAAATAGTGTGCACCTACATCATGCTGCCAGGCTTGGTGGTGGAAGTAGATGCCATAATGACATTTAAGAGGCACTTTGGCAGGTACATGGATATACAGGAAATGGAGAGATATGGTATGGATCATGTGCAAGCAGAAGGGATTGATTTGGTTCAATATCATGTTCAGCACAAATGTCATGTGCTGAGGGAGCTGTTCCTCTGTTGTGTTTTAGATTCCATGGATTAGTTGATTCATCAGGCACTGTCGAATGTGTGGAAATGTGGGTGAATGTGAACTCGGTGAAAGGTTGGGTGAAGCGTGGTGGGTGGTGTTCTGTATGGTACAGTAACATGGACAGGCCTGATAATGGGCTGCATTGATTAATGTACAAACTCTCAGCAAGGTGCTTTGTCCCATTTCCAGCCCCTGTGCCTGCAGTAATTACTCTCTTCAAGAACTTCAGCGTTTTACTCCTCTGTCTGAATGAGAAGGTAGACACGGGGTAGGGAATCCCTTTAATTTTGAGCACACCACCAACCAACCCCCTCCCCCTCAATGCACCACCCCCCCCCCCCCTCTCCACCCCCACAATCTCCTGCCAAAGTTGAGCTCCATTTATCACGGGCAGTTTTCTTAAATCAATAAATACTGTAACTAAATGAAAACATGTTGAAATGGCGATGTTGGATTTGAAAGTTTTCGATATTGCTTGCCTTTTGATTTGGTGAGAAGGCGTTAGGACACCCCCCCGCTCTGAGTGGTATTTGTGACACACAGCATCTTTGAGGCAAGGACTGACTGGCTCCATTGTCTTCCAAACACCACAAAAAAACAGCTGTGAGGAGAACATTCATGGACGTGGCGTTATCAGAGCCGTCAGTGAGCGTGCAGTTTGCACTTAATAGGATAGTCACACGGAGCAAAAGAACATTCAAAAGTATGACAACAATAGATGAATTTATGTAGTACTTCTTTCCTATGAGGGTGTAAATTATGGTATAATTCAAGTCATAGAAAAGCCATTGAACCACTATAATTGAAATCATACTATTTGTCTCCTCTGAATAATGTGCTTGGGAAATGACTGGGAGGTTTTTATTGCCCTCTTGTGGTGTCGGTGCATATATATGTATAAAATCAAACCGATCCATGCTCATCCATTACTCAAGCTGCCTTAGGCACCGTTGTATTTGGGCCTCAATAGTGGGTTGATTCCCTTTATGCAGTTTAACCAATTGATCCTTTGCCATTCAGGTTTGTGAGGGCCGGGGAGGAAAGTGTGAGTGAGGAAGGTAAAGTATAAAATGGAGAGGGAAGTATGATCAGGGAGGGGAGTGTATGAGTGAGGAGGGGTGAGTGTAACTGATGAGAGGAGAGAGCAGGAGGGGAGGCAAGGCTGCATGAGGGTTGGTCGGAAGACTAGTGAGAGGATCAGGAAGGGGAGAGTGTGGGGAGAGGAGAATATGGGTGGGGAGGGAAGAGAATGAGCAGTGAGGAGTGTGGAAGCAGAGGCAAGAGTGTTTGTGGGGAGGGGAGACCATGGGCATGGAGGGGAGGGTGGATGCGGAGAAGAGAGTGTGGTGACAGATTGGTGAGTGTGTGTGAGGAGAGGTGAGACTGGATGGGAAGGTGACTGGATAGGGAGCGGTGGGTGTCGGCAGGGAGGGGGGAGTGTGGGCACTGAATGTAGACTGTGGGCATGATGAGGATGGGTGTCGGTGGGAAGAGGTATGTATGGGAGGGGAGCGTGCGGGTGGAGAGGGGAGAGAGTAAGCATGGGGGGTTGCTTGATTGGGCACAGCAGACTGTGAGCAGTGGGAGGAGAGTGGGTGAGCGGAGGGGGGTTGTGAACAAGGAGACATGAGAGTGGACAGTTGAGGTTGAGGATGAGCACTGAGAGGAAACTGTGGACAGGGATGGGAGCGTATGGTGGGAAAGGTCGATAATGGGCAGGGATGGGTGAGTATGGCCACTGATGGACAGTGTGAGGAGGTTGTGGGTGTGGAGAGGTGTGTAAGGGCGGGGAGGGAAGAGTGTGGCCAGGGGTGGGAGAGTGTGCAGGGATAGTATATTGTGAGTGGTGGGGATGGGATAATTGATTGGGGATGGAGTGGTGACTGGGGTCGGGTAGGGAAAGGTGCGAGGGAAGAGTGTGGGAGAAAAGGGCATAGAGTGGGTGGGGATGGGATAATGTGGGTCAGGATAGAGTAGGTGGTGGGGAGGAAAGTATGTGGGCGAGGAGGGGTGTGTGGTCGGGTAGGGATGAATGAGGGCCACGAGGCGAGAGTGTGGGAGAAAAGGGGAGAGTGGATGGAGAGGAGGGGGCAATGTGGATGGGGAGAGGTGAGCAGATTGTGAATGTGTGCCTTTCAAGGAAATTCCAAACCATTGCAAATTAACCTAACCATGCAAGGGGAAATTATATAATTTACGGCAAACTTTTAGCAGCATTGATGTACAGAGGGATCTTGGGGTCCAAATCCACAGCTCCCTGAAAGTGGCAACAGAAATAGATACAATAGTAGAGAAGCTTACCATCATTGTTCGGGGCATTGAGCATCAGAATCAGGTAATCATGTTGCAACGTTATAGGACTTTGGTTAGACTGCATTTGGAGTATTGTATGCAGTTATGGTCGCCCAATTACAGGAAGGATGTGGAGGTGCAGAAGAGATTTACCAGAATGCTGCCTGGATTAGAGGTTCCCCATTCAAGGAGAATTTGGACAAAATTTAAAGCCGTACGGGGCAAGGGCGGCATAGTGGCATAGTGGTAGAGCTGCTGCCTTACAGTACCAGAGACACAGGTTCAATCCTGACTACAGGTGCAGTCTGTATGGAGTTTGTATGTGCTTCCTGTGATGGCGCGGATTTTCTCCGGGTGCTTCGGTTTCCTCCCACGTGTCAAAGACATACAGATTTGTATGTTAAATTGGTAAAATTGTAAATTGTCCCTAGTGTATAGGATAGTGCCAGTGTATGGAGTGATCGCTGATCAGTGAGGACTCGGTGGGCCAATGGGCCTGTTTCCTCGCTGTATCTGTAAAGTCTAAAGTCTAAAGTTTTTTTACACAGAGTGGTGGGTGCTTGTAACATGCTGCCAGGGGTGGTGGTGGAGGCAAATATGATAATGGTGTTTGTGGTTTTTAAATGTAATAAGGTCATAAGTGATAGGAGTAGAATTAGGCCATTTGGCCCATCAAGAGTTACTCCACCATTCAATCATGGCTGATCTATCTCTCCCTCCTAACCCCAATCTCCTGCCTTCTCCCCATAACCTCGGACACCCATAAGGCAGTAAAATAGGCACACAGATATGTAGGGAAGGGAGGGATATGTATCAGGTGCAGGCAGAGGAGATGAGTTTAACCTGGCAAAATATTCGGCATAGATATTGTGGGCCGAAGGGGCCTGTTCCTGTGCTGTACTATTCAATGTCCTTTGTTCATTGATCCCTCACAGCCCATTTATCATCACCAATTAGATCTGTCGACTTTAAACCACACCAGCTTTTCAGCTCAGTTATAAAAAAAATTCAAGGTGAGTCTTCCTGCAGTAAGTCACATACTGTGCAAAGAACGCACTCAAATTTATAACATTGCTGCTTTGAATAATTAGTTAAGGGAAGTTGAAGTGAGAAATAGGCTTCCAACCAGGAACAATTAAGCCTTATTAAATAGGGACTGAAATTTTTATAGTTTCTTACTTTGAGAAGCTGCTACCTGCAGATAGTAACGTAAATTTTTTAACTTAGATATTGCCTAGTTTTTGGCAGTTAGCTCCAGACTTTAATGCTGTCAAAGCCAATTTCAAACCCTATCAGTGATCTTGTATAGCCTAGTCTATTTTATGGAATAGGGAAAATTCACAATACAGTTGGTCATTCAGCCCATAATCCCCACCATTGACTCCATCTACACTTCACGTTGCATGGAATAAGCAGCCAATATAATGAATGACTTGTCCCATCCTGGTCATTCCTTCCTCTCCCTGCTCCTGTCTGGTAGAAAGTACAGCAGCTTGAACATGTGCACTACCAGACTCAGGAATAGATGCTTCCCCTCTGTTATTAGGCTTCTGAATGGTCCTTCCATAAGCTAGGGTACTGTCCGATTCACCTCTATCCCATTGGACTTTGTCTATGGAACTGGTGTGCTAGAATGCTAAGAACTATATTCTGCATTCTTTATCTTCTCCTTTGCTCTATCTAATGTACTTGAGTTTGATCTGATTGTACGTATGTACAGTATTATCTGATCTATTTGGATAATATGCAAACCAAAGCTTTTAACTATACCTTGGTGCATAATAATAAATGTAAACCTAAGCCTAAATGTTCTTTCCTGACAAACTATAGTTATCATTGCCCATTTAGCTATTTTGCACTATCTCATTCTTTCTGCTTAACTTACTCTCCACCCATTGTTTAATTTAAAGCGTTATCGACGGCACTGGATGTACAATTCATTGGTACAGTTAAATTGTGTTATTTAAATAAATGTGGAATTTAGGATTACATCTGCTATGGAGACCATGAAAGTACTTTACTGTTATACACAACTCAATGGGTTCACTCATGTGTTTAATGGAATAACATCTGCTGTCCTTGCCCTCTATGTTCTATATCTGACTTAAGGCACACAGTGCAGGAATTGACTTTTAACCGACTTCAGAAATAGGCAAGAAAATCAGGGAAGGAGAACAAATGTTACAGAAAGAGACACGAGGAATTGCACATGTTGGAACCTTGAGCCAAGCACAAAATTCTTGAGTATCTCTGTCCCCACTACGGCCTAACATCGTGGAGTTGGCGGCCCATCCTAGAGACCGACCCGGTGCTCCAAGCCACGGGAGTCTGCGCGACTTTAACATCGCGGAGCTTGCGATCCCTTTGTCGGGGATCGATGCTCCAACCGCGGTGCCTGTGCACTTTAACATTGTGAAGCCCGCGGTCTCTGGTATGAAGAGGCAGATTCAGGAGCAACATGTGTTTTAACCGCCCCGACGCTGGAGAGTGTTTTAACCGCCCCGACGCTGGAGTTTCGATCACCCCGACGGGGGCTTCGATCGTCGGTTGCGGGGGCTTTGATCGCCCCGACTGCGGATAGTTTGACTGCCCCGACTGCGGGAGAACAAAGAGGAAGTAGATTGAACTTTATTGCCTTCCATCACAGTGAGGAATCTGGAATCCACTATGATGGATGTTTATGTTAACTTTTATGTGGTTGTGTGTCTTGTTGCTTTTCACTTAGTATGGCTGTATGGTAACTCAAATTTCACTGTACCTTAATTGGTACATGTGACAATATACTGACCTTGAAACCTTGAGTCAGGCGGCATGTGTGGAGGAAATAGAAAGGCGATGTTTTGGGTTGGGACCCTTTGTCAGACTCTGATGTAAATGTTGGACTTGTTGCAACAGTGCAAATCATTTTCTGTCTGCGGCCTCTTGCTGCCTCTTGTCTGGGAGATCGGGAGGTGGTTGAGATTGTGTGTGTTCCTTATCAACAAAACTATGCGGTACAGGTTAAAAAGTCATATGCCTCTTCCAGTTGAGTGGAATGTTTTCTGATTAATGAACAACCACAAATATCTATCGGGGCACAGATGAGGACAACAATGGGCTCATGCTAAATGAGGAGAGAGAGGTCAAAAGGAATGAAAAGATGGGGAAGTGAAAGTAAAGACAGGGATGGGAAGAGTCCTGGAGCAGGAGGAGAATGAGGAGAGGCAGAGAGAAGAAAGGCACTGACAGGGTTTGAAATTGGCTTTGACAGCACTAATGACTGTTGGTGACTGCCATAAACTGGCCAATATCTAAGTTTAATATCAGATGATCAAAGCACAAACATCTGGAGTGATGTTCCAGTGCACTGTGGGAGTGCCATACTGTCAGAGGTGCCGCCCTTGTTGAGGTATTTAAGCAAAACCCACCTGCTCTCTCAGGTGGACAGGTACCATCCCACTTTGAACATGAACAGGGGAGCTTCCAGGCTACTATTCATTTCCTAAGCAATAGCACTGATACCAAACATCTGGTTGTCAGCACAGAATAGTTTGAGAGAGTTTGTGGGTGCAAATTGGCACCACTGTTTCCTACACCACAATAAAAAATACTATTTCATTTGCTGTGAAATAATTCAGAGCATTGAAAAGACCAATCTAAATGCAAGTCTTTCTTCAAGTGGCAATGGAGAAGTACTTTTCTTCCCAGGCAGTCAGAGAATTGAATGATAGTAACTGAAAAATAAAATCAATCTGATTGATTTATCAGATGGAAAAGGGGAGCTCCCCTTAGCTCTGCCTGCTGCAAGACTGAAGAGAGGTTTGTGGGGCCATGGAACGATTGAGTCATGCAACACAGAAACAGGCCCTTCAGCCCACCATGTCCGTCCTTGCTGACCATCAAGTATCACTGTCTCTACCTCTCTCCTCTTTTATCTACCTTTCCTCCTTTCCCTCTTATCATCCCTTTCTCCCTCCTCATCTCTACCACCGTTCCTTCTGCTTCCTCTTCCCGGTCCCCTTTGTGTTCTTTCTTTCCCCCCCCCCCTCTTCCCCTCCTTTACTTTTCTTGCTTCCCTTCCCACTTTTCTCTTTTCTCTCTCACTCCTTCCCTGCCTCACACATCTCACCCTTTTCCCCTTCCCTCTTTCCCTTCTTTCTCATCCCTTTCTCCCTCTTCTTTGCCTTTTGCCTTCTCCGCCATCCCTCTCCCTTCCCTTCCCTCTTCTTCCCTCCACCTTTCCTTATCTCCCTTTCCTCCCTCTCTCCTCACCCCACTCTCTCTTCCTCCACACCCCCTCCCTCTCTACCTTCCCCTCCCACCCCCTTCCCCTCTCCCTCCCTTCCTCTCTCTCTCCATCCTTTTCTCCCTCCCTCTGCCCCACACCTTTCTCCCTCTCCATTGTCGTTTCTCTCCCTTCTTTTCCCCTGCTCCCTCCATTTTCTTCCCTGCGTCCCCACCTCCCCCTCTTCATGTTTGTCCCCGCGAAATATAACCTGCCCCACCCACCTTGAGTGATTTGATGAACCATGGTGGTGCTGCAGCAATAATCTTCTTCTGCAGAGGAGGAGAGAAGAGTAACGAAGTAGCTTTATTTAACTCCAATTAATTTCCAATGAATTTACTGCCAGCAAAACAGACAGTGGTGAATTGATTGTGACTAGCAGTGTGTTTATAATCTGTCAGACTGCCACATGAGGTTGTGATTGCATGCGATTAATGGGTTTGCATAAGGGGCACTCTAATGGCAGGCTGATTGAAAATTCAGAGCAGTCCATTTGACAGATCTATAACAAAAATCATCATAACAGCAACATCTCAGTGTGGAAGGGTTGTGTTCCCTTGTCCCATGCCATGCGCTGAGCACTTTCAAATCTGTCTCTGTGCTTCAGCGGTAGGGGAGGGAGAGGGGTGGGCATAGAGGATGGGATCTGATGAATCAGAGTTGTCATCTACTCAGAGCAGCCCGTCGTTCTATGGAAACAACGTCAGATTTACTTTTGATCAGATTGATTCACTGGTATGAATAAGAAACGTAATGAAATATGTGTCTCGGACCATTAATGCATTAAGCAGTTAATGGGAACAATTTGCATTTCCCTTTTATGGATGTAACTCAGTTTTAATGAAAGTACAATAAATAGAAAAAGGGTATGTCTATTTATAGTAATCCTTGCCACTGAAGCAAGAATAACGCTGCAAAATAATAAGAGCAGTATCCTCCTTTTGTCAAACCTGTCTGTTTCGATATTTGAGCGTGATCAAAAAAATCACATAGTGCATTATTTTGAATCTGTTTTATTCATAGAGTGGGAATCTGCGTGAAGGAATGGCATTTGTAATAAAGAACAACAGCTTGTGAGGTTTTATTCATTGCTACCAGCTTTTGAAAATGCTGAAAATGTATTCAGTGCAAGGCAATCAAATAAGTGTGAGAGTTCTTTGTGCTGAGGAGCTGGAGCAACTGTTTGGGCTGGAGTTGCCATTTTATCTTGTACTCTGCATTGTGCAGTGAAGAGATGATGAAAGCACTGGGGTGATGGAATCATGCAGCATTTCAGCACACAAACATTGCCAAAGGAACGGGGCCGCTGTTATCATATTGATACCCAAGTGCTGCAGGAACACAACCTGAGTGCAAGGCCCAGCTCTCAATGCAAACCACTGAACTTTGCCAGTGATTGACTCAATTAACTCAAGGTGAGCCCAATGCTGAGCAAGTGTATTGTATTGTAATTCATTTATTATCAAGTATGTAAACATACAAGGAATTTGATTGGCCAACAGTCATACAAAAAAGCAACAAGATACATAAGCACATAAAAATTAAATATAGACTTAAACAGCCACCACAACGGTGTGTGAGAATCCCCAGGGCACACAGCATAAGCGGAGACCCACAGCCAGGCCACACGCAGGTTCCTTCACCGTGATGTGACCAGAGTTGTACCGACGGCTGTCACTCTCACTGCAGTTCCTGTCTGCCCGAGCAGTCAGAAAGCCGTCCACACTCGCACTAGACTCTGGGATGTCCTCATGGAGCCATGTCCTAGCAAAACATCAAGATTACTGCACTCATGGCTCTCCCTCCGAGTCCTCGCCAGTGCAGGTAGCACGTCCATCTTGGTTTTTTTTGGCGACCTCACATTCCCCTCTGTGATGGAAGGCAAAAGACTTATACCTTCTTTCCCCCTTTTCTCCCGCGGTCGGGGCAATCAAAACGTCCGCAGTCAGGGTGATCGAAGCTCCCGCATCGGGGCGGTCGATGCTCCTGAGGTTGGAGCTCTCACAGTGGATCCCTGACATCGGGACCACCAGCTCCACGATGTTAAAGCCGCAGTGCAGACGGAGATACAATGAAAAAATCGCATCTCCATCAAGGAAAGAGATAAAAAGGGGTTCCCCCAACCCCCCCCACATAATACAACAACTAAAGGTACACCACAAACAAACAAGTAGACTCAGACCAAAACAGCAAAAGAAGAAAAAAAACGAGACAGGGTTTTGGCACGGTTGCCATGCACGGCGCCATGTACGGTTGCCATGCACGGCGCCATGTACGGTTGCCATGTACGGTTGCCATGTACGGTTGCCATGTACGGTTGCCATGTACGGCGCCATGTACGGTTGCCATGTACGGTTGCCATGTACGGTTGCCATGTACAGTTGCCATGCACGGTTGCCATGTACGGTTGCCATGTACGGTTGCCATGTACGGTTGCCATGTACAGTTGCCATGTACAGTTGCCATGTACGGTTGCCATGTACGGTTGCCATGTACGGTTGCCATGTACGGTTGCCATGTACGGTTGCCATGTACGGTTGCCATGTACGGTTGCCATGTACGGTTGCCATGTACGGTTGCCATGTACGGTTGCCATGTACGGCGCCATGTACGGTTGCCATGTACGGTTGCCATGTACGGTTGCCATGTACGGTTGCCATGTACGGTTGCCATGTACGGTTGCCATGTACGGTTGCCATGTACGGCGCCATGTACGGTTGCCATGTACGGTTGCCATGTACGGTTGCCATGTACGGTTGCCATGTACGGTTGCCATGTACGGTTGCCATGTACGGTTGCCATGTACGGTTGCCATGTACGGTTGCCATGTACGGCGCCATGCACGGTTGCCATGTACGGTTGCCATGTACGGCGCCATGAACGGCGCCATGTACGGTTGCCATGCACGGTTGCCATGTACGGTTGCCATGTACTGTTGCCATGTACGGTTGCCATGTACGGCGCCATGCACTCTTATGTTCAAGTGTGTCATCATTGGAAGGAGGTATGCACAGCATCCTGATCTTTGACAGGCTCACTCAAAAATAGAGGATATTAATGTGTTTATATAAAGAAAATAGACACAACAAGCTGGAGTAACTCAGCGGGACAGGCAGCATCTCTGGAGAGAAGGAATGGGTGACTTTTTGGGTCGAGACCCTTCTTCAGAAAAGAAGGATCCAGTCCAGTCTGAAGAAGGGTCTCGACCTGAAACGTCACCGATTCCTTCTCTCCAGAGATGCTGCCTGTTCTACTCCAGCATTTTATGTCTATCTTCGGTTTAAATCAGCATCTGCAGTTCCTTCTTACACATTGTGTATACTGTATATAAAGTATTCATTGTAACTAAATGTGCCAGATTACATTGCAGGAGTGCAATTGAAAAGAAGACACAAAATGCTGGAGTACCTCAGCGGGTCAGGCAGCATCTCCGGAGAAAAGTAATAGGTGATGTTTTGGGACGAGACCGTTCTTCAGACTGAGGGTCAGGGGAGAAGTAGAGGTATGGAAAGGTACAGAACAGATCAGAGCTGGCACCGACAGCAAAAGAGCCCATAATGATCCATTGTTGACTGTGGAGGAGGTGATAACGAGGGGATGCAAACAGTAAACCGAGCAGGGTGGTGCAGGGGCAGAGAGAGAGGGAATTCAAGGGTTACTTGAAATTAGAGAAATCAGTATTCATACCGCTGGGTTGTAATCTACCCAAGCGAAATAAGAGGCGCTGTTCCTCCAATTTGCATGTGGCCTAACTCTGACAGTGGAGCAGACCCAGGACAGAAAGGTGAGTATAGGAATGGGAAGGGGAGTTAAAATGTTTGGTAACCGGGAGATCATATGGGCCAAGGCGGACTGAGCCTAGATGTTCAGTGAAACAATCGCCCTGTCTTTGCTTGGTCTCGCCGATCACAATTGAATGGGTTTGACCAAAACCTATGTTAGGAGACACCAGAGGATGGTCAAAAGCTTGGTCAAAGTAGAAGGGTTTAAGAGCCAGGAATAAGGGGATCAAGAAACAGTGTTTCAGTTAAAGGTGACAGGGATTTAATAGGCATCTGACGGGTAACTTTATCATACAGAGGGTGGAACAAGCTGCCAGAGGAAGTAGTTGAATCTGGCACAATAACACCATTTAAAAGACTTCACCCTGATCACTCCCTCTTCTCATGTCTCCTATCAGACAAGCAATATAGAAGTGTGAAAACTATCAGGCAACAGAACCATCCTCTCACCAACTAGAGAGCGGTCCTGACTTCCCATCGACCGCATTGGAGGCCTGTAACACATCTTTAATTGGACCCTACTGGACTTTATCTTGCACTAAACATTATACCCTTTATCATGTATCTGTGTACTGCGGAAGGCTTGATTGTAATCATGTATAGTCTTTTTGCTGACTGGATAGCATGCAAAAGCTGTTCACTGTGCTTCAGTACTCGTGACAATAAAGATAAACTAAACTAACGTGAGCCAAACACGGGTAAATGGAACTTGCCTCGATGGGGCAACTTGGTTGGCACGGATGAGTTGGACTGAAGATCTTGTATAATATGCTGGATAACCCTATGAGTAAAGGGCCTGTCCCATGGGCATGCGACTCCATGTGGCAAGCACGACCTAACGTGGTCGCTTGAGCCGTACGGCCTCACGGGGCCGGTCCCACTTCGATCGCCGGAGCTGTATGGAGTTGTGCGGAGCTGGTCCCGACATCGCGCGGGGCTCCGAAAAACTGACCGTGTTCAAAAATTCCGTGCGGCAACGGCCTGCCGGCCCGCAGCCGCCTTGACGCCGTACGCACCGCCTCGACGCCGTACGCACCGCCTCGATGGGCGTGCGCACCGCCTCGATGGGCGTGTGCAGCGTCTCGACGCCGTACGCAGCGTCTTGACGCCATACGTCACCCGCGAACTTCCCGCGTCACTCACTCGACCTCCGCGCGGCACCCGCTTCCGGTTTGGTCGCGCTTGCCGCATGCAGCCGCATGATGGTGGGACCGGCCCTGTACGGGGATCACTCGACCTCCGCGCGGCCCCCGCTTCCGGTTAGGTCGCGTTTGCCGCATGGAGTCGCATGCCCGTGGGACAGGCCCTTAAGAGGGACTTAGGGAGAAAATCCCAGAGTTAATGGACCAAGATGGGTGGAGACCAATGGTGGAATTATTATGTTTGAAGAAGGAGGACCTTAAGGACTTTGAGGTGGTTAAGAAGAAACCAGGTGATGCAGCAATTTTAAAACGAGAAAATGAATTGACATGAATTGTATAAAGATAAACATAAGGGCCTAAATGTTGTTCTGCTCCTGTTTGGGAACATTAGGAGAGGACATTGTGGTACATTAGCGCTTTTCTACAAAGTGCCAATACAGTTGGGAACTTTTGGTGCAACCATTATTAAAAACTGTTGACAGGTTTGGCAGTGACATTACACAGTCTATGATCTTGCACATGTCCAGCTGAAATGCTTTGTAGAACTATGGTGCTGCTGCAAGCAGTTAGCAGCACAGCTGTGTCTTTGAGTCAGCTGTTCAAGGGGAACACTTACACAGCACCACTGCTGTGTGGCAATGGTGCTGGCCACATAATTACGGATAGTTAGGAAAGGAAGTCTGTGTCAAGTTTCATGGACAGGGACCTGGAACTTTCATTAGAGGACTTCACTCACAGGAGGGAGATCCTGTTTGCCCTGGGCTACATGGAGGCTGGACAAACCAAGCACTTCTGGCAGAGGGGAGATAAAGTGGCTTAGCTGATAGAGCTGCTGCCTTTCAGCTCCAGAGACATGGGTTCAGTAACAATCACCAGTGTTGACTGCATGGAGTTTGCGTGTTCTCCCTGTGATCGTGTAGGATTCCTCTGGGTGCTCCAGTTTTCTCCCAAATTTCAAAGACATGTATGGGTGGGTTAATTGGGCACTGTAAATGAAACAGGCTCTTTGGCCTACCGGGTCCGCACTGACCAGCGATCCCCGCACATTAACACAATCCTACACATACCAGGGACAATTTACACAAACACAAAGCCAATTAACCTACATACCTGTACGTCTTTGGAGTGTGGGTGAAAAGCAGATCTCGGAGAAAACCCATGTAGGTCACGGGGAGAATGTACAAACTCCGTACAGACAGCACCCGTAGTCGGGATCGAACCCGGGTCTCTGGTGCTGCAAGCGCTGTAAAGCAGCAACTCTACCGCTGTGCCATCGTGACCACCTTTCTCAGGATTGTGGGAAGATGAAGGATCTTGACAGTGCTAACATTTATTGCACATCACTAATAATTACCCTTGTGTCAATTTACAATTAGGGCCGTTTACAATTTAAATTCCACAGCGGTTGTGATGGGATTTGAACTTAGGGATTTAGATTGTTGTTCAGGACTCTGAATGACAAAGTCAGGTAACTTAACTGGTACAAGAAGGAACTGCAGATGCTGGAAAATCGAAGATAGACAAAATTGCTGGAGAAACTCAGCAGGTCTGAAGAAGGGTTTCGGCCCGAAACGTTGCCTATTTCCTGCGCTCCATAGATGCTGCCACACCCGCTGAGTTTCTCCAGCAATTTTGTCTAACTTAACTGGTACATCACCATTGTAGGACACAAAGTGCTGGAGTAACTCAGCGGGGCAGGCAGCACCAGAGTTGAATGAAAAGATGCTGCTGGACCCACTGAGTTACTCCAACATTTTTGTGTCCATATGTGTAAACCAGCATCTGCGGCTCCTTGCTTCTATACCACCATTGTACCTTGTTGATCCTTGCACGATGTAATTGGTGCATGGGCAGCAATGTGTATAGAAGAAAAGGATGAATAGGGAGAATCATTTTTTGCTTAGTTCTAAAATCAATAGTGTTTTCATTTCTGTTGATGTAATAATTCACTGCTGTCAAACTCTACAGCAAGAGCAGATCTAGTGTCAGCCTACAGGGAGGTACAGGTACATTTGAAGCTAATCACATTATGATATAATTCATATCAGGGGCAAAAAATAATGGTTCTTAAAGGGAAGTTGCATGTAACATTTCAGCCCCCCTATCCAGTTTTTATGTTACACCTTGAGGCAATCATTCCCGCTCCATGTTGATAAGAAAATAACACATTTCCAGCAGTAGTTTAATTCCTGAACTTATAACTCTCCAGGATGCAAACTGATTTCTAATGTAGACTGGGGGGAAAAGAAAAGTATGTTTCAGCATCTTAGAAATGTAGAACAAAAAGAGAGCAGTTGTTAAAAATTAATCCTTCAAACATAGGCAGCGCTGCTGAAGCTGACATGTTCGCACTGTTACAACTCAGGGTCAGAACAGGTCTGGAGACAGGGATTGAAGGCCAATATCTAGCACAAGTGTTTCAAGCAATCATAGAGAGAAAAAAATATGACTGAGGATATTAAAAAATAAATAAAGGGGAGTGCTTCAACTTATTTGCAATACAGGGCGGTATGGTGGCGTAGCGGTAGAGTTTCTGGCTTACAGCGCTTGCAGCGCCAGAGACGTGGGTTCGATCCTGAGTACGGGTACTGTCTGTACGGAGTTTGTACGTTCACCCCATGACTGCGTGGGTTTACTCCATGATCTTCGGTTTCCTCCCCAAAGACATACAGGTTTGTAGGTTAATTGGCTTGAGTTTCTATATTTCGTGTAAGTATAAATTGTCCTTAGTATGTGTACGATAGTGTTAATGCTCGGGGATCGCTGGTTGGTGCGGGTTCAGTGGGCCGAAGGGCCTTTTTCCGCACTGTATCTCTAAATTAAACTAAACTAAATATATCATGGGAAAAGTGGGGGAAACATTATTTTGATTAAGTGTTAAGAATTATTCCTTCGGGTTAGAAGATGGACTGACTTTCTAATAGGTATAGAAGAAAATATGTTGAGTAGATGAACTTGTTAGTGGGAATGCTACCACCTCTGGCAGCACGTTCTAGGAACACACCACACTAAACTCAAACTTGCAGTGCACATCTCCTTTAAAACTTACCAATCTCAACAAAACTCTGCCCTCGTTTTGACATTTCCACTTCTGACAAAAACGGACCATTTTGGCCCCTTTTCATGTTACAAGCTTATGCATTTAAGATTTGTCATTCTACCATTTGGATACAGTTGGGGGAGATGGCTCATCAGGGGAAGGCAGCAGCAGCCAAGTTCATGGCACCGTGGGTGGCTCTGCAGCACAGGAGTGGAGGAAAAAGAGTGGAAGGGCTATAGTAATAGAGGATTCAATTGTAAGGGGAATAGATAGGCGTTTCTGCAGCCGCAAACGGGACTCCAGGATGGTATGTTGCCTCCCTGGTGCAAGGGTCAGGGATGTCACTCAGCGGCTGCAGAACATTCTGGAGGGGGAGGGTGAACAGCCAGTTGTCGTGGTGCACATTGGCACCAACGATATAGGTAAAAAACGGGATGAGGTCCTACAAGGTGAAATTTGGGAGCTAGGAGATAAACTTAAAAGTAGGACCTCAAAGGTAATAATCTCTGGATTACTACCAGTGCCACGTGCTAGTCAGAGTAGAAATAGGAGGATATTGCAGATGAATACGTGGCTTGAAAAATGGTGCAAGGGGGAGGGATTCCAAATTCTAGGGCATTGGAACCAGTTCTAGGTGAGGTGGGACCAGTACAAACAGGAGAGTCTGCACCTGGGCTGGAATGGAACCAATGTCCTTGGGGGAGTGTTTGCTAGTGCTGTCGGGGAGGATTTAAACTAATGTGGCAGGGGGGTGGGAGCATGAGCAGAGAGACAGAGGGGGTGTAAAATGAGGGTAGAAGCAATAGGTAGCAAGATGAAAAGTAAAAGTGGCAGGCAGACAAATCCAGGGCCACATTTCAACATAATTGTATAAGGGGTAAGAGTGTTGTAAAAACAAGCCTGAAGGCTTTGTGCCTCAATGCAAGGAGCATTCGTAATAAGGTGGATGAGTTGAATGTGCAGATAGTTATTAATGAATATGATATAGTTGGGATCACGGAGACATGACTCCAGGGTGACCAAGGCTGGGAGCTGAACATCCAGGGATATTGAATATTCAGGAGGGATAGACAGAAAGGAAAAGGAGGTGCGGTAGCGTTGCTGGGTAGAGAGGAGATTAACGCAACAGAAAGGAAGGACATTAGCTTGGAGGATGTGGAATCGATATGGGTAGAGCTGCGAAACACTAAGGGGCAGAAAATGCTAGTGGGAGTTGTGTAAATGCCACCTAACAGTAATAGTGGTTGGGGACGGCATCAAACAGAAAATTAGAAATGCGTGCAACAAAGGTAAAACAGTTATAATGGGTGACTTCAATCTACATATAGAATAGGTGAATCAAATTGGCATGTGTGCTGAGGAAGAGGATTTCTTGGAATGTATGCGGGATAGTTTTCTAAACCAACATGTAGAGGATCCAACGAGAGAGCAGGCTATTCTAGACTGGGTATTAAGTAATGGGGAAGGGTTAGTTAGCAGCCTTGTTGTGCGTGGCCCCTTGGGCAAGAGTGACCATAATATGGTTGAGTTCTTCATTAGGATTGAGAGTGACATAGTTAATTCAGAAACAAGGGTTCTGAACTTAAAGAAAGGTAACTTTGAGGGTATGAGACGTGAATTGGCCAAGATAGACTGGCAATTGATTCTTAAAGGGTTGACGGTGGATATCCAATGGAAGGCATTTTAAGACTGCATGGATGAACTGCAACAATTGTTCATCCCAGTTTGGAAAAAGAATAAATCAGGGAAGGTAGTGCATCCGTGGATAACAAGGGAAATCAGGGATAGTATCAAAATAAAAGATGAAGCATACAAATTAACCAGAAAAAGCAGCCTACCAGTGGACTGGGAGAAATTCAGAGTTCAGCAGAGGAGGACAAAGGGCTTAATTAGGAAAGGGAAAATAGATTATGAAAGAAAACTGGCTGGGAACATAAAAACTGACAGCAAACGTTTTTATAGATATGTGAAGAGAAAAAGATTAGTTAAAACAAATGTAGGTCCCTTGCAGTCAGAAACAGGTAAATTGGTCATGGGGAACAAGGACATGGCAGACCAATTGAATAACTACTTTGGTTCTGTCTTCACTTTGGAAGACTTAACTAATCTGCTGGAAGTAGCAGGGGACCGGGGGGTCAAATGAGATGGAGGAACTGAGTGAAATCCAGGTTAGTCAGGAAGTGGTGTTAGGTAAATTGAATGGATTAAAGTCTGATAAATCCCCAGGGCCAGATAGGCTGCATCCCGGAGTACTTAAGGAAGTATCCCCAGAAATAGTGGATGCATTAGTGATAATTTTTCAAAACTCTTTAGATTCCGGAGTAGTTAGAAACATAGAAACACAGAAAATAGGTGCAGGAGGAGGCCATTCGGCCCTTTGAGCCAGCACCGCCATTCATTGTGATCATGGCTGATCATCCCCTATCAATAACCCAAGCCTGCCTTCCCCCATAACCCTTGACTCCACTAGCCCCTAGAGCTCTATCTAAATCTCTCTTAAATCCATCTAGTGATTTGGCCTCCACTGCCCTCTGTGGCAGGGAATTCCATAATTTTTTTAATTTTTAATTTTTTTAATTTTTTTAAAAATATTTTTTTTATTAGAAGCAAACATATTATAAGGTATAGTAACATATTATAATAGAAAAACAAACTTTTCATATACATCAATCACTCATACATTATTAAATTTGTCAATTGTCAATTCATTCTGCTTCTAGTGTTTTTTTATTATATAGATAGAAAAAGAGAAATAGAGAGAAAGAAGAATTACAAATATCAAAAAAGAAAAAGAGTTGAAATGAATTACTTATAATATGTCATTGGAGATAAGTTCGTAGGTTATGAAATATAATTACATCTAATCCTGAGTTCAAGCTTCAGTTGGGTTTTCGTGCTGGGTCAATCTATCCCTTCAAATAGGTAATGAATGGAGCCCATATTTTAACAAAAAGTTCTTGCTTGTCCATTAAGACAAGTCTAATTCTTTCTAGATGTAGGGTCTCCGACAATTCCACAATCCACATTTTAATTGTGGGGGTTGTAGGGCCTTTCCAAAATTTTAATATTAATTTTTTCCCAGTTATTATACTATAGTCGAGGAAGTTTCTTTGGCTTGTTGTAAGTGTTAAACTTTGTTCTGATATCCCAAGTATTATTAATTTTGAGTCTGGAGCCAATTTAGTATTAACAACTTCAGAAATTATTTCAAAATGTCAGTCCAGAAATTTTTAATTTTTATACAATTTGCAAAAGTATGTGTTAAATTGGCCTCTAGATGCAGGCATCTATCACAGATAGGAGAAATATGTGGGAAGATTCTATTTAGTTTTATTTTGGAGTAATGTAATCTGTATTAGACTTTAAATTGTATTAAAGCATGTCTGGCATTTAACGAGCATTGATGTATATGTTGTAAACTTTCGTCCCAAATATCTTTCGTTATAGGAAGACCTAACTCATTTTCCCATGTATGTCTATATAGTTCCATCATTATTTAAGAGGGTGTTATAAATATAAGCTATTAATTTTTCAGTGTTAGGATGCTTATTCAAACATTCATCAAGAATTTCTGGTTCCCTAGTCCTATAAACTTGTGTATTGGATTTAACATAATCTCTAATTTGTAAATATCTGAAAAAGTTATTTGAGTGTAGTCCATGATTCTGTTGTAACTCTTGAAATGACAGAAAGATGCCTTCCCTATAAAGATGTCCAATCTTTTTAATTCCATAATTTTTCCATTGTATAAAACCTCTATCCTATATGGGTGGCTTGAATAACGGATTATTTACAATGGGAAGACATAGTGGTATATTATTCAGTTTTAAAGCTTTTTTAAATTGTTTCCAAATTCGTATTTCACTATGTATTATAGGGTTTTCCTTATAGGTTTTTTAATGCAGTTTTGTGGGAGCAAATATAATCAAATCTATTTCAAAAGGTAAACAGTCTTCCTTTTCCATCCTTAACCATTCTGGTTGTTGATCCATTTCTTCCAGCCAGAAATTCATGTTTTTAATATGGACTGCCCAAAAATAAAATAAGAAATTTGGCAAGGCCTCTATCCAATATGGATGGCTTGAATAAAGGCTTGAATTATGCTCTTTGACTTACATAAATGTTTTTTACTTATTCTATGATTCTTATAATCCCAAATAAAGCTTGTAACAATGGAATCGACTTTTTTGAAAATGTTTTTTGGGATATATATCGGAATTAATTGAAATAAGTATAGTAGTTGCGGTAAGAAAATCATTTTTATAGCATTAATTCTACCAAGCATTGAAATGGGAAGTGTTTTCCAGTACTGAATAAGCTTGTGTAATTTATTAAGTAAGGATGGAAAATTTAGTTTAAATAAAGAGGTATATGTCTTAGTTACGTAGATTCCTAAATATTTAAGTTTATCTTTAACTATTTTAAAAGGGGATTGTTGTATTGTAATTAAATTGAATTTTGTTATTGACATGATTTCACTTTTATTCCAGTTAATTCTATATCCTGAGAACTGACCAAATTGTGTTATTAGATTTAATAGATTTGGAATACTAGTTTCTAACTTTGTAATATATATTGTACATCATCTGCATATAAGGACATTTTATTCCTTGTATCTCTAGTGTTGTATCCATGTATTCCTGGATGGTTTCTAACGCTTTCTGCTAATGGTTCAATTGCAAGAGCAAATAATAGTGGGGATAGTAAACATCCTTGTCTACAACCTCTAGAAAGATTAAATTTAGCTGATAACATTTGGTTTGTTAATATTCTAGCTGTTGGATTAGAGTATAACAATTTAACCCATGTACAGTACTTCTCTCCCAATTGAAATTTTTTCATTACCAAAAATAAATGTCCATTCTACCTGGTCAAATGCCTTTTCAGCATCTAACAAAATAATTGCTAGATCTGCATTGGGAATTCTATTTGTATATATAATATTGAATAGTCTTCTCAAATTATAAAATGAGTAACGTTTTGGAATAAAACCTGTTTGGTCGGGGTGTATTAATTTGTTAATCACTAAGCTCAATCTATGAGAAAGGATTTTGGTTAATATTTTCTGATCAGTATTTAAGAGAGCTATTGCTCTATATGAACCTGGGCCTTCAGGGTCCTTATCCGGTTTCGGTACAAGTATGATTGTAGATTCATTTTGAGTTTCTGGAAGTTTCTGTTGAGTGTAAGCTTGTTTGTAAAGTGTCTGTAGGTGTGGTGAAATCAGATCGTAAATTTTTAAATAAAATTCAGAGCTTAGACCATCAGGACCTGCGGCCTTTCCGTTTTTTAAAGATCTGATTGACTCTTTGATGTCTTTTACCATAATTTCTACATCTAGTGATTCTCTCTCTTTCTGATCTAAACCTGTAAGATTACATTTCTGTAGAAATGTTTCCATTCCTGCTGATTGTTCTGTCATTTTAGATGAGTACAGTTTTTGATAATATTGTAAAAATCTATCATTAATATCTTTAGGCAGTGTTAATGTTTCTCCCTTATCTGGTCTAATTTTGTAAATTGTTTTTTCCCCGTCCTGTTTACGAAGTAGACACGCTAATAGTTTTTGTGGTTTATCACCAAATTCAAAGTTTAATTGTTTTGTATGTTGATATAGTTTTATAACTTGGTCTGAGTATATCTTGTTTAACTTATCAGTACTGCAATTTTATTGTGTTTTGCCATAGATGGTGCTATTGCATTTTCTATGTCTAATTGCCTTATTTCCATTTCCAAAGTCTGTTGTTTGGCCCTATTCTCTTTGTTAAGAATTGATTGGGAAGAGATTAATGCTCCTCGCACAAATGCTTTAAATGTTTCCCAAAGAAGGGAGGCAGAGATTCCAGGGCTGTCATTAGCCTCAAAAAACATATTAATCTGCTTTACGAGGTATTCATTACATAGCTTTTCTTTTAAGATTTGGGGGTTAAGTCTCCATTGTGTCTTTGTCTCGGTCATTCCGTTTAGTTTAATCATAAATGTTAGTGGAGCATGGTATTATAATATTATGATATTGCGAATTATAGGTAAATGGGATAAGTTTAGAGTCTACTAAGAAATAGTCTATCCTTGAGTAAGTTTTATGTACTGGTGAGTAAAATGAGTATTCTCGACCAGATGGGTTTTCAATTCTCCAAACATCCTTAATGTTGGTAGTATTAATATATGAATTTAGAAATTCACTTGACTGAGATTTTAATTTTCTTTGAGTTGATGATCTATCCAAGTAAGCATCCAGTGTACAATTTAAGTCTCCACCGATAATTAAGTTATGTTGTGTACATTCCGGGATAATGTTAAGTATTCTCTTAAAAAACAGGGGGCTATCAAAATTTGGTCCATACACATTAAGGAGAGTCACTTTTTTTTAGTATAACTCCCCTACTAATACAATATATCTGCCTTCAATATCTTCTGTTGTTGATATATGTTTAAATGGTATACCTTTACGAATTAATATTGCAACCCCTCTAGATTTATGTGAGAATGAAGAGTGATACGTTTTAGCAATCCATTTGGCTTTCAATCTATGTTGTGCTTCCTTTTTAAGATGTGTTTCCTGGAGAAATATTACATCTGCTTTAAGTGATTTTAAGTGAGCTAATACTTTACCTCTCTTGATTGGTTCATTAATTCCCTTAACATTCCAGCTACAGAATTTAATTCCTTCACCCCCAATTTTCCTATTAACGTCTTGCATCTTGTGATTAAAGTGGCCTATATTGGAGCAGATGGCTCAGCACATTAAACCCTACCTTATACCCGAACCTCAGGTAGATGAATTTTAGGCCTCGTCGGTTTTCCATCCAGACATATCTCCCTAAATAATATATATAATTCCATTCCAAATACAAAATATAATATAACATGATAGAAAAGGTAAAAAAATGTTGCATTAGTAACGTGTAAAGAGTAGAAAAAGAAGACAACTACAACTATGATTAGTGCAGTTAGTGATAGCCACCCTAGTGTGGCTAAACATCTAAAGACTTCCATAGCTTTTATTAAAAAAATATATATATTACTAGCTCCGTACTTTCCTTAAAAGAAAAGTTTCAATTACAATGAAAACAATTTATGGGGGGGAGGGAAACAATAGTTTTATTCTATAATTGAAATAATTGTTAGTCTCCAATTGAAATGTTAGTATCGTATAGCAAAAATTAAAAACAAAACAAAACAAAGAGTAATCAAAAAACATTGTTAAAGAGTAATCAAAGTCCAAAATATCAAAATATCCAAAATATCGAGGAAAAAACATTCTAAATATTTATTAATTAATTACCTGGATCATACTTTACTTATATTTCATACTTTTAATTAATTCTAAGTTGATCCAGTTAACAAGAATTAGTATTGATTAGTATTCATGATTAGAATTAATTGTTAGAAATTAGTACTAAAATGTAAATATTATATATCAGTAGCAAGATAATTGCCCAATTCTTCTTGCAGATTTTGGACAGTTCTTAAATATTATAGTTTAAAGTTCCATTTCTTCTCTGCAGGGTAACAATATCTACTATCTTCAGGTGAATGTTGGGTGTAGAATATTATTCAATCTTCGGTCTTATTCACGATGCTCTAGGCAAATTCAAGTGCCTCTCTGTGCTTGATGAAGAAATGTTCCTTCCGCTCGTAGGTTACTCTTATTGTTGCGGGATATAACAGTCCATATCTCAAATTGTTGATATTCTTAAGTATTCTTCTTGTTTCTGTAAACAGCTCTCTCTTCTTGGCGACTTCCACAGGATAATCTCTAAATATACTGATCTTGTCTCCTTCAAATAGGAGGTTTCTGCTTTGAACAATTATCTTCATCATATCATCCTAAACATGGTCATATTGCACCTTCACTATCAGTTGTCTTGGGGGGGGGTGCCCTCCCTTGGGCGACGTCTCGATAATCTGTGCGCTCGGGCAATTAGTGGTGCTTGATCCAGTTTCAAGACTTTTTTCAGTAGATCTGCAGCAAATTCACGGGGGTCACGATTCCCTCTCTGCCTTCCTGGACGACTACGATTCTTAAATTCTGGCGTCTCTATCGTCCCTCCAAGTCAGTACATTTTTTGGTTATTTGATGTAATAACTTTGATAGACGTTTGTTCTCGGCAATAAGTTTATTTGTAGTTTCGGTGCTCGTCTCAGCAATTTCCTCTAATTCCTTTACAACCTCGTGGTGTTGATTTAATGTCTGGAGGATAGGCTCCAACTTAGAATCAAATCTGGATTCCATCGAATTCAGTTTATCATTTACTTCTTCAATATTTTGTTCCATATTTTCTTCCATGGTTAACTTCCAATCTTCCAGAACTTCATGTACAGAAGCTGTAACCTCATCTTTAATTTGATCTTTAATTTCATCTTTCAAAGATTTCAGCTCCTGTTTAAGATTTTTAAATTCTTTCATTATATTAGAGATTTCCTGTGTAAGGAAGGTTCTTAATTCTTCCACATCTGTCTTTTTCTTCTTTGAGATATCTTCTTGGGATGCTGTTAAAACTGAGACCGAGGCTTTAGTTGGGCCTACCTCTTTACCCTTGCCGGTTTTTCTCATCTTGGGGGGGGGTATGTTGAGTCGACATGCTGCCGGTGTCGCGCGCCTGATGAGGTCACGAACTTGCTGCAAACAATCGGTTTTCTGAAGGTAGGTCCCGTCTTTTTCCCCCGTTTTCAGCGTTTTTTTCACGGAGCTAGTCGGCGCGAGTCTCTCCATAGCGCCACCGGAAGTGTCGGAATTCCATAAATTGACAACTCTCTGGGTGAAAAAGATTTTTCTCACCTCAGTCTTAAATGACCTCCCCTTTATTCTAAGACTGTGGCCCCTGGTTCTGGACTGAAGGGTAGCTAATGTAACCCCACTTTTTAAAAAGGAAGGGAGAGAGAAAATGGGGAATTACAGACCAGTTAGTCTAACATCAGTAGTGGGGAAAATGTTAGTCAGTTATTAAAGATGGGATAGCAGCACATTTGGAAAGTGGTGAAATCATTGGACAAAGTCATCATGGATTTATGAAAGGGAAAAAAATGTCTGACAAATCTTATAGCATTTTTCGAGGATGTAACTAGTAGAGTGGATAAGGGAGAACCAGTGGATGTGTTATATCTGGACTTTCAGAAGGCTTTTGACAAGGTCCCTCATAAGAGATTAGTATGCAAATTAAAGCACATGGTATTGGGAGTTCAGTATTGATGTGGATAGAGAACTGGCTGGCAGACAGGAAACAAAGAGTAGGAGTAAACGGGTCCTTTTCAGAATGGCAGGCAGTGACTAGTGGGGTACCGCAAGGCTCAGTGCTGGGACCCCAGCTATTTACAATACATATTAATGATTTGGATGAGGGAATTGAATGCAACATCTCCAAGTTTGCGGATGAAACAAAGCTGGGGGGCAGTGTTAGCTGTGAGGAGGATGCTAGGAGGCTGCAAGGTGACGGATAGGTTGGGTGAATGGGCAAATGCATGGCAGATGCAGTATAATGTGGATAAATGTGAGGTTATCCACTTTGGTGGCAAGAACAGGAAAGTAGACTATTATCTGAATGGTGGCCGATTTGGAAAAGGGGAGATGCAACGAGACCTGGGTGTCATGGTACACCAGTCATTGAAAGTAGGCATGCAGGTGCAGCAGGCAGTGAAGAAAGCGAATGGTATGTTTGCATTCATAGCAAAAGGACTTGACTATAGGAGCAGGGAGGTTCTACTGCAGATGTACAGGGCCTTGGTGAGACCACACCTGGAGTATTGTGTACAGTTTTGGTCTCCAAATCTGAGGAAAGACATTCTTGCCATAAAGGGAGTACAGAGAAGGTTCACCAGACTGATTCCTGGGATGGAAGGACTTTCATATGAAGAAAGACTGGATAAACTTGGCTTGTACTCGCTTGAATTTAGATGATTGAGGGGGGATCTTATAGAAACTTACAACATTCTTAAGGGGTTGGACAGGCTAGATGCAGGAAGATTGTTCCCGATGTTGGGGAAGTCCAGAACAAGGGGTCACAGTTTAAGGATAAGGTGGAAGTTTTTTAGGACCGAGATGAGAAAAACATGTTTCACACAGAGAGTGGTGAATCTCTGGTATTCTCTGCCACAGAAGGTAGTTGAGCCCAGTTCATTGGCTATATTTAAGAGGGAGTTAGATGTGGCCCTTGTGGCTAAAGGGATCAGGGGGTATGGAGAGAAGGCAGGTATAGGATACTGAGTTGGATGATCAGCCAAGATCATATTGAATGGCGGTGCAGGCTCGAAGGGCCGAATGGCCTACTCCTGCACCTATTTTCTATGTTTCTATGTTTCTATGTTACCATGCAATGATACCAGCACTTCAGGAAACTGGTAGATAAGGCATTTGCCATAACCTGCATTTTCATACAAGACCATAAAATACTAAAGCAATCAAAGTACTAGCTCGTAGAATGCTTCATGGTTTGAACCCAGAAAGCACTTGATATGCAGAAATGATGTAATCTCAATGATGCCGGGTTCTTAAAATTCAGCAGTAAGAACATAGGACATGGTTTCAATTACCTCGATACATCTTCTATTGTGCAATGCCAGTGGAACATGAAAGTGCATTAATTTTGGTTAATTGTGTATATGTGTAATAACAATAACTTGTCGGTGTCACTGTCAGGTGACCAAATGTTGCATGAAACAGATACAAATGTCAGAGGCAAGAGACCGTATTGGAGCAGAATAGAGATTCATAGGTCTGAATGTGGTTGTGACAAGGTTGAAGTCATCCTTGATTTGAGCAGACTATTGATAATTTTAATTACTGATGCTGATGTGCAATTATATACATGGTTTATTTCCGTTGTAGGTGCTTTCAGTCATCTCATCCCAGTGAAAGCATGTTTCATTCTACTATGCATTTCAAAACGATACAGGTCCAAAGTGTGTCTCTAAAATCCACATAGTTAAAACTTCAGCAGAAATCTTCTTCTGTCAATTTTCACAACTATTAGCATAAAGAAAACTTGGACCAACTTTTAGCATTTATAGGATAGACAGAACCTTTGTCCCAGCATGTAAATCTCAAAGACTAGAGTGCATAGCTTTAAGGTGAGAGGGGCTAAGTTTATCGTTGATTTGTTTTTTACATAAACATTTATGCCAGGGGTGATGGTAGAGACTGATGGTAGAGAAAGGTGGCTTTTGAGGCTTTTAGATAGGTACATTGATATGCTGGATATGGAGGGATGTGGATCGTGGAGATTAGTTTAACCTGGCATCATGTTCAGTGCAGATATTGTGGTCTGAAGGGCCTGTTCCCATGCTTTGCTCTTCCATGTTGGAAACACGAGGAACTGCAGATGCTAGAATGTTAAGCAAAACACAAAGCACTGGAGTAACTCAGCGAATCAGGCAGCATCTCTGGAGTAGGTCTGAAGAAGGTTCCTGACCTAAAACATCATCTAATCATTCCCTCCAAAGATGCTGCCTGACCTGATGAGTTACTCCAGCACTTTGTGATTTTGAGATACGAGTTTTGTAATCTGAATGAGATATATCATCAAATTTGAGATACGAGTTTTGTAATCTGAATGAGATATATCATCTTGATTTAGAATTTAAAATAAAATAGTAAATAAACAGTTAGCATTCATGTGGCATCTTTCAAATCACTGGGTATCCTGAATTTCATTACAACTATTGAAATACTTTCTACTGTAATCACTGTTGTAATTTCTTATATACAGCAATATGTTAATAACTCGATAATCTGTCATACTTCAAATGTATATATTGGAAATGGCACTGAGAATCTCCTTCTCTTCCTCAATGGAATGCTAGTCCATCCCAGACGTTTACCAAGGACATTAAAAAAAAGCAAGAAGATAAGATGTGTGGGCTTCCACGGGCACACCCGTATCATTCACCTGTACCGTTTGCACGAGCTGAATGCACCAGTATGCCATTTCTTTAAATTATTAAGAATGCTCTAAGGGTGGAGTCACACACAAGGAATAGGAGTGGAATTAGGCCATTCGACCCATCAAGTCTGCCATTCAATCATGGCTGATCTATATCTCCCTCCTTACCACATTCTCCTGCATTCTCCCCATAACCTCTTACACCTAATCAAGAAAGCACAAGTAATGACAGCTAATTTCCACCTATGAGGGACAAAAGAATTAGGTTTTAATGAAAATATGGCAATTAAATGGTACCATTAAGAAGAAGGTACGATAACAACATTTAAAAGACATGTGGACAGGTACATGGATAGGAAAGGTTGAGGGGAATATGAACCAAACAGAACCAGGTGGGACTCGTATAGGTGGGGCATCGTGGTCAGAATGGATAAGTTGGGCTGAGAGGCCTGTTTCCATGTTCTCTATGACTCTATGACCAGCTTTGAAAAAATATATAATTATTTTGTTTAATTATTTGATTTGAACTCGTGTAAGTCCATGGATTCTTGGTCCATGCCTCTGGAATACTACTCGTATACAACCATGAGGCCACTGTCCTCATTCAGTTAGCGAAAGGTCACACCTGACTGGGGAAGCCATCATTTTTCTCCTTAGACAGATGAGGATAGAATGGAGATGTGCAATATCATAAAAGATTTTAATAAAATCCACAGGGAGAAACTAACTACAACAGCAGATGAATCAGTAACCTGAGGACACAAATGTTAAATGATCAGCAAGCGAACCACAGGTGAGGTGAGAATTGAATTGATGTGATCAGAATGAGCTGTCTGACAAGAATAGTGGGAGTAGATTTAACTGTAACTTTCAAAAGGGGATTAGATAGATAATTGCATGAGAACATTTACAAAGCCACAGCTGAATAGTAGGGAAATTGAACTAATTGGAGAACTAATTACAGTATTTCTCAACCAATACAGGTATAATATGACAAATGGCCTTCTCTGGGCTATCATTTGATGATGAGCTGTAGGATTTTTTATAAGGATACGTGAGGAGAGTGGGAACGTAACAAGGGTGGAAGGCACAATTAGATCAAAGTTAAGGCATTACATTAATAATTAATGCTTTTGAGATAAATCATTGAAGTGAAATCCAGAACAAATGGCAAAGGCAGGACAATGACAGAATAGTAAACAGCAAAGCAAAAGAGGAAATAGAGAAAGTTAACAAAATACATCCCTGGTCAATTTAGTACAGAGGGTGGTGAGAGGAGTGCTCGGCTGCTAAAGGCCAAAGGTTATGGTGAAGCATAAAACTCACAATAAGATCCTCATATTGATTTTGACAGAATATTTAATTTTATATACTCAATGATCATTTCAGCTTTGTCACCAACATCATAATAGGATATTTTTAAGATTGTCAAATGTATGTTATTTTTCTATTAAAAGCATCTGCTATTTGACACAGGCTCTTTATTCTAGATTTTATATTTAATTAATCTAAATTTCCCGACATTGGTTTGTGGCTGAATCCTCTGGATTGCCTTTAGGCTGCCATTTAGTGACAGCATATACCAATCTTTTGAAAATGTGCTCTGAATAGAAGTCCAAATTTATAAAACATCCTTAAAATCTCTACCGAATCTTGTATTTCTTTCTCAGGAAAGTTATTTGCAATTGTAATTTAGTCAAGATATGTTTTAAAATACTGGCTAATACTTTGGTTAAACATATTTTGAAGTCATTGGCTTTAAATGATTTTGAGTTTAAACTGGTATTGATATTGGTTTATTATTGCCACATATACCAAGATACTGTGAAAACCGAAATACTTGTTTTGTGTGCTAACTAGTCAAATCATAACTACTCCCTCCCCAGGTATTTTCCCCTAAAACAACAGGAGATGCAACACCTGTCGTATACCTCCACGCTCGACTCTGTCCAGGGACCCCGGCTGTCCTTTCAGGTGAGGCAGAGGTTCATTTACACTTCCTCCAACCTCATCTATTGTATCTGCTGTTCTAGGTGTGGAGGAGATTTGATGTCATGGCATGGGGTAGGATACAGTGCTTGGAGGTGTGGTATTTGCAAGCTACGTTGGATGATGTGGGGTGATGGTTGAATGTCAAGAGCAAAGGACATTGTGAGAGTTGTTAAGCATTGTTAGACATTGGTGGGAAATATTGACATTGTAGCAGATGATGAGCATGGGAGCTCAATTAAAAGGAGGTTAAGGCAGGAGGTAACCTGTTGAGTGGGATTACTCCTGCCACGGACAGAGTACTAAATGCACTCATCTCATGATACCATCTTTCTCATCTCCTTTTATCTGTTAAAATTACTAAGTCTTCAACATGGTAAATGTCCTAAGAAGCTTCACATGACCATTATCAGGAAGAAATGGATATTAAGTCACTCACCAATATTCCAAAAAGTTTGGTCAAAGAGGTTTACAGATGGAATTCCAAAGGTTCGGTCTTTAGCAGAATGGCTGTGTTGGTGCAGTGAAGCAAACCAGGGATGAGGGAAAAGCCAACATTTAATGCTTGTTGATATTTTGGACAGCTGTGAATCTGCAGGAGGTGACAGAGAAAGAGAGGAGCCAGCCATAGAGGAATGAGAATGTTGGCGTTATTGAACACAGAGCAAATTATAATTGCACATGTGCACAGGAATAACTAAATGGGACTAGGTACCAGTTAGAATGTGAGTTCAATGTAAATTAATGTTTAATAACTTGTGTAATTGAGAATCTTTATGGACACAGCCCAGAGCATTACGCAAACCAGCCTCTCTTCCATTAACTCCATCTACACCTCATGGTGCCTCGGCAAGGCTGTCAACAGAATTAAGGACTAGTCTCACCCTGGTCACTCCATTTTTCTCCTCTATCCCATCAGGCAAGAGCTACAGAAGTTTGAAAACACATATCTTCAGATTCAGGAACAATGTCTTCCCAGGATAGACACAAAAAGCTGGAGTAACTCAGCGGGACAGGCAGCATCTCTGGAGAGAAGGAATGGGTGACGTTTCGGGTCGAGACCCTTGTTTAGATTTAAACCAGCATCTACAGTTCCTTCCTACACAGTTTCTTCCCAGTTGTTATCAGACAACTGAATGGTCGTCTCATCAGCTAGAGTGCGATCCTGACCTCCCATCTACCCCATTGGAGACCTTTGAAATATCCTTAGTCGGACTTTATCGGACCTCAATTATATATCTTTGAACTAAATGTTATAGCCCTTATCCTTTATCTGTACACTGTGGACGGCTTGATTGTATTCATCTCTCGTCTTTTCTTTGACTGCAGGCAAACAAAAGCTTTTCACTGATCCTCGGTACACATGACAATATTAAACTAAACTATACATTTGATTGCTGATGTTTATTTGTATTTCAGCTAAGCCAAGGAATGAGTATTTAAACTGGTATCATGCTTATGACTTGACTACATTTGACTGAGTTATACAGTAGTTGTCAGCTGCTGCTCAATGCTAGCACTCTCCCTTCCAATGGTTCCCAGGTCAGAGACAGTTGCAGAGACTGGAAGGTCAAAGCTAGTGTGGCACTAGTCCAGTACTGTGGGAATGCTGCAGTGTCACAACGTAATCTATCGGAGGAGTCGCAGCAACTGACAATAATAAACCTAACCCTAAACCTAAGACTCAGACTGCTATCTCAATTATATATCAAAGATTGTCCAGAACTATTCCAAATGAGTAGTGGGAATTATTTGTCTTGTGTGGGTTGATATTATTAGGAATCGAAGTGCAGGTGTTATTTGGGAATTCTAGGGAAATATGGACAAAGTTGCAGATCGATCAGTATGGGATTCCAACCGCATGTTAATACAAGGGTTTTATAGATGGTTTGCTGGGCCTGACAGAGAATATGTCTGTTCTTTTTGGAATATGTCTTGCTCTTTCTAGGTGTATATTTTTCAAACATTTTCTTCTATGATTCCTACAACACAATAATGACTAACTTCAAAAGTAATTCTAAAATCTGTAAAACTTTTTAGAACATTATAAATAAGTCCCACTGAAGTGTAAATATTTTTTCAGTTGATGGACCTTTGAATCTGTGTTTAAAAATCCAGGTTGTCAGAAATTCATAGCATGTACTATCGCACTATTATCCCACTTGGATGGCAGGGTGGCACAGCAGTAGAGTTGCTGCCTTGCAGCGATGGAGATCCAGGTTGGATCCTGACTACGGGTGCTGTGCATACGGAGTTTGTATGTTCTGCCCGTGACCTGCGTGGGTTTCCTCTGGGGTGCTCCATTTTCCACTCACACTCCAAAGATGTACAGGTTTGCAGGTTAATTGGCTTTGGTAAAAAAAAAGGTAAATTGTCCGTAGTGTGTAGGATAATGTTACGATGGTCGGTGCGGTCTTGGTGGGCCGAAGGGCTTGTTTCCGCGCTGTATCTCTAAACTAAACTAAACTATTACTAATGAACATCTTTAGTGTGAAATCCCCTTTAAGATATTAACTTTGATAAAAAGAAAGCGTTTGTTTGTAATATTGTGCACCGTGCATGCCACCTGTTAGTGATATGAACTCAACAATTACTATTGAATATTTTTGTATCATAATTGAGAACAGATGGCAATGAAAGAGAACACAAGGAACAAGATCCACCCTGCAATCTACATGTTGATCTTGTTCCTATTTAAGAATGAATATTTATATCCAATATTTATAATTCAAATTTAATTGCTTTTTGAATATGCAGCATCAGCAGAACATGATGTCTTTTGGGATTCAACTGATATCCCACTTGTGACACCAACCATGACTCCAGAGAAGATTTATCATTGATAAGTTGTCAGATTTTGCTTTTTCTAGGACATAATTTGTATCTCACAAGCTTCTGCAGTTTGCCTGTGTATCTGAATACAAAAATGGTCATCTTGCAGAATATGCAATTCTTAAAATGTAAGGCTCAACAGTTATGTAGATTGTCTTGATGACTAAGTTTAAGGACAATGACACTAACGGAAAATTCAGAGAACTCTGAAAATGCAAGTTAAAACTCTGCTGATTTTACAAAGGTGAAGGTTTTCTTTAATGAGCTGAATTGTTATTGAATTGAAACAAGGATACCACTGAATGTAGAGAGCATTCAGGGGCAGCATTTTTGGGAAAAATCAGAGATTGGCAATCAGCTTTTGTTCCTTTTTCCACTTTCAGCACAAATTCTGCATAGCTGAAGCATTCTAACTCTTGACTGTAAAACTGAGGTCGTGTTGGCAGGGTATTAATTGCTCAGTCCTGAATCTTTTTTGAATCAGTAATACTTCAAGTGTTGACGTCTATACATTTCAAAGGTACACAAAAAATGTCTGAAGAAGGGTTTCTGCCCGAAACTTTGCCTATCTCCTTCACTCCATAGCTGCTGCTGCACCCGCTGAGTTTCTCCAGCTTTTTTGTGTACCTTCGATTTTCCAGCATCTGCAGTTCCTTCTTTAACACTTTCTATACATTTCAAACTGGGAAATGCTAGAAATCTGAAATCAAACAAGAAAATGCAACGGGATTGGACAGGCTAGATGCAGGAAACATTCCCCATGTTGGGGCGGTCCAGAACCAGGGGTCACAATTTAAGAATAAGGGGCAGGCCATTTAGGACTGAGATGAGGAAAAACTTTTTCACCCAGAGAGTTGTGAATCTGTGGAATTCTCTGCCTCAGAAGGCATTGGAGGCCAATTCACTGGATGTTTTCAAGAGAGAGTTAGATTTAGCTCTTAGGGCATAAGGAATCAAGCGATATGTGGAAAAAGCAGGAATGGGGTACTGATTTGGGATGATCAGCCATGAATGGAGGTGCTGCCTCGGAGTGCCGAATGGCATACTCCTGCACCTATTTTCTATGTTTAGGATGTTGATCTGTTTCTGGAACAATCAAATTTCTGCACCTCCCAGCAGCGCAGCCCAGAATTATTCAAGACGATCACAGCCAATTCTCAGATGCGATCGATCCAAATACTTGAATACCATTCATTGAGCGCTTTCAACTGGCCAATTCACACTGCAGTTAATAGTTTAATTTAACATGGAGTAACTAACGTTTCCACAGCTGACAGGATGCTTTATTGGAAATTCCTTGAACATGTGCAACTGGCTCATAAAAGATTAAGGAAATTCAGGTGTAATTGTGTTTTGCGTGCAATTACGAAATGCCTGAAACGAAAAAAAAAAAACACAAAAAAAACAAACAAAAAAAAAAGAAAGATAGTTAAGGAAGAGTGGAAAAATTTATTAAAATAAAAAACTTCATTCGAGATATATTCGTACATTTCAGAATATAGCATTTCATCCATTTTTTAGCCCGAGCATTAGTCAGGTTCCCGTGCTGAACCATTCTGACCCTTTAAATAATCAATAAAGGGAGACCATGTTCCAACGAATAATTCCTGTTTGTCCAACAGGGAAAATCTGATTCTTTCCACGTTTAAGGTCTCCGTCATTTCTATAATCCACATTTTGATTGTGGGGGCCGTAGGGCCTTTCCAAAATTTTAGAATTAATTTTTTTCCTGTTATTATACTATAATCAATAAAGTTTCTTTGTGTTGTTGTAAATGTTTGATTTAATTCTGATGTACCAAGTATTATACATTTTGGATCCGGGTCCACTTGTGTGCTGGTCACTTTAGATATTATACTAAAAATATTTACCCAGAATTTTTTAATTTTTGTACAGTTTGCAAACATATGAGATAAGGTGGCTTCTAAATGTTGACATTTATCACATATAGGTGAGATATGTTGAAAGATTTTATGTAATTTTGTTTTTGAATAATGTAATCTATGTATTACTTTAAATTGTATTAAAGAATGTCTGGCATTTAATGAACATTGATGTATATGTTGTAAACTTTCTTCCCAAATATCTTTCGTTATTATTTGATTTAATTCTTTTTCCCATGTTTGTCTGTGTAAGTCCGTCGATGGAATGTCACTGTCTAATAAGATATTATATATATAAGATATTAATTTTTCTGTATTAGGATGTTTATTCCAACATTCGTCAAGAATTTCTGAATTTCTAATATGAAATTTTTGAGTATTCGATTTTACATAATCTCTGAGTTGAAGATATCTGAAATAATCATTTCCTCGAAGTCCATAAGTCTGTTGCAGCTCCTGAAATGTCAGAAAGGTGCCTTCCTTATAAAGTTGTCCCATATTTTTAATTCCATAATTCCTCCATTGTGCAAAACCCCTGTCCAACCATGAGGGTTTAAACAAAGGGTTATCCACAATTGGGAGAAAAAGTGATAAATTATCTAATTTTAATGTCTTTTTTAATTGTTTCCAAATTCGTATGGCACTAAATATTATAGGGTTTTCCCTATAAATTTTTTTGTTTAATTTAGATGTAGCAAATAATATCGAACCGATATCAAAAGGCAAACAATCTTCCTTTTCCATTTTTAACCAATCTGGTTGTTGTTCTATTTCTTCCAACCAGAAATTCATATTTTTAATATTAACTGCCCAAAAATAAAACAGAAAGTTGGGTAAAACCAAACCTCCATTTATTTTTGATTTACACAAATGTCTTTTGTTTATCCTATGATTCTTATAATCCCAGATAAAATCATTAACAATAGAGTCCAATTTAAAAAAAAAGTTTTTTGACAAATATATCGGAATTGTCTGAAAAAGGTATAATATTTGTGGTAAAAAAAATCATTTTTATGGCATTAATTTTGCCAATCATTGAGATAGGAAGTGTTTTCCAGTATTGAATATTCTTATGTAGTTTATTCAGTAGTGGGGGAAAATTTGCTTTAAATAATGATGTATATATCTTAGTTACATAGATACCTAGGTATTTAAATTTTTCGTTTACTATTTTAAATGGAAATTGTTGTATTATGTGTTTGTTATGTTCCCTTATTGGCATAATTTCACTTTTATTCCAATATATTCTGTATCCTGAGAGTGAACCAAATTGGGTTATTAGCTCTAATAAGTTTGGAATACTAATTTCTGGTTTTGTAATGTAAATTAGTACATCATCTGCGTATAGAGAAATTTTATTCACTGTGTCCTTTGTGATATACCCATATATTTCCGGATGACCCCTAACTCTTTCTGCAAGTGGCTCAATAGCTAAAGCAAATAATAATGGAGATAACGGGCATCCTTGTCTACAACCTCCAGATAGGCTGAATTTTGATGACAACCTTTGATTTGTTAATATTCTAGCCGTAGGATTTGTATATAACAGTTTTATCCATGTACAGAATTTCTCCCCTAGTTGCATATTTTCCATCACTGAAAATAAATAAGACCATTCAACCTGATCAAATGCTTTTTCAGCATCGAGTGAGATTATTGCTAGATCTTCATTAATAATTCTCTTAGAATAAATAATATTGAATAATCTTCTTAGATTATAATTTGAGTACCGTTTCTGAATAAAGTCTGTTTGGTCAGGGTGTATTAATTTATTCATCACTGTACTTAATCTATGCGCTAGTATTTTAGTTAATATTTTCTGATCTGTATTTAAAAGTGCAATTGCTCTATATGATCCCGGATCTTCCGGATCTTTATCAGCTTTAGGAATAAGTGTTATTACAGATTCATTTAAAGTATCTGGGAGTTTCTGTTGAGTATAGATATGCTCATACAGCCTTTGTAAACGTGTGCATAGCAAGTCATAATTTTTTTTATAAAATTCAGAGCCTAAACCATCTGGTCCTACTGCTTTACCATTTTTTAAAGAGCCAATAGACTCCTCAATATCCTTTATCGTAATCTCCCTTTCTAATAATTCTCTATCATTTGAATCTAAACCTTTTAGATTACATTTTAGTAAAAAATCTGCTATTCCTTCCGTTTGTGTTACAGTTTTAGTTGAGTAAAGGTTATGATAGTATTGGAGAAATCTTTCATTTATGTCCTTGGGCATTTTTAATAATTCTCCTGTCTCTGTTCTAATTTTATGAATTATTTTTTCCCCTTCCATTTTTCGTAACTGACGTGCTAATAGTTTTTGTGGTTTGTCTCCAAATTCAAAATGTAATTGTTTGGTTTTTTGATAAAGTTTTATTACTTGTTCTGAATACATTTTATTTAATTTATATTTCAATACAGCAATTTTATTATGTTTTGAAATAGATGGCGTTCTCGCATTGTCTAAATCTAGTTGTTTGATTTCCCTTTCCAATGTTTGTTGTTTAATCCTGTTCTCTTTATTATAAAATACTTGAGCAGAGATTAATGCACCTCGAACAAACGCTTTAAACGTTTCCCACATAAGAGAAGTAGGTGTGTCAGGGTTATCATTTACCTCAAAAAATATTTGAATCTGTTTAATAATGTATTCTTGGCATGATCTTTCGTTCAAGATTTGTGGATTAAATCTCCAATATGTTTGTTTCTCGGACATTCCATTTAATTTAATCATAAATGTTACAGGTGCGTGGTCTGAGATTATAATATTATGGTATTTTGAGTTATAAGTAAAAGGGATAAACGTGGAGTCAACTAAAAAATAATCTATTCTTGAGTATGTTTTGTGTACTGGAGAGTAAAATGAATATTCCCGTCCAGTTGGATTTTCTATTCTCCAGACATCCTTAATATTAGTGGTATTAATAAATGAATTTAGAAATACACTTGATTGAGATTTTACTTTTTTTTGCCTTGATGATCTATCTAAGTATGAATCTAATGTACAGTTGAAGTCTCCTCCAATTATTAATTTATATTGTGTAAATTCAGGAATTTTATTAAATGTTTTATTAAAGAACATAGGGTTATCAAAATTAGGCCCATATACATTCAGAAGAATCACTTTTTCTCCATTTAGCTCTCCAACTAATATAATATATCTACCATCAATATCCGCTATTGTTGATAAATTCGTAAAAGGTATTCCTTTACGAATTAATATTGAAACTCCTCTGGACTTATGGGAAAAGGAGGAATGATATGATTCAGCGATCCACTTAGCTTTAAGTCTGTGTTGGGATTCCTTTTTAAGGTGTGTTTCTTGAAGGAATATAATATCTGCTTTGATTAAATTTAGATGTGCCAAGACTTTACCTCTCTTAATTGGTTCATTGATTCCCTTGACATTCCAACTACAAAATGTTATTCCCTGACCCCCTCTTGTCATTTTAACATCTTGCATATTATTTCTAAGGTGGTCTATAACCGAGCAGAAGGTGCAACACATAAAACCTGACCTTGCTCCTGAACCTCAAATAGATGAATTTAAAATCATATACATCGTTCTTCCGAACACATCTCCTTGTATTATTCTTGTTTTTCCATTCAAAAATTAAGTTATAAAAATATTTAAAGTGAAAAAAGTGATAGAATTGGTTAGTATAGGGTGAAAGAAAAAAAACTACATCTACAATTAGTGTAGTTAGTGATAGCCACACTAACGTGGCTAGAATTCTAAAGACTTCCGTAGCCTTTGTAAAAAAAAAAAATTCCCAGCTCCGAGCCGAAAAAAAAAAAAAGGATTATTTCTAATAATCAAATAATTTCTTTGGGAGTAACAAACATATATACATACCCACATATACGCACACATATACATACATACATACACATATATATATATATATATATACATATATATATATACCCACATGTATACATACACAAGCACGCATCCCTGCAGAAAAGTCCAAGAACAGCATAAATTCATAATGTTGTTATACTCTACATATCATATTAATATCCTCGCTAAATCTATAAATTTAATTTTAAATTGAGAAATAATTAGTTATTAATCATTGTTATCAATCATACCCAGTATTAAATTTTGAGTAATATAAATGTTAATAATTTTAGTAGTAATATAGATATTTAATAAGTATTAGTTATTACATATATAGTTAGATATGAATATACAGATAATAATAGTGATTAATAAAAATATTTAAAAAATTAATTAAAAAAAAAAAAAACCACCACGGTTTTCTCCAATGTCCACCGTCCATTCGGTTTTCAAGTGTCCTTAAAGCTCTTAAAAGAACTTTAAAGATCCTTTTAGATCTGGCGGTCCCGTTAATCCTTGACTCCTGAAGGATAATGTAAATTCTTCAGTCTGCGGTCACGTTCCCAATTTCTTTGGCGAATTCCAGTGCTTTTTCATGGTCTGTAAAAAATTGTTCCTTGTTCTTGTAGGTAACTCTTAGTCTTGCGGGGTAGAGCAGGCCGTATCTCAAATCAGGTACATTCTTCAGTATTCTTTTTGTCTCAGTGAACAGCGCCCTTTTCTTGAAGACCTCTGCCGGATAATCTCGGTAGATACTGAACCTCACACCTTCAAAATGGAGCTGTCCGCCTCGGACAATTTTCTTCATTATTTCGTCAAATTCATGATCCAGTTGCACCTTTACGATAATTTGTCTTGGATGGGCATCATCTTGTGTACGACGCCACTGCGCTCTATGAGCTCGCCCGAGTAAAGGTTTTTGATCCAAATTTAAGACTTTTTGTAGTAGGTCTGCCACAAAATCTCGAGGGCCCATTTCCCTCTCACTTCCTTCTTTCACCCCTACAATTCTTAGATTCTTACGTCTTTGACGCTCCTCCAAATCGGTACATTTATCACTTAATTTGATCACCATATCGGTGAGGCGTTGGTTTTCAGTAATGAGTCAACCTACAGTTTCCCCACTTGTCGCCGCCCATTTCTCAAGTTCGGTTATCGCTGTTCTATGTTGTTCGAGTTCTTGATGAATGGGGGCCACCTCCATTTTAACGCTCGCTTCCACCGAAACGAGCCTTGCTTCCAGCTCTTCCATCTGTTCCTCGACCTCCTCCTCCCTCGACCTCTTCCAGACTTCCAGTATTTCTTGAACGGTAGAAAGCATTTCTGCTTTAAAATCTACCTTAAAAGAGTTAAGTTCCTCTTTAAAATCCTCTTTAAAATTCACTCCAAAGGTTTTCAATTCTGCAGCGAGAAAAGCTTTAAGATCATCCATTTCAGTCTTTTTCTGCTTTGTTTTCTTCGGAGGGTCTTCCTGGGCAGTCATTGTACCTGAGGCCGAGGCCTCAGTTGGGCCTTCCTCTTCCATCGGTGGGGGTTTCCCTTTAACGGTTTTTTTTTGTGTCCCACGGGAGGGGGGGATCGTTGTGTCGACATACCGTCCAAGTCGCGCTCCTGATGACGTCACGCGGCAGGCAGCCGTTCAGATCGCGATCGCTGCAGGTAAGACCCGATTTTCTCCCGTTTTAATTTTCTTCGGCACGGAGCTAGTTGGCGCTGGACTCAAGCCTCCATAGCGCCACCGGAAGTCCTGGCTAATATTAAAATTAAGCCCAATTTTTTGGGCACAGCAAGAAGTTAGTCAGTTGCCTAGTGTTGTTCCACAATATTAAAATATTTATAAATATATCCTCACTGAGACCTGTTCTACATTTTGTTTCCTTTGTTGCATTTTTTATGCCTTCAGTACGAGTCCATTAAAAATTAAAAAGCTTCCATGTGTGCAGTGCCTGGTGTGCATGATGGATTTGTTATTTGCTGCAAACTTTAATGTTCACGCTTAAACTAGGAAGCCCATGGTGTGAGTTTGTTGCATCCCTTCATCCTAGACTTTTACATTGATTTTGTGCAAAACAGCTCCATGGATGGAAGTGATTTCTTGAACTGGACCCACAGGTAATTTTTTTTTCCCATTCAAGATTTTCCCTCTTGCAAGGCTTTTACCAGCTTCTGAATGTTGCAATGCATGTGGAATTAGTTTGGTATTTTTTGTCGTTATTATTGTAACAAAAGAATGTGACCAAGTTGTACTATGGATACTCCTCCAAATAGGCATAGGTTTATGACCAGGTCACTCTTTATTAAACTCCACCTCATATTTCACCTGGGCATCTTACAACCCAGCGTTGTAAGCCCCCTCTCCCTACTAGCCAATGTATAGGTATGTTACAAAACTTGCCTTCAGCGGCGCTGCAGTTCTGTCACTGGCCGTGTGCGCGACTTTGTCGCCTTTGAGGAGGGGGGAGGGGTTAAAATGCCGTTTTCTCCTGCCTGTCCGCGATATATTTTCTCGGGCTTCTACCAAATGCTGAAAATTCATTCTGACTGCCGTTCTCCGCGGGACAATTTCAGCACTGGAGTAAAATAAAAATCGACTTCTAACGCCGTCAACCCCGATAACTGGATGGATCTCAACGGATCTCAAAGCAAGGTAAGTCATTTATTTTACATATAACTTGCTTCTTAGGATGCCTTTAATCAAAATTTCACATTGCGAAAATGTGATTTGGGCCCCATACGAACTGGCAGTGCTTTTCCTGCCGATATGGGGTTCAAATTCATCCTACTAGCCACCGCAACGTTCCAATCGATCGCGTTCCACAAAATCTCACTCGCAAGATGATTAAAATGGCCATTAATTTACGGGAATTAAACACAAAATTCCTTCCATTTGGCCTATAAATTCATGACAATGAGATTTAAAAATCATGTTATATTGTGAATTCTTGTGTGAATGTTATTTGGACACTTAGGCTATTTAAAAATGTTAATGTTTTCTTAAGAAATGGATAGATGTTTAGATCTAGTAATTGAATTTTGTAATTAGCTAAAATTAGGTAACTAACTAATTATATGCTTTAATTGCAGGTCATCCAAGTAAGATTGTTTCATATTTGTTTCAGAATGCTTCAATCTATAATAACTGAACATTTATTTCAGTTCTCTTAATTTTTGAGGAAGTTATGGGCTTTTGACTGTCCTCGATCACAGCTTTTGAGTTAAGTCAATGGAAAAACAATAGGGAACAAGATGCTAATTTCAGAGTATGAAAATGGCCATAAATCTTTTAATACTGATGATATGAAAGTGAATTAGGTGTCAAATTAAACTTCTTTTTATGCTTTTTCTGATGGGATAAATTGCAGACTTAATTTTTAAAATCTCAAAATGTTGTAACATTGCTACAATGTACAATCCCTTGAAAATAAGGTGAAGGACTTAAGGGCAAGGCTGCTTTACCAAAGGGTGTTGAGGGAATGCTCTGTGTTCTGTTTCACAGAGACATCGCTCACCCCCACCTCCCCTGACTCAGCATCCAGCCTGAAGGTTTTTCCATCCATCGCATGGACCGTACACTGGCATCTGGGAAAGGGAGAGGAGGGGGTGTCTGCCTCATGGTCAACTCTGCGTGGTGCTCAGACGTGGCAGTCCTATCTAACTCCTGCTCTCCACACCTCAAACATCTGGCGGTGAAGTGCCGCCCCTTCTACCTACCGAGGGAATTCACCTCCATCATCCTGACCGCGGTCTGCTTCCCACCCCAGGCAGATGGGGGAGCTGCACGCCGTGGTCAACAAGCACCAGACGGCTAACCCTGAGGCATTTACCACCATTGCCGGGGATTTCAACAATGCCACCCTGAAGAAATCACTCTCTAACTTCCACCAACATGTCTCCTGCAGCAAAAGAGGACCAAGCATCCTCGACCACTGCTACACGACCATCAAGGATGCCTATCGCTCCATCCCTTACCCTCACTTCGACAAACCTGACCATTCCTGCCTACAGGCAGCAATTGAAGAGAGCACCCCCAGAGGTGAGGTCTGCACAAAGCTGGTCGGGGGAGGCAGAAGGACAACTCCAGGACTGCTTGGAGTCTGTAGACTGGGCAATGTTCAAGGACATGGCAACGGATCTGAATGAATACACCACAGTCGTTACAGACTTCATTAGAAAATGTGTGGAGGACTGTGTCCCAACAAAAACCTTCCAAAATCCCTGACCTTGGATGAACCATGAGATCCGCATTCTTCTGAAGACCAGATCCCGGGCATTCAGGTCTGATGATGGAGAGGTCTACAAGAAGTCCAGATACAACCTTGGTAAGGTCATCAAAAAGGCCAAAAGGGACTTCTGCTCCAAGCTGGAGGATGAGATGGATGTTCGGCAGCTGTGGCAGGGCTTGAATGCCATCACCTCCTACAAGGCAAAATCAGGAGGCAGCTCAAATGTCAGCGAAGCATCACTCCCTGATGAGCTCAATGCGTTCTATACTCGGTTTGATAGGGAGAACACTGATGTACCTTCCCGAGCCCTCATTCGCCGTGATGGTATTTCAGTCACAGTCACAGAGGTCGATGTCAGAAGATCTTTCAGGGGATGAACCTTCGGAAAGCACCTGGACCTGATGGTATACCCGGTCGTGTTCTCAAAACCCGTGCAGACTAACTGGCTGAAGTTTTTGTGGACATTTTCAACCCCTCACTTCTGAGGTCTGAGGTTCCCACCTGCTTTAAAAGGGAATCAATAATATCGGTGCTCAAGAAGAGCACAGTAACGTCTGTGGGGATGAAGTGCTTTGAGAGGTTGATTATGGCGCAAATCAATTCCTACCTCGACAAGAACCTCGACCCTGTGCAACTCGCTTACCGCCACAACAGATCAATGGTGGATGCGATCTTACTGGCTCTCCACTCCGCTCTGGACCACTTGGACAATAAAAACTCGTATGTCAGTCTGTTGTTCATAGACTACAGCTTGGAGTTTAATACCATCATCCCCTCCAAGCTGGTTACCAAGCTCACGGATCTGGGTCTCTGCGCATCCCCCTGCAATTGGATCCTCGACTTCCTCATCCATAGACCACAGTCTGTCTGTATTAGTGGAAATGTGTCATCCTCGATAACAATCAGCACAGGAGAACCTCAAGGCTGCGTGCTCAGCCCCCTGCTGTACTCACTCTATTCATGACTGTGTAGCCGGACATAGTGCAAACTTCATCATCAAGTTCGCCGACGACACCACTGTTGTGGAACGAATCACTGATGGTGATGAGTCAGAGTATAGAAGTGAGATCGACTGATTGACCAAATGGTGCCAGCACAACCACCTGGCTCTCAACACCAGCAAAACCAAGGAACTGATTGTGAACTTTGGAAAGGGTAGGATAGGGGCCCACAATCCCGTTTATATCAACGGGACGATGGTGGAAAGGGTCAAAAACTTCAAATTCCTGGGCGTGCATATTTCCGAAGACCTTTCCTGGTCTCAGCACACTGATGCAATTATAAAGAAGGCACATCAGCGCCTCTACTTCCTGCGAAGGTTATGGAGAGTCGGTATGCCAAGGAGGACTCTCTCAAACTTATATAGGTGCACAGTAGAGAGCATGCTGACTGGTTGCATCGTGGCTTGGTTCGGCAACTTGAATGTCCAGGAGCGGAGAAAAAATGCAGAAAGTTGTGACCACTGCTCAGTCCATCGTCGGCTCTGACCTCCCCACCATCGAAGGGATCGATCGCAGTCGCTGCCTCAAAAAGGCTGCCCACATCATCAATGACCCACACCATCCTGGCCACACACTCATCTCTCCGTTGCCATCGGGAAGAAGGTACAGGAGCTTGAAATCTAGAACATCCAGGTTCAGGAACAGCGTCTCTTCCCCACAGCCATCAGGCTATTAAATACAACATCAAACAAGCTCTGAACAATAACAGTCTATTATTACTATTGCACTTTATCTGTTTATTTGTTGTGTATATATATGGTCTATGGTATATAGAACTTTTATCTCCTGTTCTGTATTACGTTTACATATTCTGTTGTGCTGCAGCAAGCAAGAATTTCATTGTCCTATCTGGGACACATGACAATAAAACTCTCTTGACTCTTGACTCTTCAAGTAACCCTTGCATCCCCTCTCTCTCTCTCCCCGTCCCTCCCCACTATAGTTATTGTACTAGTTTCACTCTCGTCCTCAGCAATTGTCTGCTAACTTGTTTTCTAACTCTCTAACTTGTTTTCACCGAGCACACAGCTAACAATGGACCGTTTCCTTTATCATTGTCACTATTTTGTATATCTTTCATTCATTTGTTCTGTATCTCTCTATATCACTGTCTATATCTCATGTTTCCCTTTCCCCTTACTCTCAGTCTGAAGAAGGGTTTTGACTCAAAACGTCACCTATTCCTTTTCTCCAGACAAGCTGCGTGACCCGCTGAGTTACTCCAGCTTTTTGTGTCTATCTTCAGGTTAAAACAGCATCTTCCTTCCTACATTTAAATGATGTTAAACAGGGAGCAAATATTAGTCAAGATATCACAGATAACTCCACGACTGTGGACTGAAAAAATAGTGCTCTAGTTTAAAGAACCCCGGCAAGCTGCTCATGGCAAAACGTATCCCAGCAAGCTGTAGCTGCATCCCAATGGCAGGCTTGGCTCGCCCGTCACGGAGTCACGGATGTTTCCATAGTGGGAGAGTCTAGGACTAGAGGTCATAGCCTCACTCATCGATACTAATTTGGGCATTTTGTTTTGAGTTTAACATTGGGAATGCAAATAACCTCATCCTCTATTCCCAATATTCCGCATTTGGTGTATTGTGAGCAAATGTGGGCACCATATCTGAAGAAGGGTGTGCTGGCCCTGGAGAGGGTCCAGAGAAGGTTTACAAGAATGATCCCAGGAATAAGTGGGTTAACTTATGATGAGCGTTTGACGGCACTGGTTCCAGTACTCACTGGAGTTTGGAAGAATGAGGGGGGAACTCATTGAAATGTACCGAATAGTGAAAGGCTTGGATAGAGTGGATGTGGAGAGGATGTTTCCACTAGTGGGAGAGTCTAGGACTAGTGGTCATAGACTCAGAATTAAAGGACGTTGTTTTAGGAAGGAGAAATTTATTTAGTCAGTGGGTGGTGAATCTGTGGAATTTTTTGCCTCAGAAGGCTGTGGAGGTCAAGTCAGTGGATATTTTAAGGCAGAGATAGATAGATTCTTGATTAGTACAGGTGTCAGAGGTTATGGGGAGCAGGCAGAAGAATGGGGTTAGGAGGGGGAGATAGATCACCCATGATTGAATGGCAGAGTAGATTTGATGACCCAAATGCCTAATTCTGCTCCTATCACATGACCTTACGAACCTGCCTTGACTCTCAGTCTGAAGAAGGGTTTCAACACAAAACATCACCTATTCCTTTCCTCCATAGCTGCTGCCTGACCCGCTGAAATACTCCAGCTTTTTGTGACTATCTCCAGCAAGCTGTAGCTTTATCCCAAAGGCAGGCCTGGCTCACTGACCTAGGACCTGGGAAACTGCCCGGAGAAGGAAGCTGCGGAGAAGAGGAAGAGGGAGATGGTGGTGAATGTTGGACAAAGGGCCCGGTGAGAAGAATGGGAGCTGGGGGGGGGGGTCTTACATCCCCCACTCTCATAGTCAGCTGCAGAAATTGCCCCCGGAGAACAAGGGCTGAAGGAGCCATGCAAGGGGAGGGACGATGGTTTGTGGGACAACTGGAATGGAGGCAACAGCTGCAATGGGTCTTTGTGTCCAGCTGCAGTTGGGGCTGCGAAATGGCATCAAAATGGCACCTCTTGCATATAAACAAAGTGGGCTGTTCTGTACATTTTGTACGAAGCGGGGAATTGTGCTCATGTATGGTGATAGTCTTGCTGAGCTGTATGCAAAAAAAAGTGTCTCACTGTATCTTTTGTACATGGGATAATAAAGACACCATTGAACCATTGAAGGTTAATGACCCTTCATTAGTAATGGAAAAGTGTGAAAGCCGGCATAGTTTAATTGGCAGAGAAGAGGACAGGAAAGTGTAACGGGGAAAATCTGGGAGGTGAAGGTCTTCTGTCTTGGTGACAGAATTGCCTTTGGTGCAGTCCAAGAGAAGAGAATGAATGCCAATTAATCATAACTAATCTTCAACCTTGTATTTCTTTGCTTTTTCCTCCAATTCTGATGAAGATCATTCACCTGAAATGCCTACTTTGTTTCCTTCTCAACAGGAAAAATGTCCACGAGAGCCCCGAGTACTGACGAGTGGCTATTACCGTAAATCTCCGAGTTCGAATCAGGGCAAACTCGGGAGAAAATCTTGGGATGAACTCGGACCGTGGTACAGGGGTTTATGGCTCATGAACCCACATTCTTCTGGTATAGATAGACATAAAAAGCTGGAGTAACTTAGGAGGACAGGCAGCATCTCTAGAGAGAGGTGAGGTTTCAGGTCGAGACCCTTCTTCAGACTGACGAAGGTTCTTGACCAGGAACCTCATTTATTCCTTTTCCTCCAGAGATGCTGCCTGTGCTGATGAGTTACTCCAGCTTTTTTTGTCTTTCGGTTTAAATCAGCAACTGCAGTTCCTTCCTAATCCTACTCATTAAATTTAAACAAAACCAAACTTATGCTGTTTGGAAAACGCAAAATAAATACACAAGTAAATGTAATGATAAATAATGTTGAAATAGAAAGAGTGTATGAAAATAAATTTCTGGGTGTGATTCTTGATCACAAAATCTGCTGGAAACCCCATATAAAACAAGTGAGAGCAAAAGTAGCACGGAGTATTGGAGTGATGGGGAAAGCAAGGCATGTTTTGAATGAGAGAGCACTGTATATTCTGTACAGCTCACTTGTGTTACCGTATTTAAATTACTGTGTGGAAGTATGGGGCAACACCTACAAAACCACCTTACAATCACTAAGCACACTACAAAAAAGAGCTATTTGTATAGTAAACAATGTAGGATATCATGAACACACCAATATACTGTATTTAAAATTACACACCTTAAAGATTAAGGATCTGGTAGAATTTAAGACTGCACAAATAATTTATAAAGCAAAAAATAAACTGCTACCTGTAAACATACAAAAACTGTTCAAAGACAGAGAGGGGGGTTATAACTTTAGAGGGAAATTAAATTTGAAACAGCATTATGCTCGGACCAATTTAAAAACTATGTGTATTTCCATTTGTGGGGTGGTTTTGTGGAATGGTCTTGACGAAACGATTAAACAAAGTATGAATATAATGCAATTAAAAAAAACGTACAAAAGATATATCTTTGAAAAGTACAGTAATGAGGAAGGAGAATGTAAATCTCACAGATGTTAATGGTGCTTGTTCTTTTTGTTCTTTTCTTTTTTTGTTCTTTTTTCTTAATAGCTTGATTGGAGTAGTTTTATTTGAATTGTCTGTTTAGTTTATTTTATTGAATTTTGCATTTGTTAATGGTGAAGAATGGGGGTAGGACTTGACAAGCATAGGCATCTTCCTATCCCTTTTCGAACGAGTCTAATGTGTATTATGTTGAAATTGGCTTTTGATTTTTTAATTTATGTATGTACATATATGTTATGTATATGTGTATGTGTGTGTATGTGTATATGTATGTATGTATATATGTACATGTATATGTATGTATGTGTGTATGTATTTATGTATATATATATATGTATATATATAATTTTCCTTTATTTATTATTCATTTTCATCTTTTCTTTTCTTCTTTTTTTAATCGTTCGAAATAAAAGATATCATTCATTCATTCTGGTATGGAGGTGAGAGTGTCACCTGGTGTGCCATGGTTGATTTACAATTTAAAAACAATTAATTGGTGAAAATGGAAGTAAAATATTTTCTGATTCTTTCACCCCATCCTTTGACCCTGTCCTAACTCTGACCCTTCTAGTACAGGGTCAGAGCCTTTGGGCTGCATCAGAACAAAAGTGTCTGAAGATTTAGCTGTATTGCTGCATGTTGTGGCTTTCCTGAGGAATGATTACTCACCCCAGACTGGAGGCCTACCCTAGTAGGTGCTACTGAAATTCTTCAGTTTTACAGATAGCTGTTTTCCATCAATAAGCAATTCTGAAAACAGCAGAATATCATAGGAGGCATGCTGTTAGCTGACTATCAATATCCCTCCTGGCTGTGTCTGCATCCATTACCACTTCCTTTCCCTTATCCTCTGTTACTAAAGCATTATTGATCATCGGGAATCTCAAAAGTCACTGATGTTGGGCACACTCCACCACTCATCAACAATAAACCAGTTGAATATAAGTGCCGTCAAAATGTGTAGGAAGGAACCTCAGATGCTGGTTTAAATCGAAGATCGACACAAAATGCTGGAGTAACTCAGCGGGACAGGCAGCATCTCTGGAGAGAAGGAATGGGTGATGATTCTGGTCAAGACCCTTCTTCAGTCTGAAAACCAGAAAAGTCACACACTCTCCAGAGATGCTCCCACTGAGTTACTTCAGCATTTTGTGTCTATCTTCGAATATATGTGCAGCATGGATATGCAAATGTGATGGACCATTCCATGTGCCATAAATATACTCAGAAAGCTCCATTGGACAGGCCATATCTTTCATAAGCTGGGCACCAAACTCGTCAAATTAAGTTAAGGTTAATTGCCAGGTACACAATCTCTCTCTAGAACATGAATAGGCAATGTTTAGAATCTGGACCTTCTTCAGACTGATTATAGTATGAGGGAGAAAGCTGGAAGAGAGGTGGGCGCAGGACAAAGCTAGGAGAGTGATAGGTGTATACAGGTGAAGGGGATTGATTGGCAAGTTGTTGGACAAAGGCCGGAGATGAAAAGACTGAAGGCTGATAAGCCTAGATAGAAATAAAAGGAGAGAAAATGTGTCAAATGTGAAGCTAGAGGAAGAGATATGGGTGGAAGAGAAAGGGGAAGGGTAAAGGTGGGGAGGAGGGGGTGTGGGTGAGATTATGGGAGAAAAGTGTGTGCATCAAGGTGGGGCACAGAGAAGAGCACGGGGGCAAAAGGGATGTGCCTTGTTACATCCACTCTATCCAGGCCCACTGAGCTCCCACAGCATTTTGTTTTTTGGTCAATAGTCACTGGCATTAACTGTCCATTCCTGATGTTCAGAGAGAATCATTGATTCAACCACATGGGGGTTGGGTGCAGAATCTTGGAAGGGTACAACTAGGTAAAGGCAGTACATTTCTTTTTCTGAAAAGCATTGGTGAAGCACGTAGAATTGTATGATAATACAGTGATTTTCAGATGGCGTACTTGTAGATTAACCCTTATTAATTCATGCCATTTATAACCTTCACCACACATATGTGCATGCCACCCTTTACATGGTATTACGGTACTTCACAAAGACTCATTCTCTCTCTCTCTCGCTCGGGCGCACTAGTCAGTAAAGCCAGACGCAAGCAGCTGGCTGTTGGAATGTTCCTGTGTGCTTAATGGAATAAAGTTGGATTTCACCTTGAGTGTGTTTTACTTATGGGTCGCCGATAAACATGGTGTCAGAGTCTTGAATCACCTCTCCAACTATTTTGCCTGAATTTATTTTAGTTGATTTTTTTACATCGAATAATGGATAGTTCCTTACGCAGACCAGATCCTTTGGTGTTCGACAGTGATTTTGCTGAACGATGGCGCATCTTCGAGGTGGAATTCGGGATTTTCATTGATGCTGCCCACCCTGCAGCTGCACCCCACACTGTTGCATCAATTCTCCTCAATGTGGCAGGCACAGAGGTTGCCCTGCGGGCACAGGATTTCCATACATGCCCCAGAACATACTGATCCGGTAACAGCAGAATCCATCAGAGACCCGGTCTCCCTCCTCCGAAAGTTCCGTGACCTGTGCTAACTTCACACCAACATTATCATGGAGCACCACAAGTGTTTTTCCCGCAGCCAACAAGAGGGTGAAACGGTTGAATCCTACATTGGTGCCCTTAAGAGCATTGGATCCAGATGCCACTTCCAAGGCCGCGCCGTGCTTTTCCGCGGCAGACTCGTATATGGCATCCTGAATGATAAGGTGAGAAATCAATTACTCCGGGATGAGGAGCTTACACTTGATAAGGTTGAACATGCTTGCTGGTTGCAGAATACACTGATACCCACACCAAAGCGTTGGGACCGGGGCCACACTCTGCCTATGATGTCCATGCCTTCTCTAGGTCCCCATGACAAGCATTAACCCCTCAACAATCGCCAAAACCCCCAGGGAGGGTAACTGATAATCTAGTCAATAACTGTGGTAATTGCGGTGGCTCACACCCGGTATTTCGTGAGCAATGCCCGCTTATGGCAAATCTTGTCTCTATTGTAAAAAGAAAGGCCACTTCATCCGGTGCTGCCGCACCCGTGCCATCAGGGCCCAGTCACAACAATCTCTCTATGCACTTGAACCCACACTCTCCCACGAGGCACTGACTGAAACAGCAGAATCACAACCACAGCACCTGCAAGAAGTTGGCCAAAACATACATTCTTGTATTCCCGATTCTACGGCTACAGACCGTGATCCCATGACAATGCTCAGTATCAACAACACCAAGGTTGCTGCTAAGATAGATATACGGGCGAGATGTAATGTGATCTTGCTGGCAGATTTCCAAAGATTTCACAACAACTAAACTGTTCTGAAAACAAACTCGAAGTTACATCCATTTGGTGGGGGGAGAATTGCAACCAGTTCGTACGGTTACACTACAATGCCATCTGGCATCTCAAGTTTACAAATTGGAATTTTTATCTTAAAAGGGGAAGTCCCCATCCTTCTGGGCAATGATGCATGCCGTAATATGAATCGAGTTTTTTTCAGCCAAGCTGTGTATCAGCTGTCGACCTCTCAAAGTCCTACCGAACAACTACTCGAACAATACAAAGACCTTTTTGACAATCAGCTGGGCAAGCTTCCCACAGAATACAGCATTGTAACCGACAAGAAAGTTATACCTGTTGTTCATTCTCTTCACCGAATCCCGCAAGCAATGAAGGACCGCATCAAAGCTGAATTAGACAGAATGGAATCACTGGGTGTAATAGCCCCTGTCAACGATCCCTCTTCCTGGGTCTCCACCATGGTTGCAGCAATCAAGAAGAACAAAGATTAAATAAGGATCTGCATCAACCTTAAGGATTTAAATACTGCCATCAAACGGCCACACCACCTGATGCGGAATGTGGAAGAAGTCGCTGCCAACCTGGGTAAAGCCACAGTTTTTTCTGTCCTATATGCAAAGAATAGAATAGAATAGAATAGAAACTTTATTTGCCACACGACCAGGGTTGGTCGTAATTAGGTTCGGTACATGATGGTACTGCTTTAGCACATTAACACTAACAACAATAATAATAAAGCACATCACAAATCACAAATCTCACCAACAATACATAGTGCAAAAGAACAGACAAAAACCATAGACAAGACACTGTATACAAAGAACTCATTTTGGCAAATGCCACTAGACCATACATCCTCCATGTTAACCACATTTGCGACACCGTTCGGACGCTACCGATTTTTACGAATGCCATTTGGCATCAAATCAGCCAGTGAAGTTTTCCAGCGTACTATGGAACAACTCTTTGATAGCTGCCCATGTTACATAATTGTGGACAACATCCTGGTCACCGGGCGCAATGCACATGAACATGACTCAAACCTGATACAGGTCCTGGATCGTGCCAGGGAGGTAAATCTCAAACTCAACCCTCTCAAGTGCAGGTTCAGGTCAACTAAGTGACTTATGTGGGCCACGTGTTCACCAACAATGAACTTAAGCCAGACTCATCTAAAACCATTGCCATCCACAAAATGCCAGCACCTACGGACCTGACTGCTCTACAACGATTCTTAGGCATGGTAAACTACCTTGGAAAATTCATCCCAAACTTCAGCGAACTATCAGCCCCACTGCGACAACTGACCCACAAGGATACGCACTGGTCCTGGCACCAACACCAGCAGAGGGCATTTGAAACCCTCAAACAACTAATGTCTTGCGCTCCAACACTCACATACTTTGATGCCAAATTATCCGTCACGCTCACCTGTGATGCCTCCCAGTATGGACCGGGCGCTGCACTTCAAGGAATTTATCTTTGGCAACCCGATCATGGTCAAACCCAATCACCAGCCCCTGGTCAGTATCCTCAGTAAGCCGATCCACACGGCACCAGCGCACTTACAACGCATAATGATGGAACTACAGAGATATGACATCAGACTAACCTACAAACGTGGTAAGGACATGCACTTAGCTGATACCCTCTCACGGGCACCTCGCCCAACCTGCGAAAAACACTGTCTGATGATGAGCATGAGGGGTACATGATGATGATGATCTGCCTCCCATCTGCCGGTTTAGACATCCTAGTGTCACAAACAGCTGTAGACGAAACGCTACAATCGCTGGCCAGACAAACAGCACCAACTGCCACAAGCTGTCCGCCCATTTTTCCCTGTCCGTGACGAACTGGTCATTCAGGACAGCGTGATAATGAAAGGACACAAGGCGGTCATCCCGATGTCTCTTCACAGCAAGTACTTTGACATTGTCCATGGGGGCCATCCCGCTGCAGAAATAACCCTTCAACATGCGAAAGGAATGCTGTTCTGGCCAGACATGGCTAACTACATTCTAGAGAAGGTTGCTGCCTGCCCGATCTGCAATAGCTTGACCCCGCACCAACAGAAACAACCACTACTCCCGCACCCCACGCCGGACTTACCATGGTCCACAGTAGCAGCCAAAGTCTTCGAGTGGCACGGCCAACCATACCTTTGTTTTAGTTGATTCCTACTCAGGATGGTTTGAAATCGACCTGCTCAGTAGCCCGACTTCAGTCATGGTCATTCAGAAACTAACTCGTCAAAAACTACTCTCAGACAATGGACCTCAATTCTCCAGTCAGCTCTTCAGGAATTTCGCGAAAAACTGGGACTTTCACCGCATTACCAGTAACCCCGAGTACCCGCAGTCCAACGGCCTGGCTGAGCGAGTGGTAAAAAGTGCTAAAGAACAAATGGAATGCTCACACAGGGCTGGCTCTGATGTTTATCTCGACTTACTCAACCTTCGGAACATCGTCCGTGACCTTCTCCTGGGATCTGCAGTCGAACGCCTCATGTCACGGCGAACTCGCTCCACTCTGCTAATGGCCAAGCAACCACACGAACCACAAGTTCATGCGCCGTCAGTTATCCAATCCGAGCTCCAACACCGCCGCAACATACAAAGAAAATACTACGATAAAACCAGCTCTCTGCTTCAACCGCTCAACAAGGGACAGGTCGTCCGCTTGCGGTCACACTGACGCTACGACCACCTCGGAGTCATTCTGGGGTCCACCACGGAACCACGCTCGTACTTGGTCAGTATTGACAACGGCATTTATCGGCGAATCCGCCAACACCTCCTTCCGGTTAATGAACGAGCACCTCCACGTCCTTACCCGGACCTGCCTGCTGGTGTTCCCTAATGCTCTGCGAATGCTGTTCCAGCGATTCCTCTGCCGGTGCCAGCGCCATCCCTACCTTCCCCAGTGCCCCAATCTCCACCAGTGTCTTCTCCTCCGCGTTCACCAGATAAGGGACTTGCTTCCCCAGCGAAGGATGAGGTGTCTGCTCGAGGTTATTATCGTACACGTGCAGGTCGTGTCTGCAAACCAAACCCGCTAATTGGAAAATTTACTGGCTATACCTGAACTGTGCATGACCTATTTAGTTTTATGTGCTCTCATATGCAGTAAAATAATAAATGCCGCACCTTATATTGGTGTTTTATATTTGCTCCACTAACCACTATATATGCTTTACTTCTTTAAGAGGAAGGATGTAGATTAACCCTTATTAATTCATGCCATTTATAACCTTCACCACACATATGTGCATGCCACCCTTTACATGGTATTACGATACTACACAAAGACTCTCGCTCTCTCTCTCTCTCACTCGCTCTGGCACACTAGTCAGTAAAGCCAGATGCAAGCAGCTGGCTGTTGGAATGTTCCTGTGTACTTAATGAAATTAATTTGGATTTCACCAAGAGTGTGTTTTACTTTTGGGCTGACGATAAACACTACTGAGACTGAAGATCAATTAAAAACAGCAGATGCTGGTGATCAAAAATGAAACCAGAAAATGTTAGAAATACTCAGCAGGTCAGGCTACATTTGTAGGAAGAGGAGCAGAGTTAATGTTTCAGGTCAGAGACCTTTGTCAGGACTGGGAAGGAGACAAAATAAACTTGTTACGCTGCAGGTGTTAATATTGACCAAATTAAAAACACCATAAAATGGAGGATCACTGCATTTGTCAGAATTGTCTAACCCTCGTCAGTGGAAATTTACAGGCAGTCTAAGCTCAGATTGATATGCAAGATGGCGAAGGATCCAGGCGTTCTTCTAGTTCCTCCTAATTGATAAAATGTATAACAGTTCTGCAAACGAAACTTAAATGCTTCACTTTGATTGGATCGTTGCAAGGGGATTGTAAATAATATAAATAATGTTGCGAGATAGTTACCCTGTTATTTGTTGATTGGTTTAAAGTGTTAAGCCCTGGCTGGTTTGTTTGTCTTCCAGGATAAATGTTGCATTATTCAGTTATGTTGGCTTCCTTCTGGAAGCTACTCCCAGATACAATGTATGCGAGATTCTGTTATTGGGTGGGTGAACTGTCAATAATGTACTGATGTAATTAATATGTTATATTGGATTGTAAAGAGACCACCCCTATGTAGTTCAGCCCCTCAAGGTTCATGGACCTATAAAAGGTGGCTCCATCTTAGATCGGTGTCGATCTTCTGGAGGAACGCTTGGGACTGCTTGACATTTTGTAATGTTTCTGCTTGCACGAGGCTGAAGGGCTTGGCCAGGCACATACAAGGATCAAACTCGCGGTCGTTTAGGTATCGTATAGGGGAATTTGCTGTTCAATTTAAAAATAAAGTTTAGTTGTTCCAGTGCTTGGCAGTGGTTTTTGACTGAACTAGACTGGGGGGTAAGCTTTAGAAGAGCGTATTTACACAGCGATGGTGGGAGAGGGTGTATGTCTCTGATGGGACAAAATCTTGGATGAGCATGGGGATGAACTGTAAACAGGGTTAACTGGTTAATGAGTGAATGGGAGTAGTTAGAGAGCGAGGACATAGACAAGAGAATGTAGGGGCATGAATTACGGAGCAAGAAGACAGGCGAGGCAGGTCAGGGAGTGCATGTCCTCCACTTCGAGGAAAACAAAGATCAAGAAACAAATTGACCAATTGATATGTTTAGAGAAAGTTGAAGTTAAGTGGCTGTCCCACTGCGGTAATGTAATCCACGAGTTAAGAAGAGTGTCTTTGACCTTCAAACTCGAGGGCACTCGCCTGGAAAACTTCGAGCTGGATCGACCGTCCGCGTTGAAACCGCAAGATGGATCGACCGACCACACACACACACACACGCACGCACGCACGCACGCACGCACGCACGCACGCACACACACACACACACATACACACACACACACACACACACACACACACACACACACACACACACACACACACACACACACACACACACACACACACACGATGAAGAGGAAGGTAAAAGACGGCTGGCACAGTTACGGTAAGTCCTTTAGAGAGCAGGGGGAGGGAAGGGGAGAGAAGGGGGGTGGAGAAGGGGGGGGGAGAAGGAGTGGAGACACTTTTAAGAAGTATAATAAAGTTTAGCGGGCATTTTACCTACCGGTCGGTTTTCCTTGGTACTGAAAACTCCAATGAACCAATCAAAATGCCCGATCAGCGAAGGAGATTGCCTACGGCTGCCCTCGACTGCCTGTAACTAAATAGCGACCCCATTCAACTGCACTACGAGTTAAAAAGAACCACGCCGACGAAATTTTACTCGCGGAAATTTTTTCAACATGCTGACAAATTTTCTGCGACCTAGCTGAGGTCGAACTTCCCTCGAGCATGAAGGAGAGTTCCAATTACCTCACAGGACATCCTAGGACCACGTGTCGACCGTGCTGCGAGTTTGAGTTGAGGGCAGATTAGGTCGCCACAGTGGGACAGCCCCTTTAGCTGCACTTATTGAATTCAATTAAGTCCAGAAAGCTGCAAAATGGACCCAAATGGAAAATCAGGTGCTGTTCCTTAAGTCTGCATTGATTGTAATAGTGCAGGTGGTCCGAGACCACTAGGTCAGAATGGGATTGGCATGGAGAGTAGTATTTTTCTTTAAATTCAAAATTTACTTTGACTCCCCAGCTGCCTTTGTGAAAATGTAGTTCGCATCTCAAATCATGCTCCCATACCATGTTTCAATAATCCATTTACTAAAAACCAAAGATTTCTCCTTCATCTTCACAGTATTTTGCATGAATGCTTGCAGCCAGATTTACTTGATGTCCACATTTCTCTCTTCACAGGGGATGTCTGAGCTGCTGAACATGTCTTGCATTATCTGGTTTTAAATCACATTTACAATATCTGCAGTTTTGATATTTGATTAATATTAAAAACTGCAATTTCCTAAACATGCTTAAGTTTTAATTTCTTCCATTTTCAGCAACCTAAGATTCCAGCAATCGGGGATGTGATTGCTGAACATGTATAGAGGATTGTTCAAATTCAATATTGATTAATTAAGTTGCCAGATTAAGGGAAAATATTTTCCTCATTGCTGTCCCTGGAAAAAGAAAGTTGGTAGATTGCTCCATTTATTCCTGTTCTTAGACAGGTAATCAACTACATGAAGTCTGTATTGAGTGGTCACATACTATCCATGTACACACAAGATCAGCTGTGTATTATTGGGATTGTTGGTACTAGCTGTGTGGCCAGAGTAGGGGCAGAATCAGGAATGCTGGCTGTCTGGAAAACAGGCTAGCTGTGTAGTCAAAGCAGGGAATGTTAATATCGAATATAGAAGAGTGTAGTACAGGAACAGGCCCTTCGGCCCACAATGTCCATGCCGAACAAGATGTCAGGTTACTGTTCATTCATGTACCTATCTAAAATCCTCTTAAATGCCACTATCGCATCTGTTTCTATCACCATCCCTAACATCGCATTCCAGGCACCCAACACTCTGCGTAATAAATGTCCCGCCCCGCTCCCGTTTTAAGCTGTGCTCTTTAATCTTTGACACTTCAACCCTGGTGCAAAAATTCTGACTGTCTACCCTCTCATAATTTTATAAAAGATCAGACCTCCCCTCAGTTTCCAACGCTCCAGAGAAAACAATCCAAGTTTCTTCAACCTATCTTTATAGCTGATACTCTGTAATCCAGGCAGCATTCTGGTAAACCTCTTCTGCGCCCTCTCCAAAGCCCCCACATCCTTCCTGTAATGGGGTGATCAGAATAACACACAATACTCTAAATGCAGCCTAACCAATGTCCTGCGTTGTGCGCATGACTTTCTAACTCTTATATGACCAATATATAGCAAGCATACCATATGCCTTCTTTACAAATCTATCTACTTGTGTTGACACTTTCAGTGCTATGGACATGGACCCCAAGATTCCTCAGTACATCAATGCTGTTATGCATCTTGCCATTAAATATACATTTTCCCTTTATATCCGATCTCCCAAATCACAACAGCTCATACTTGCTCAGATTACATTCTGCCCATTTCTGTATATGATCGACATCTACTTTGACAGCCTACCTAACTTTCCACAACTCCACCAATTTATTTTTGTTTGCAAACTTACTCACAAATTGTCTATATTTATGTCCAAACAGTTTACTGTATAAGTATTACAAACAAAATCTGGCCCAGCACAGTTTCCGGGGAACGTCCAGCAAGAACACCCTTCCACCACAACCCTTTTCTTCTATGAGTAATGGAATTCTGAATCCAAACTACCAAGGCACCGTGGATCCCATGCATCTTAATATTCTAGATCAGCCTACCATGTGCGAGTTTATCAAATGCCTTATTAATATCCACGTAGACAACATCCACTGCCCTATCCTCATCAATCACCTTTGTTGCTTCCTCAAAAAATTCAATCCAGTTCATAAGGACTGGATGTTTAAGAAAGAACTGCAGATGCTGAAACAATCGAAGGTAGACAAAAAATGATGGAGAAACTCAGCGGGTGAGGCAGCATCTATGGAGAGAAGGAATAGGTGACGTTTCGGGTCGAGGTCGGGTCTGAAGAAGGGTCTCGACCCGAAACGTCGCCTATTTCTTCTCTCCATAGATACTGCCTCATCTACTGAGTTTCTCCAGCATTTTTTGTCTACCTTCATAAGGATTGGATTATGAACTGGATCAGCGGACAAAGCTCTCCTGACTGTTCGTAATTAACCAAAACTCTTCTAAATGTGAGTAAATCCTATCCCGAAGAATCCTCCCCAATAGCTTTCCTACGTAAGGCTATTGGCCAAGAGTGCAGTCAGAATGTGTCCTGAGTGGTTGTGTTGTTGACACGTTTTTGTAACTTACAAGCTGAAATTTGCACAGAAGTTGTTATAACCATAGAGGGACCCGACTGATATATGTTATTGCAGTCTCACTGTCATTGCCATCACCCTGAGTGATAACTGATCTTTTTGTCAGCCTCAGGAAGTATGTGTACTGATCTTTTGTGATTAACACGGAAACAGTCCAGTGTTGGGTGAGGATCATTTATAACATCAAAGACTGTATGTGGTCTATATCCCTCCATATCCAGTGTTGGCTGAGGATCATTTATAATATCAAAGACTGGAGCAGGTTCTTGGATCCTGGTCCACTGGTGTTTCCATTCTTCTGTCCCTTCAGTGAAAAGGTACGTCCATGTACAGGACACAGAGCTTAAGAAACCACATCTCCACAGGGCAATAATGACTTCTGGAATCTTGTATTCTAGAGGGCAATTCATCTGGTAATGCCATAGATAACTTTGGTGGCCATATTCTAATAAATATTTTCTAGCTGACACATAGCCTCCATAATCAAGTTACAATTGGTTAAATTAGTTGTAAATTAGTTGTGATCCTCACTAACAGGATAAACAGAGATTACACTGGTGATCTGGGTTCAATCTTGACCTAGGCACTGTCTGTGTGGAGTTTGCACCTTCTCTCTGTGATCACATGGGTTTCCTCTGGGTGCTCGTGTTCCCACTGACATCCAATGGTGTGTGATTTTGTGAATTAATTATCCACTGCCATAACCCAGATTGCTGTATATATTTAAAACAACAGATGGAACTCTTTTTTGAGACCAATGATACTCCAGGTATTTCGCCCTCGTAATTATGGGAATCTTTTAAGGCTTTTATTAGAGGTTCTATCATTTCATATCAAGCATATCAAAACAAAAAGAATAGGATGGAACAATTGCAACTAGAAGAACAGATCAGACAGCTGGACTCAGAAAACGCGTCAGATCCGTCTATGGATAAACATAATAAGATAGCAGTATTAAAATTTAAGCTAAATCAAATTCTCTCTGCAAGAGTTATCAGATTATTTCAAATTACTAAACAGGAACATTTTGAATTCGGCGACAAACCACACAAACTTCTAGCACACCAGTTGAGAAAAGTTGAAAAGGACCATACTATTCAAAAAATCAGATCAGATAAAGGTGAATTGTTGACACTTCCAAAAGACATTAACGAAAGATTTGCCCAATTCTATCAACATTTATATACATCCAAAACATCAACAGAAATGAGAAAAATTACAAACTTTATTGATAATTGTATTCTTCCGACACTTAATCCGGTGGAACGAGATGAATTAGGAGCACAGATTTCAATTAAAGAAATGGAAGAGACTATCAATTCACTGAAGAATGGAAAACACCAGGACCAGACGGGTTTAGTAACAAATTTAATAAAAGATTTTACGAGGTATTTCTCTCGCGTTTACATAACCTTTATATATACGCATTTAAAGAACAGACTTTACCACAAACCCTAGCTGAATCAACTATTACACTTATACCCAAAAAAGATAAAGATGTGGAAGACTCGGGATCATACAGAGCAATCGCCCTGTTAAATACAGATCAGAAAATATTAGCTAAAACTCTGGCAAGAAGATTAAGTAAATACGTTAATAAATTAATACACTCGGATCAAACAGGGTTTATACACAAGAGACACTCGTTTAACAATTTTAGATGCCTGTTTAACATAACGTACTCACACAGAACGATAAAAGAAGACTTATCAATTAACTCATTAGATGCAGAAAAAAGCATTTGATCAAGTAGAATGGAAATATCTTTTTACAGTATTGCAAAAATTTCAGTTGGGAGAACATTTTATTTCATGGATAAAACTGCTATATGATAAGCCGGCTGCCAGAATGCTGACTACCATATACTCTCACCTAAATTTCAGTTATCCAGGGGCAATAGACAGGGATGTGCATTATCACCCCTGTTATTTGCCCTTGCGATTGAACCTCTAGCAGAAAGTATAAGAGCACATCCGTACATTCACGGGTATAACACTAAATACTCCAATAATAAAATATCATTATATGCAGATTATGTATTACTATATATCACCAATTCCCAAGCTAGCATTCCAAGTATATTTTACTTCGGAGTCACGTGAGTGACAACGTGAAGAAGAGCCTGTCCAGCCGCACACACGTCATATCGTCAGACGCATAGCGTAGCGACCGTGTGTGGAGGAGCAAAGCTCCTCCAAGCGGTGAGTAAGAAAAAGTCTGAAGGTAAGTGCTTTCACTTTCGCTTTCAGGTCGCCTTCCTCGTTAGACTTGTAGTGGAGTTCCACACAAGTTAGTATGGAGAGAGGGCGTAGAGGGAGAAGACGTACCGCAGGTAAACTTCAAGAAGACCGCGGGTCTGAGGGTAGCGGCCGTCCGTTAGAGGAGTCAGTGGCAGCGTGGCCATCAATTCCAGATACGGTAGAAAGTACCGTTACAGAGCCGTTGGGGCGCAAGGCCGGGCAAAAGTCTGTGCGACCAGTGGACCCGGAGGTTAACCCTCCTCAGTCAGAAGTTATGGCTGCTAGGGTCAGCGAGTTTAGAATTCCTCATGGGGAAAATGATATATCAAGAACCACATCAGGAGGAATACAGTCCGCGTTGGCCTATGGGAGAGACAGCGCAGGGAGTGCCTTGGATGGGTCAGGCACAGCATTGGCCTACAGGAGAGCCATCAGAGATGTCCGAAAAAAGGCAGTATATGTGTTGGCCTACAGGAGAGCCAGTGCCAGAAATGCCTGAAAAAAGGCAGTATAAGCGTAGGTCTAAAGGACTGCCAGCGCCAACAATGTCGGAAGAAAGACAGTATAAGCGTTGGCCTAGAGGTGAGCCAGCGCCAGCAGCACCTGAAATAGGGCTGCCTATGCATGGGCCTACAGGAGAGCCCGCGCGGGGAGAATCTGGTAAAGAATTTACTATGCGAAGGCCTATGGAAGAGCCAGTGCTAGAATTACCTGAAACAGGGATGCCAGAACTTCCCCATCATGAGGAGGAACATCAAGATTGCCTAATCTACTTTTTGGAGAGAATCTAGCAAAAAGGGTAAAAGACCTGAATGAAGAAGCGAAAACCGTGGGAATGATGAAACCACCGGTGCTTAGCAGATCAATTCGAAGGCAGTATCCCTACCCACGGATGTCTGGGGCTGGAGAAGGAACAAGTCGATCGTTCCCATATACGTGTTATTGGCGCACTGCTCCTGGGATGCGCGGAGGTTACAGTATTCCCACTAAGAATAGGGGACAACATTTGCCATCGGCAAACCCCGAGGTAGGTGGGTCTGGTCCGGTAAGAGACATATTAAATGTTTTACACTCACAAGTTGGAGGAAGATTACAATTCTTCCTAAAAGAATGGCAACAAATAACAACTGATTCTTTTATACTGTGCAGTATTGTGGGATTTAGAATTTAATTCTATCCACATTTGGATCCTCCTACTCAGCATATTTCATGCCGGACACGTACTTTCTCGAAAGAAGAGAATACGCAGATTCAGGCAGAACTGGAAATATTATGCAAAAAAGGTGTAATAGAGAAGTCAGTTGAACAACACCATCAGTTTGTGTCAAGTATTTTTCCTAGACCAAAAAAGGATGGTGGGTGTAGAATTATTCTAGATCTGACAAATCTTAACCCTTTTGTACAGTATAAACATTTTAAAATGGAGACATTTACAAATGCCATTCAGCTTGTTTCAAGAGAATGCTATATGGCAAGCATAGATCTGCAAGATGCATATTATTCTGTGGCGGTGCATGGTAATGATCGAAGATATTTAAAATTTAGATGGATGAGTCAATTATGGCAATTTAAAGCATTGCCTAATGGTTTAACTTCAGCTCCAAGATTATTTACAAAATTAATCAAACCAATTTTAGCACTACTAAGAGTTCAAGGCCATGTGCTAATGGCTTATTTGGATGATATTCTGATTGTGGGAGATACTTTGGCTACATCAGAAGCATCAGTGTCAAGAATTAAGCTCATTTTCGAGAGGCTGGGATTCATCATTCACCCACATAAATCCAAACTATTACCAAGCACAGAAATTGATTACCTGGGTTTTACCATTAATTCAGAACACATGGTAGTCACTTTGCCAAAAGATAAAAGGCTGCAGTTAATTGAAGGTTGTATTAAGCTCATTACAGAGCACCAACCCTCAATTAGGCAGGTAGCAAGCTTGTTGGGCAAATTAATTGCTTCTTTTCCAGCTGTACGGTTTGGACCACTGCATTATCAGCATTTGCAGCGAGCAAAGATACACACATTAAGGATAAATGCAGGGCATTTTGACAGGCCCATGCAATTGACAATTGAGGCTATTATTGAATTAGAATGGTGGATTAACAATGTCTCTAATGCTTCCAGACAAATTCTGTTTGAAACACCTTCCATTATTCTACAGACTGATGTATGTGCTCTAGGTTGGGGCGCCACTAATACTGTTTCCAGCTGTGGAGGTAGATGGAATGTGGATGAAGTACCTTTGCTCCAAGATCAATGTATAAATGACCTAGAGCTTTTAGGAGCATTTTATGGGCTTAAAGCTTATTGTTCTAATATGAAAAATGTGCATGTTCAGGTACAGATTGACAATACTACAGCGTATGTTAATCATATGGGTGGTATCAAGTCAGAATCTTGTGATAGATTGGCAAACGTGATCTGGACCTGGTGTATTACCAGAAAGATTTGGCTTTCGGCAATCTACCTACCAGGTAGACTCAACATAGTTGCAGACACAAGGTCACGTAAATTCAACGACAATACAGGTTGGATGTTGGATCATGAAAAATTTAATAAAATTGTGGCACGGTTCGGGATGCCAGAGATTGACTTGTTTGCATCAAGACTTAACCACCAATTGCCTAAGTATGTGTCATGGGAACCTGATCCTGGTGCAGTAGCAGTGGATGCTTTCTCGCTACATTGGGGTAGTATGTTTCTGTATGCATTTCCTCCGTTTTGCCTCATTAATCAGTGTATACAGAAAATTAAACAGGACTCAGTTTCAGGGGTTTTAGTGGTACCAGACTGGCCTACACAGCCATCGTACCCTCTGGTGTTAAAAATTATCACAAGGCCCCTTATGATTATTCCTAAGCAGGAAATCCTGCTTGTGCACCCTGTAACTGGTGAATCACATCCTTTACATGATCGTATTGGTTTATTGATTCGCAGATACTTAGAAGGTCGTATCTCGGAAGAGGATTATCAGAGCGTACTGTGGATGTTATGGCAGCAGCCTGGAGGAATAGTACCCAGAAGCAGTATATAAGGAAATGGGAGGTGTTTTGTTCACAAAAGAATATTGCATATCACACTGCAGACATCTCAGATGTGTTAGAGTTTCTTTCAACTCTTTATTTTGATTTGCATTTGAGCTATAGTGCGATCTATACTGCAAGGAGTGCTCTTTCTGCATATCTATGCAGGGAATCAGAACAAAATCCTATAGGATCACACCCTTGGGTATGTAGGTTTATGAAGGGAATTTTAAATTCCAATCCTCCTAGACCCAGGTATACAGAAATCTGGAATGTAAGAGATGTGCTTATGCTCCTTCGCCAATGGACGCCTATTGAAGGTCTGTCATTTGGCCAAAATTACCATGAAGTTAGTTATGCTCATGGCATTAGTTTCAGCACAGAGAGTGCAAACATTGCAGAGATTACGAATAGACAGGATGCAAATAGCAGCAGATGCCTTTACATTCTATGTCTATGATTTGCTTAAACAGAGTAGACCTTGGTTCACAGGATGTAAGTTGTTTTTTTCAGCATATCCTACGGATCCACGTCTATGTGTAGTAGCACATTTACGATGTTACATTGAAGCAACCAGAACCTTTAGAGGTGCAGAATCAGCATTCTTTGGCAGCTATAAAAAAAACGCATAAGAAAGTGTCGGAACAGATTATTTCAAGGTGGCTGAAGCAGGTGTTGGTTGATGCAGGTATTGATACTGACCAATTTAAATCTCATTCCACCAGGGCGGCATCAACATTGGCGGCCAAGGATTTGGACGTTCCAATAGACCTTATCCTCGCAGCCGCAGGATGGGCAAGTGAACAGATGTTTTACAAGTATTATCATAAGGAGATTAAAGATCCTGGGTTATTTGGTGGTGCTGTTTTGGATTCAGTATTAAGTCCCCCATTATGATAAAGGGGTTACTATTGTTGTGATAAATAAAACCATTAACTGATTACATTTATGTTGTGGTTATGCATTGTTGATTGCTTTTACTCATTTAGAGTCAATCAATACAGTGAGACGCCTGGATTTGAATCTACGGCGTGAAATCACAGAGCTTTGAAATCTTCACGTAGTCACGGAGTTACGATGAGGGATTGCGTGCCCTCCGCTCCCACCCTCATAAAGATCGAGCTGGTAGTTCTAGTCTTTACGTATCTTACTATCATACTTCAGTAATTGTTGTCTGTGATTTCACTCCGCTGCTTTGAAGATTGACGCGTGTGCGGCTGGACGGGCTCTTCTTCACGTAATCCCTCATCGTAACTCCTCATAAAATAAAGATCAAACTTCAAACTGTTAAGTTCTCGTTTAATCTTACTATTAAATCTTATAGAGGAATTTGGTTCCTTTTCAGGATATAGAATAAACTGGAACAAAAGTGAAATTATGTCAATAAAACCTCAAGAGTCGACATACCTCCTAAAATTCCCTTTCAGAATTGCTACGGAAAAATTTAAATATCTGGGTGTTCATGTAACCAGAAAATATACTTCTCTATTTAACGCAAACTTTCCTCCTTTAGGTCTGTCTCACGAATCTGCGGTCATTGGCGGCGAAACGGGAAGAATCTGCCGCCATAGACCGCGCACTCGTGAGAAAGAACAATTCCCGGGCCGTTCCCAACACCGCGCGTTGCAAAAATAAAATCGACAATGTCGAAAACACTATACTCACCGCACAACCTCCACCAGTGATGCACGAGTGCGCACGGCCGCTCGCACGGGCCGCCGCCAGTGTGGGTCGAGCGCCGTGCGTCAAACCTCCTCTGCCACAGCCTCCGCCAGTGACGCACGTGCCGCCGCCAGTGCGGCACGTGTGCTGCGCGGCCGCAGGCACAGCCACCGCTACAGCGCCGCGATCAGGATGGCCGCCGCCACAGCCGCCGCTGGTGAGTCACGTGCGGGGGGCCGACGTCATCGCAGTCGGCCCGCCCTTTTTTTACTTACCGCAAGCACGTGGGACCCGCCGTGTTTGAATTAACTCGGCCCCCGCGCAACATCTGTGCGGCGCTCCGGTGGATAGGCTCGACGCTCTCGCCATTGCCGCGCGGTCCTCGCTACCGGCGACGCCGCGCTTCACCGCCGATGACCGCAAATAGGTAAGACACGGCCTTCTAAGTTACTAAATTAAATGCTCTTACTCAATTTTGGAAAACACTTCCGATGTCTCTAATAGGCAGAATAAATGCCATAAAGATGATCTTCCTCCCACAAATTATTTCAAGGACATTTCCTTAATTATGGCCTGATAACAGCAAAAAAATGAATACTCAAATTTTGGAAACATACATCTGTCCCTACTCTTAAGATGTGGATTACAAACATGTCTGAGATGCTACATCTTGAAAATATTAGACGTGTTTTAGCATAAAAACCAGATTACTTTTCGAAGACATGGACACCATTCATTGATTTATTACAAGGATAGTATGGTACAACACAACTTTGGAGTTAAATCTAATTACGGGTTGGGTGAGGTGGGTGGGGAGGGATGCGAGGCAGGTATATCACCACTTTTTTCTTTCTTTCTCTTTTTGTCTTTTTATTTTTCTTATTTTTTCTATTCCTTTCTTCTTTCTTTCATTTACTCACTCTTTGTCTACACCACTTTGGTAGTCTAGGGGTTCTATCTTTGCACATTTCACTTTTTCTCCTTTCTTTTGTTCTAACTATAGCTAAAAGTTAAAATTGAAGCTGTACAATAACTGTATTGTTTCATATGCCGATGGTTATATTTTTGTACATTTGCTTCTAATAAAAAATAAAAAAAATAAAAATTATCCACTGCCAATTGTGCCTCATGTGTAGGTGGGTGGTAGAATCTGGGGGTGGGGGGAGTTGATGGGAATGTGAAGAGAATAAATCGGGGTTAGAGTGGGATTAGTGTAGATTAATACTTGTTGGTTGGCATACACTCAGCTGGCTGAAGGCCCGTTCCTTTGCTGTATAACTGGATACTTCACACACACACACACACACACACACACACACACACGTGCACTCATGCACAAGGTTAACTGCTTCATTCAATTATGGTACACAATACCTCAAGGAGATTCTTTTAAAATTGGGAGAACGTGTTCTTCAATGCAGAAAGCTGCAGAAATAAAATTCAAACTGAACACTACAACAGTCTACATTGATGAATAAATGTTCAATTATTGCAGGTGAAGCAAGGAGCAGAAACATTTCAGCATTTTCACCAGAGAGATTGCACAATTTTGAGCCACGTTGAAAATGTTATATCAGACCTCTTCACTTACAATTATGAGTCTCTGAACATCATCAATTTCCAAGATAGCAGTAGGTTACATTTTACAATAAAATCTGTCTTTTTCAATTCTTGTGATTAAAAAAGATGGACAATAAGAGAATTAGTACATTAGTAATAATCTTGTACATTAGTTCTTGAAAAGATTGGAATTGTATACCGAATAGCTTAATTAAAAAAATGTAAGTTCCTATTAGGAGGACAATAGACCCAACAATCTAGCCCAGACTGTTATGAAGACCAATCTAGTCAGTTCATTCTAAACTCAAACTGAACTGAAACCAGGAATGTCAACACCAACAGCATCAGGAGCATCATCAACACCATCCTTTTGCTCAGAGTCCTGTATCTCCAAAGGGTTGGTTACCTTGGAAGAATCCCTGCCTGGCGTACAAGAGCATACAAGCAGGAGATAACATTCCTGGATGTATGGAGAAAGCTGTTCCTTAGGAGAGTAAATGTCTTGCATTGGCTGGTGCTAGAAAACTTGGGAGAACTGGTCCTGATGTCATTAGGACTTAATGCTAGGCTGCAAAAAGAATTTTATGCCAGTGATAACAACTGGCTTACCAACTGGTTTTGAGATACAGCACTCTGAGCAGAAGGATGGTGTTGACAACTGGTTTTGAGAGGCAACAGAATCTTAGTTCTGATGGAAGGAACTAAGTCTGTTCTTCTCGTTCTCTTGCTTGTCTGCAGCTCTCTCTCAACAATGCCCCTCTCTCCCTTATATGCAGGCACCTCTCTCAAACAGGCCCCTCACTCCCTTATATGCAGGCCCCTCCCTTAAACATGCCCCTCTCTCCCTAAAAGGCCTGTCTCACGAGTCTGCGGTCATTGGCGGCGAAACGGGAAGAATCTGCCGCCATAGACCGCGCACTCGTGAGAACGCACAATTCCGGGGCCGTGCGGCGGTGTTCCCAACACCGCACGGTGCTAAAATAAAACCTACACTGTTGAAAAGTATTTTCCTACCGCACAACCTCCACCAGTGATGCACGAGTGCGGCACGGCCGCCCGCACGGGCCGCCGCCAGTGTGGCTCGAGCGTCGTGCGTCAAACTTGCACTGCCACAGCCTCCGCCAGTGAGGCACGTGTGCGGCACGGCCGCAGGCACAGCCACCGCTACAGCGCCGCGATCAGGACGGCCGCCGCCACAGCCGCCGCTCGTGAGTCACGTGCGGCGGGCCGACGTCATCGCAGTCGGCCCGCCCTTTTTTTTACTTACCGCAAGCACGTGGGACCAGCCGTATTTGAATCACTCGGCCCCCGTGCAGCATCCGTGTGGCGCTCCCGTGGATAGGCTCGGCGCTCTCGCCGTTGCCGTGCGATCCACTCTACAGGCGAAGCCGCGCTTCACCGCCGATGACCGCAAACACGTAAGACAGAGCCTTTAGATGCAGATCCCTCCCTCAAACATGCCCCTCATATGCAGGCCCCTCTCCCTCACACTGTCCCCTCTGATTTCCAAGTTCATCGCCCCCTCCTATTTCCATTCATGCAGCTTCTCTTTTCACCTCTGACCCATTAAACACACAGCTTTGTTTTCACTTTGCACAAGTGCCCAGGTGAAACCAGACCTGCTTCATCCAGTTCTCCCCATTCTGTTAATAGGATCTTGCTGGCTCCACCACTGGGAATCATGGATTCAGCTGCTTGGATCTAAAGTTCTTAAACCCCATCCCTAATTGTTCACAATACCCACAGGAAGAGTGGCTGACTGTACATTGACAGGGCTGATCGGCTCTTTGGTCATTTTATGATCAGTGGTCCAAAATTGACATGTACAGTATCCCAATGTGTGATTTTAGAGAACAAAGACACTGTGAAACACAGACTGAGTGAAAGCGAAAGAGACATGTGTCTGACCCCTTGAGCTCTGGTATTCACAATGCTGTCTTGTAATAGAAAATCAGCGTCTGAACCTTTCTGCTAAGAAGTGTTTAGGAATACTAACATGCAGGAGTTGTCCCTTTACACATGATATTTCCTGTCAGCACGGAGTTAGTTGGGTTTAACAACAGAGCAAGTGTTGGGAAGCTTCACAAATTTATAACATTACTTTCCTCAGCTAAACTGTATCCGAATGTGTCGTAATGTGTGCAATTTTGTTGAACTTGATTCTCACCTGAAAGCACATTGAACTAATATAATACATTATAACTACTGGAATTACATTTAATCACCTGGAATGTAATTCAAAATTATGACTTTGTAGCAGTGTATTAAACAACTGACAGAGATACCAGGCAGGAAAGAAGAATAGAAATGAAGTACTGTTTGTTCAGGGCAGCATGGGAGGGGGGGGGGGGGGGGGGAGGGGGGAGCGCTACACCTAGTTTTTGTATTCAAGGAGAAGCTGTTTATATTTTAGTTTAGATAGGCACAAAAAGCTGAAGTAACTCAGCGGAACAGGCAGCAACTCTGGAGAGGAGGAATGGGTGATGTTTTGGGTTGAGACCCTTCTTCAGATTGGTTAGGGATAAGGGAAACGAGAGATATAGACGGTGATGTGGAGAGATAAAGAACAATGAATGAAAGATATGCAAAAAAGTGATGATGATAAAGGAAACAGGCTGTATGTAGGTGAAAATTGGAAGCTTGTGCAACTTGGGTGGGAGAGGGATAGAGAGAGAGGGAATGCCAGGGCTACCTGAAGTGAGAGAAATCAATATTCATACGACTGGGCTGTAAGCTGCCCAAGCAAAATATGAGTTGCATTTCCTGCAATTTGCGTTTAGCCTCACTCTGACAATGGAGGTGACTGAGGACAGAAAGGTCTGTGCAAGAATGGGAAGGAGAATTAAAGTGTCCAGCAACCGGCAGATCAGGTTGGTTCACGCGAGCTGAGCAAAGGTGTTCCGCAAAACGATCGCCCGATCTGCGTTTGGTCTCGCCGATGTATAAGAGTCCAAATCTTGAACAACGGATACAGGAGATGAGATTGGAGGAGATGCAAATGAACCTCTGCCCTACCTGAAAGGACTGTCGGGTTCCCTAACAGAGTTGAGGGAGGAGGTATAGCAACACGTGTTGCATCTTCTGCGGTTGCAGGGGAAGGTACCTGGGGAGGGGGTGGTTTAAGTGGGAAGGAATGAGTTAACCAGCGAGATGTGGTGGGAACGGTCTCTGTGGAAGGCGGAAAGGGGTGGAGATGAGAAAATGTGGCTAAAGGTGGGATCCCGTTGGAAGTGGCGCAAATTTCAGTGGATTATGTGCTGTATGTGACGGCTGATGAGGTGGAAGGTAAGGACCGGGGGACTCTGTCTCTGTTGCAACTAGGGGGAGCGGGAGCAAGGGTAGAGCTGCGGGGTTCCGAGGAGACACGAGTGAGGGTCTCATCTATGATGGGAGAGAGGAACCCCCGTTCCCTAATGAATGAGGACATCTTGGATGTTCTAGTATGGAACAACTCATCTTGGGCGCAGATACGGCGTAGATGGAGGAATTGGGAGTAGGGGATAGAGTCTTTGTAGTAAGCAGGGTGGGAAAAAGTGTAGTTAAGATAGTTGTGAGTCAGTGGGTCTGTAATAGATGTCAGTCAATAGTCTATTTCTTGTGATGGAGACTGTGAGATTAAGAAAGGGGAGTATGGTGTCGGAGATGGTCCATGTAATTTTGAATGCAGGATGAAAATTGGTGATTAAGTTAATGACGTCCATGAGTTCTGCATGGGTGCAGGAGGTAGCACCGATGCAGTTATCAATGTAACGGAGATAGAGTTCGGGGATAGGGCCAGTGTACCTGGAACAGGGATTGTTCAACATACCTACAAAGAGGCAGGCATAGCTGGGGTCCATGTGGGCACCCGTAGCTATGCCTTGGACTTGGAGGAAGTGGGAGGAGTCAAAGGTATTGAGGGTGAGGACCAGCTCCGCTAGGCACAGTAGAGTGTTAGTAGTGGGAAATTGGATGGTTCTGCAGTCGAGGAAGAAACAGAGGGCTTTAAGGCCTTCCTGGTGGGGGATGGAGGTGCAGAGTGACTAAACATCCATTGTAAAAATGAGGGAGTGGGGGCTCGGAAAGCAGAAGTCATTAAAGAGATGAAGAGCATATGAGGTATCTTGGACATAGGTCGGGAGAGATTGGACCGGGGGGGATAGGATGGAGTCGAGATACGTGGAAATCATTTCTGTGGGACAGGTGCAGGTAGAAACAATGGGTCTGCCAGGGCAGTTGTGTTTGTGGATTTTGGGGAGAAGGTAAAAACGGGCTGTGCGGGGCTGGAAAACGATAAGGTTGGAGGCTGTGGAAGGCAGACAGCCAGAAGTGATGAAATCAGCAATGGTGTTTGAGATTAAGGCCTGGTGCTCATCTGTGGGATCATGGTCCAAGGATAAGTAGGAGGAGGTGTCTGAGAGTTATCGCCTGGCCTCAGCCCGGTAGAGGTCAGCGCCAGACTACCACGGCACCTCCTTTGTCGGCAGGTTTGATTATAATGTCAGGGTTGCTGCAGAGTGAGCGGAGGGCTATATGTTCAGAGGGGGTTAGGTTAGAGTAGGTGAGGGAACTGGAAAAGTTGAGACGGTTGATGTCACGCCAGCAGTTTGAAATAGGGGTCTAGAGAGGGTAGAAGGCCATTCTGGGGAGTCCAAGAGGAGGGGGGACTGATGGAGATGGGAGAAGGGGTCATCACTGGGTGGTGAGGACTCCTTCCCATTGAAAAAGGCACAGAGGTGGAGGCAACGGAAGAAAAGCTCTACGTCGTGGCGGACCCAGAACTGGTTGAGGTGGGGGCAGAGGGGAACAAAGGTGAGGCCTCTGTTGAGGACAGACCGTTCCATGTCAGAAAAGGGGAGGTCAGGAGGGATGGTAAAGACATGACAAAAGTGGGGGTTGGGGTCAGAGGATGGTCAGGGAATGGACAAAGGCAGAGGAGAGATCTGGTGGGTGTTCAGAGAGGAGAGGGGCATGAGAACTATTGTACGGGTGGGGATTGGTCGGGGTAACCTGGTAAAAGAGGGGGAAGGGGAAGACCCATCACTACTGAGGTTCCCTGTAGGACGGGGGGAGCAGTAGGACTCAGCAGAGTCAGGCCACGTGCTGTTGGAGTCAGCATCATGGAGGCTGTGGCCCGGTGCTGAGTCTGGAACTCACGTGAGGCAACGGCTCCGACCTGTTGGTGGGTGGTGGAGAAGTGAGGGTGGGCTGAATCGCTGGTGGTGGTGGTTAGTTTAGTTTAGTTTAGAGATACAGCATGGAATCAGGCCCTTCAGCAATCCCCACACATTAACACTACCCTACACACACTAGGGACAATGTTACATTGATACCAAGCCAATTAATCTACAAACCTGTACAGCCTTGGAGTGTGGGAGGAAACAGAAGATCCTCGGAGAAAACCCACGCAGGTCACTGGGAGAACGTCCAATCTCCGTACAGATAGCACCCTTAGTCAGGATTGAACCTGGGTCTCTGGCGCTGTAAGGCAGCAACTCTATCGCTGCACCACGATGTTGCCCTATGGCATGGCTGTGGGGGTTTTACTTTAAAATCAAAAATTCTCAGCCACAAAGCTACTGCGGTCAGGAAAGTTGACCTGTCAGTGAATGAGAGTCATGCCTCATTTTGATTGTCAATGGATTGGCCCCTGGGTCAGTTTCAGTTTTTTGAGAAAGTGTTCCTCATAGCAAGGAGGAGCATGTGAAGGGAAAGGATATTTTTGAGACAATTGTCACCTTAAGACCAAAAATAAACTCTCAATCCCAAGTAAAGATTTTCACTTTTAGATTATCTAACTATATAACTAAAAGTCTCATCTTGACCACTTCCTGTCTGCGCTGTATATTGATTTTAGAAAAAACGCTACCATATATCACTATCATTTTTGGCCATCTTACTCACAGTCCTCCTCCGCTGAGGCAGCTCCGAGGGTATTTCCGATCGTTGAAAAATAAAAAAGTTAAGAATGTTTTAAAAATATGGAGATCAGCTGATTGGTCATCCCGCCTGTCAATCACCATGATCCCTGCACATTAACACTATAACATACTAGGGACAATATACACATATCCCAAGTATACAAACCCAAGCCAATTAACCTGCAAACCTGTACGTCGTTAGAGTGTGGGAGGAAACCGAAGATCTCGGAGAAAACCCACGTGGTAACAGGGGAGAACGTACAAACTCCGTACAGACAGCACCTGTAGTCGGGACATAGAAACATAGAAACATAGAAAATAGGTGCAGGAGTAGGCCATTCGGCCCTTCGAGCCTGCACCGCCATTCAATATGATCATGGCTGATCATCCAACTCCGTATCCTGTACCTCCCTTCTCTCCATACCCCCTGATCCCTTTAGCCACAAGGGCCACATCTAACTCCCTCTTAAATATAGCCAATGAACTGGCCTCAATTACATTCTGTGGCAGAGAATTCCAGAGATTCACCACTCTCTGTGTAAAAAATGTTTTTCTCATCTTAGTCCTAAAAGATTTCCCCTTTATCCTTAAACTGTGACACCTTGTTCCGGACTACCCCAACATCGGGAACAATCTTCCTGCACCTAGCCTGTCCAACCCCTTAAGAATTTTGTACGTTTCTATAAGATCCCCCTCAGTCTTCTAAATTCCAGCGAGTACAAGCCAAGTCTATCTAGTCTTTCCTCATATTAAAGTCCTGACATCCCAGGAATCAGTCTGGTGAACCTTCTCTGTACTCCCTCTATGGCAAGAATGTCTTTCCTCAGATTAGGAGACCAAAACTGTATGCAATACTCCAGGTGTGGTCTCACCAAGACCCTGTACAACTGCAGTAGAACCTCCCTGCTCCTATACACAAATCCTTTTGCTATAATAATAATAATAATAATAAGTTTATTTATATAGCACATTTTCCAATTGATTTGAATCAAAAGCCAAAGTGCTTTACAGTTACTAACCATACAAATAATAAAAAGAGATAGAAAAAATGACAACACACCATAAGAGATTTTACACAAACACGAACATCCCCCCACAGTAGAATCTCCACTCTCCACTGTGAGGGAAGGCACCAAAATGTCCAGTCCTCCTCCTCCTCCTAGTCCACCCGAGGTCGGGGCCAGTTTGAGGCCACTGCAGCCAGTCGCCGCAACGGCAGCCCGATGTTGTTTGCCCACCCGCATCGGGTGGAAAAGTCCTCAGCAGCTTGGAAATGTCTGGAGCGGCCGCTCCTTCCCCGGAGACTGCGACGCCCGTGGATTTCAGGCCGCGCCGGATGGAGCCTCGACTCCGCGGTGTCGCCCTCAAACCGCAGACCGCAGACTGCGGCTGCCCGATGTTGGTGGTCGGCGGCCACAGCACTCCGGAGCGGCGACCCGGCAAGGCATCGCCCGCTCCCTGCTGATGTCCCAGCGCTGTGCCGCCGAAGCTGTGGTCCCCGGCAGGAAACGCCGTTCCAGCCCGATGGAAGGCCGCATGGGGAGACCGGAGACGCGATTTGGAGGAAAACCGCATCTCTGACCAGGTAGGACTGGGGGTTAAAACAGTTCCCCCCCCCCACATTAGAAAGAATAGACTCCAAAAAATAAATGTTCAGACAATAAAAGAGTTAGTGGACGGACTGCAGGCAGGCGGCCATACAAACGGCGCCCACTCCTGCACATCCGCCATCTTGAAGCTATGAATGCTAACATACCATTCGCTTTCTTCACTGCCTGCTGCACCTGCATGCCCACTTTCAATGACTGGTGTACCATGACACCCAGGTCTCGTTGCATCTCCCATTTTCCTAATCGGCCACCATTCAGGTAATAGTCTACTTTCCTGTTTTTGCCACCAAAGTGGATAACCTCACATTTATCCACATTATACTGCATCTGCCATGCATTTGCCCACTCACCCAGCCTATCCAAGTCATCTTGCAGCCTCCTAGCACCCTCCTCACAGCTAACACTGCCCCCCAGCTTCATTTCATCCGCAAACTTGGAGATGTTGCATTCAATTCCCTCGTCTAGATCATTAATATATATTGTAAATAGCTGAGGTCCCAGCACTGAGCCTTGCGGTACCCCACTAGTCACTGCCTGCCATTCTGAAAAGGACCCGTTTACTCCTACTCTTTGCTTCCTATCTGCCAGCCAGTTCTCTATCCACATCAATACTGAACCCCCAATACCGTGTGCTTTAATTTTGTATATTAATCTCTTATGTGGGACCTTGTCGAAAGCCTTCTGAAAGTCCAGATACAACACATCCACTGGTTCTCCCCTATCCACTCTACTGGTTACATCCTCGAAAAATTCTATAAGATTCGTCAGACATGATTTACCTTTGATAAATCCATGCTGACTTTGTCCAATGATTTCACCATTTTCCAAATGTGTTGCTATCCCATCTTTAATAAGTGACTCTAGCAGTTTCCCCACTACCGATCTGGTCTGTAATTCCCCGTTTTCTCTCTCCCTCCCTTTTTAAAATGTGG
>CM075977.1:187306854-187362226 GCA_038087875.1 Malacoraja senta
ACGGCCGCCGCCACAGCCGCCGCTCGTGAGTCACGTGCGGCGGGCCGACGTCATCGCAGTCGGCCCGCCCTTTTTTTTACTTACCGCAAGCACGTGGGACCAGCCGTATTTGAATCACTCGGCCCCCGTGCAGCATCCGTGTGGCGCTCCCGTGGATAGGCTCGGCGCTCTCGCCGTTGCCGTGCGATCCACTCTACAGGCGAAGCCGCGCTTCACCGCCGATGACCGCAAACACGTAAGACAGAGCCTTTAGATGCAGATCCCTCCCTCAAACATGCCCCTCATATGCAGGCCCCTCTCCCTCACACTGTCCCCTCTGATTTCCAAGTTCATCGCCCCCTCCTATTTCCATTCATGCAGCTTCTCTTTTCACCTCTGACCCATTAAACACACAGCTTTGTTTTCACTTTGCACAAGTGCCCAGGTGAAACCAGACCTGCTTCATCCAGTTCTCCCCATTCTGTTAATAGGATCTTGCTGGCTCCACCACTGGGAATCATGGATTCAGCTGCTTGGATCTAAAGTTCTTAAACCCCATCCCTAATTGTTCACAATACCCACAGGAAGAGTGGCTGACTGTACATTGACAGGGCTGATCGGCTCTTTGGTCATTTTATGATCAGTGGTCCAAAATTGACATGTACAGTATCCCAATGTGTGATTTTAGAGAACAAAGACACTGTGAAACACAGACTGAGTGAAAGCGAAAGAGACATGTGTCTGACCCCTTGAGCTCTGGTATTCACAATGCTGTCTTGTAATAGAAAATCAGCGTCTGAACCTTTCTGCTAAGAAGTGTTTAGGAATACTAACATGCAGGAGTTGTCCCTTTACACATGATATTTCCTGTCAGCACGGAGTTAGTTGGGTTTAACAACAGAGCAAGTGTTGGGAAGCTTCACAAATTTATAACATTACTTTCCTCAGCTAAACTGTATCCGAATGTGTCGTAATGTGTGCAATTTTGTTGAACTTGATTCTCACCTGAAAGCACATTGAACTAATATAATACATTATAACTACTGGAATTACATTTAATCACCTGGAATGTAATTCAAAATTATGACTTTGTAGCAGTGTATTAAACAACTGACAGAGATACCAGGCAGGAAAGAAGAATAGAAATGAAGTACTGTTTGTTCAGGGCAGCATGGGAGGGGGGGGGGGGGGGGGAGGGGGGGAGCGCTACACCTAGTTTTTGTATTCAAGGAGAAGCTGTTTATATTTTAGTTTAGATAGGCACAAAAAGCTGAAGTAACTCAGCGGAACAGGCAGCAACTCTGGAGAGGAGGAATGGGTGATGTTTTGGGTTGAGACCCTTCTTCAGATTGGTTAGGGATAAGGGAAACGAGAGATATAGACGGTGATGTGGAGAGATAAAGAACAATGAATGAAAGATATGCAAAAAAGTGATGATGATAAAGGAAACAGGCTGTATGTAGGTGAAAATTGGAAGCTTGTGCAACTTGGGTGGGAGAGGGATAGAGAGAGAGGGAATGCCAGGGCTACCTGAAGTGAGAGAAATCAATATTCATACGACTGGGCTGTAAGCTGCCCAAGCAAAATATGAGTTGCATTTCCTGCAATTTGCGTTTAGCCTCACTCTGACAATGGAGGTGACTGAGGACAGAAAGGTCTGTGCAAGAATGGGAAGGAGAATTAAAGTGTCCAGCAACCGGCAGATCAGGTTGGTTCACGCGAGCTGAGCAAAGGTGTTCCGCAAAACGATCGCCCGATCTGCGTTTGGTCTCGCCGATGTATAAGAGTCCAAATCTTGAACAACGGATACAGGAGATGAGATTGGAGGAGATGCAAATGAACCTCTGCCCTACCTGAAAGGACTGTCGGGTTCCCTAACAGAGTTGAGGGAGGAGGTATAGCAACACGTGTTGCATCTTCTGCGGTTGCAGGGGAAGGTACCTGGGGAGGGGGTGGTTTAAGTGGGAAGGAATGAGTTAACCAGCGAGATGTGGTGGGAACGGTCTCTGTGGAAGGCGGAAAGGGGTGGAGATGAGAAAATGTGGCTAAAGGTGGGATCCCGTTGGAAGTGGCGCAAATTTCAGTGGATTATGTGCTGTATGTGACGGCTGATGAGGTGGAAGGTAAGGACCGGGGGACTCTGTCTCTGTTGCAACTAGGGGGAGCGGGAGCAAGGGTAGAGCTGCGGGGTTCCGAGGAGACACGAGTGAGGGTCTCATCTATGATGGGAGAGAGGAACCCCCGTTCCCTAATGAATGAGGACATCTTGGATGTTCTAGTATGGAACAACTCATCTTGGGCGCAGATACGGCGTAGATGGAGGAATTGGGAGTAGGGGATAGAGTCTTTGTAGTAAGCAGGGTGGGAAAAAGTGTAGTTAAGATAGTTGTGAGTCAGTGGGTCTGTAATAGATGTCAGTCAATAGTCTATTTCTTGTGATGGAGACTGTGAGATTAAGAAAGGGGAGTATGGTGTCGGAGATGGTCCATGTAATTTTGAATGCAGGATGAAAATTGGTGATTAAGTTAATGACGTCCATGAGTTCTGCATGGGTGCAGGAGGTAGCACCGATGCAGTTATCAATGTAACGGAGATAGAGTTCGGGGATAGGGCCAGTGTACCTGGAACAGGGATTGTTCAACATACCTACAAAGAGGCAGGCATAGCTGGGGTCCATGTGGGCACCCGTAGCTATGCCTTGGACTTGGAGGAAGTGGGAGGAGTCAAAGGTATTGAGGGTGAGGACCAGCTCCGCTAGGCACAGTAGAGTGTTAGTAGTGGGAAATTGGATGGTTCTGCAGTCGAGGAAGAAACAGAGGGCTTTAAGGCCTTCCTGGTGGGGGATGGAGGTGCAGAGTGACTAAACATCCATTGTAAAAATGAGGGAGTGGGGGCTCGGAAAGCAGAAGTCATTAAAGAGATGAAGAGCATATGAGGTATCTTGGACATAGGTCGGGAGAGATTGGACCGGGGGGGATAGGATGGAGTCGAGATACGTGGAAATCATTTCTGTGGGACAGGTGCAGGTAGAAACAATGGGTCTGCCAGGGCAGTTGTGTTTGTGGATTTTGGGGAGAAGGTAAAAACGGGCTGTGCGGGGCTGGAAAACGATAAGGTTGGAGGCTGTGGAAGGCAGACAGCCAGAAGTGATGAAATCAGCAATGGTGTTTGAGATTAAGGCCTGGTGCTCATCTGTGGGATCATGGTCCAAGGATAAGTAGGAGGAGGTGTCTGAGAGTTATCGCCTGGCCTCAGCCCGGTAGAGGTCAGCGCCAGACTACCACGGCACCTCCTTTGTCGGCAGGTTTGATTATAATGTCAGGGTTGCTGCAGAGTGAGCGGAGGGCTATATGTTCAGAGGGGGTTAGGTTAGAGTAGGTGAGGGAACTGGAAAAGTTGAGACGGTTGATGTCACGCCAGCAGTTTGAAATAGGGGTCTAGAGAGGGTAGAAGGCCATTCTGGGGAGTCCAAGAGGAGGGGGGACTGATGGAGATGGGAGAAGGGGTCATCACTGGGTGGTGAGGACTCCTTCCCATTGAAAAAGGCACAGAGGTGGAGGCAACGGAAGAAAAGCTCTACGTCGTGGCGGACCCAGAACTGGTTGAGGTGGGGGCAGAGGGGAACAAAGGTGAGGCCTCTGTTGAGGACAGACCGTTCCATGTCAGAAAAGGGGAGGTCAGGAGGGATGGTAAAGACATGACAAAAGTGGGGGTTGGGGTCAGAGGATGGTCAGGGAATGGACAAAGGCAGAGGAGAGATCTGGTGGGTGTTCAGAGAGGAGAGGGGCATGAGAACTATTGTACGGGTGGGGATTGGTCGGGGTAACCTGGTAAAAGAGGGGGAAGGGGAAGACCCATCACTACTGAGGTTCCCTGTAGGACGGGGGGAGCAGTAGGACTCAGCAGAGTCAGGCCACGTGCTGTTGGAGTCAGCATCATGGAGGCTGTGGCCCGGTGCTGAGTCTGGAACTCACGTGAGGCAACGGCTCCGACCTGTTGGTGGGTGGTGGAGAAGTGAGGGTGGGCTGAATCGCTGGTGGTGGTGGTTAGTTTAGTTTAGTTTAGAGATACAGCATGGAATCAGGCCCTTCAGCAATCCCCACACATTAACACTACCCTACACACACTAGGGACAATGTTACATTGATACCAAGCCAATTAATCTACAAACCTGTACAGCCTTGGAGTGTGGGAGGAAACAGAAGATCCTCGGAGAAAACCCACGCAGGTCACTGGGAGAACGTCCAATCTCCGTACAGATAGCACCCTTAGTCAGGATTGAACCTGGGTCTCTGGCGCTGTAAGGCAGCAACTCTATCGCTGCACCACGATGTTGCCCTATGGCATGGCTGTGGGGGTTTTACTTTAAAATCAAAAATTCTCAGCCACAAAGCTACTGCGGTCAGGAAAGTTGACCTGTCAGTGAATGAGAGTCATGCCTCATTTTGATTGTCAATGGATTGGCCCCTGGGTCAGTTTCAGTTTTTTGAGAAAGTGTTCCTCATAGCAAGGAGGAGCATGTGAAGGGAAAGGATATTTTTGAGACAATTGTCACCTTAAGACCAAAAATAAACTCTCAATCCCAAGTAAAGATTTTCACTTTTAGATTATCTAACTATATAACTAAAAGTCTCATCTTGACCACTTCCTGTCTGCGCTGTATATTGATTTTAGAAAAAACGCTACCATATATCACTATCATTTTTGGCCATCTTACTCACAGTCCTCCTCCGCTGAGGCAGCTCCGAGGGTATTTCCGATCGTTGAAAAATAAAAAAGTTAAGAATGTTTTAAAAATATGGAGATCAGCTGATTGGTCATCCCGCCTGTCAATCACCATGATCCCTGCACATTAACACTATAACATACTAGGGACAATATACACATATCCCAAGTATACAAACCCAAGCCAATTAACCTGCAAACCTGTACGTCGTTAGAGTGTGGGAGGAAACCGAAGATCTCGGAGAAAACCCACGTGGTAACAGGGGAGAACGTACAAACTCCGTACAGACAGCACCTGTAGTCGGGACATAGAAACATAGAAACATAGAAAATAGGTGCAGGAGTAGGCCATTCGGCCCTTCGAGCCTGCACCGCCATTCAATATGATCATGGCTGATCATCCAACTCCGTATCCTGTACCTCCCTTCTCTCCATACCCCCTGATCCCTTTAGCCACAAGGGCCACATCTAACTCCCTCTTAAATATAGCCAATGAACTGGCCTCAATTACATTCTGTGGCAGAGAATTCCAGAGATTCACCACTCTCTGTGTAAAAAATGTTTTTCTCATCTTAGTCCTAAAAGATTTCCCCTTTATCCTTAAACTGTGACACCTTGTTCCGGACTACCCCAACATCGGGAACAATCTTCCTGCACCTAGCCTGTCCAACCCCTTAAGAATTTTGTACGTTTCTATAAGATCCCCCTCAGTCTTCTAAATTCCAGCGAGTACAAGCCAAGTCTATCTAGTCTTTCCTCATATTAAAGTCCTGACATCCCAGGAATCAGTCTGGTGAACCTTCTCTGTACTCCCTCTATGGCAAGAATGTCTTTCCTCAGATTAGGAGACCAAAACTGTATGCAATACTCCAGGTGTGGTCTCACCAAGACCCTGTACAACTGCAGTAGAACCTCCCTGCTCCTATACACAAATCCTTTTGCTATAATAATAATAATAATAATAAGTTTATTTATATAGCACATTTTCCAATTGATTTGAATCAAAAGCCAAAGTGCTTTACAGTTACTAACCATACAAATAATAAAAAGAGATAGAAAAAATGACAACACACCATAAGAGATTTTACACAAACACGAACATCCCCCCACAGTAGAATCTCCACTCTCCACTGTGAGGGAAGGCACCAAAATGTCCAGTCCTCCTCCTCCTCCTAGTCCACCCGAGGTCGGGGCCAGTTTGAGGCCACTGCAGCCAGTCGCCGCAACGGCAGCCCGATGTTGTTTGCCCACCCGCATCGGGTGGAAAAGTCCTCAGCAGCTTGGAAATGTCTGGAGCGGCCGCTCCTTCCCCGGAGACTGCGACGCCCGTGGATTTCAGGCCGCGCCGGATGGAGCCTCGACTCCGCGGTGTCGCCCTCAAACCGCAGACCGCAGACTGCGGCTGCCCGATGTTGGTGGTCGGCGGCCACAGCACTCCGGAGCGGCGACCCGGCAAGGCATCGCCCGCTCCCTGCTGATGTCCCAGCGCTGTGCCGCCGAAGCTGTGGTCCCCGGCAGGAAACGCCGTTCCAGCCCGATGGAAGGCCGCATGGGGAGACCGGAGACGCGATTTGGAGGAAAACCGCATCTCTGACCAGGTAGGACTGGGGGTTAAAACAGTTCCCCCCCCCCACATTAGAAAGAATAGACTCCAAAAAATAAATGTTCAGACAATAAAAGAGTTAGTGGACGGACTGCAGGCAGGCGGCCATACAAACGGCGCCCACTCCTGCACATCCGCCATCTTGAAGCTATGAATGCTAACATACCATTCGCTTTCTTCACTGCCTGCTGCACCTGCATGCCCACTTTCAATGACTGGTGTACCATGACACCCAGGTCTCGTTGCATCTCCCATTTTCCTAATCGGCCACCATTCAGGTAATAGTCTACTTTCCTGTTTTTGCCACCAAAGTGGATAACCTCACATTTATCCACATTATACTGCATCTGCCATGCATTTGCCCACTCACCCAGCCTATCCAAGTCATCTTGCAGCCTCCTAGCACCCTCCTCACAGCTAACACTGCCCCCCAGCTTCATTTCATCCGCAAACTTGGAGATGTTGCATTCAATTCCCTCGTCTAGATCATTAATATATATTGTAAATAGCTGAGGTCCCAGCACTGAGCCTTGCGGTACCCCACTAGTCACTGCCTGCCATTCTGAAAAGGACCCGTTTACTCCTACTCTTTGCTTCCTATCTGCCAGCCAGTTCTCTATCCACATCAATACTGAACCCCCAATACCGTGTGCTTTAATTTTGTATATTAATCTCTTATGTGGGACCTTGTCGAAAGCCTTCTGAAAGTCCAGATACAACACATCCACTGGTTCTCCCCTATCCACTCTACTGGTTACATCCTCGAAAAATTCTATAAGATTCGTCAGACATGATTTACCTTTGATAAATCCATGCTGACTTTGTCCAATGATTTCACCATTTTCCAAATGTGTTGCTATCCCATCTTTAATAAGTGACTCTAGCAGTTTCCCCACTACCGATCTGGTCTGTAATTCCCCGTTTTCTCTCTCCCTCCCTTTTTAAAATGTGGGTTTACATTAGCTACCCTCCAATCATCAGGAACTACTCCAGAATCTATAGAGTAGAAAAATTATCACTAATGCATCCACTATTTCTGGGGCTACTTCCTTAAGTACTCTGGGATGCAGCCTATCTGGCCCTGGGGATTTATCGGCCTTTAATCCATTCAATTTACCTAACACCACTTCCCGGCTAACCTGGATTTCCCTCAGTTCCTCCATCTCATTTGACCCCCGGTCCCCTGCTATTTCCGGCAGATTAGTTAAGTCTTCCTCAGTGAAGACAGAACCAAAGTAGTTATTCAATTGGTCTGCCATGTCCTTGTTCCTCATGATCAGTTCACATGTTTCTAACTGCAAGGGACCTACATTTGCCTTTCCTAATTAAACCCTTTTTCCTCCTCTGTTGGACGCTGAATTTCTCCCAGTCCTCTGGTAGGCTGCTTTTTCTGCCTAATTTGTATGCTTCATCTTTTGTTTTGATACTATCCCTGATTTCCCTTGTTATGCACGGATGCACTACCTTCCCTGATTTATTCTTTTGCCAAACTGGGATGAACAATTGTTGTAGTTCATCTATGCAGCCTTTAGATGCATTCCATTGCATATCCACCGTCAACCCTTTATCTTGGCCAATTCACGTCTTATACACTCAAAGTTACCTTTCTTTAAGTTCAGAACCCTTGTTTCTGAATTAATTATGTCACTCTCCATCCTAATGAAGAACTCAACCATATTATGGTCACTCTTGCCCAAGGGGCCACGCACAACAAGCCTGCTAACTAACCCTTCCTCATTACTCAATACCCAGTCTAGAATAGCCTGGTCTCTCGTTGGTTCCTCTACATGTTGATTTAGAAAACTATCCCGCATACATTCCAAGAAATCCTCTTCCTCAGCACATCTGCCAATTTGATTCACCCAATCTATATGTAGATTGAAGTCACCCATTATAACTGTTTTACCTTTGTTGCACGCATTTCTAATTTCCTGTTTGATGCCATCCCCAACTCCACTATTACTGTTAGGTGGCCTGTGCACAACTCCCACTAGCGTTTTCTGCCCCTTACTGTTTCGCAGCTCTACCCATATCGATTCCACATCCTCCAAGCTAATGTCCTTCCTTTCTATTGCGTTAATCTCCTCTCTAACCAGCAACGCTACCCCACCTCCTTTTCCTTTCTGTCTAATCCTCCTGAATATTGAATATCCCTGGATGTTCAGCTCCCAGCCTTGGTCACCCTGGAACCATGTCTCCATGATCCAAAATATATCATAATAATTAATAGCTATCTGCACATTCAACTCATCCACCTTATTACGAATGCTCCTTGCATTGAGACACAAAGCCTTCAGGCATGTTTTTACAACACTCTTACCCCTTATACAATTATGTTGAAAAATGGCCATTTTAATTTTTGCGCTGGATTTGTCTGCCTACCACTTTTACTTTTCACCTTGCTACCTATTGCTTCTACCCTCATTTTACACCCCTCTGTCTCTCTGCTCACACATTTAAGAAACCCACCACCTCTTATTCTCTATTTATTATCTTTTTCTTCTTTCCCCCTACATGTTGGGACTGAGTGCTCCCCTTCTCTGCCTCCTGCCTCACACCCTGTCTACTAGCTTTCTCTATTTGAGTCCCTCCCTCCAACCATTCTAGTTTAAAGTCTCCCCAGTAGCCTTTGCAAATCTCCCCGCCAGGATATTGGTCCCCCTCGGGTTCAAGTCCAACCCGTCCTTTTTGTACAGGTCACACCTTCCCCAAAAGAGGTTCCAATGATCCAGAAACTGGAATCCCTGCCCACTGCACCAGTCCTTCAGCCACGCATTTATCCTCCACCTCGCTCCATTCCTACTCTCACTGTCGCATGGCACAGGCAGTAATCCTGAGATTGTTACCTTTGCGGTCATTTTCCTTAACTCTCTTCCTAACTCCCTAAATTCTCCTTTCAGGACCTCTTCCATTTTTCTACCTATGTCATTGGTACCTATATGTACCATGACCTCGGGCTCCTCTCCCTCCCATTTCAGGATATCTTGGACACGTTCAGACACATCCCAGACCCTGGCACCAGGGAGGCAAACTACCATCCGGGTCTCCAGACTGCATTCACAGAATCGCCTGTCTGACCCCCTAACTATAAAGTCCCCTATTACAACTGCCCTCCTCTTCTTTTCCTTACCCCTCTGAGCAACAGGGCCGGTCTCTGTACCAGAGGCCCAGCCGCTGTTGCTACCCCCAGGACCACACCCTCGTCCCTGGCGCTGCAAGTGCTGTAAGGCAGCAACTCTACCGCTGCGCCACCCAGTCGCCAAATGTGCCTTTGTATTTCCTAATGGATTAGGAGTATTCATTTTGAATGAATCAAGTCCATGCCCATCAAATTTATGCCAGCTTGCAGAGCAATTCCATCAGTCCCATTCCTCCACTTGATTCCCTGTAACCGATTCTCTCTTACATGGCCATTGGGGTGGCATGGTGGTGCAGTGGTAGAGTTGCTGCCTTACAGTGCTTGCAGCGCTGGAGACCGTGGTTTGATCCCGACTATGGGTGCTGTCTGTACGGAGTTTGTACGTTCTGCCCGTGACTGCGTGGGTTTTCTCAGAGATCTTCAATTTCCTCCCACACTCCAAAGATGTACAGGTTTGTAGGTTATTTGGCTTGGTATAAATGTAAAAATTGTCCCTGGAGCGTGTAGGATAGTGTTAATATGTGGGGATCGGCGTGGACCCGCTGGGCCGAAGGGCCTGTTTCCATGCTGTATCTCTAAACTAAACTAAACTACTAATTCTGTTTCACCCACTTACACCCAATGGTGCGTTGCACTGGCCAATTAACCTACTGACTCACACATTTTTGAGACCTGAGAGGAAATCATGCAGTCACAGGGAGAAAATTCAGAATCCATCCAGACAACCATGGATGTCAGGAATGAATCTGGATCTCCGTACCCATGTAGGGGCAGCATTAATTACGGTGCCATTGTGTCCAATATTCCAGGCATGACATAAACAAAGTTGTGGTTGTGCTTGTTTAAATTTCTTAATTACGAGTCACAGAGGCCAATAGAATTAACCTGCTTATGTTTCAAAATCATTGCACGTCATCTAAAATAAACCATATGGCATGAGATTCCTCGGGGCACATTTTGCTTCAAAAATAACATTTTCATGGGTATTCCTGTCAGTATAATGGAAAGATAAACCAACATGTATTACTCAAGTTCTACTGAGCAGTTTAACTCAAAAATGCAGCACTTACAATATTGATCTGGAGAATGATTCGTGATTGCAACTTCAAGATCACCCATGTTCCTCAAAGCTAAATAGTTGTAACTAGAATAATGAAGGGAATCAATCAGTGCGGGCAGAGATTAATTGGTCAACAGCTCAAAGCGTAGGCTCCCATTGATCCTCATGGACCATTCAGCTCTTCCCGGAAGGAAAACACTGGACGTTTAGTGGAATACCAATTATTAGTGGGTTGTAACATTCTCTTTCAATTTACACAGGAGAATCAGAGAACTGTAGAATTTGTTTTATCTTGATATATGTCTTTTTTTTTTAAAGCTAAAGCTGTTCTTCTGACCATCAGGGCAAATGTTATCTGCTGCTCAAATATAGCTCCTGTCCCAAGTGACTATTTCTTGCACTGGATTTGAGCAATAGGAGAATGTGTTAATAGAGATGAGTGTTGACACTAGCTGAGGGCTCAATGGAACAATTGTTCTTTTTGGACATTTTTTTGCTGAGAATTGAGAATTAACAGAACAGGGCAGTATACATCTCTGCATAGTGGGTTGAGAACAAAAGAAGGGCAGCACAGCAATAGAAGAACAGGACAACTATATAGTCTCTAAACAATGAAAATGTGAGAAAAAAACCCCACTTAATTTTTTGAACAAATTCTGGAAGCTGCTGGCATCAACATAATATATTAGAAACAAAAATATCCAGAAATATAATCAACTCTACATCGTTGCCCTTTATCCTTTGTTAAACATTTTAAAAATTGAAGTTATTGGCATTTAGCTTTTTTAATTATTGTGCCCCATTCTGCTGCTTACTCTTGTACCCATCAGTCAGTATATCTGACTGGCAACAAAATCACTTGCTGTTTTTTAATGTTAGGTCTTTGCAATAGAGACTATTATAATTGCTTTCCAGTTTGTTATGGCAATTCATTTCAATGCTATGAAAAATCAATCTTGATTCTGTTCCCTAAGGTTTCTACGTTCTTTTTGTGAATGCGGACTATCTTTATAATTATTCAGGTAACCTTATTCTTGCTTCATCCAGTTGATTTATAGAGGTAGCTGTGACTCAAATGGGTAGGAATTTCATCTTAATATTGCAAAATTATGGTTTCAAATCTCACTCCAGGGACTTGGAACACAATATTCAAATGCACTTCTGAGGGACCATTTAGATTAGTTTAGTTTAGAGATACAGGGTTGAAACAGGCCCCAGCCCCCGGGTCCGCGCCGACCAGCCAGCAATCACCCATGCACCAGTTCTGTCCTACATATTAGGGCCAATTTACAGAAGACAATTAACCCACAAACCTGCACGTCTTTGGAATGTGCAAGGAAACTGGAGCACCCGGATTAAACCCACGCTGTCACAGGGAGAACGTACAAACTCCACATGGTCAGCACCCTTAGTCAGGAATGAACCTGGGTCTCTGGCACTGTAAGGCAACAACTCTACTGCTGTGCCACTGTGCCACTCTTGCCTCAGGGGAATTATCTTTCAAATTAGACATTAACTGTTCATCCTCTCAGATAATGCAAAGTATCCTGAAGAGGCCTGGTTAATATCTAATCCCCAAGCTACATATCCAAGATATAGCACACTGTTGCTTTTTTTTATTTTTATTTTTTTTATTTATTTTTTTATTTTTATTTATTAGAAGTACATTACATTACAACCACATACATTAATACTCGTCATTTGTATCTTCTTACAATTAATGTACTCCCTTTATTTATTTTTTTTACACTAGAAAAGGAAAAGATTGAAAGAAAGAAGAAAGTGAAGGAAAAAGTGAAAGTGTAGAAAAGTGTAGAAAATGTAACAACAAAAAAGGACGAAGACCCTATAAGAGCGAAATTAAAAACTAAAAAAAAAGAGTTAAGAGATAGGCCCTAGGAAAAAAAAGAGGAAGAGAGGAAAAAGAAAAAAAAAAAATATATATATATTTTTTTGAGTATTACGTAAATAGGACATACCAACTCTTCAACTATCATCCCCCCTTACCTGACCTCAATTTTTTTTTTTTTTTTTTAAGTACTTTTGCACCCTATGTTTGTAATAATTCTATAAATGCAGACCACGTCAGGTGGAAGTGATCTGGTTTACCTGCTAGGAGGAGTCTTATCTCTTCTAGGTGTAATGTTTCAAACATATTTGAAATCCACATATTTATAGTTGGTATTGGAGCCTTCTTCCAAAATTTTAGAATTAGCTTTTTTCCAGTTATTAACCCATAGTCCATTAATTTCTTTTGAAACACATTTAGTTCTGGATCATCTTCCGTTATTCCGAAGATAATCCATTCTGCTTTGGGTATCAGTCTTGTTTTAAATAACTTTGTAAAGATTTCAAAAATTTCATTCCAAAATTTTTGAATTTTTGTACAGAAGACGAATGAGTGCGCTATAGTAGCTTCTTGGGATTGACATTTATCACAAATAGATGATACGTTTGTAAAATTTTAAATTGTTGCTTAATGTGCACAAATTGACTGGTATATTTCTTGCATCATAACAAATATCTGTAGCAACACAAGGAACTGCATATGCTGGTTTACAAAAAAAGTTACAATGTATTGGAGTAACTCAGTGGGTCAGGCAACATCTCTGGAGGACATGAATTGCAAGTCTGGTCTTCTTTCTAAACAATATATCTATCCATCTTTATATGATTTTCATTTACATACCGTTGTCTTGCTTTGATGAGTGCTAATTCAATGTTTTTTCCACTTGTGGTACTCCTGATGCTGTCTTGAATAGTGTTAGTGAACAGTAACCACAGCATCTGACTGCTCCAAATCACAAGCTAAGCTGGTGTGTCGGAAGATAGAAAGTAAATGGTTTAATCCATATACAGCCATATGTATTGAATGGTTTAACTGGTAAAGTAACTCTGTTTGGGTAATATGCATGTATACTATTTTCTGGCAATGGGTCTCTCCCCGCAGCAGTCCAGCTAATAGCCATTTCTTAAAGGATTTAAAAAAAAAAAGAAGACACCTCAGAAATATATATTTAAACCTTCTTCTAGTGAAACCATCATGAGAGTGCATCAAATTGGTGGAGAGCATCAACAACTTCAGGTTCCTGGACAGAAGATTGGTCCTGGGCTCAATATATTAATGCAATCACAAAGAAAACTCATGAACACCTCTCGTGTGCTCAAGGCACTCTGACATATTACTGTATGTTACAGAACAGAACCCAGTCACTCAATTCAATTCATGCAGCTGACCTTCATTGACTGCATAATATATTCTGATTCAAATTGCCTCCTGTCAGCATTTCACCATGTTGTTTTGTTACTTTTTTATTATTGGATTTTTTATAGTTTCATTTAGCAATTTGCCAAACCACATTTTATGGCAGCAGGTGCCACTCCTTAACTATTATCAGATTAAAGGAAATTCATCCTATGTATCTCATACATTTATGAGTGACCTTGAACTTATGGGTGTTAAAGAAACATAGAAAATAGGTGCAGGAGTAGGCCATTTGGCCCTTCGAGCCAGCACCGCCATTCAATATGATCATGGCTGATCATCCAAAATCAGTACCCCGTTCCGGCTTTTTCCCCATATCCCTTGATTCCCTTAGCCCTAAGAGGTAAATCTATCTCTCTATCTATGTTCACTGGATTTGCTCTTTAATGTATCAAGGCTTTGATATCATTTTTTGCAGACCATGGTAAGGTGGAACTAAAAGAGAAAGTCATGGTCAATCAGCATCTATGAAGATAGAAACAGATCAATGATCCTTCATCAAAAGGAAACTTAGTATTCCTGCTCCCTTTTCATTTTTTTCCCCAGATTTCCAGCTTCCGCATTTTTTAAAAATTCAACAAATTGGCTTGTCATGAAAAAGCAATTTAATCATGGTAGCAAATGCACTGGCAGTACCTACTGCTAATTTGTTCCATCATAACGCACTAAGAAGAAAGGAATATATATTTAATGGGTTTTTTCTTTTAAATGAAATGCCTGCAAGATTCCATTAACCACTATCACTTGAAACTGATATTTCATTTGGCTTTTGTGTGCCATTATCACCAGCAGTAATTTAGACCATTAAGTTTAAAGTAGGATTTGGAATGTGTTTAGATTTTCTGAATTAATTGAAGAAAGTTGGAAACGTTGACATTTATGCAGATAATATCACAACTCCACATTCTCCTCGAATACAATCCAGGCAATAAAGTGTGATTGTAACAGAGGAAGCACAGTCTCTGCGGTCGGTCATCTATTTGCACACTGCTGCAGGGACCAGCACTGGGCAGGTAATTGAGTTGTTTTCTTGTGGTGTACTTCATTGCTGAATTGTAGTTGCATTAACCTTAATGTAACATGTTTGGTGAAAATGTTACATCATCTTTTATTGCTACCAATCTAACACACATTTCTGGGGTTGCAGCTCTGATGGATTGAGGAAATTAAAAGCTCGTTTGCAGCAGCAACACAGACACATTTAGTTTAGTTTAGAGATACAGCGCGGAGACAGGCCCTTCGGCCCACTGGGTCCGCGCTGCCCAGCTCTCCCCGCACATTCACACTATCCTACACACACGCTAGGGATAATTTACAATTTTATTGTAGCGAATTAACTTGCAAATTTGTACGTCCTTGGGGTGTTGGAGGAAAACAAAGCACCTGGAGAAAAACCCACGCAGGTCACTGGGAGAAACACAGGCACATAGTCTCAGTTAACAAATAAAAAGATGAATTCCACATAAATTCTGCAAGATGGTGAAAATAAAATAATTGTGCAAATAAACAAGACATCAGTGGAAAAATACACAATTTGTAAAGAAGCCCAAGGTTGTGCAAGGATTGGTCTGCAGTTGTCTGCTATTGAGGTAGGATTAGGGTTGTGCAGGTTAGTTCAAGAATCTGATTGCAGTAGGAAAGTTACTGTTCCTGAACTTGATGGTGTGGGCCTTTAGGCTTCTATACCTCCTGCCTGATGGTAGCAGTGAGAAAAGGGTATGTCATGGATGGTGGAGAACCTTGATGATGGATGCTGCATTCTTTAGACGGAGCCTCATGCAGAAGGTTTTAATGGTGGGGAGAGCATTGTCCATGATGAACGACGCTGTAGTCAATGAACATTAGTCGGACGTATACTGTATGCTCCTGATATCCAGATGATCCAGAACAGAGTGGAGAGCAAGTGAGATAGCATCTGCTGTTGACATGGTGTGGTGATAGGCAAATTGAAGTGGATTCATGTAATTCCTGAGGCAGGAGCAAATTTGTGTCCTGACCAAGCACTCAAAGCATTTAATTATGGTGGAAGTAAGTGCTCCGAATGCAGATCGCCATGCTCTTCTTGGGTACTGGTACAATATATATGCTCCTTTGAAGCAATTGGGAACCTCAGACCAGAGAAGTGAATTATTGAAGACATTCTTGAATACTTCAGCTTGTTCGTCCATGCATGATTTTAGTACATGACCAGATGCACCATCCGGGCTAAACAATTGGAATGGATTCTTCCCCATTAAAGATACTCTGACATTGGCCTCGGAGACTGAGCCCACAGGGTAATCAGTGGTTCTGGCGATAGGTGTAGATGCGCCATTGTCCTCTCTCTCAAAGTGCACATAAAATGTATTGAACTCATCGGGAAGTGATGACCGTTGACACTCTTGATATCAGATTTCGCCTCGTAGGAGGTGATAGCATGAAAGCCCTGCCACATTTGTTGAGTGTTTGTCTGTGACTCCTGCTAAGACTGTGATTGCCTCTTTAAGCTTATAGTGGCTTTCAGGAAGTCATACCTGGACTTCTTGTAAGATACTTGATCGGTAGTCTTAAACTCCGTAGATCCAGCCCTTAGCAGATTGCGAATCTCCTGGTGCATTAAGGGCTTTTGGTTGGGGGAGACTTGCAATGATTTTGTAGATACACATTTGACAATGTATTTGTTTATGAAGTCAGTAACAACTGTGGCATATTTATTCAGGTCTGCTGATGAATACTTGAGCATGGCCGAGTCCAACAATTCAAAGCAGTCCTACTACTGCTCTCCTGTCTCCTGTGTCCAGCACTTTGTAGCCCTCTTAGGTTCTTCAGTCAGTCTATAGTAGGAGTGTATAGTAAGTACATAATAGGCATAGTAGGCAAGTGCGGTAGTCATTCCTGATAATGATATGGCATTCATGGAATATATAAGATAATATATACCAGATGATTACCTGGATAGGATTTCACAGATATGGATGGAATCCAGCACGGGCATTTCCAGTTGGACAATGGACAAGGAAGGTTGTTGCCAGTCCATCCAGATGCCAGATGTTTGATTAGAAACATAGACATAGAAACATAGAAAATAGGTACAGGAGTAGGCCATTCGGCCCTTCGAGCCTGCACCGCCATTCAATATGACCATGGCTGATCATCCAACTCGGTATCCTGTACCTGCCTTCTCTCCATACCCCCTGATCCCTTTAGCCACAAGGGCCACATCTAACTCCCTCTTAAATATAGCCAATGAACTGATCTCAACTACCTTATGTGGCAGAGAATTTCACAGATTCACCACTCTCTGTGTAAAAAATGATTTACTCATCTCGGTCTTAAAAGACTTCCCACTTATCCTTAAACTGTGACCCCTTGTTCTGGACTTCCCCAACATCGGGAATAATCTTCCTGCATCTAGCCTGTCCAACCCCTTAAGAATTTTGTAAGTTTCTATAAGATCCCCCCTCAATCTTCTAAATTCTAGCGAGTACAAGCCGAGTCTATCCAGTCTTTCTTCATATGAAAGTCCTGCCATCCCAGGAATCAGTCTGGTGAACCTTCTCTGTACTCCCTCTATGGTAAGAATGCCTTTCCTCAGATAAGGAGACCAAAACTGTATGCAATACTCCAGGTGTGGTCTCACCAAGATGGGTGTCAAGGTAGGGGAGATGGGGTTATGGGGAGAAGGTAGGAGAATAGGGTTAGGAGGGAGAGATAGAATGGCGGAGTAGACTTGATGGGCTGAATGGCCTAATTCTGCTCCTATCACTTATGACCTTACACATCATACATGATCAGCCAATGCAGCAAATGACTCAGATCAAACAGCCATTGGGGAATGAGGAACAGAGAAGTTGATGGGGAAGACTCTTCAAAATTGTCTGTAAACATTACATTTAAAACATTGACTGCATTTGTCCAGAGTTGCTGCATATTTGAAGCATTTTTCATTTTTATTAAAAATATTCAGCATCTAGTCATTTGCCTTTATTGGAGTTCAATGAAGTTGTTGTTAGTAGACAGATTTTTTTTTGTGACTAATTAGTAAACAAGAATGTTTAATTCTCAGTGGTGGTGTTAAAATAATCAAATAAGGCATTGCATTTGTTCTTTTACACTCCACATGGCCATCAAGAATGGACCAGAAGTCAGCATATTTTCTTAATTAAGCTACAACCTTGTTAAAATTAATTGGTTTGGTATTTCTCCTCATAGTTCAGTTCAAGGCAACATGTATTTTCTCTTGTCTTTTTCCAGCCAATGGCATTTATCAGTAAAATTGCAGTAAAATCAGCATTTTCTCAATTCATTATAGAAACATAGAAACATAGAAATTAGGTGCAGGAGTAGGCCATTCGGCCCTTCGAGCCTGCACCGCCATTCAATATGATCATGGCTGATCATCCAACTCAGTATCCCGTACCTGCCTTCTCTCCATACCCTCTGATCCCTTTAGCCACAAGGGCCACATCTAACTCCCTCTTAAATATAGCCAATGAACTGGCCTCGACTACCCTCTGTGGCAGAGAGTTCCAGAGATTCACCACTCTCTGTGTGAAAAAAGTTCTTCTCATCTCGGTTTTAAAGGATTTCCCCCTTATCCTTAAGCTGTGACCCCTTGTCCTGGACTTCCCCAACATCGGATGCAATCTTCCTGCATGTAGCCTGTCCAACCCCTTAAGAATTTTGTAAGTTTCTATAAGATCCCCTCTCAATCTCCTAAATTCTAGAGAGTATAAACCAAGTCTATCCAGTCTTTCTTCATATGAAAGTCCTGACATCCCAGGAATCAGTCTGGTGAACCTTCTCTGCACTCCCTCTATGGCTATAATGTCCTTCCTCAGATTTGGAGACCATAACTGTACGCAATACTCCAGGTGTGGTCTCACCAAGACCCTGTACAACTGCAGTAGAACCTCCCTGCTCCTATACTCAAATCCTTTTGCTATGAAAGCTAACATACCATTCGCTTTCTTCCCTGCCTGCTGCACCTGCATGCCTACTTTCAATGACTGGTGTACCATGACACCCAGGTCTCGCTGCATCTCCCCTTTTCCTAGTCGGCCACCATTTAGATAATAGTCTGCTTTCCTGTTTTTGCCACCAAAATGGATAACCTCACATTTATCCACATTATACTGCATCTGCCAAACATTTGCCCACTCACCCAGCCTATCCAAGTCACCTTGCAGTCTCCTAGCATCCTCCTCACAGCTAACACTGCCCCCCAGCTTAGTGTCATCCGCAAACTTGGAGATATTGCCTTCAATTCCCTCATCCAGGTCATTAATATACATTGTAAATAGCTGGGGTCCCAGCACTGAGCCTTGCGGTACCCCACTAGTCACTGCCTACCATTGTGAAAAGGACCCGTTTACTCCTACTCTTTGCTTCCTGTTTGCCAGCCAGTTCTCTATCCACATCAATACTGAACCCCCAATGCCATGTGCTTTAAGTTTGTATACTAATCTCTTATGTGGGACCTTGTCAAAAGCCTTCTGGAAGTCCAGATACACCACATCCACTGGTTCTCCCCTATCCACGCTACTAGTTACATCCTCGAAAAATTCTATAAGATTCGTCAGACATGATTTACCTTTCGTAAATCCATGCTGACTTTGTCCAATGATTTCACCACTTTCCAAATGTGCTGCTATCCCATCTTTAATAACTGACTCTAGCAGTTTCCCCACTACCGATGTTAGACTAACTGGTCTGTAATTCCCCGTTTTCTCTCTCCCTCCCTTCTTAAAAAGTGGGGTTACGTTTGCTACCCGCCAATCCTCAGGAACTACTCCAGAATCTAAAGAGTTTTGAAAGATTATTACTAATGCATCCACTATTTCTGGAGCTACTTCCTTAAGTACTCTGGGATGCAGCCTATCTGGCCCTGGGGATTTATCGGCCTTTAATCCATTCAATTTACCCCAAACCACTTCCCGACTAACCTGGATTTCACTCAATTCCTCCAACTCCTTTGACCCGCGGTCCCCTGCTATTTCCGGCAGATTATTTATGTCTTCCTTAGTGAAGACGGAACCAAAGTAGTTATTCAATTGGTCCGCCATATCCTTGTTCCCCATGATCAACTCACCTGTTTCTGACTGCAAGGGACCTACATTTGTTTTAACTAATCTCTTTCTTTTTACATATCTATAAAACCTTTTGCAGTCAGTTTTTATGTTCCCTGCCAGTTTTCTTTCATAATCTATTTATCCTTTCCTAATTAAGCCCTTTGTCCTCCTCTGCTGGTCTCTGAATTTCTGGCTAATTTCTGGCTAATTTGTACGCATCATCCTTCGCTTTGATACCATCCCTGATTTCCCTTGTTATCCACGGATGCACTACCTTCCCTGATTTATTCTTTTGCCAAACTGGGATGAACAATTTTTGTAGTTTATCCATGCAGTCTTTAAATGTCTTCCATTGCATGTCCACCGTCAACCCTTTTAGAATTAATTGCCGGTCAATCTTGGCCAATTCACGTCTCATACCCTCAAAGTTACCTTTCTTTAAGTTCAGAACCATTGTGAACTTAGAATGTGCTAACTAGGATCGGTTGAGTTTAAGTTAGCAAGATTTGGATTGATTTGCAGTATGAACCAATTCAATAGCACGGTGGCATGGTGGCACAGTGGTAGAGTTGCTGCCTTACAGCACTTGCAGTGCCAGAGACACGGGTTCGATCCCGACTACATGTGGTGTCTGTACGGAGTTTGTATGTTCTTCCCGTGACCGCGTGGGTTTTCTCTGAGATCTTCGGTTTCCTCTCCAAAGACGTACAGGTTTGTAGGTTATTTGGCTTGGTATAATGTAAAATTGTTCCGTGTGTGTAGAGTAGTGTTAATGTGCAGGGATCGCTGGTTGGTGCAGACTCGATGGACCGAATGGCCTGTTTCCGTGCTGTATCTCTAAACTAATGGGCCTTTGCTTTCAACTATCTGGAAGTTACTGGGCTGGCATTTACTGAGAGATGAAGATGAAAAATAAGTTTTCTTTCTCAGGATCCAAGAGGAAGGTTGATATGTCAGGTGGAAGAGATGCAGCAACAGCCAAAAACTGAGCATTGCAAGGAAGCAGCTTGGTTTTAAGGAAGTTATAAAAAACAGAATAATAAAAGAGTGTTTCATTGCAGTCACACCAACTGGATATGTACTTCATGCACTGAATGAGAAAATACAGCTTGCTCGATTGTGATGTGAGATGGTGAAAACATCTTTATTTGGGGTCTGAAGAAGGGTTTCGGCCCGAAACGTTGCCTGTTTCCTTCGCTCCATAGATGCTGCTGCACCCGCTGAGTTTCTCCAGCACTTTTGTGTACCTTTTATTTGGGGCTTGATCTGCACTATTATTGCATACTATCTGGACAAGTAATAGAGAATCAGCTTTCCATTTCACATCACTTGTAATTTATAATACCCAGAGAACTTAATATTCTGAGCCCAATATTAACCATTTTCAACTTTAACAATTTAATCATTATTAATTTATAATTTCAAGCTAAACTTAAATTGGAAACCAGCATTATCTCCTGGGAAAGATCCTCACTAATATTTAAGGTAAAGTTTCCCAATTTTACTGGTAAGAATTTTGCACAGAAGGGGGAGAGAGGGAGAGGGGGTAGGGTTAGAGAGGAGGGGGTGGGGGAGAGGAGGGAGGAGGGGGGAGATGAGGGGGAGAGAGAGGGCGGACTTGAACTCGGCGAGTGGACGGCGCGGACGGGGCCGACCGCAAGCGGGCGGCGGGCCTCGGCAGTTCTCGGGACCTCTCGGGACCAGGCTGCCCTATGACAACTCTGCACAGCTGGCCACGAGGAGCAGAGCCATTGTGACATCATCAGCTCGTTAGCTTTAAAAATATCTCAGATTTGTGAACAATTTTAATTAAAAACTCTGGAAATAATGAATCAAGCTTTCAGATCAGGCCATTTTCAAGATCATGAGGTAAATCTCTATTGGAATATGTAAAAATTTCACCGTTAACACATCGTGTTTTCGAGGAGATGTGAATCACAGAAAAAACACACAAATCCAAGATCAGAATATTAATAGTTACTAGACTAAGTGGGGGGGGGGGGGGGCAGCCTGCGGCATCACACACACACACTACCCACCCCACACACACACACTAACCACCCCCCTTGATATTATATTAATATTATTCATTGGCTCCTTTTACCACATCCCCACCCTATCTCGAGGGTCAGAGAGAGTGGGGCAGAGAAAGAGAGAGAGGGAGAGGGGGGGGAGGGAGAGGGGGGGCAGGGTGGGTGGAGAGAGGGGGGAGGGGGAGGAGAGGGGGAGATGGAGACAGGGGGGGAGGAGGGGAGAGGGGAGAGGAGAGTGGCGAGGGGGAGGAGAGGGGGAGGAGAGAGGAGAGGGGGGAGGAGAGGGAGAGATGGAGGGGGCATGAGAGGGGGAGGAGAGAGGGGGAAGGAGGGGGAGAGTGGGGAGGAGAGGGGGAGATGGAGAGGGGGCGGGGAGGGGGAGGAGAGGGGGGAAGAAGGGAGTGGAGGGGGAGGGGGGAGAGGGGAGAGGAGGGTGGAGAGGAGGGAGGAGGGTGAAGAGGTGGGGGAAGGTGGAGAGGAGGTGGGAGGTGTGGAAAGAGAGAGAGAGGGCAGACTTGAATTCGGCGAGCAGGCATCGGCAACTCTCGGGACCTCGCGGGACCTCACGGGACCTCTAAAGCCCTCAGCCGAGTGCGAGTCGACTCCGAGCGGGAGGCGACAAAATGACTGCAAGTCGGGGGGGGGGGGGGATGTAACATAACTCGCAGCTCGTGCAAAAACTGTGACCAGCAGGCTGCGCTATGACAACTCTGCGCAGCAGGCCGCGAGGAGCAGAGCCATTGTGACATCATCAGCTCGTTGGCTTTAAAAAAATCTCAGATTTGTGAACAGCTATTGATGAAATGCTATACTCTGAAATGTACGAATATATCTCGAATGAAGTTTTTTATTTTAATACATTTTTCCATTCTTCTTTAACTATCTTTTTTTTTTTTTTTTTTCTTGTTTTTTTTTCTTTCTTTCTCTCTCTTTTCTTCTCTATCTTTTCTTTCTTTACTTCATCTATCTTTTTAGTTCTATCTAGTTTAAAAAAACAAAAATGGCAAAAGGTATTGGAGACAATGTAATAATAATTGACAATATTATCAATTCAAAATGTAAGACTGTTAATGATGTTAATAGGTTGTGTACTTATCTCCAATAAAAAATATTTTCCAAAAAAAAAAAAAGATTTGTGAACAGTTTTAATAAAAAACTCAGGAAATCATTAATCAACTTTTCAGATGAGGCGATTTTCTAGATCATGAGGTAAATCGCTATCGGAATTTGTAAAAATTTCACCGTTAGCGCGTCTTGTTTTAGAGGAGATGTTAATCACAAACACAGAAATAAATACACACACAAATACATCCACATCCAAGATCAGAGTTTTAATAAGCACTAGATATGATAGATAAATAAGTGCAAGATATGATGGCCATTGGTAGGATAGATAAGAAAGGCATAGATATAAGGTGAGGAGGAAAGATTTAAAGGGACCCTGGACACAGGAGGGTCATGAATATATGGAACAAGCTGCCAGAGGAAGTTGTAGAGGTGGGCATTTAAAAGTCACATGGACGTACATGGATACAAAAGGTTCAAAGGGATGTAGGTCCAAAGCAGGTAAATGGGATTCAATCAGGTAGGCACCTTGGTCAGCATGGACGAGTAGGGCTGAAGTGTCTACAGTATATCCATGTTGCATAACTCTATGACTCTATAACAAATCTCTCTTGCCGAGCCATGATTTATTTACCCAACAGCAGTGTGTAACATTTACTTGTCTTATACTGCGACATTAATTTCAAAGTAAGTGTTGCTGCAGAAAAAAAATGATTGATTTTATCTTTATTCAAAATGTGCTGCTCACCTCCTTTAATGAATCGAGGTAACTGGAGACTGATTGTACAATTGTTTGTTTAATATTAATTAAAGACTTTCATTTGTATTGTTTCTTGACATGGAAATATGTTCATGGCCACTCACAGAAGTATAATCAGATTAAAATTCCCCAATGAGTTAAGGATTTGGATGGTGCAAAACAAACGTGTAAGTTTTGCATAAATGAAAGACATTGAATGAGAGTAAATTTAAGGCAGAAAGAGTCCAAACAGTGAATTATTCTGCTTAAGATCCAGACATGAAGACAGAACAAGTGATGTGCAAGACACCAGACCTAATGGGAAGTAGTTCCTGGAGGATAGTGGGGCTCATGTGATTACAAAGCTAAGAAAGAACAAAAAATGGCTTGAATGCAACGGTGAGATGAAAAGGAATGTAATGACCACATAGTTTTCAATAAAGTTAGATTTTTAACATAGAGGGTGGAAGATGAGTGGTTCACCAAGGGAATCGTTGGGTTAGTTGGATGTCGTGGTGACACTAAAATAGATTCAGCAGAACATGGCCTAAGAAAGAGGCACAGGCCAACGACAATGATGTTACAGAAGTGTGAGTAAAGTGTTTTGGCGAGGGAGAGCAGTGAGTTTGAGCTCTAATCAGTAACAGGTAGGTGGCAATTAATGATCATGGTTTAACTGGAGGAAAATGGAACGGTTTCCGCCAAGCCAGCTAGCTGTGCAATGGTACTGGAGTGGTATATGGGGCATCAGTGATGTACATGTGAAACTGGTCATATCGGGGAATGTTGTTGCTAGCTGACTACATGAAGATACGGAGTAGAAGAATGAAGAGTGAGCACTGGTAGTGTGAACAGAGAAGAATACAGTGATAGTAATGCAGGGATGAGAACCATATAACCATATAACATATAACCATATAACAATTATAGCACGGAAACAGGCCATCTCGGCCCTTCTAGTCCGTGCCGAACACTTATTCTCACCTAGTCCTATCAACCTTCACTCAGACCATAACCCTCCATTCCTTTCCCATCCATATACCTATCCAATTTATTTTTAAATGATAAAATCGAACCTGCCTCCACCACTTCCACTGGAAGCTCATTCCACACAGCTACCACTCTCTGAGAAAATAAGTTTCCCCTCATGCCCCTAAACTTCTGTCCCTTAATTCTCAAATCATGTCTTCTTGTTTGAATCTTCCCTACTCTCAATGGAAAAAGCTTATCCACGTCAACTCTCTCCATCCCTCTCATCATTTTAAAGACCTCTATCAAGTCCCCCCTTAACCTTCTGCGCTCCAAAGAATAAAGACCTAACTTGTTTAACCTTTCTCTGTAACTTAGTTGCTGAAACCTAGGTTTACTCTTAGAACCCATTTTAAACAATGGAACCCTTTGCAGTCATCTTTTATCTGTGTTTGGATTGGGATGAGTGGACCAGGCCCACTGAGCAGGAAGGTTGTGGTGGTATTTCGGAGGGCATTGCAATTAATCATGTCAAAGCTGTTGAATGTCCAAGGGAGACAAGGAAAGAGAAAGATTTGAATGATGATTAAGAATGTAAATATTATGGGGTCTGTTTCATTGCTGTTGATGTGAGTAGAAAATATCAAAATTAAAGTCATGGATGAATTGGTATAAGTAGACCAACAGAGGGAAAGCCTACAGAACAATTGAACTGCACTTTAGAAATTGGCAATCACATTTTTTGACATTATCATAAGATGACAAGCCAACCATCATTTTCATTAAATTTAAAAATAAAATTCTTTCAAGAACATGATTCTATGCTTGAATCAAACTGACATCTTTGGTGCTGTAACCATTCAATTATTCAAAGTTAGACTTGTCTCCAATTTCCCACTCCTTACACCGTGAGCATGAATTCAGTTGTGTTGGGCATAGAATCATTGTCATACAGCGTGGAAACAATCCTTTCATCCCAACTCATCCATGTTGACCAAATTTTATTCTGCCTAATTCTGTTCCAAGAACTGATGAACTTAAGAACTTATAATGGTATCACAAGAAGGGTTATTGCCTTGATGAAAGTCACATTTTCTATCGAAATACATGTCATTTGATTTGAAATAAAATTATTACCTATACAGAGCAGCTTGAATTGCTAGTGGTTTCAAATCAGTTAATTGTAGATTTTGCAACATCGGTAATTTTTTTTATAACCATGTCGACCTACAGAGGGAAATCAGACAACCCGATGCACAAGCCAATGCAAACCTGCCTTATTTCAAGCACATTATTCCATCCAAAGGATGGGCATACCTTGTGATGGAAGAAAATGCTTGTTAGGTGCACGACTGGGAATTATTTAATTGCTTGTACAATCAGCAAAAGAAGCATGCTGCAATTGCTAGTCACGAACATGAAAGATATCGAACATCAAAATTGCCTTGTTTTCATGGGGCTGATTTTAAGATTCACTCACATGATTGCATTTCCACTGAATGTTTCAGACATGAACTCTTGGTCTGTCCTCCTCTGATGGCAACATCTGAACAATAATCCTGTTACCTATTTTGGGAATCTCACAATCTTTATTTTCCCTGTTTATTCAGATTTGAGATATGGGTGTAGCTGGCTGCCAGATTAAAATTTATTACCAGGCTCTAATTGTTCTTGAATCGAATTGCAACCCAATACAAATACCAATCCATATCACAGGAAGGTCAGGAGTCAACCACACCACTGTGCCTCCAGGCTCGCATGTAAAGCAGCCCAGACAAGGAACGAAAATGTGTTCTTCCAAAGAACATTCACAGACAGATACATTTTTGTAAATGTTTGGTAGTTTTATAGTCACCATTACTGTTTGTCATTTTGTATTTTCTATTTATTTAATTGCTATCATTTAAATTTCTGAGCTGCTGTGGTAGAATTTAAGTTCATGTTTTCAGACTTTTCCCATTGGTACTAGCCACAATGGTAGTATTGAGGTAAGTTAACCACAATGCTTCTATCTGCAAAATATTATTTTTCTTGGGAGCGATGAGGTAGGTGACTGCTTTATTAATCTATGGTGTATAACCAGTAATGTGTTACATTGGCCAAGTGCTGCCAACACCATTCAACTCACAAATTGAACTACCGTAAGAATATATTTGGACCCCAAGTATTAATTTATTAGCCAGTAACCCTATCCCATCTCTCTTCAAATTACTGCTCCACTCATTGCAAACAATCCGTCTGCATACTTACCATTCATGTTTAAAAGCGTTGAACAAGCTAAATCTCAGTAATCATATTTGTGAATAAACTTTTACACTATTTAATTCAAGATAGGTTTTGTAATCAGGCCCCTAATAGGACATTACTTGTACTGTGAATTATTAAACACATCACCATTTAGCAACTGTGTGATTCATTTTATTGGAATTATTACTTTGTGACAGGTACTTTATCAAAATAAGTCACGAGAACAAAGCTTAACCTACAACAAAGCCAAAGCACTTTCAGGTACACAATACATGAAGTATTTTCAATTTATTCATATTCACGACCTGGGCATTATTGACAAGGTGAGCATTCTTAATTGCCCTTAAGAAGATTGTGATGAGCCGCTACTATTTCGGTGAAGGTCATAGAGACTTACAGCGTGGAAATATGCCTTTTTGCTACTGAGTACATCAACTATAAAGCACCCATCTGCACTAATTCTCCATTAACCCTATTTAATGCCCCTCATGCATCTATTCCTCATCTTCTTGCCTGAACGTCAACATGTTTTTGTTGAAATTTGTAAAGCAACGAAGAATGTTGGTTTCTAATAAATACCAATGTTTTAATGATTCTTACCTCTATAACAATGCTCAATTTTGTTTCCGCTTTCCAATTCGGGAGGAATCTGTTCTTGAAACATGAGACAACCTTTCTTATCAACAGATAAAAAAGGAGCATCTGTGTATTTCTAAATTTCATTTTGCTTGATGTATGCATTTGCATTGTTTTCTTTTTATCTCTGTATTTCTCTGCGCCTCTTGTGATTCTAATTATCAGCTTCTTTTCATCTTCGATGATTTCTTCCTCCATCCCAGTTCACTTCTCAACTCTCTTAGCCTTGCTATCTTCTTTGATTTCAAATTGAACTTCTGCATTGCATTATCTATTTCCACAAGGCTTGACTTTCTTCTTTCTATTTTCACAGCTCATAATTCCGTAGAAGGTATGGTTTATTCTGCAAATACAAGTGTCCCAATGCATGAAAGGGTACAGAATAAAAAAGGGGACAGAATAAAGAAAGATCTTAGTTTAGTTTAGTTTATTATTTGCATGAGTATCGAGGTCCAGTGAAAAGCTATAAATAAGACAAGCATGATTAGAATCAAGTCGTCCACAGTGTACAGATACAGGATAAAGGGAATAACGTTTAGTGCAAGATAAAGTCCAGTAAAGTCCGATTAAAAATAGTTCAAGGTCCTCCAATGAGGTAGATGGTAGGACAGGATCACTCTCTACATAGAAACATAGAAACATAGAAAATAGGTGCAGGAGGAGGCCATTCGGCCCTTCGAGCCAGCACCCCCATTCATTGTGATCATGGCTGATCGTCCCCTATCAATAACCCGTGCCTGCCTTCGCCCCATATCCATTGACTACATTAGCCCCTATAGCTCTATCTAACTCTCTCTTAAATCCATCCAGTGACGGCCTCCACTGCCCTCTGTGGCAGGGAATTCCATAAATTCACAAATCTCTGGGTGAAAATGTTTTTTCTCACCTCAGTCTTAAATTACCTCCCCTTTATTCTAAGACTGTGGCCCCTGGTTCTGGACTCGCCCAACATTGGGAAAAATTTTCGTGCATCTAGCTTGTCCAGTCCTTTTATAATTTTATATGTTTCTATAAGTTCCGCCCTCATCCTTCTAAACTCCAGTGAATACAAGCCTAGTCTTTTCAATCTTTCCTCATATGACAGTCCCGCCATCCCAGGGATCAATCTCGTGAACCTACGCGGCACTGCCTCAATCGCAAGGATGTCCTTCCTCAAATTAGGAGACCAAAACTGTACACAATACTCCAGATGTTGTCTCACCAGAGCCCTATACAACTGCAGAAGAACCCCTTTACTCCTATACTGAAATCCTCTTGTTATGAAAGCCAACATTCCATTAGCTTTCTTCACTGCCTGCTGTACCTGTAAGCCAACTTTTAGTGACTGGTGTACAAGGACGCCCAGGTCTCGCTGCACCTCCCCCTTACCTAACCTAACCCCATTGAGATAATAATCTGCCCCCTTGTTTTTGCCGCCAAAGTGGATAACCTCACATTTATCTATATTATACTGCATCTGCCACGCATCTGCCCACTCACTCAAACTGTCCAGGTCACCCTGCAACCTCCTAACATCCTCTTCACAGTTCACACTGCCACCCAGCTTTGTGTCATCCGCAAACTTGTTAGTGTTGCTCCTAATTCCGTCTTCCAAATCATTAATATATATGGTAAACTGTTGCGGCCCCAACACCGAGCCTTGCGGCACTCCACTCGCCACTGCCTGCCATTCTGAAAAGGACCCGTTGACTCCTACTCTTTGCTTCCGGTCTACCAACCAATTTTCTGTCCATGTCAACACCCTACCCCCAATACCATGTGCTCTAATTTTAGTCACCAGTCTCCTGTGCGGGACGTTATCAAAGGCTTTCTGAAAGTCTAGATACACTACATCCACTGGCACCCCTTCATCCATTTTACTCGTCACATCCTCAACAAATTCCAGAAGATTAGTCAAGCATGATTTCCCTTTCATAAATCCATGTTGACTTGGACTAATCCTTTTACTGCTATCCAAATGCCCCATTATTACCTCTTTAATAATTGACTCCAGCATCTTTCCCACCACCGAAGTCAGGCTAACTGGTCTGTAAATTCCCGTTTTCTCTCTCGCTCCTTTCTTGAAAAGTGGGATAACATTAGCTATCCTCCAATCCACAGGAATTGATCCTGAATCTATTGAACATTGGAAAATGATCACCAATGCATCCACTATTTCTAGAGCCACCTCCCTGAGGACCCTGGGATGCAGACCATCAGGCCCAGGGGATTTATCATCCTTCAGTCCCATTAGCCTACCCAATACTATTTCTCGCCTAATGAAAATTTATTTCAGTTCCTCTACCCTCCAGTACATCTGGGAGATTATTTGTGTCTTCCTTAGTGAAGACAGATCCAAAGTAGCTATTCAACTCTTCTGCCATTTCCTCGTTGCCCATAATAATTTCACCCGTGTCTGCCTTCAAGGGACCCACATTTGACTTTGCTACTCTTTTTCCCTTAACATATCTAAAGAAGCTTTTACTGTCCTTCTTTATATTCCTGACCAGCTTCCCCTCATACTTCATCTTTTCAGCCCGTATTGCCCGTTTTGTTTCCTTCTGTTGCCCTATGAAAGTTTCCCAATCCTCTTGCTTCCGGCTACTGTTTGCTGTGTTATACATCTTTTCTTTTAGTTTTATTCTATCCCTAACTTCTCTTGTCAGCCACCTACTCCCCTTAGAATCTTTCTTCGTTTTTTGGAATGAAATGATCCTGCGTCTCCCGGATTATGCCCAGAAATTCCTGCCATTGCTGTTCCACCGTCATTCCTGCTAGGATCCCTTTACAGTCTCCTTTGGCCAGCTCCCCTCTCATACCTTCATTGTCCCCTTTGTTCAATTGCATCACTGCCACTTCCGATTTAATGTTCTCCTTCTCAAATTGCAGATTAAAACTAATCATATTATGATCACTACCTCCAAGCGGTTCCTTTACCTTGCGTTCTCTTATCATATCTGGTTCATTGGACAACACTAAATCCAGAATTGCCTTTTCTCTGGTCGGCTCCATTACAAGAATCTCCAATAAAGTAAAGTAAAGTAAATGTATTTATATAGCACTTTTCAATCAATTTCAATCAAAGAAGCCAAAGTGCTTTACAGAGAAAATTATCCATATAAATAATAAAAAGAGGTAGAAAAAAAAAGACACAACACACTATAAGAGATTCAACACGAACCTCCCCCCACAGCAGAATCTACACTCTCCACTGTGAGGGAAGGCACCAAAATGTCCAGTCCTCCTCCTCCTCCTAGTCCACCCGAGGCCGGGGCCAGTTTGAGGCCACCGCAGCCAGTCGCCGCAACCCGCCGGGAAGCTGGAACACCGGCATCGGGTGGAAAAGTCCTCAGCGGCCTTGAAGTGTCTGGAGCGGACGCTCCTTCCCCGGAGACTGCGACGCCCGTGGTCTTCTGGCCGCGCTGGTTGGAGCTTCGACTCCGCGGTGTTTCTGATCCAGCGCCGCCCGCCCGCAGTGGGACGCCCTCAAACCGCAGACCGCAGACCACAGACCGCAGACCGCGGCTGCTCGATGTTGGTGGTCGGCAGTCACAGCACTCCGGAGCAGCGACCAGGCAAGGCATCGCCCGCTCCTTGTTGGTGTCCCAGCGCTGTGCCGCTGAAGCTGTGGTCCCGGCAGGAACGCCGCTCCAGCCCGATGGAAGGGCGCATGGGGATATCGGAGATGCGATTTGGAGGAAAACCACATCTCCGACCAGGTCTGGGGTTAAAACAGTCCCCCCCCCCCCCCCCATCCCCCACATAGAAAGAATAGACTCCAAAAAAAAATGTTTTGACAATAAAAGAGTTAGAGGACGGACTGCAGGCAGGCACCCATACAAACGGCGCCCACTCCTGCACATCCGCCATCTTGAATATATCACTCTAGTTGGTGATAGGATGGCTGTTGCCTGATAGCATCTGGGGAGAAACTATCCCCGAACCCTATTACTGAAAGGCTGATTTCTCTTTGTCTCTTCCTCTTTGGTTTGTTATCTTGATCCTTTCTCTCTGTGGTGGTGAATCTTGTCTATTTTATTAAAAATGTACATATTGCCATGTTTCGTTATGCCACAGAAGGAGGCATCTCTGTCCATCAAGTATATATCACCTTATAGAGTAATCCTATTTGCCTACTAATTTTCTGTTAATTATTCTCCTCATATTTTCATCAGTTCCACCATCCTCCAAGACAAGGGACATTTAATCTACTCACTGCCTTTGTTAACATCATCACCTCATCTGTTTTCAATATGAGGCCTTCTGCAATAGGGCATCTGAAATGTCTTCCTTCTTCCTGGCACACATTTCCTCAATTTTTGCACGTTCACTCTGATTCCCTCTACCCCCACAACCCCCCCCCCCACTTCTCCACAATCCCGAAGCAGCCTAGTCTCCACATCCAATATCTCATCCTTTACCATTTCTGCAGCTCCAGTAAGACCAGTCAGATATTCCCCTCCTACCTCTTTCTGCTCTCTTACAGGGACTCTTTGCTACTCTCTGATCCGCTCAACGCCCCCCCCCCTCCCCCTTCCATTACACTTTCTCCTGAAACTGTAGTTGTAATAATTGTCCCATCACCTCCTCTCTCATCACCATCCAAGTACCTAAATGGCCCTTCCAAGTGAGGCATAGATTTGCCTACACCCCTTTCAACCCAGCCTACAGCATTTGGTGCTTGCAATATGGCCTCCTCTGCATTGGAAAAACCATGCATAGATAGGCAACTGTTTTCCATCTATGCCCTGTTTGTAACAACCATTGTGAAGCCTCCACTGCATATCATTTCAACTCTCCTTCCCACTCCCACATCTACCTGAATGTCCTCAGTCTTCTCCATTGCTACGATGAGACCAAACTCAAATTGGAAGATCAACATCTTCAACATCATCCACTAACAACCCTATGGTATGAACATTGTATTTTTCCATCTCAGGTAACTCAAACCCTCTGTGTTTTTCTTCCACACACACACCCACCTGTCCTATTTTTCTTCTTCACTTTTCCCATATACCCTTCTCGTCCATCAGCCCATCACCCCCCCTTCCTCATTTAATTCCACATCATCTAGCAGTCTTTGCCCCATCCCTCCCATTATACGTTTGTTTAATCTTTCATTGTATCCATCAGTCCAGTTGGTGAGTACCATCCCAAAAATCAACTATACCTATTGCCTCCGGATATGCCGCTTGATTTGCTGAGTTCTTACAGTGTTCTGTTTTGTTCTGGATTCCAGCATCTGCAGTTCCTTTTGTTTTCAGTCTCTCATCCGTGGGGGAAACCTACTTGGTCACAATAAGAACTGCAAGCTCCACAAAACAGCATCAGAGGTTAGAATTGAAGTTGACGCACTGGAGCTGTGAGGCAGTACTTCTATGTGCTACACCATTGCATGCATAGCTATGCTCAACGTCTTTAAGTACCTTCATAGATTCGTAGAGTCATACACATCGGCCAACATGTCCCAGCTACACTAGTCCTACCTGGCTGCACTTAGCCCGTATCAGTCCAAACTTGTCCTATCCATGTACCAGTCTGACAGTTTCTTAACATCTTCAGTCTAACAGTTTATTTTACATCTTCTCAGCTCTGTATGCTTTAGGTGTAATAGACGTACTATTACCAAACAAAGTTCTCAAGATTTCAGCACAGTTCCAAGTATATGAAGTGCGGCACGGTGGCGCAGCGGTAGGGTTGCTGTCTTACAGCGAATGCAGCGCCAGAGACCCAGGTTCAATCCTGACTACAGGTGCTGTCTGTACGGAGTTTGTACGTTTACCCCGTGACCTGCGTGGGTTTTCCCCAAGATCTTCAGTTTCCTCCCACACTCAAAAGACGTACAGGTTTGTAGGTTAATTGGCTTGGTAAATGTAAAAAATGTCCCTAGTGTGTGTAGGATAGTGTTAATATGCGGGGATCGCTGGACTGCGCAGACACGGTGGGCCGAAGAGCCTGTTTCCGTGCTGTATCTCTAAACTAAACTAAAAGTGTTAAACCAGGGCATAAGTATCCACTGGGTGGAAGGTAAATGATGGCATGACATTAATTGAAGAGCGGGGGAGTTGTATTAGGGTCATAACCATCATCTATTCCTTATCCAGCACTACTTAATTAATGTGCTTGTCCGCTTATGGCTCTTTGCAGAATCTTCTCGCATACAAATTAGCAGCCATACTGACCTACATTATAACTGACGCTATGGCATTATTAGTCGTGAAATACTTTGAAATATTTGTGAAATTTAAAAGCAACTATGAAAAATTAAATTCATTCTGTTTCAACAAGGCAAAACTTTGGCATCACTTCATCACTGCTCCTGACTCGTTATTACTCACTCCAACATATAAATTAGACTTAACACTACGCTGTGGCTTTTCAGTGAAAATAATTAAAATAATTAATAATTATGAGTTGCATGGTACGTGAATAGGCTGAAACAATAAATCTACCAGAGCACTTGTGTTTGTGGGGCATGGCTCCATTCACGTCCATCAAATACAACCTGTTACTATAGGAGCTGATTGTGGCATAACTTTCGATAGACACAAAAAGCATCTTCAGACCCTTCATCAGACTCGACCCGAAACGTCACCTATTCCTTTTCTCCAGAGATGCTACCTGACCCGTTGAGTTACTCCAGCTTGTTGTGTCCATCTTCGGTTTAAACCAGCATCTGCAGTTTCTTCCTACATGTGATATAACTTGGCTGTGTTTCCCATGGTTTGAAACTTTGTTTCAGTCCTATTCAGTTGCCCTCCATTCCGATTTTTGTTCTGACTTTTCGATATTGTTTGCATTCATGTTCTCAACTAAAACATTATCAACTTTCTTTCCAATTCCCATTTCCATTCCTTCTTCATTTTGAAGTGGTCTATCTGTCTGAGTCCTCCCATTGCTCTTGTATATTCTATCTCCATATCTGGCAAGGACTCTGCTTCCTTCTGCCAGTTTACTCATGTCTTGCACCTGTGCTGATGGTTCCAACTTTTTTTTTCACAGTGCTTCCAAAATCACTTCCTCATTCCTAATGCAAGGATTTCACTCACCTGTGATGGGTGGGGACTGTGAACTGTGTCCTCTTCCTTTCTGGCCTTTTGATTTCATTTCTTCCTCTTTCAGAACCTTTACTGACCAACCTCCACATTCACCAGGGACTCCTCCCCTATTTCCTTAACCTCCAGCTTCCTCCTTGTGAATGGAGGTCTTAGGTTCCCATTGTGTTCCTTGTTTATGTTAGGAACTAAATCCTGCTTCCAGTACGCATTTACTTTTTCTTTCGAAAGAAAAACACATAATGCAGGAGTAACCCAGCAGGTCAGGCAGCATCACTGGAGAATATGAATAGGTGACGTTTCGGGTCAGGACTCATCTTCAGACTGATTGCAGGCGGGGCGAGAGAGAAAGCAGGAAGAGAGGAGGGGCAGGAAAAGCATTGCCAGTAATAGGTGATCACAGGTGACATCTTTTTTTTTTTGATGGGTAGATTGTTGGACAAAGGCTAGATAAGTAAAAACAGGTGTGAGAAACAGCTTTTGTATGCTTAAGCTTCACAATCCACAAAACCTTATCTGTTTGGTTTGCATCTGTTTTTCATTTCTGGCTTGTCCAAAAATCCACCTAACCAAAAAACCTCACCTGTGTTCATCTATATTGGCCATGCTTTGTCCTACCACTCGGTTCTATGTCAACAATCCAATTCAGGTCCAAACATCTCATTCCGGTTGGGCAATTGGTTATCAGAGTATATCTTTTTTTAATTTATCACCTCCCCAATTGGTAACATCTCAAGTATTGGCCCTGTCAGCCGGGTACAGAGGAATTTTGATTGATTGTTCCTGATAATAACCCTGGATGATCAGCTCACAGAAGGATTCTTCATGGTTCTGATTATGGCATGGTTAGGCTTCAACAGGTATTTCTCTCTCTTAGTCGAGGCTTTTGTTATCTCTACTGAGATGGAATTGAGCCATTGAGCTAATGAGGACATGGCTATTACCAGAGACGTCTTCAGAATCGACATAATGTCTCATCTCATAGAAACATTGAAACATAGAAATTAGGTGCAGGAGTAGGCCATTCAGCCCATCGAGCCTGCACCGCCATTCAATATGATCATGGCTGATCATCCAACTCAGTATCCCGTACCTGCCTTCTCTCCATACCCTCTGATCCCTTTAGCCACAAGGGCCACATCTAACTCCCTCTTAAATATAGCCAATGAACTGGCCTCGACTACCCTCTGTGGCAGAGAGTTCCAGAGATTCACCACTCACTGTGTGAACAAAGTTCTTCTCATCTCGGTTTTAAAGGATTTCCCCCTTATCCTTAAGCTGTGGCCCCTTGTCCTGGACTTCCCCAACATCGGGAGCAATCTTCCTGCATCTAGCCTGTCCAACCCCTTAAGAATTTTGTACGTTTCTATAAGATCCCCTCTCAATCTCCTAAATTCTAGAGAGTATAAACCAAGTCTATCCAGTCTTTCTTCATAAGACAGTCCTGACATCCCAGGAATCAGTCTGGTGAACCTTCTCTGCACTCCCTCTATGGCAATAATGTCCTTCCTCAGATTTGGAGACCAAAACTGTACGCAATACTCCAGGTGTGGTCTCACCAAGATCCTGTGCAACTGCAGTAGAACCTCCCTGCTCCTATACTCAAATGAAAGCTAATATACCATTCGCTTTCTTCACTGCCTGCTGCACCTGCATGCCTACTTTCAATGACTGGTGTACCATGACACCCAGGTCTCGCTGCATCTCCCCTTTTCCTAGTCGGCCACCAATTAGATAATAGTCTGCTTTCCTGTTTTTGCCACCAAAATGGATAACCTCCACCAAAATGGATAACTCATCACAGTTACAACACAGTTGCAGATATGGTATGTCCATTTTCACTATCTTAATTACCAGATTGGCTTTTCAGAACAATTTGTCACTCAAAATATTAAGATCAATTAATGCCTTCTCCTTTTTTGCTGAAATCTGTTATCAATGTCCTTGCATGTACTCCTTTAACATTCTCAGAAAACTATACATGCCGTTAACCACCCATGTGTTTGGCCACTTCTGGATTTTTGTTCAGGTTATATTACACTATTTATTGTTTTACTTCGGAGTCACGTGAGTGACTACGTGAAGAAGGCCGTCCCCACGTGTGCGTGTCATTACGCCTGTCGTGTTGCGCAATGACCGACTGGTGGGCGCGTTGCTGCTTTCCAGCGGTAAGTTTAAACCTAAAGGTAAGTTTAAAACTTAATTTCTAGGGTTTGTGTTTTGTGTTGCAATCCAGACGGGCCGTGGGGTGACCTTTAGGACCGCGGGGAGCCCAGTCACGGACAGCAGGGAATCCCGGTCACGACCTCAGGAAAGCCAGGCCACGGGCCGTGGGGAACCCGCTACGGATACCGCGGAAGTGCGGGAAGCGGCCGGCGATCAAAATTCGCCTTTTTCGAGTCACTGGCAGCAGAGCCAGCGGCTACAGACTTGGTGCTGGCAGTGAGCACCTTGGCTACCCCGCAGGGGAGAAAAAAGCTACTAAAGGTCTGTCAGGGTCCTGGATGAGTTGGGCCAGGAGGACTCTTCTCCTTCTATGGGCAGTGTGATTGGAAAATTGACCCATCTGGAGTACCTATTCGAGAGGTTGCTCCAAAGAGATATGCTCCAAAAACAAAGGGAGCTATCTGAGCCCGGGTATTATGGAGAACCCGTGGCAGCGGCACTTGTGTCAGGGCTGCTTGATGCCTCCCTCTCTGAGGAGGGGAGCGTAAGAGGCCAGTTTTATACTGTCAGATGCAGGTATGCTCAGAGGCCTGCAGCAGCACCTGTTCTCAGGGCTGCCTACGAATCTCCCTCTTTGTGGAGGGGAGTGTGAGTGGTCAGTATGTAACTGACTTCAAATTCAAAGTATGTCCGTGGAACATACTGGAGCACATGCATATGGCTCTAAGGAAATACGCGCATACGAAAGGGTTACTGCTGTGGGCAGAAAACCCGGAAGGGGCCAGAGTTTCCCCTCACGCTACAAGTGCCGGCAGTGAACAGCGCTATCAGGGGTGACATTGGAGGAAATGAAACCAGCCGCCGAATCTTCTCTTCAGGTAAGACTTATCCAACAGGTATACCTGGATGAGGAAGCTAAAGCTGTCGGGCTGATTAAGGTACCAACAATGAACAAAGCTTCATCGTATCGGCGACGACACACCCCACGCCTCATGGTCAGTAAGCAGTTCACTGAAGCTGGTGGCAGCTTGAAAGCTGCACAGAGGCCAAAGTCAAAGCCGGTCTCAGGAAATGGAATCCACATACACTACCATTCCTACTCTCCAATCAGGGATGGGAATAGAACCCACATCAGGAGCCGTTGGGCTTACCATAGACCACCGGTAACCATGGAGGTAGATGGGTCTGGTTCTTCCGAAACATGCGGTAAGTAGACCATTTACAAGTTGGTAATATTTACAATTGGTTTTTGTACAAATGATAATGATAGTATGAGATTGGGATGTTATTGCACAGTACAAGGGTACCAAGCTTGGCTTGGATTTGGGGCCAGAGTTGTCTTTCGAGGCAGGCTCAGTGTTATGGCCAGGATTGCCTTATGGAGCAAGCTCGGAAATATGGCCAGAGTTGTCTTTCGAGGCAGGCTCAGTGTTATGGCCCAGGATTGCCTTACGGAACAAGCTCGGAATTATGGCCAGAGTTGTCTTTCGAGGCAGGCTCAGTATTACGGCCAGAATTGCCTTCCAAGACAAGCTCGGGAATTGGCCAGAGTTGTCTTTCGATGCAGGCTCAGAATTATGGGCGGAGTAGCCTTTCAAGGCAGGCCCAGCATTATGGCCAGAGTTGTCTTTCAAGGCAGCCTCAGTATTATGGTCAGGATCACCTCTCGAGACAGGCTCAGGAATCTGGCCAGAGTTGTGATTTAAGGCAGGCACGGAATTATGGCAGGCGTTGCCTGTTTTATTGTAAAAGATGGAGGATGTCGGCTCATAGTTGATTTAAACTCACATTTGCAACATAGATTTTCAGTATATGGTACTTCGTTACTGTCTAACAAACTGATTTCTTTAAAGATCTTTATGGCATGCATCGATTTCAAAGATGCATACTATTTCAGGTCCCATTCACAGGGATCCCAGAAGTCGTTTGGAATTTATCTGGATGGGGCATGATAACAGTTAATGCATTGTAAATGGGCTAATTTCAGCTCCCAGCTCATCTACCAATTTACTGGGACTGCTCGGAGCTCAAAAAACACTTGTTATGCCTTAGCTGGACGAGATTCTTAATGCTGCGTTTTGCTAAAATCAACTGTTTTTCAACCGCAACTAGATTTGAGAGATTGAGGTAAATTTAAGTTGATACCAACTACAGCTATTGTTTTCCGTTGTACCTTTAACTATTATTTATCTGTGACTCTGCTCTGGGGCAAGAGATTGGAATCAATAGAAGCCTGTAACAACCTTGTTATCAAGCAGTCTTCTATTTATTAAGTGTAATTGGCATTTAACAGCTGTGCAATTGGGCCTTTGCATTATCAGAACTTACAATGTGCAAATTTGTAATCTCTTAAGTGCCAGTTAACTCATTGTTACAGACCTATGCTATTACCAGCTGAAGCCATCAGGGTCACTATGGTGAATGAACAATATTCAGCATTGCTCCAGTAGTTTTGGTCAATAATCTTCAGTTGTATTTACAGACTAATGCTAGTGCTTAAAGATGGAAAATAACGAATGCCATCTCTAGTTATGGAGGGATGGGATTTGCATGAATTACCAATTCTTCAGTTATTGGTATCAACTACCTATAGACACTAGGTGCATACTATGGGTTAAAAGGTTTGTTGTGCGGATATGCATGATCTGCATGCTCAATTCCAGGTTGATACACTGTGGTGGTGGCTTATGTTGGTCACATGGGTGCAATCAAGTCAAAGTATCCTGTCATAATTTACCCAACTTTATTTGGCACTGGTGTATCATCACATAAATCAATGACAACACAGAATGGATGTTGCATCACTAGTATTTTATGACATTATGCCTCGATGGAACACCAAATATCGATATGTTTGCATCCAGGCTCATTCACCAGGTTGTAAAGACATGGGGCATCACAGTGGCAAGAGATACATTCTTGCTACACGATGGAGGAATGTTCTTTTGTGGCATTGCTCCATTTTACCTCATCAGTCGGGTCTTGCAATGATTCAGCAAGATCCCGCTTTAGGGTTTTTCGTACTGTCTGACTGGCCTATGTAGCCTTGGTTTCCCGCAAATGTTGGGAATTATAGTAGAACCTTATATGGGTTTTCTAAACATAAATCTTGCTGGTTCAGCCTGGGACTCGGGGAACCAGCCTCTGTATGATTAATCAATTCATTGCCTTACAGAATCTGAGAAGACAGCTCATGCGGCTTGGGTTGTCAGACCAATCCATGTCTGTGCTCACTGCAGAGTGCAGGGATGGCACCAAAAATAGCAGTACATTTCCTCTTCCAGAGATGGGAAGCGTTCTGCTTAAGTGTTATGTTACATATAATACGGCACGGACACCGACGTCTTAAGAGTTCATTTTCTATGGGCCCTTGACAATAAATTAAGTTATAGTCCCATTAACTGTGCTTAACGTGCTTTCTCATCATATATGCTGCAGCGAGCGGGACCCAGCTCTGTCGGGTCTTGCCCTCTGATTCTAGTTTATTAAGGATATCTTTACACATGTTCTCCCAGACCCAAGTACACGGAGTATGGGATATTGACATTGTGTTGACACTGCTTCGCCAGGGGGCTCCAGCTATACCCCTACCTTGGGCTCGGGGCTCATAAGGTATACCATTGGTGCTGTTCTCAGCACAACGGGTCCAGTCATTACATAAATTGCGACTGGACAGGATGGTTATACCTACATATAATATTTCATGTTTACGATTTATTTATGCAGGGTAGCCCAGGGGTGTCAGGTTTCAAACTAGTTCTCATGGCATACCCCATGCACCTTCGGTTATGTGTGGTCACACGTTTACAACATTACGTCAAGGTCACCTAGAGCCTTAGAGGCTCTCATAATACCTATGTAGTTAGTTAGTAATAACTTCATAAGAAGGTATCAGTTTAGACTACCTCCAGGTGGTTAAAACGGGGTTCTGACTCATACAGGAGTAGATACTAATTTCTAATCTCACTCCACCAGGGCTGCTACTACATCAGCAGCAAGGATTATGTACGGTCCTCTGGACCACATCCTGCCGACTGCAGGATGGTCTAACGTACGAGGTTTCCAAACATTTTATTTTAACCCATTGCCAGACCAGGGGTATTTGCCAACTCTATTTTAGGTTCTATTTCATAGTTTTCCCCCTCGGATGAGAGGGGTTACTTTTATTATTGTTATTTGTTCATTTATCAGCATCAGCATGTTTTAAATCTATGTCATGTCTGTATGCATTATGAATGTTTCCTTTATCTGTGGTCAACTCATGCAGTTGTGCTTGTGTGGACTCGTTTTCCACGGCATGAAATCACAGAGCTTCAAAATCTTCACGTAGTCACTCACGTGACTCCGAAGTAAAATAGTAAGATTAAACGAGAACTTACCAGTTTGAAGTTTGATCGTTATTTTATGAGGATTTACGATGAGGGATTACGTGCCCTCCGCTCCCGGCCCTCGTAACATAACGATCTTTCTGTAAGTTCTAGTCAACTCTAATCTGTGTTATCTGTGATTTCACACCGCTGCTTTGAAGATTGACGCGCACGCGTGGGGACGGCCTTCTTCACGTAATCCCTCATTGTAACTCCTCATAAAATAACGATCAAACTTCAAACTGGTAAGTTCTCGTTTAATCTTACTATTCTATTCCATGCTGGCTGTTTTAACTCTCTGACAAATAAAGCCCAGATATGGATTGGGTGATTGCTTTACTGAATGACTTCATTCAGCAGACAGCAATGATTCTCAGCTTCTCCTTGGAGGTCTTGGAGGGGAGGATGCTCTTCAAACTGCGGAGCATCTGGGACCATGCAGCTCACCCCCTCCATGACACACTAGTAAACCTGAGGAGTACCGTCTGCAACAGATTGGTCCCACTAAGATGCAGTAGAGAATGCCACAGGTGATCCTTCTTCCCTTTGGCTATAGACAATAGGTGCAGGAGTGTGCCATTCCGCCCTTCGAGCCAGCACTGCCATTCAATGTGATCATGGTTGATCATCCCAAATCAGTACCCCGTTCCTGCCTTCTCCCCATATCCGCTGACTCTGCTATCTTTAAGAGCCTTATCTAGCTCTTTCTTGAAAGTATCCAGAGAACCGGACTCCACCTTCCTCTGAGGCAGAGAATTCCACAGACACACAACTCTCTATGTGAAAAAGTGTTTCCTCATCTCCTTTCTAAATGGCTTACCCCTTATTTTTAAACTGTGGCCCCTGGTTCTGGACTCCCCCAACATCGGGAATATGTTTCCTGCCTCTTGCATGTCCAAACCCTTAATAATCTTATATGTTTCAATAAGATATTCTCTCATCCTTCTAAATTCCAGAGTATACAAGCCAAGCCGCTCCATTCTCTCAGCATATGACAGTCCCGCCATCCCGGGAATTAACCTTGTAAACCTACGCTGCACTCCCTCAATAGCAAGAATGTCCTTCCTCAAATTAGAGGACCAAAACTGCACACAATGCTCCAGGTTTGGTCTCAGTAGGGCCCTGTACAACTGCAGAAGGACCTTGTTGTTCCTATACTCAACTCCTCTTGTTATGAAGGCCAACATCCCATTCACTTTCTTCACTGCCTGCTGTACCTGCATGCTTACTTTCATTGACTGATGAACAAGGACCCCCCAGGTCCCGTTGTACTTCCACTTTTCCCAACTTGACACCATTTAAATAATAATCTGCCTTCCTGTTTTTGCTACCAAAGTGGATAACCTCACATTTATCCACATTAAACTGCATCTACCATGCATCTGCCCAACCTGTCCGTCACCCTGCATTCTCATAGCATCCTCCCCACAGTTCACACTGCTACCCAGCTTTGTGTCACCTGCACTATCAAAGTACAACTCCTCTCCCTTCTGCCATGGGTTAGACTGACTCCCCTCCATCCCCCCCCCCCCCCCAATTTTTGCACATCCTCAATCCTTTCCACTCATCACTTTAATTTCATGTTTCATGTATCTTGTGTTTTATGACTGTTGGCAGATCAATTTCCCTCATGGGATAAATAATGTTCTATCGTATTGTATCGCATTGTATTTGTCACATTAATTCACTGCTTCGTTCTCACTTTGAACTCTGTCCTCCTGTGTTCTCATGAAAATTGAAGTACAACATCCCATCGTTCAATGTGTTACTCAATGAGTTACTGGTTTTGTGTTCTCATGCCCGCATTGCTCTTCTGGCCCTAAACTAGTACTCAACCAAACCTCTGTAGCCTCTATCATAATTGTACCTAAACTCATTTATCCATCACCATGTTGGTTATCTATGGCTTTTGGGTCACTACAGATTCGTTTTGAGATCTCTCATCCTTGTTTTTAGTGGCCCTCATGATCTCCTCCCATCCTGAGTCGTCTATCAACCTCCTTTGGTCCAATAGTCCTCCAGGAAGCAATAGTGCCACGTGAAGCATTTATTTTCATTAATCAACCTACTACACCTAAATTTAGGTCACACTCAGTAAAATGTTCTTTGTAAACATTTTTTGCTTCCACTGTACTGTTAACCACTGTGAAACTTTTGGATTTTTATTCTAACTTCTCTGTTTGGACAATGTCAAATATTGGCTGCTTGTGCACACTCCTTGGGAAAGTGAATATGTTAAAGGTGATCTTTAAATCCAGTATTGTTTTGAGCAGTATTTTGTAGCTTAATTTAGTTACAGATTATATAAATGGCGTTAAGGTTAATATTATATGTTCCATCCTGTCGATTGCAGATAGATATAGGAAAAAAAATGCTGCTAAATTAATTCCATTGAGACTGAAGGCTACAATGACTTTCAGAACTAAAAATAAAATGATAATAATCACAGGAGATGATGGTAGGTCAACATGAACGCTTGGATTTTTCAGAATTCCAGATTCCTATCAGATATCTCATTAGTGACAAAAAACTGAGCCTAATTCTGATACTCTTAATATCAGATTGTTGGTTATTATTCATTAGCTTTTCCATCTCTCTTCTTCCTTTGCTATACTATAGTTGAAGTAGCGTGGTGGTGAAATCAGTCACTCAAAATTCTTTACTTTGCGCTCACTTACAGATTAAGGCAGCAAATTATGGAATTACTTAATTGTTATATTCATTCCTTAAAAATACGTGTTTGATCCATTTCTGTCAAACCATTGTTCAACAGTTAATTTGAGGCACAAAGTGCAACCTTTGCATCAATTATACCAAAACAACATCCCTGCTAATGCACTGGCAAAAGCCCATTGCAAGGTTTGTATACTGTCATTAGCACTCAATCCTGCTCAAGAATATGAAAATAAAATGTCAGCATTTAAAAAAATTGATATGACGAGTCCACCTTTTATTGCGTCTGGTTTAATGTTTTTTATGAAGTACTGACATATGAGGCACTGCTACATTGGTTAATATTTCTACTTCGAATACATAGATTATCTTTCATGTCACAAAATAATATTATGGGCTTTCTAGAACATATTTCTGCCATTTACAAGACGGCTTTGCAGAGGGAGCAGAAGACATTTACCAGAATGCTGTCCCAAATTAAAATAAATTAGTTATAGGAGAGGTTGGACCAGGTTGGACCCTCTAATAGATTGTTTTCTAGGCTGCGACACGATAGGAGTATATTAGAAAAAAAATGGCGGTGCCTTGCTCGGCTGCGGCTGCGGCTGCACTGGCTCCCGATAGCAATAGAATTTTAACAGTAAATAACTTACTTGGTCCGGAGAGTTTGATGGTCACTGTTTAGTGTGACGGGGTGCAGGTGGTGTGTGACTGTCAGTTCGTGTTGGAACTGCATACATCCAGCAGTTCAGCGGTCGTGGATCCAGCCACTCTGGATACTCTATGGAGTCTCGGACTGCTGCGTCGGCTGGAACCAGTGGCCTACGAAACTGCGGAGTCTCCTACCAGCACTGGTCGAACTCAGAGGAGACTGTGCAACAGGAAGCAGAAGAGTGGCACTCGGGGGGGGGGGGGGGGAGGGGGCTAACGGCGAAACTAAATGCAAACCCCTGCAGAACACCGCTTCCATCTATTCTGCTCGCTAACATCCGCTCCTTGGAGAGTAAGTTGGACTACCTGAGGCTGGAATTGGTAACTAAATGGGAGGTGAGAGATTGCTGGGCCCTGATCTAAACAGAGACGTGGTTAAACTCCTCTGTTCCCGACGGCGCTATTAGCGTGGAGGGGCTAACAACATTCCGGTCAGACAGGAGCTGCGCTGTCAGTGGGAAATCAAGGGGTGGTGGTGTGTGCATTTACACTAATAACAGCTGGTGTAATAATGCCACAGTGGTCTCAAATCATTGCTCCCCAGACATTGAGTTTTTTACAATAAAATGCAGACCCTTCTATCTGCTCAGGGAATTTACTATCATAACCATCACAGCTGTGTACACCCCCCCCCCCCCCCCAGTGCAAACACTAAGGAGGCCCTGAATGCTCTTTATCGCTCCATCAGTGACTTGCAAACTACACACCCAGATGGTGCTTTCATTGTTGCTGGGGATTTTAACAAGGCCAACATGAAGACAGTTCTCCCACATTACTACCAGCTGTGGACTTTGCAACCAGGGGAGTGAACACACATTAGACCTAGCCTATACAAACATCAAGAAGGCATTCAAGGCAGTCCCCCGCCCTCACCTTGGCTCCTCAGACCATATCTCTGTGATGCTAATTCCTGCATACAGGTCCCTGCTTACCAGAGAAAAACCTACTGTGAAGCAGGTTAGGGTCTGGCCAGAGGGAGCTATGACAGCATTACAGGACTGCTTTGAGTGCATGGACTGGGACATGTTCAAGAAGGCTGCAACTGACAATCAACACACCAACCTGGAGGAGTATGCTGTGTCTGTGTCTGCTTACATGGAAAAGTGCATAGAGGATGTCTGTGTCACCAAGACCATCACTCTATGGGCCAACCAGAAACCCTGGATGACCCCTGAGGTACGTTGAATGCTGAGAGCACGAAATGCCGCATTCAAATCTGGTGACTTGGTGGCACTCAGATCCGCAAGAGCCAACCTGAACCGAGTCATTAGGCTAGCAAAGCGTGCCCATGGTCAGAAAATCCAGAGCTTCTTTCATGACCCCATGAACACCAGACACATGTGGCAGGGAATCCAAACCATCACGGACTATAAGACTGCTCCACCACCCTGTGAAGACAACATAAACGTCCTCAATGAACTCAATAAATATTTTGGACGGTTCGAGGCATTCAACAACACACCTGCGAGGAAAGGTATTCCTCACTATGATGAACAGGCACTCAGTCTTGATACAGTGGATGTCCGGAGGACCCTAAAAGGAGTGAACACACGGAAGGCGGCAGGCCCCGATAACATACCAGGCCGGGTGCTCAGGGAATGTGCTGATCAGCTGGCACATGTCCTTACTGATATCTTCCACACCTCGCTGAACCAAGCTGTTGTCCCATCGTGTTTCAAGACTGCCACCATCATACCAGTGCCAAAAAAATCTGCAATAACATGTTTCAATGATTACCTACTGTGGCACTCACTCCCATAATGATGAAGTGCTTCGAGAGGCTGGTCAAGGACCATATTACCTCTAGACTCCCCTCCACACTTGACCCATTCCAGTTTGCTTACAGGCCAAACTGCTCCACAGAGGACGCCATATCCTCCGTACTCCACCTGAGCCGGGCACATCTAGAGGAGAAGAACACACATGTGCGAATGCTGTTCGTGGACCAGTTCAGCATTCAATATAATCATCCCTCAGCACTTGGTAAGCAAATTGGGTTCATTGGGCCTCAGCACCCCCTTGTGTAACTGGCTACTGGACTTCCTCACTGACAGACCCCAGTCAGTGCGGGTTGGAAACAACACCTCCAACATCATCTCTCTGAGCACCTGTTCCCCTGAGTCCACTGCTGTTTACATAGAAACATAGAAAATAGGTGCAGGAGTAGGCCATTCGGCCCTTCGAGCTTGCACCGCCATTCAATATGATCATGGCTGATCATCCAACTCAGTATCCTGTACCTGCCTTCTCTCCATACCCCCTGATCCCTTTACCCACAAGGGCCACATCTAACTCCCTCTTAAATATAGCCAATGAACTGGCCTCGACTACCTTCTGTGGCAGAGAGTTCCAGAGATTCACCACTCTCTGTGTGAAAAATGTTTTTCTCATCTCGGTCCTAAAGGATTTCCCCTTAATCCTTAAACTGATTGATTAATCCTTAGCCTGATGACCCACGACTGTTGAGCCAGGTTTAGTACAAACGACATCATGAAGTACGCAGATAACACAACAGTGGTGGGCCTTATCCGGGACGACAATGAACTGGCTTACAGGGAGGAGATGAAACAACTGGTGGACTGGTCCAACACGAACAATCTGATCCTGAATGTTGTCAAAACAAAGGAGGTCATCGTTGACTTCAGGAGAAACCGGCACAGTCACACACCAATACACATTAATGACATCGATGTGGAGTTGGTCAGTAGCACTAAGTTCCTGGGGGTGCAGATCACGAACAGTCTGACCTGGTCACAAAACATCGCATCACTAGTTAAGAGAGCGCAGCAGCGTTTGCACTTTCTGCGCCGGATGAGAAGAGCTCACCTCCCCCATCCCGTCCTCACCACTTTCTACAGGGGCACCATACAGAGCATTTTGACCAGCTGCATCTCAAGTTCAAGTTCAAGTGAGTTTATTGTCATGTGTCCCTGATAGGACAATGAAATTCTTGCTTTGATTCAGCACACAGAACATAGTAGGCATTTACTACAAAACAGATCAGTGTGTCCATATACCATTATATAAATATATACACACATGAATAAATAAACTGATGAAGTGCAAATAACAGATAATGAGTTATTAATGATCAGAGTTTTGTCCGAGCCAGGTTTAATAGCCTGATGGCTGTGGGGAAGTAGCTATTCCTGAACCTGGTTGTTGCAGTCTTCAGGCTCCTGTACCTTCTACCTGAAGGAAGCAGGGAGATGAGTGTGTGGCCAGGATGGTGTGGGTCTTTGATGATATTGCCAGCCTTTTTGAGGCAGCGACTGCGATAAATGCCCTCGATGGAATGAAGGTCAGAGCCGATGATGGACTGGGCAGTGTTTACTACTTTTTGTAGTCTTTTCCTCTCCAGGGCGCTCAAGTTGCCGAACCAAGCCATGATGCAACTGGTCAGCATGCTCTCCACTGTGCACCTGTAGAAGTTAGAGAGAGTCCTCCTTGACAAATCTCTGTCTGGTTTGGGGACTGCTAGGCCTCCGACTGGAAGTCCGTGCAGAGAGTGATGAGGATGGCTGGAAAAATCATCGGGACTTCTCTTCCTTCAATGCGGGACATTGCGTGCAACCGTTGCTTGTCCAAGGCCAACAGCATTATAAAAGACCCCACACATCTCCATCATGGACTGTTCACTCTGCTGCCCTCGGGCAAAAGGTATCGCAGTATAAGGAGCAGAACAGCCAGGTTTTGCAACAGCTTCTTCCCCCGATCCATCAGACTCTTAAATTCCATATAATGTGCCGCCACTATTATCTATTTTATCTTGTTATCTATTTTATCCTTTTGTTATTTTATGTTGCACGGTGAGCCAGATGCAACGAAATTTCGTTCAGACTTGCATTTGTTGGTGTATTTTTGAATGACAATAAAGTCTTTGATTGATTGATTGATTGATATTATGAGAGGTACAGATAGGGTAGACCTTTTTTTAAGGAGGGTGGTAATGTCAAAGACTAGAATGTGTAGCTTTAAGATGAGAGGGGCACAGTCTAAAATAGTCATGCAGGGCAAGATGTTTTCCACAGAGAGTGGTGGGTGCCTGGAATGCGTTGCCATGGGTGGTGGTGGCATTTAAGAGGCATTTATATAGGCACATGACATGCAGGGAATGGAGGAATATGAGTCACAAGCAGACAGAAGAGATTAGTTTAACTTGGCATGTTTGGCATGGATATTGAAGGCCAACGGCCCTGTTCCTATTCTGTACTGTTCTATGTCCTATGTTCTAAAGCAAATCTACGTGTCTCACCAGAGGAAATGCGGAGGAACTTAACCCTTTAATCAACACTTATGGTTGCAAGCTGAATACATTAATTTAGCAGTGTTCAAAATAACGGAAGCTCTTTAAATCAGGCAAAGAATACTTATTTTTCTAGCAAATTGCATCTCTGAAATGTCAGCTCTGCCTTGGTGGGTAAAAACTTTTTTTAGCTGACATTCAGCACATTGATGACTTCTGTGATGTGGAGCATAATTAAGAGACATTGTTGCTGAAGCTACACAGTTGATTCCTGTTGTGACAGGCTCAACTCATAGATCCACTGAGTTTCTTGTGTTTAGAACATGGCCGTCCGAAGGGGGGGAGGGTGCGTTGGGTGCGGTCGCACCCCCCTTTTTTCTAGAATAAAACAAATCCAAAAGACATTAATGAAAGATTTGCCCAATTTTATCAAAACTTATACACATCCAAAACATTAACAGAAAGCCGAAAAATTACAAACTTTCTGGACAACTGTAAACTTCCAACACATATCCGCTGGAACAAGAGGAATTAGGAGCACAGATTTCAATTAAAGTAATAGAAGAGACAATCAAATCACTGAAGAACGGTAAAACACCAGGACCAGACGGGTTCAGTAACGAATTATGTAAAGGATTTTACGAGGTAATTTCCCCACGTTTACACAATCTTTATACATACGCATTTAAAGAACAGGCATTACCACAAACACTAGCTGAATCAACTATCACACTTTTGCCCCAAAAAGATAAAGATCTAGAAGACCCGGGATCATAAAGAGCAATCGCCCTGCTAAATACAGATCAGAAAATACTAACAGACATTTATACCCAACAGACATTCGTTTAATAATTTGAGACGCCTTTTTAATATAATGTACTCATACAGAACTAAAGAAGAAGACTTATCAATCATTTCATTAGTTGCAGAAAAAGCATTTGACCAAGTAGAATGGAAGTACCTTTTCACAGTACTGCAAATATTTTAGATGGGAGAGAATTTTATTTCATGGATAAAATTATTATATGATAGGCCGACCGCCAGAATACTGACCTACCACATACTGTCCACTTACGTCGCTAACATATGATAGCAGGCAGCCTTGGAAGCCTTACCCCACTACTCAAACCTCACGTCAAAAACCTTGCTGTGATATTTGACTCAGCACTGAAATTTGACAAACAATTCAATGCCTTGGAAAAAGCTAGCTTCTTTCAGCTTCGGACGATAGCTAAAATAAAACAATTCCTCCAGTTTGATGACCTCGAAAAGATCATCCACACATTTATCTCCTCCTGCCTAGATTACTGCAACTCCTTTTACACTGGCATCAGCCAATCTTCCCTGTCCCGCCTGCAACTGGTCCAAAACGCCGCAGCGAGACTCCTGACGGGCACCCAAAAAAGGGACCACATCACCCCGATCCTGGCCTCTCTCCACTAGCTCCCTGTGCGGTTCCGTATAAATTTCAAGATCCTCCTCTATGTCTACAAAGCCCTCAATGGGCTTGCCCCCACCTACATTAAAAGTCTTCTCACCCACCACACCACCTCCAGGTCCCTCAGATCAGCCGACTTGGGGTTACTGAACATCCCGCCGTCTTGGCATAAGCTCAGGGGCGACCGCGCCTTTGCGGTTGCAGCTCCTAGACTGTGGAACAGCATCCCCCTTCCCATCAGAACTTCCCCCTCCATCGACTCCTTTAAGTCAAGACTAAAAACGTATCTATACTCCCAAGCCTTTCTTGACATCCTCTGAGCGAGGGCTATATGTATACTATACTATTATACTATTATATTATACTATTCTTATAACAAATGTAACGCACTTTGGCCAACGAGAGTTGTTTTTTAAATGTGCTATATAAATAAATGTGACTTGACTTGACTTTCTCCGAAATTTCTGCTATCCAGGGGCAATAGACAGGGATGTGCATTATCACCCCTGTTATTTGCCCTTGTGATTGAACCCTTAGCGGAAAGTATAAGAGTACATCCGAACATTCACGGCTATAATACTAAACAGTCCAATAATAAAATATCATTATATGCAGATCATGTATTATTATATATCTCCAATTCCCAAGTTAGCATTCCAAATATAATGAATCTTATAGAGGAATTCGGTACCTTTTCAGGATATAAAATAAACTGGAACAAAAGTGAAATTATGGCAATAAAACCTCAAGAGCCGACACACCTTTTAAAATTCCCTTTCAGAAGTGCTACGGAAAAATTTAAATATCTGGGTGTTCAGGTAACCAGAAAATATACTTCTTTATTCAACGCAAATTTCCCGCCTTTAGTTACTAAATTAAACGCTCTTATTCAATTCTAGAAAACACTTCCGATGCCTCTAATAGGCAGAATAAATGCTATAAAAATGATCTTCCTCCCACAAATTCTCTATTTATTTCAATCAATACCGATATACCTACCTAAAATTTTTTTTTTAAATCTTGATTCTCGGATTACAAACTTTATCTGGGATTATAAAACACATAGAATTCATAAACGACATCTATGCAAACCCAAAGAAACGGGCGGATTGGCTCTCCCCAATTTCTTATACTATTATTGGGCAACGAATATTAAAAATGTAATTTATTGGCTGGATAACGCATGCCAACAGGTAGACTGGTTAATAATGGAGAGAGAGGATTGCTCGCCTTTTAATATAGGTGTGATTCTTCTCTCCCCAACAAAGTTGAAGAACACAATATATGATAAAAATCCGATTATTCACAGCACTTTACGAATCTGGAGACAAGTAAAATCAACTTTAAACGAAGAAATTTATCTCTTCTTTCACCAATAGCAAATAACCCTTTGTTTAAGCCATCTATTATAGATAAAACGTTTACTTATTGGGAAAGACTTGGAATTAAAAAACTTGGAGATCTCTACGAGATGGGAAATCTTCTGTCATTTCAGAAATTACAGTCAAAATACAATCTGAAAGGTAATCAATATTTTAGATATCTTCAAATTTGAGATTATTTGAAAACATATACCCATGACTATCAAACTCTGCTGCCAGATATATTAGATGAAGGTATGAATAAAAACTCCGTCAAACAATCTAACATCATACTTGAATAATACCCTTCTAAATATAGAAATTCCATCGCCTGACGCAATTAGAAGAGACTGGGAAGAGGAACTAGGCCTAAAATTTCCAAAGACAGATGGGAAAACAATCTTTTATATATACACAATTGTTCGATTAATGTTAGACACATTTTAATCCAATTTAAAACACTGCACAGACTCTACTACTCAAAGACTAAACTGAATACGATTTTTTCAAATGTATCTCCTATTTGTGACAAATGTCTCCTTCAAGAAGCAACTATAACACATTCCTTTGCCTCTTGCATAAAACTACATAATTTTTGGAAAGGAATTTTTGAAATGTTCTCAAAAACATTAAAAACAAAACTGGACCCCCATACGGAACTGATTATTTTCAGAACATCAGAAGCCTGCCCTGAGCTATCAATATTTCAAAGACGTTTCCTTAATTATGGCCTGATAACGGCGAAAAAATGAATACTTAAATTTTGGAAAAATACATCTGCCGCTATTGTTAAAATGTGGATTACAAACATGTCTGAGACGCCACATCTTGAAAATATGAGACTTGTCTTAGCAGGAAAACCAGAGCAATTTTCGAAGACATGGATTCCATTCATTGATTCATTACAAGGATTGTATGGTGCAACACAACTTTGGAATTAAACCGACTTACGGGTTGGGTGATGGGTGGGGAGAGATATGAAGCAGGTATATCATCACTTTTTGTTTTTGTTTCTGTTTTTGTCTTTTTATTTCTTTAGGTTTTTCTTATTTCTTTTACTTACTCACTCATCGACTACTCCTATTTGGTAGTCTAGGGGTTCTATTCTTACACATTCACTTTCTCTTTCATTTTCTCTCTTTCTTGCTTTTTCGCTCTTCTTCTATTTCATCTTAGCTAAATAATCCCCCACGCTCTCCCCTCACAATTTTACCTACTCCAACCGACACGCACTAATTCCCCTGCCTCAATCCATCCATTCCGCACCAATTGCCTTCTCAACCCCCCGCCATCTATCCATCCTGCTCTGATTCACCCACCTCCCCCCCCCCCCCCCCCGAACCTACTGCGCTGGAAATGTCTTCAGAGCGGACATTGACTATGTTTGATAACGGAATGCAATCAAATGGGTTTTAATTCCCAATGCTAATATTTGATTTAATCCATAAAGATGGATTATTAAATTGTGAACACGTGAGACATTAAAACTGCAGTGTTCGATTGTCACAGCTACCGTTGACACGTTATTACGGAATTCATTTTAACAGCAAATCAATGCTCTTAATATGGAGTATCAGTACTGTAGTTATTTATTGAGCAACATTCACAACTATACGTTGGATTTATCCAGGTATTACTTCTACAGTTGGTCATATACATCACGAATTTGGTCAGGAGATATTTCAGTTGAATATTCCAAAATCCAGGGGCGACAGGGAGTCACCGTGCATCACTACGCATCACGCAGCGTCACCACCCGACCATGACGTGACAACCTCTTTTCAGGCTGTCGCCGAAAATGTAACCCAAGTGGGACAGGCTTTTCACTCTGCGAAACTTGAGGGCAAGGCTTTCGAAGGCGGCGTCGGCGGCAAACTACTCCCTGGCCAGGTTCTCGATCACCTCGGGCTCGAGTCCGCAGTGCTCGAAGAAACTGTCCAAGCCCGAGCAGGCTCGGGAGAAGCGGCAACTGAGGTCGGAGTGCGAGTGCCGTAATCCACCTTCATCAACCGGCCGCCTGAGCGGCTCCTTGGGATGACCTGTTGCTGATTCTCATGGAGCTGCTTGCGTGGTTACTTGTGCACACTGGGATGCTGCTGGTGTGGTGACTGGTGCTTCCTGGGGAGCGGCTGGAGTGGTTAGTTTGGCACCCTTGGGTGCTGCTGGTGTAGTTACTTATGCACCCTGGGGTGTTGCTGGCGAGGCTGCTGTTTCTCCCTGGAGTGCTGCTGGTGTGGTTACTTGTGCACCCTGGGGTGCTGTACCCTCTGCTAATTCTCCCCCTTCCGACGTTGCTGCTCCTGTTGCCAGCCCCTGCTGCTTGTCGCCATGGCCGCTAGAGCCGGGCAGCAGCCACAGGACCAGGCTGCTACTGCCCTTGAAACTGCGGGCGCTGCTGGTGGCCGCCACTCCCCGCATGAACTCGCACTTCTGCCGGTACATGACCAGCGAGTCAGGCCTGAGCTGCCTCTTGGAGCTGGAACGAAGCACAATGTCAGGCGGGAGCACCAGCTGCCCACTCTGCTGGAGGCCAGGTAAGTCTTCGTGTTGCTGCTGGTCCCGCTGCTGCTGCCTTCCTCAGGGGCAGAGCTGCCCAAACCATTGGGCTCCACTTTGCACCCTCGCCGTCTGGCTCTTCAAGTACTTGGCCTTGTCGGCAGCCAGTCTCACCACGGTGCTCTGCCGACCCCGCCTGTTCCCCTCCATTTGACTGCGGAGGTAGCTGGGACATTTGGTCATGAGCCTGAGCGACAGAGAGACGCTCGCCTCGGGCGGCATGCTTGCAGTGGGTGTGATCTCGCTCGGCATCTTACTTTGATCCAGCCAACGTGGACAAACACTTTTTCTCATCCACGAAGAAGCAAAGACCCGGACTTCCATGCAATCACCTGTCTGCAGTCACCTTAATCCACATTCACTATGACTTTGCCCATAACTTGGACAAAGTCGTGACTTGGTTTGTGCAATTACATTCTTGGATCACTACCCAGGAATTCCATGAGCAATGACAGGTTGTCTGCATTTGCCTTAATGTACATTCATTATGACTTTCCCCATGACTTGGACAAAGAGGTAACTAGGTTTGCACAGTTACATTCTCAGAAAATGGAACTGGAAAATGTGATTTATGGCTAAGTAGCAATATATGCTGGTCTGCCAAGAGTGTTGTCAAAGTCTATGAGAGGAACACTGAACTGTCTGCCAATCCCCTCACACTTTGGGAGCCCAAACAGGGCACTGCAAGAAGAGGTAGAAGTCGGGCTACCTACATCAGTGTACTAGCTGTGGAATGACACAGGCCTTGGACAGCTTTAACAAACTGAACACTGCCATTAAAGATAAAGTCACACTTCGGGAGACCAAACGTGGCACTGCAAGAAGAGGTAGAACCTACATCAGTGGTAGTAAGGGTAAATGGCAATGTACATCCAGGAGCACCTGAATGATTATGCAGCATGATGCCAGCATGTTTGATTGTTTGGTAAACTATATGATGAATTGCGAAATTTATGTATATTATTATATATTTTTATGTTATGGAATCAAAATCAAGAATTATAAATTCACATTTCAAAAATGGTTTCACAATTCAGTAGTACTGATTTTCAGTATTCCATAATGATATTTGAGAATACATGAGGTTGCATGCAAAACACTGATTTTCAAAAATCCAGTTTCTGTGTAGTACGTTCCATTGTATTTAAGTGAGAAATACCGATTTCCCCAACAGAATACGGATTTTCAGCCATCAAAATACGGAAATGCTCGGTGAAACTTGGCAGCTCTGCAATTATTCATCTTGACTCCACCAAAATTATTTCTGAAATATTGGTCATAAATTTGGTGCAAAAATGCTCCAAAATAAG
>CM075977.1:187362426-187739541 GCA_038087875.1 Malacoraja senta
GCCCTTAAGGATCTGGAGATATCTGTATATGTGGAGAACATCCATATTTCCAACTTGATCAAAAACATGAACCCAGTCTTGCACTGCACAATAAACATGACCTAAACATTCTAAGCAGATTCTTGCTATTGAGGGAGGGCAGCTTAAGATCACAAGGTTAATTCCCAGAATGGCGGGACTGTCATATGTTGATAGAACATATAGGAGCCCTTAAGCTTAAGTCAGTATTATTATCCTGTCTGATATTTTTAGTTTTAGTTTTTATCCGCCTGTACTTTTGTAGGTGGGATTTGATACGTAGTAGGGGTGTGTTCTTTTGTTAGAGGAGTCTGGCGCAGACTCTCAGATTATAAGTTTCAGTTGGTGTCGGAGAATAAGGGGAAATAGTTTTCTACCATGATCACGACACACGCATGTTACGAGACGACATACCTTTATAAGAAGAAGCTTTTATGTTATTTATATGATGTGAATGGAACAGCGATTAAGAACGGAAAGTTAAAAGTTATTTCTTTGTTTATATTACTTCAATAAAAAAGCAATTGTAAATATAAGTACCATAAGTTTCATCATAATCCAAATTCAATGTTATCAACAAAGGACACTTTGAACTAAATATATGCAAATTCACTGCTGGATTTGCTCTATAAATTTCCTCAGGCAAAGTAATCAATAATTATAGACAGGGGAATAAATGCATCTAAATAAGTGAATCAGACAGAAGATATTTACCAGAATCCACCGATTTAAGGGGCTGTCTCACTTGGGCGACCTAATTGGCGAGTTTAGGAGTGTTTGAAAAAATGTCATGTTGAAGACCTACTTCGACTATGTAGAAGACCTCCTTTGACCTCCTTCGACTATGTTGAAGACTAGCTTCGACTAGCTACGACTAGCTACGACTAACATCGGGAAAATTGGACATCGAATAGTGGAGAGTGAAGAGGACCTCCTTCGATCTCCTTCGATCTCCTTCGACCTCCCTTCGACCTCCCTTCGACTATGATGAAGATTATCTACGACTAACTTTAACTACCTTTGACTACCCTCGAATACCTACGATTAACATGCCGACCTACTACACTTACTACGACTAAACCTACGAGTAAAAAGTATCGATTTTTCCATGGGGCCTTTTTTTACTCGCGGGCATTTTTTAATATATTGAAAACTATGCGCGACCTAGCTGAGGCCTCGAGTATGCGGAGACCACTCTCGAGCATGAAGGAGAGTTACGAAGACCTCCTACGACCTCGTGTTGACCATACTGCGAGTATGAATCGAGGGCAAACTCGCCAGAACTCGCGGATTAGGTCGCCCAAGTGGGACAGGCCCTTTAGAAACCCAGGGCTGAATTTTAATATGTAGGAGTGTTTAGATTTGGGAACTAGTGAAGGGTTAATTTACAGCTGGCTGGAAGTTGGTTTTAAGGCAACCTTTGGTCCAACAACTTAGGCTGCCTGCAGGAAACCCCTCAGGAGTGTGAAGTTGGCAATTTTCTATGGCACTCACTCATCAATACTAATTTATACATTTTATTTTGAGTTTAACATTGGGAATGCAGATAACCTCATCCTCTATTCCCAATATTCCGTCCGCATTTGGTGTATTGTGAGCAAATGTGGGCACCATATCTGAGGAAGGATGTGCTGGCCCTGGAGAGTGTCCAGAGAAGGTTTACAAGAATGATCCCAGGAATAAATGGGTTAACTTATAATGAGCGTTTGACGGCACTGGGCCAGTACTCACTGGAGTTTAGAAGAATGAGGGGGGTAACTCATTGAAATGTACCGAATAGTGAAAGGCTTGGATAGAGTGGATGTGGAGATGATGTTTCCACTAATGGGAGAGTCTAGGTCATGGACTCAGAATTAAAGGAAGTTCCTTTAGGAAGGAGATGAAAAATAATTTATTTAGTCAGAGGGTGGTGAATCTGTGGAATTCTTTGCCACAGAAGGCTGTGGAGGTCAAGTCAATAGATATTTTTAAAGCAGAGATAGATAGTTTCTTAATTAGTATGGGTGTCGGGGTTATAGGGAGAAGGCAGGAGAATGGGGTTAGGAGGGAGAGATAGGTCAGCAATGATTTAATGGTGGAGTAGACGATGGGCCGAATGCCTAATTCTACTCCTATCACATGACCTAGTATCCCAAATAATTGCAGTTTTTGAACATTATCTCCTGTTTTGAGAACTGGTCTTCTATAAAGGAGATGAAATTGTATATTCTAGACACTTGTTCAATTACTATTGGGGGCAGAAATTTCTGTAAAATGTCTTCTCAGGTCACCAAATAATATGGAGATAGAGTTAACTAAATAATATAGAGAAATAATGTTTCCATTAGTGGGGGAGCCTAGAACTAGATGTCATAGCCTCAGAATTATAGGACTTTCTTTTAGGAACGAGATGAGCAGGAATTTCTGTAGTCAGAGGGTGGTGAATCTGTGGAATTCTTTGCCACAGAAGGCTGTGGAGGTCGTCTGTGGATATTTTTAAGGCAGAGATAGATAGATTCTTGATTAGTATGGTGTCAGTGGTTATGGGAAGAAGGCAGGAGAATAGGGCTAGGAGGGAGAGATAGATCAGCCATTATTGAATGACTGAGTAGACTATGGACCGATTGGCCTAATTCTACTACTATTCCTTATGACCTTATGACCTTAACAGTAGGGTCAGATTGGTCAGGGTCAGGGTCTGTGGAAGATATGATACCATAGATGTAAGATATTTATACCACAACGTTTTGATTATTATTATCACTGGCAAAGTAATTGCAAATAATTGTTGGTTCCAGACATGCAAGTTCTTAAAAACTAAAGAATTAATGGATCTGATAGTGCTAGAAGGAATGCAGGAGAGATTCACCATTCTCTCTGGAAATGGTGAGGTTCAGTTACAGGTTAGGGTTGTTCTCACCAAAGCACACGAGCCTGAGGGGTAATTTTGTAGAGATTACTGAAATCATCAGAGCATTGATAGGGTAGATAGTCTGCTTTTTCTTGAGAGTGGGAGTCTAAAACAGGTTTAAGGTGAGAAGGAAAATATTTAAGAGACTAGAGAGGCACGTTTTTTTAACAGAGAGGATGACAGGTATATGGAACAAGCTACTCGAGCAGATGATAGAGGCTGGCATGATCACAATGTTTCAACTGCATTTGGACAGGTACTTGGATAGAAAATGAATAGGTGGATAGGGTTAAATGCAGGGACCATGGGCTGGGAGAGGATGGACACAGTTTATGGAGCTAGATCCATAAACCACCACAATTAGTGCTTGGATGCAATTCTGGAATGTAAATGGAACTTTTGGGCTTTTTTGCAGTTAATCTATTTAACAAAATTGTGTCTTTTTGGTTATTTAACAAATGTTGGTCTATTTAACAAAAATGTGTCTTTTTGCTTATTTGAACCAAACTTTCAGCAAATTCATCAGCTTTCAGTATTTGTAATGATTTGCCACTATTTTGAAAATGACAATAAAACCCCTGTCTCACTGTGCGAGCTGACCCACGAGGTACCCCGAGTTTAAAACAAATTTAACTCGTGGTAATCACGTACAATTAACGTAGCGGGAACGTCGGAACTCGTGGACGCAACTTAGCGACTCTTGCCGCTAACGGCAGGTACCCGTGAAACTTGTTAACTCTTGAAAAAGTTCAAACATGTTTAAACTTTTCCACGAGTGAAATGTACTCTTGAGGTTAAAATTTGAAACATTTAAACTCGTTGTAAGAATGTAGTTTAGAAACAATAATCAGGGACAGAAAGTGTTAAAGAAGGAACTGCAGATGCTGGAAAATCGAAGGTACACAAAAATGCTGGAGAAACTCAGCGGGTGCAGCAGCATCTATGGAGCGAAGGAATCGAAGGTACACAAAAATGCTGGAGAAACTTTGCTCCATAGATGCTGCTGCACCCGCTGAGTTTCTCCAGCATTTTTGTGTATCAGGGACAGAAATATCAGTTACTTGGATAAGTATGGATCAGTTAAGGAACACCAACATAGACTTTTTAAAGACAAATTCTGCTTAACAAAGTTAAGCAAGTTATTGATAAGGTGACAGAGTGGGTTGAAAAGAAAAAAATTGCTTGAAGTTTATATATTGATTTTGTATATTTGGGACTGAGCTCACAACCTTAAGACAAACCAGTATTGAGGAACAGCGTGAGAACATTTTATGACACTTGATTGCAGCCTAGTCTGAGGTTTGCCAGTCACGTCCAGAAGCCATCTCTACCAGTGCTGTTGAAGAAGACAGGGTTGTGTTCACCTCTCCTGCACCCCTGTTCCGTAGGACAACACCAACTCTTTCATTATGCGGATGTTAAAGGCTGGGTTTTATTCTCAAGCCATGATGCCAGATTCCCGATCTCTTTACTGAACTTTACTGAATCAAAGGGTTCTATAGGAGGTGCTGCCTCAAAAAGGCAGCCAGCATTGTCATGGACCCACACTACCCTGGCCATGCTCTCATTTCATTCCTGCTGAGCAGAAGGTATAAGAATCTGAAAACCATGACCTCCAGGTTCAAGAACAGCTTCTTCCCAACCACCATCGGGCTCTTGAACGCTACAAATGCTAACTAAACTATGAACTACAAACTGCCTTGGTTGCACTAAGGACTTTGGGATTTTTTCAATAATACTGGATTTTTTAAATATATATTTTCTTTGTTTAGTATATTATCTATGAGTATTGTGTTTACTGGCCTGTTATGCTGCTGCAAGTGGGAACTCTTTAACTCAGCGGGCAGGCAGCATCTCTGGAGAGAAGGAATGGGTGATGGGATGACATTTCCAAATTGGGGGGGGATGAGGGGGGGGGGGGTGGAGGAGAGAGGGTGGAGAGTGGAGGGAGAGGAGGGGGAGACAGATGGGGGTGTCTTCATTCACTGGCTGCGGTTGCCTGTCACTGAAACAGGTAGGTGAGATTTCACATCCACCTTGTGTTTGTGTCTCTCTCTCCCTCCCTCCCTCCCTCTCACACAGGCTGAGAGACTCTGCCTCTGTGAGTGTATGTCCCTTTCTCCCCCTCTCCCTGGGCTCTATACGCTCATTGTTTCCTATGAGAGACTTTGAAAAATAAGAATCACATTTCACACATTGATTTTATGACTTTTATTTCTTAACATGACCATAATCACAATCTTTTACCCGATGGGAAATAAGAACCCAAAGTGCAGTTTTAAAGTGCTAATGTTCCCGGGGATCATGAAATATTGTTACACAAATTCTGAGATGTAATAATTGATTAGTGATAATGCCAGTAATATTGCGAGTGTCAACAGTATGTCAACCTCACAATATTACTGGTATGATCACGAACCCGGAGACGACGGTGTCCCGGCTGGAGTTTTACAACTTGGCACAGATTCATATCATGATCCTACCACCCCCCCCCCCCCCAATCCCCCATAAACTCCGATGAGGCGGACATGGTATTGATATTGAGTTATTTTGTCACCTGAATGTTTGCGAGTTTTGAAATAAAGCCATACATAAGTGCAACACGTCGATATACATTGTTGCCTCAAGATTAACGGGAGAGGAACTTGGTACACTCGGGAGACAAACTTGGAACATCGCAGAAATGAGAAGTAAACGGCAAACTTAGACATACCCGTGGGAACTCGGTTAAACTCTTGATCATAAACTTGGAGTCTCGTACGCAACCACGAGTCTTTCACTCGGGGTCACTCGTGGGTCAACTCGCACAGTGAGACAGGGCTTTAACATTCACTGAACACTCAGAGAAGTTCACTGCGTCTACTTTATTTTGTGTCCCGCAAACCTCACTGCATGTCACAAACTTGTGTTTTAAAACCCAGAACAGCACATCATAGGAACAGGTCCTTTGGACCACAATTTCCATGCCAAACATGATGCCAAGTTCAATGAATCTCCACAACCTGTATATGATCCATATCCCTCCATTCCCTGCATATCTATGTGCCTATCTAAAAGCCTCTTAAATGCCACTATCATATTTGCCTCAACCACCACCACTGGCAGCACTTTCCAAACACCCACCACTCTCTGAGTTTGAAAAAAAAAAACTTGCCACAGCCATCTCCTTTAAACTTTGTATCTCTCACCTTAAAACTATGCTGTCTGGTCTTTGTCATTCCCACCCTGGGGGAAAAAAAGGTTTCTGACTGTCTATCCTAACTAAATCATAGTTTTATATATTTCCATCAGGAATCCCCTCACACCCCGAAGCCCTCTTGAGAAGCATTAATGGCATGATGTCAAATAAATGTAATTTACCAAGAGCATATGAACAAATCTCCTGTCAAAAACTCACACTCTTAGAGTAAGATACATGATTGATTGCTATGGTAGATTTTTAGTGGTATATAAAACAAGCACAGAATTTATTATTTTTAAGTAAACATTTGGATTTATTTTTAGTTATTATCAAAAAATTAAATATTGAAGACCCCTTTTCACAAAACATTTAATAAGGAGATCTGTTGTCTATTTTAAGCACTGACCTTCATTTGAAGTGATTGGTGATGGAGCAAAGTATAATTTAAATCATTCTGGTGATGTTCTAGTGTCCCAATGGCCTGCACTTCAGGGAGATCTTACCTGGATATGGTTCTGTTCCTACCTAGCTTTAGGAGAACATTGACCTGGGAGCACAGCAGAGTTAACGCAAGTTTCATCTTGGACCTTCCATCTTCTGCTGGGTGAACCCAATGGGTTGAGCAGCATCTGTGGAGGGAAATTGATAATCGGCATTTTAGCTCAGCACTCTTCATCTGGACCAAAGGAGTAAAGGAAGGTCCAAGATGACCCATGCTCCCAGGTCAATGTCCTTCTAAAGCTAGGTAGGAACAGGACAAATAATCCTTCCGGTAAGATCTCCCTGAAGTGCAGGTCATTGGAACACAAGACGATAGAAAGCCCAAAGTGGTGAGGAGGAAGAGTTGGGGCTGAGAGTTGGCAAGCAATAGGTTGTTCTCGGTGAGGAGTGGCGACTGGCAGATGGAATCAGGTTGGGGAGAGAATGTTGGAAATAGCGATAACATCTGGGAGATGTAGGTAGGGACAATAATGGTCTGCAGATGGTGGAATCTGGTAGGAAAGGAAGGTGATGAATGGAACCAAATAAGGGAGATAGGTTGCTGATATGGGATCAATGGTGGGAGGTAACCCAGTATGAGGAATGTGTTGGTGATGGATGGATGGAGTGGTTGGGGGAGGATAAAGGATATGGGTAATAGCAGGCTGTTAATGGGCATTTTCTTCTCCTGTTATAATCACGTTCTTATGGTGGGCAATAGCTGGCTGGGGCCATTTAAATTGCAAATTATGAAATTCCTTTCAATGTATTTTATTGATTGTCTACCATAACATATATTATTCTACTTTTCAAATTTACAGCCAACTTGTCTCCCATTGTTCAGATTGCTCCTTGCATAAACCTGGAACAAAAATAGTTTGTCCCATTTCATAATTTGCTATTTAAACAGCACCTCCCTCCCCTTTACCCTTTTGATTTCCTTCTTCAGTATGTTTGTATCCAAACTTCTTATCTCAACTTGGAATATATTTAACGTCTCAATCTCAACAGGGCTAGAGAACTTTAAAGATTTACAACCCTCAAAGAAGAAATTTTGCTTCAAAACTAGGCTCACTTGCTCTAGATTCCCCCACCAGACGAAACATTCCATCAGAGTCCTTCAGTTCCAACATGTATTTCAACATGTATTTCAACCTACTTAATTATTCCTTAATAGACATCCAAAGAATCAACCAAGTGAACCTTCACTGAACTGAATTTATGAATAAGGAGTAAGCCATTTAGAACAGAGACGAGGAAACACTTTTTCTCACAGAGAGTGGTAAGTCTGTTGAATTCTCTGCCTCAGAGGGCGGTGGAGGCAGGTTCTCTGGATGCTTTCAAGAGAGAGCTAGATAGGCCTCTTAAAAATAGCGGAGTCAGGGGATATGGGGAGAAGGCAGGAACAGGGTACTGATTGGGGATGATCAGCCATGATCATATTGAATGGCGGTGCTGGCTCGAAGGGCCGAATGGCCTACGCCTGCACCTATTGTCTATTGTTTATTGCTTCCAATGCAAGTATATCACTCCTTAAATATGAAGAATAAAACCATTCACCATCTCAGGATGTAGTCACTTAATGCCTTGTACTGTTGCAGCAAGATGTCTCTACTTTGTACTCCATTCCCCATTTTAACAGAGGCCAATATTCTGGATTTCTGCCCTTCTTACAAAATTGTTTATTGCACATTTCTCTGCATTATCCCTCAACTGCCAAATGTTTGCCTACTTGCTCTGCAGATTCTCTGTATCCTCCTCAGAACTAGCTACCGACCCACCACTACCTTTTCCCATAGCTTTGCAATGATGGTAAAGATATTTTGGACCCTTTCATCTGTCAGTAATATTGATAGTAAATAGTTGAGATCCCAGCATCTATTCCTATCATATCAAAAGTCACAATTTGATAGCTTTATAATGATGCATTTATTCTAGCTGTATTTTTTGTTACTCAGCCAATCTTCTGTTCATGCTAATATATTAGCCCAATCAAATGAGCTATTATTATGTGCGGTCACCTTTTACATGACATCTTATAATAGAGTAGTAGAGTCATGGAGTCATACAGCACGGAGACAGGTCCTTCGGCTCAACTCATCCATGCTGACCAAGATGCCCAATCTAAGAACATCCCATTTGCCTGCATTTGGCCTATATCCCTCTAATCCTTTCCTATTCATGTACCTGTCTAAATATCTCTTAAACATTGCGATAATATTTGCTTCAACTACCTCTTCTGGCAGCTCGTTCCATACACCCACAACCCTTTGTGTAAAAATGTTAGCCATCAGGATTCAATTAAATCTTTCCCCCCTCACCTTAAACCTATGTCCTCTGGTTCTCAATTTTCCTACTCTCGGCAAAAGACTCTGTGCATTTACCTGATCTATTCTTCTCATGATTTGGCGCACCTCTGTAGGATTACCCCTCATCATCCTGCGCTCCAACGAATAAAGTCCTAGCCTGCTCATTCTCTCCCTATAGCACAGAGCCCCTAGTCCTGGCAACATCCTTGTAAATCTTATCTGCACCCTTTCAAGCTTAACAACATCTTTCCTATAACATAATGACCAAAAATAAACACAATACTCCAAATGTGGCCTCACCAATCTCTTATGATGTCCTCCCAATTTCTATACTCAATACTCTGACTGACAATTTTGGCAGACACTCCGGTAGTTTTGCAGGATCTGTGTGGAGGGTACCTTCATAGAAGTTTATTTTTTAGATCTGTAAATCAGACAATAACATATACAAATAGCTACTTTAGAACTAGAATTACACAATTAGATACCAGGCTAAAGAAAAAAGCTTTTATTTAAAGATAGTCACAAAATCATTGATTTTTACATTGTGATTTAGAGTCATTTCGATCATCGGCATCTAAAATCTGAACAACATGAATTATATAGGTAGAAGGGATAAGGTGGCTGTAAATTTGAAGAGTAGAACAATATGTGAGGGTAGATAAATAATAACATAGTTTTAAAGGAATTTCATAATTTGCATAAATGATACATTTCCTAAAGGAGCATAAGCCACTATGGTAATATATGATCCAAAAGTAACTCATTCGAAGAGTTAAAATAGCAGTAGATTAAAGGAATATAATGTTGCCGTAGAGAGTAATAACATTAGGAACAAGGAGAATTTCATAAATCAGCAAAGCATGATCATATATTTGATGGAAAATAGAGAATGAGAGAAAACTAACAAAACAACATAAAAACAGACCATGAAAATATCTTTAGGTATACAAAAGGGAAGCAATAATTCAAGGAAATAGGTTCACATTAGAGACAGAACAAATTAATATGAGTTTAAAATGTCCAGAGACATTATGCTTTTGTCTTTTTGTATGTGTAGAAGCCCATAACATCCAGAAATAATGGACAAGAACTTAAAAATTAGAATTATTCAAAGGAGAAGAAAATGAAAGAGACAAAAAATAGCTAAATTGCCCGTAGCCTCCAACAGCCTGGCTATAGAGATAGTGGATGCATTAGTTTGAACTTAAGGTCATAAGTCATAAGTGATAGGAGCAGAATTAGGCCGTTTGGCCACATCAAGTCTACTCCCCCATTCAATCATGGCTAATCTATCTCTCCTTCCTAACCCCATTTTTCTGCCGTCTCCTCATAACCTATGACACCCATACTAATCTGGCTCGAAGGGCCGAATGGCCTCCTCCTGCACCTATTTTCTATGTTTCTATGTTTCTGTGTTTAATCAAGAATCTATCCAACTCTGCTTTAAATATATCCACTGACACGGCCTCCACAGCCTTCTGTGGCAAAGAATTCCACAGAAACACCACCCTCTGACTGTTGTGTAATGAGTCCCATACACAGGAGTGACAACCCATAGTCCTTTATTGTAACACAATTGGAGGAAACATTACATGCTATCGTCTCCATAGTCAGCATCAAGTCTGACCGTGAGATGGTGAAGTACCGTTATCAATAGTCCGGGGTAGGGATGAAGATCTGGACTGGACGATATATGGAATGTGCAGCATGCATAATATGTGTGGTGATAGATATAGTAAAGGTAGGCTAAAATAGCTAACCTACAATGACTAAAGAATATCCTCCTCATCTCCTTCCTAAAAGAACGTCCTTTAATTCTGAGGCTGTGACCTCTAGTCCTGGAATCTCCCACGAGTGGAAACATCCTCTCCACATCCACTCTATCCAACCTCTCACTATTCTGTACAATTCAATGAGGTCCCCCTCCTTCTTCTAAAGTCCTGAAATTTCCATGATGTTAGAACAGTTCTCATTGAATGGGAAGCAGTAAACATTGCCATACTGTTCAAGAAAGGACAGGCAATGAAAAGTCAGAACTGTAGACCAATTTGCCAGATATCTTAAGAAATGTGGCAGAAACTAGCATGTCGATTTCTGACACGTCAGGAACTGGAAACTAACCAGGAGGCCCTGGTCTTCTTTGCCTTCATCCTATCATAGACATGCCATTCAGTGTTACAGACATTAAAAAAATGTTAATTTGGGGGAACATAAATATTCCCAGCTCACCCTTATCTTCAGAATCGTAAAGCAAATTGAACATTGACAAGCTGCCATCTTATTCCGAAGCTATGCTTTTTTCACAGACAAAAAGGTGTGGGTGCTTATAACGTTCCTTAATGTTGGTGTACTGTATATGGAGTTTTATTGCCTTGAAACTGCTTAAGTTGTTTAAAGGCCCGATCGCCTGATTTAATGAATAAATCGTGGGGAGAGAAGGGAGAGGATATTTGGTTTAGTACCTACTGTAAAATTAGAGAATTCAATGTTCATAGAACATTGGGTTGTAAGCTGCCCAAGCAGAAGATGAGGTGCTATTCCTCCAGTTTGCATGTGGCTCTCACTTTGGCAATGAGGGAAGCACAAGACAGAAAGGTCAGTATGGGATGTGACGCGGAATTTTACTTCGGAGTCACGTGAGTGACTATGTGAAGAAGACACCGTCCAGCCGCACACGCGTCATATCGATCAGACGCATAGCGTTCATAACCGTGTGTGGAGGAGCAGGAGCTCCTCCAGCCGGTGAGTAAAAAGCAAAGTTAAAGCAAAAGTCGGAAGGTAAGTGGTTTCATTTTCACTTACAGGGTGCTTTTCTTCCCGCTCAGACATGTTGGTAGAGGTCCACACAAGTTACAATGGGAAAAGAGCATAGGGGAAGGAGAGGACAGGGACGCACCGCAGGTAAAACCCCAGATTCTAAGGGTAGCGGGCGTCAGGCAGAGGAGTCAGTGGCATCGAAGCCATTTAACTCCCATTGCGGTCGAATGTGCTGTTAAACCGCCGACGGCGGGGCGCAAGGCTGGACAAAAGTCGGCCCGACCTGTAGACTCGGATGAGTCAGACCCGGAGGTATACCCTCCTGAAGCTGAAAATATTATGGCTGCAAGGGTCGCTAGCTTAGAGCTCCTGAGGGGAAAAATGATTTACAAAGAACTCCCACAGGAGGATTTAGGTCGGTGTTGGCCAATAAAGGATACATACATAGAATACATAGATACATAGAAAATAGGTGCAGGAGTAGGCCACTCGGCCCTTCGAGCCTGCACCGCCATTCAATATGATCATCACAGGGTGTGCCTTGGATGGGACAGGCACAAGGGTGGCCTACAGGAGAGCCATCAGAAATACCTGTGCAAAGCTATTACAGTGGTTGGCCTACAGGAGAGCCAGTGCCAGAAATGCCCGCAAAAAGGCAATATATGTGCTGGCCTACAGGAGAGCCAGTGCCAGGAATGCCCGTAAAAAGGCAATATATGTGCTGGCCTACTGGAGAGCCAGTGCCAGAAATGTCTGAGCAAAGACAGTACAACCGTACATATGTGCCAGCACCGACAATTTCAAAAGAAAACATTATGAAGCGTTGGCCTAGAGTTGAGCCAGCGGCAGCAGCACCTGAAACAGGGCTGCCTATCCGTGGGCCTACAAGAGAGCCTGCGCAGGGGGAATTTGGCAGAGACTTACCTGGAACAGGGGAGCCAGAAATTACCCAACATAAAGATGAATATCTAGATTCAAATGATGATTTATATCAGGACCAGAGTCCATTATCAAAGCTAAAATGTTCCAAGGCTGGCACAAAAAATTGCTGTTCCCACAGTAACAGGGGAACCTTTGAGAGAGGAAATAGCTATGACTATAAATTGTCTACTCTCCCATCAGCCCCAGGAATTAACTATGGAGGTATTGGATGAAGATTTTATATCGGATTCACAACAAAATGCCTTAGCACTCATGTGTAGTGCGCACTTTGAAATAAATTGTATTCGTGAAAATACAATAACACCAAATATTCATCCTAAGTATGCAGGCTCTGCAAACCATCCAATATACAAATGCCTAAATCTGCTTTTTGGAGAAAATCTAGCAAAGAAGCTAAAGGATTACCTATGCTGAGCAGAGCGGTGCGAAGGCAGTATCTCTACAGGCGAAATGCTGGTGCAGGAGAAGGAACAAGCCTATCATTCTCGTATACACGTTGACGTGCTGCACCAAGGATACGTGAAGGTTACAATGTGCCTACTAGAAGGAGACAACAATTGCCGGTGGCAAATCCCGAGGCAGGGGGGCTTGGTCTGGTAAGAAACACAACAAATGTTTCACACCCACAAATAGGGGGAAGGTTACGATTCTTCCTAAAAGAATGGCAACCAATAACAAATGATTCATTTATTCTATGTAGCATTGTAGGATTCAAAATTGAGTTCACTCCACGTTTGGATCCTCCAATTCAGCATAATTCAAACTGGTCACGGATTTTCTCAAAGGAACAGAATAAGTTGATCAAGGGAGAATTGAAAATTTTATGCGGAAAAGGAGGTAATAGAAAAGTCAGTAGAACAACACCATCAGTTTGTGTCAAATATTTCCCAGAACAAAAAAGGATGGTGGATGTAGAATCCTTTCGGATCTGAAAAATCTTAAACCTTTATGTACAATAGAAACATTCCAAAATGGAAACATTTACTAAATGCCATTCAGCTGGTCACAAAGAATTGCTACATGGCAAGCACAGATCTGCAAAATGCATATTATTCTGTGAAATGCATGGTAATGATCAAAGATATTTGAAATTTAGATGGATGTCAGTTATGGCAATTTAAAGCATTGCCCAATGGCCTGACATCAGCGCCAAGATTATTCACTAAAATTACTCAAACCAATTTTAGCTCTGCTAAGAGCTGAGGGCCATGTATTAATGATTTATTTAGAGGATATTCTGATTGTGCGGGACACTTTGGCTACTGCAATATTGTCAATATCTAGAGTCAAATACATTTTGAAAAAATAGGTTTCATTATTCACCTACAAAAATCAAAATTGTTACCAAGCAAGAATAATTGATTAGCCAGGGTTCACAATTAACTCTGAACACATGGTAATCACCTTGCCAAAGGATAAGGCTGCAGTTAATTGAAGATTGCACTAAACTCATAAACGAGGACAAGCCTTCAATTAGAGAAGTGGCAAGCTTGCTGGGCAAATTAATTGCTGGGTTTCCAGCTGTCAGGTTTGGACCATTGCATTATCAATGTTTACAGAAGGCTAAGGTACAAGCATTAAAAATGAATACAGGGCATTTTGACAGGCCATCAAATTAACAATTGGATCCATTACAGAAATAGAATGGTGGATTAACAATGTCTCTAATGCTTCCAGAAAAGTTCTGGTAGAAACACCTTCCGTCATTCTACAGATGTAAGTGCTCTTGGATGGGCGCAACTAACATGATTTCCAGCTGTGGAGGTAGGTGGAATGTCGATGAAGTACCTTTGCTTGAAAATTAAGGAATAAATTACCTAGAGCTGTTAGGAGCATTTCATGGCCTTAAAGCTTATTGCACTAATATGGGAAATGTGCATGATCAGGTACAGGTTGACAATGCTACAGCTGTAGCATACCTAAATCACATGGGTGGTATCAAATCTGAATCATGTGATAGATTGGCAAATGAAATTTGGACCTGGTGTATTGCCAGGAAAAATTTGGCAGTCAGCAATATATTTACCAGGAAAATTTAACTTAATTGCAGTCAAAATATCACGTAAATTTAATGATAATACAGAATGGATGTTCAATCAGGAAATATTTACACAAATTGTAACACAATTTGGAATGCCAGAGATTGATTTGTTTGCATCAAGACTAAACCACCAATTGCCTAAATATGTGTCATGGGAACCTGATCCTGGTGCAGTAGCGGTGGATGCTTTCTCGCTACATTGGGGTGGTATGTTTCTGTATGCATTTCCACCATTTTGTTTAATCAACAGATGCATACAGAAAATTAAACAAGACTCATCCTCAGGGATTTTGGTAGTACCAGATTGGCCTACCCAGCTATGGTACCCACTGGTGTTAAAAATGATCAAAAAAAACCTTATGATTATTCCAAAGCAGATAAAACTGCTTGTACACCCTGTAACTGATGAACCACATCCTTTACATGATCGTATTGGTTTGTTGATTTGCAGATTCTAAGAAGGCCATATCTTGGAAAAGGATTATCAGATCGTACGGTGGATGTTATGACAGCAGCCTGGAGGAATAGTACCCAGAAGCAGTGCATTTCCTATATAAATAATTGGGAGGTGTTTTGTTCAGGAAAGAATATTGCATATAACACAGCAGAAATTTCAGATGTAATAGAGTTTCTTTAAACTCTATACTACAAATTAAAATTAAGTTATAGTGCAATCAATACTGCACGAAATGCACTCTCTGCATACTTAAGCAGTGAATCAGAAAAAAATCCAATAGGATCACATCCTTGGGTCTGTAGGTTTATGAAAGGAATTTTCAACTCCAATCCTCCTAGACCTAGGTATACAAAAATCTGGAATGTAAAAGATGTACTGATGCTGCTGAGGGATTGGAATCCTATTGAAACTCTGTCATTAGCCAAAATCACCATGAAATTGGTTATGCTCATGGCATTAGTTTCAGCTCAGAGAGTTCAAACATTACAGAAACTAAGAATTGACAGAATGAAGGTAGGGGCAAATGCTGTTACAGTCTATGTCTATGATTTACTGAAGCAAAGTAGACCTGGGTTCACGGGATGTAAGTTGGAGTTCTAAACATATCCTAGCAGATCCACGGCTATGTGTAGTAACATATGTAAAATGTTACATAGAAACAACAAGAATCTTAAGAGGCACAGAATTGGCATTTTTTATTAGTCATAAAAAGCCTCATAAGAAAGTGTCAACACAGACAATTTCAAGATGGTTGAAACAGGTGTTGATTTATTCAGGTATTGATACTGATAAATTTAGATCACATTCCACCAGGGCGGCATCAACATCGGCGGCCAGGGATTCAGATGTGCCAATAGACCTTATCCTCGCGGCCGCAGGATGTGCAAGTGAACAGATGTTTCACAAGTATTACCATAAGGAGATTAAAGATCTCGGGGTGTTTAGTGATGCCGTGCTGGATTCAGTATTAAATCCCCCATTATAATAAATGGGCCTAATTTGTTACTTTTGTTAAAATAAATAGAACCATTAACTGATTACATTTAATGTTTTGGTTATGCATTGTTGATTGTGCTTACTCAAATAGAGTCAATCAGTGCAGTGAGCACCTGGATTTTAATCCACGGTGTGAAATCACAGAGCTTTGAAATCTTCACGTAGTCACTCACGTGACTCCGAAGTAAAATAGTAAGATTAAACGAGAACTTACCAGTTTGAAGTTTGATCTTTATTTTATGAGGAGTAACGTTGAGGAATTACGTGCCCTCCGCTCCCACCCTCATAAAAGGATCAAGCTGGTAGTTCTAAGTCTTTATGCATCTTACTATCATATTTCAGTAATTATCGTCTGTGATTGTCACTCCGCTGCTTTGAAAGATTGACGCGTATGCGGCTGGACGGGGTCTTCTTCACGTAATCCCTCAACGTTTAATCTTACTATTAAAATGAACAGCAGCCGGGAGATCTTCTAGTGCTTGGAGGGGCAGAGTGCAAGTGTTCAGTGAAACGTTCGCCAAGTCCATTCTTGATTTCACTGATGTAAAGGAGATGTTGACAAGATAACCTGGTTTGCACTTTATGTTTTAACCTAATAATATATCCCAAGTCCTCCCCCATCCTTCATGCACCTTTAATAAGCTTCTTTCATCTCTTCCCCTGTTCAGGCAAAGGGTCTTCAACCTGAAACATGAACTCTGCTACTCTTCATGCAGATGCCGCCTGACCTGCTGAGTATTTCCAGTGTTTCCTTTTTCCAAATTTAGTCGCCTACATGAAGCAGCTAAATTTATAATTGTACTCCAAATGTAGTACAATTCTCCACGAGATTTGAAATCTGTTTCAAAACAAATATCTGAAATGTGACACCAAAGATAATAGATACAGTTTGTAATTGCAACAATTGTGCTAATTGTATTGAGTGCTCCATTAGGAGCATTAATATGAACTGTGCTTTCAGGAAGCTGCAGGTAAAATAAAAGGGTGATACCGGTTGACATTCTTGTGTTTCAGGACACCAATAGATAAGTTGCTTGAGTGACTCCAATCAGTTCTACGTTTTTAATTACTTATAAATCAGATAAGGATAAATTACTGTAGTAAACCTCACATCTCCATTCCACAGGAAACAATGGAACTAAATTACTCAGAGGCTTTCAGAAGGAAACACGGAGAACAAGGAAATAGCAAGATAAAACAAAATTGTAAAGGTTAGATGCATTAAAAACCTTGAGACTCATGTGCAAAGTAATTAGGATATTGTAACACATTGTGTTCTTCATTCACTTTTGTTCGGAGCTTTGAATAGAAATCATCTAAATCGCCACACATTTCATGAAACCAAATTATTTAAAAAAATAAAAATACATATCCTCTTTAAATAGCTTAGGTTATTCCAATGGGTGATATAACCAATAAAATGCACATAAAGTATTGCAAAAGTGCAGAGTTTAATTCAAAAGTTCATAACTTCGTAGGTGATAGGAGCAGAATTATGCCATTCGGCCCATCAAGTCTACTCCACCATTCAATCATGGCTGATCTATCTTTCTGATCTATCTCTTAACCCCATTATCCTGCCTTCTCCCCATAACCCCTGGCACACAAACTAATCAAGAATCTATCTATCCCTGCCTTAAAAATATCCATCGACTTGGCCTCCAAAGCCTTCTGTGACAATGAATTCTACTGATTCACCACCCTCCACAGAAATTCCACAGAAATTCTTCCTCATCTCCTTCCTAATGAACTTCTAATCCTAGACTCTCCCACTAGCGGAAATATCCTCTCCACATCCACTCTATCCCAGTGTTTCGTTAACAGCAAGAGGATTGTCTGTTTCCAGTAATGTTTGAAACTGGGAATTATTCTCCTGTGTTAAGTAGGAAACTGGGAATTATTCTCCTGTGTTTCTTTAAATAGGATCTTTAAGCTTACCTGGCAGAGCAAACACAATGTTTTTGGCCCATCCAGAAAGAAGGTATTGCTAGATTGTGGAAATTAACATAAGAGTTAACAGCCGATCCTATCTGGGCATGTAAATAATATGATAGAAAGAAGAAGAGAGGGGGCAATTCTGAAACAAGATAATCTATACACAGAGGCAAGGCTGGAATGCATATTTTGCCTTTACTAGAAAGGATATGACTAGAAACAGGTGTAATGAACACAATGGATGAGGTGTAAAATGATAAGGAAAATGATAAAAATTATAAGCAGCAGCTATTAGAAATCATGGGTCTACTTATCTGGTCTGCATGGGATACACCCTCAGTAGCTGAGGGTGCTGGGTGCAAACTGGCTTGTTATAATCTACCAATCCTATAAAAAAGGAAGGAGCTGGACATATTTAGTTTAGATATACAGTTTGGAAACAGTGAGGAAACATGTGGAAACCGATACCACGCCGACCAGCGATCCCGGCATATTAACACTAACCTACACACACTAAGGACAATTTACATTAATACAAGGCCAATTGACAATTCGGTTTCCTCACACACACTCCTACCAATATAAGAAAGTTAAGGCAAATCTTTATATATATGATATATATAACCCTGGGATTGCTAGCATTGTCATATATATATATATATATATATATATATGACAATGCTAGCAATCCCAGGGTTAGTCCCAGGATAAATAATAATTTGCAAGCAAGAAACTTTGCAATAATCATAACCAACTACTATCCTGGACAATAATCTGTGTCTTCTAATTCTAATTTTGTCTTCTATTCTGTCTCCAGAAGATTACCACTGTTCCTGGGTTTATTGTAAAAATATCTCTGTGCTAGTTATGTCGAATACCTGAACTCATTATCAAAATAAATGTACACTATTGCTTTTATTGTAGTATTATGTTAGTGTATATAGGTATAAATCTGCATTTAACAAAATATTTTTTTTAATGTAGCTGGCGCAGTGGCATAGCGGTAGAGCTGCTACCTTACAGTGCAAGAAACCAGGGTTCAATCCTGACCATGAATGCAGTCTGTACATAATTTGTAAGTTCTCCTTACAACCGCGGGGGTTTTCTCCAGGTGCTCTGGTTTCCTCCCACACTCCAAAGATGTACAGGTTTGCACAGTTAATTGACTTTGTTAATTGTGCCTAGTTTGTATGATAGAACAAGTGTTCGGGTGATCACTGGTCAGTGCAGACTCAGTGGGCCAAAGGGCCTGTTTCCATACCTTATCTCTAAACTAAACTAAAATTATAAAACTCCTGTTTCACCTACATTCCTTCCTCAAGCTTCCTTCCTCAAGCTTTACAATTTGCAACTCTTCAATCCTTTTGCCTCACATCTTCTGTCCTTTCATCTCTGGCCTTTGTCCAACTGTCTCCCTATCAAACCCCATCTCCTCATCACTTGTATCCCGCTATCACTTACCAGGCTTTGTCCTTTCCTTCCTCTCTTCCTGCCTTTGTTCAGATGGAACAAACTCCCTTCTCAAACTCCCCAAACTCAAATCCAGTAAAAATGCCTATAATTGAGCAGGTGTGAACCTCCATTTTTACTTGTATGCACACATCCTCCAGAGGGATGATTGATTAATTGAAAGATACAGCATGGAAACAGGTCTATCAAGTCGATGCTGACCATCGATCTCCCGTTCACTCTAATTCTATCTCATCCTACTCTTGCATCCACTCCCGACACACTAAGGGCAATTTTCAGATTCCAATTAAACTATAAACCGGCACATCTTTGGGATGTGGGTAGGAAAGTGGCGGCGCTGCCTGCAGTCCGTTTGTCTTTTCTTTTTTTTGTTTTCTTTTGTCCCGTTGTTGCGGTTTGTTTTGGTTTATTTAGTTGTATATGTGTGGGGGGGGTGGGAGAAGCATGTTTTTTGGCTCTTCCTTCGGGGGGGATGCGACCTTTCTTGCCGTATCCCCCGTCTCCGTCTCCGTCTGTGCTGAGGCCTATCGCGGAGCTGCCGGCCTCCAACTGGGACCGACCTCGGGGCTCGGGAGGCAGAGCCAGCCGGGACTTGCCAGCGCGGGGCTGGCCGACTTCGGGGCTGTGGTGGCGTTGTGACCCGACTTCCGACCCGACTTCGGAGCCTCGGAGGCTCGGCGAGGGCCAGTGGACGACATCGTCGGGAGCTCGCAGGTCACAGGTTGGTGACCTGTTTTTCCGTAGCTCCCGCAACAACAGCTGCGTCCGCTGGACTGGAGGGCGGCAGCTTCGGCAGCTTCGACCGCCCTGGGCCGCGGAGTTTGAACCGGCCCATTCGGATTCAGCCGCGGGACTTACTTACCATCACCCGGCGGGGTCACAACATCGGAGGCCTGGATCGCCTCAGTGCAGAGGGAGAGCAAGGAGGGAAGAGACATGGACTTTGGGACTTTTTGCCTTCCATCACAGTGAGGAGGTGCCTGGTGGACTCACTGTGGTGGATGTTAAACTGTGTTGAGTGTGTGTTTTTGTTATTTATTCTATGTTATGACTGCAGGCTAAACCATTTCGTTGCATTGAAAAGTGCAATGACAATAAATTGAATCAAATCAAATCAAATCAAATCGAAACCAGAGGACTCGGAGGAAACCCACATGATCACAGAGAACAAGCAAACTCCGCACAGACTGCACACAAGGTCAGGATAGCACCTGGGTCACTGGCACTGTGAAGCAGCAACTGTGCCACTCTGCCACTGTGGGGTGCAGATACAAATACAATCACCATGCAGGTTCCCACAGGGTTCTAAGATCTGCCCTCTGGTTGTTATAATAATTAAATGGCACTGCACAGTGTGTGGCCATTTGGCCAAACAATCCTGTGCCAGCTCTTTTGTAGAACTATACAAATAGCCTTAATGACCTGCTGTTTTCCTATACCTTTTTAAGTATTCATCTCTCAAATATTCATTTAATTATCCTTTGAATACTGTTGCTGAGATAATTCTGCCTTTCTTTCGGGGAGCGTGTCACTACAACTAGAAGTGTTTGGAAAGAAAAACTGTTCCTCTTGTTGCCCCTGGTTCTTTTGACCATCTGCTTAAATCTTTTGTTAATTAAAACATTTTCTCTGCATTCACTCCATTGAAAGTGTCTTGATTTTAAATACTTTCATCAAATCCCTGCTTGATGTTCTCACCCTGAAGGAAAACAACAATCTCCTGCAGTTCTCCCACATCACTAACTTCCAAACTAATATTTTGGTAGCTCTCTTTCATCTGCATCCTCTCGAAGGCCTTGACACTTATTCTTCAAAGAGATGCATTTTTGTTGTTGTTCATTTTTTGTATTTATTCAGTCCTTGGTAAGACATTCCAGGTAGCCCCCCACTCACCCACTTCCCAAGGCTCTGTAATTACCCCTGCAGTTATTTATACCGTATAATAATCATTTGGATCATACATTAAATCAATAAGTAATTTCAAGTAGTACAACCCAATTTACAATAACTTGCTGGAAAAATAAAATGTTATCCTCCTTTGCTCCATAATCTCAGATTTCCTTTCCTTAACGTATTTTCTTTCATTTTCTTCCATTAATGTAGAAACTGCAGATGACGGTTTATACCAAAGATAGACACAATTTGCCAGAGTAGCTCAATGGGTCAGGTTGAGGTCTGAAGAAGGATCCCAACCTGAAACTTCAGCTATTCTTTTTCTCCAGAGACGTTGCCTGACCCGCTGAGATTCTACAGCATTTTCTGTCTATTTCTGGTAAAAAATCAGTTGGCTCTGAATGCCCTCATTGTTTTGCATCCAGTCTTTCCTGCGCTTGTTTCTAGTTTCTTCTACCCTGTGTGTAAATTAATATTTCCTGATTTTTCACTTGATTGGCATGGCGCTTATTTCTAAACTAGTGAATGCAAACCAAGCTGCCTTTATAATGCCCTAAGCTGTGGGTTCATTCTGTATCATTTCATAAGAAAATAGGAGCAGGAGTAGGCCACTTGACCCCCTCAAGTATGTCCTCCCTCCACTCACTTAGATTGTCTGATCTATGTAGTCTTCAATTCCCCATTCTTAAATCAATTAAGTTACCTTACCTTAAATACTTCTAATGACCACCGTAAACCTCTGGGGTACAAAATTCCAGAGATTTACCATGGTTTGCAAAAAGCATTTGACACACCTCCATTTTAATTGACCAACTCTATCTTGTAACTATGTTGCTTGTTCAAAACTCTCCCTGTAGGAACCATGCAAACTGTGATAGACTGCAGATCATTTAAAACAATTATGTATTGATCTGCACAGAAGTGTCATACTCCTTCACGAGAAAGGGAAATCATGTCCGTGAAACTGTTAGCAGCTATCTTCAGTATTTCTTAAGGGGCAACTCTTTATCTATTTCAATCATACCTGGTATTGCTTTTCACATCTCTGTCAATGTTACATTAGCAGCATTTACATTTCTAACAAAGACTGCAATGAAATATTTACATGGCACCACAGTCATCCCTTCTGTCCGTGTCCTGTTGTAATCTGTCAACTTCTTTCTTGTGATCACTGCAATTCCATTTTTTTCTTGCAAACTCTGAAATTAACCCATGAATTAAAAAAAATCGTCAGAAAATCAAATCCCAAGGAGCAACGCTATTCACTACACTCCTGTCTGTAAACAAAAACAATTATTTGCCTTAGAATCAGAGAAATTGTACCACAAAGAAAAAGCAATTGAGCCATGTTGATCTATATCCCTGGTCATGACTCACAAATACACACCTAGGTCCGGTTTAAATCTGATGAGGTTTCCTGACACTGAGCCAATTTTGAATCCAATTTTCCACTCTTCCTTGGATTTCATATGCCTTTACCTTTCTGACAAACCTGCTATCTGCGATCTCATCAAAATACTTGTTGAAGTCCATATGGGTAAAGGGCCTGTCCCACTGCGGTGACCTAATTGGCGAGTTTGGAAGAGTTTGCCCTCGACTCATACTCGCAGCATGGTCGACATGAGGTCCTAGGAGGTCTTTATAACTCTCCTTCATGCTCGGGAGTAGTCCCCGCGTACTCGAGGTCACAGCTAGGTCGCGGCGTATTTTTCAATATGCTGAAAAATACCCGCGAGTAAAAAAAGGTCGCCATGGAAAAAAATCTATATTTTTTTACTTGTAGGTTTAGTCGAGGTAGGTCGTAGTGGGTCGTAATGCTATCATAGGAAATCAAAGGCAATCAAAGGTAATCGAAGGTAGTCGAAGGTAAAAATCGTTGAGAAAAAAAAGGTAAGTAAACTGACCGGTAATGTTAAATGCCTGTTAAACTTTATTAAAAGTTGTCAGGCTTCTTAAAAGTGTCTCCACTCCTTCTTCCCCCCCCCCCCTACTCCCCCTTCTCTCCTCTTCTCTCCCCTTCTCTCCACTTCTCTCCCCTTTTCCCCCTCCTCCGCACTCTCTAAAGGACTTACCATAACTGTGCCAGCCATCTTTTACCTTCCTGTTCATCGCGGTTGTGAATTTCACACAGCGCTCCCCCGCTTTCCCTGGCTCCCGCCTTTGCGATGTGTTTGTGTGTGTGTGTGTGTGTGTGTGTGTGTGTGTGTGCGCAGACGGTTGATCCGGCTCGCGGTTTCATCACTGACGGTCGATCCAGCTCGAGGTTATTCAGGCGAGTGCCCTCGAGCTTGAAGGTCGAAGACGGTCGCTGAAAAGTCGTGTTAGTGGGACAGGCCCTATACATCAAATGCACCTCCCCTATTAATCCTCCTTGTTACCTCCTGAAAAGTTCAGATTTGTCAGAAGCATCCTTTCCTGCTAAAACTAAGGACACCTGACCCCGATTAATCTAAATGAACTTTACACTATTCCTTGAAGTGGATTCTGAAAATTTGCCCATCACCATTTTTAATCTATCCTAATGTTATACAGTTTATCCTTCCCTCCCTTTTTGTACAGCAGTAGAAAATTAATAGTCCTTAAATTCACCCACACCAGTCCTGCCACGTTACGCTTGAAAATCATTGCCTTTTCTCTGCCATTTCCTCCCTTGCATCTTTTAAAAGACTTGGCCAGGGGTGCCCAGGGATGGGATGAGTGTGGGGGAGAGTTGGGGAGGTTGATAGAACATTGATAATTTGCCATGTGGGCGATTGTTACCAAAGCCTAGAGTCAATAAGATCAGAATCAATGTTGTCAGAGAGAAGGTTTTAAACATGGTGCTAGTATTGTGGAATTCTCTGCCTCAGTGGGCGGTGGAGGCCGGTTCTCTGGATACTTTCAAGAGAGAGTTAGATAGATTTCTTAAAGATAGCATTTTGATATGGGGAGTAGGCAGGAATAGGGTACTGATTGTGGATAATCAGCCATGATCACATTGAATGGCGGTGCTGGCTCAAAGGGACGAATGGCCTACTCCTGCACCTATTGTCTATTGTCTATTGAAATTAAAGTGCCAGAGAGAAGCAGCATATGGTGTCAAGCAAGAATCCATGCCAGGAACCCAGTTGCCTTCATTCTGTTTAAACAATTCAGATTCAAAAACTGGAGGCATGCTGATGAAGAAGAAATATGAAGAAGAAATAAAATTGGGATGCTAAGCTTTACACGTGAGGAGTTAAAACAAATACAGAAGAACATAAACAGATTTGCAGATGGCATGTATCAATGATTGCTGAATGTAGGATGGTTTGGTTTGTTCAGAAAATTAAGAACAATCTCTATTTCCTTCAGATTAGGAAAGTAAAACTGGTAGAAAAGCAAAGAGATCCGTAGATATAAAATAATTCAAAGTAACAAAGTTAGTTGTTAAAGCCATGGAGAATGGAAAGAAAGTACAAGCAGTATAAATAGAATACTAAAGGAGGTGATATCTATATTACTAAAAGTCTGATCTTGACCACTTCCTGTTGTTCTGTATATTGATTTTAGAAACGATGCTGCTACTTACGACTGTGATTTTTGGCCATCTTACTCAGTCCCCCACCGCTGCGCAGGACAAGAGGACTTTTCCCATCGATGAAAAATAAAAGAGTTATTAGTGTTTAAAAATTTTCAGATTCTCTCTCCTGAAGGCCACGCCCTTTACGGAGGGACTATAAAACCCGGAAGTGTTGAGTGCCTCAGTCAGTCTCTGCAAGATGCGGGAGCAAGAGGGTCACGTCTCTCAATCTGAGTTTGTGAATAACATTGAACACATGTCTACTAAACTGTGCGTGCCTTTAATGTGGTTTGAAAATGCTTGCTAAAAGTGTGTTTTGGTTTGAGAATGCTAAAGTTACCTTGCCTAATTGAAAAGTTGGTTTGAGAATGCTAAAGTTGCCTTGCCTAATTAAAGTTGCCTTGCCTAATTAAAGTTCCCTTGCTTAATTAAAGTTGCCTTGCTTAATTAAAGTTGCCTTGCTTAATTAAAGTTGCCTTGCCAAATGCAACAGGTTTGTTTTGAAAATGTGCCTTTTAACTGTGCCTTATTGAAAAGTGTGCAACAGTTTTTGGAAGGAAAAACCATGAATAAACGTTTTATTAGATCAGAACTGTGTTTAATGCAAAATTGCCACTCATTCAGTGACCCGCTTAGTGGAGAGGTGGCGCTGATTGCATCATTTCCGTTTAGTGGAGAGGTGGCGCTGAGTGAATCATTTCCGCTCAGTGGAGAGGTGGTGCTGAGTGCGGAAGGCCAAAAGTGAAGACGCCACCCTGAACCATTTGAGTAATTCAAGAGAGCTTACCGTCATGTATATGGTGAGTGTGTTGGTTGAAAGTTCTTTAAAGCACGTTTTTGCTGTTGAAGCAGCTGTAGAGAAGTGTTTCAGAGTAAAAATGGCTTTAAACGTTTGAATCATTCAGTTTAGACACACCTGTGTTCTTATTTTCAAACTTCTTACATAGAGTATATGGTTAGTAACATGATTCAGTATGCTTACCACGTTCTGAAGCTACTTGGTATTTTAGTATTGGTGCTGTGTGTGTGTGTGTGTCTGTGTCTGTGTGTGTGTGTCTATAGGTGTGTGTGTGTCTGTGTGAGAGTCTGTGTGTGTGAGTGTCTGTGTGTGAGGTGGAGGATGTGTGTGATCAACAAATAACAAATAGTACCAATAATATAGTCTTTTGTAGTTCAGAGCTTATTCGTTATGTTTAATAGCTTGATGGCTCAGGAAGAAACTGTTCCTCAATGTGGATGTTACAGTTTTCAGTTTACAAAAGTCAGATGTGACTCCAGAAGTCAGGCATAAGTCAGTCAGTCCACAAGCCGTGAGTGAGTCCAGAGGCTGTCAGTCAGTCCAGAGGCCATGAGTGAGTGAGTGAGTCAGTCCAGAGACCATGAGTTAGTCCCAATGCAGTGAGTGAGTCCACAAGCCATGAGTAGGTCGCTCACCGCCCCCCCCCCCCACTGACATCCCCCACCTCAAGATGCTGCCTTCCCCCTGGCTATAGGATGCTCCCCCTCCTGCTCCCTACTGAAGCTGCCCCCATCCCCCGCTGCAGGACACCACCCTCCCTCATCAGGCCACAAGAGCCCCCGCCTGAAGCCGTCCCCCTCCCTCGGCTGCAGGACGTTTGCCACCCCCACCCCACCCCGCTATTGCGTTGGGTGACCAGCCCTCCCGTGTGATGCTGGGACCCAACGCGTCCCACTTAGTCTAGTTACAGATTTTTTAAGGCAGAGATAGACAAATTCTTGATTAGAACGGGTGTTAAGGGTTATGGGGAGAAGGCAGGAAAATGGGATTAGGCGGCAGAGATCAGCCATGATTGAATGGCGGAGTAGACTCGATGGGCCGAATGGCCTAATTCTACTCCTATCACTTGTGAAGTTGTTATAACTAGCTACAGTTAGATTGAGTGTGGCAGTGGGTGAAGTTGTGAGCATCTAAACTATATAAACGATGTTCAGAACTGAAGAATGTATGGACATGCTCATGGGGATTTAACCTGAATGATGACTGTGCACATTTTGCCGAGAGCATTTCTGACAATCAGTTGGAAAAATAGTGAAAGAGAAAGCCTGGAAGGAAAGTTTAAACTGATGAAACCACTTGTTTCACGTGGATTTTAAGGGTGAATCCAGAGCGATAGGGTGGAATCATGAGATAACCACCGTCGGATTGAGAAAAAAAATCAGTTGCAATTTCTTTACATGTCATGGTGCAATGATTAAATTCACAACCACATGGAGATACTGAAGTTGATGGTATAAAGTATTTATGGTGTGTGATGAGGCACATTTGGTGGACAAGGCTATAGTGGTATTAGGGAGTCATGTGGGAAAAGATTATTATAGTATTAAGAAATGGAAAAGTCTCAATGTAAATCAATTGGATGAGGACTTGTTTCAGTGTTGTAGATTGCAGTTAAATATGTGCAAGCTAAAATGTGGCAGTAAATCAGTGATGCCAACAAGTGTTGAATAATGTTCTCAAAGATGTTCACTTCTGTGTAACCAGCAATAAAGTGATTCTGTGTTAATCTGACTCTCGTACACTCAACTTGTGAGATCTTGCAAAGAGCCAGATATGATTTGTGAATCAGACATGTTGCTAATCATGCAATCACTCAGAGGAGACGGTATGAGTGGAAATAGGTTTGTTGTAAAGGAAGACTTGGAACAAAAGCTCCAAACGTTGTTTTGATCATATTTAAATTGCTACAATAATTACCTCTGAAGCAAGAAGTGTCATGTTTAATTTTTAAGCTCTGTGTCCCCACTAAATGCTTCCCACCATATTCTCACTGCTGCGATTATTCAATCCAACATGTTAAAAAAATGGTTAATTTAGCACTATCATTGTTACACAGATATTGTTTGCCAGCACATTGAAAGGTGCACTTATCCATTGCAATTTGACTCGCAATGTGATTGGATTTATCTTCTTTCTCTCCTGATGGTAAATTTCCATATTCCCAAGAAACGTGCTTTTGCTTATTTGACTTTGATTGCCAATTCTTGGGCTATTTCACACCATAGATTTACACTCACTGAGAATTTATGCTCCTAAATTAATTCTTAACCAAATGATAAAGTTCTTAAAAATTGGATAGCTAAAGGTTATGTGTTCCGGTGTTGTCTTGACTTATTCTCCTCAAGGATATCAGTTAGAATGATCTGAAATAGAGTTTGCATTTCATCAAGGGAATGGTTTCTACTGAGTTGTAAATCCTACTTGGAAAATAATGAAGCAGACAGGAAGCCAGGAGCTTCATCAGGGAACACAAACTCATTTTCTATTTCTTTCAGAGGATTTCTCTAAGGAGCTTGAGCTCTACCTTTGTATTCTAAGAACCGTCTCTGAGGATTACTGTTTAATGCTTTATTTATTTTGTCTTGCAGGAAAGCAGTGCTCTGGGACCCCAGTGAAAGTAAAGCCTAATTTGCTTTTCAGCTTGTCGGAGTGCATGGAGAGCCCTGCGACAAGCTGGGACTTTACCCGGCTGGGGAATTTAATAAAACACATCACTGAATATCTGCTGCGTTCATCTGGAATTTCATTGCAAACCCACATAAGAAGAAGCTTTGGGAGTTTCTTGATGTCTCATATTTTCAGCTGTGACAATATCTAATTTGTGCTTATTAGTGTTTTGTATACTTAAGTGTTTGTAACGAAAGCCTCTCAACTTTCTTGACCTACTTTCATTTTTACTCGCACCAGTTTCACACACCTGAATGCAATCCTCTGAGAAGATGTCAATTGAATTTAAGGCGCCAGTGGAATATTTTTTTGATATTCATTAACTTAAAATGGTGAGGGATAATCCCTGTATATCCATATTAATCCTTTCATTCCCTGGAAGTTGAATGTCTGAGAGGACGCTCTTGAATTTCTACAGGCGTACAGTAGAGTGAGGCCCAGCGAAAATTGGAGGAACAGCACCTCATATTTTGCTTGGGTAGTTTGCACCTCAGCGGTATGAACATTGACTTTAACTTCAGATAGCCCTTGCTTTTTCTCTCCATCCCCTTCCCATTGTCCGTACTCCCACTGGTCATACTATCTCCGTCTACATTCTATCTTTGTTCCGCCAACTCCCCTGACATCAGTCTGAAGAAGGGTCTCGACCCGAAACGTCGCCCAATCCTTCTCACCAGAGATGCTGCCTGCCCCGCTATATATATGCATATACATATATATATATATATATATACATATACATATACATATACATATACATATGCATACATATACATATATATATATATATATATATACATATACATATATATAAAGTCTCATCTTGACCACTTCCTGTCTGTGCTGTATATTAATTTTAGAAAAAATGTCGCCATATATCGCTATGATTTTTGGCCATCTTACTCACAGTCCTCCTCCGCTGAGGCAGCCCCAAGGATTTTTCCGATGAAAATAAAAGTTATGAATCTTTTAAAAATCTTGAGATCAGCCGATTGGTCCTCTCGCCTGTCATTCACCATGATGAAGGTAATGCCCCTTCTGGGGGGCGCAGGACTATAAAACCCCGGATGCCTGGACATGAGTCAGTCACTCTGGAAGATCGCGAGGGAGAGGCCACAAATGTAATTCTAAACTGGAAATTAACTGAACTGCGAGTCTGTAATGTACTTGCAATAAATGATGTGTTAGCCCTTAATGACAATGCAATGAGTTGTTTGGCCTGCCCTGCCTGTGCTTGAAACTGCAATGCAAAATTGGAAATGAAGTGACAATGCAATGAGTTGTTTGGCCTGCCTTGCCTGCGCTTGAAACTGCAATGCAAAATTGGAAATGAAGTGACAATGCAATGAGTTGTTTGGCCTGCCCTGCCTGTGCTTGAAACTGCAATGCATAATTGGAAATGAAGTGACAATGCAATGAGTTGTTTTGCCTGCACTGCCTGTGCTTGAAACTGCATTGCAAGATTGGAAATGAAGTGACAACGCAATGAATTGTTTGGCCTGCCCTTGAAATGGATTGACTTGACTTGAAATAGATTGACTTGACTTGCCCTGACTTGAAATGGATTGACATGACTTGAAATGGATTGACTTGACTTGAAATGGATTGACTTGACTTGACTTGACTTGATTTGACTTGAAATTGATTGACTTGACTTGACTTAAAATGGATTGACTTGACTTGACTTGAAATGGATTGACTTGACTTGATTGACTAGAAATGGATTGACTTGACGACTTGAAATGGATTGACTTGACGACTTGAAATGGATTGACCACTTGAAATGGATTGACTTGATGACTTGAAATGGATTGACTTGACTTGAAGTGGATTGACTTGACTTAAACCCCTGTCTCACGGTGCGAGTCGACCCAAGAGTGACCCTGAGTTTAAATCAAATTAAATTCATGGTAATTACATACAATTAACGAAGCGGGAACATCGGAACTCGTGGGCGCAACTTAGCGACTCGTGGCGCTAACGGCAGGTACCCGGGAAACTTGTTAACTTGAAAAACTTTTAACATGTTTAAAGATTTCCATGAGTCAAATTTACTCTTGAAGTTAAAATTTGAAACATTTAAACTCGTAGTAAGAACGTAGTAGCCCTTGAGTTTACCATAGTGATTCGTGAGTCTACCATTGGCAGTCTTTAACTCAGCGGGCAGGCAGCATCTCTGGAGAGAAGGAATTGGTGATGGGGTGAAGTTTCCAAATTTCTGCTGCATCTTTGTGTTACTCCAGCACCGTGTGTTCACTTTTTGTCAACCAGCATCTGCCCTTTCTTGTGTATGACATTATTTGTATCCGTGGCAGTTGATTGTCGCTCTCTTCAGTTTCCGATGGGGTCGGCACGGGACTGGAGTTGGGAGGGAAAGGTGGGGGGGGGAGGAGGGAGGGGGGTAGGGGGGGTAGGGGAGTGGAGGGGAGGGGGGGTTGGGGTGACTTAGTACGGGAGACAAGTGTACTGACTGTGTGGGCAGACACTTTGGTAGTGATTGCCCATGGGGTTCACTGTCGAGGACTTCATAATGCAGAGAGCATTATAAACAGTGGAGCGATTAATCCTGGACAGGGGGAGACTTCTCTCTGAGTTGGACCCAGGAAACTGAAGCAGGAATTTTCTTGAGGTTATTAACGACAGATAAATGGATGGGAAGGGTTTAGAGGGCGATGGGCCACATGCAGGCAAATAGGACTACCCCAAGATGCCAAGCATGGCCAAGCTGGGTCGAAGGACCTGTTTCCGTGTTGTACAGCACCATGACTAAGGCCTATCCAGTGGGATTGACTTTTTTTTGTATTTTTACTTTCTAAAGATGCAATGTATTTAGGTGACTATTGCACACTGCAGACCAGAAGCGCCTTCAATACCCAGAGAGAAGGGATGGGCCGGTTAGGTGAGCAGGAGAGTGGGGTTGTTTGCAGTTGCAGAGGGAGGGGGCAAGGGCGGTACAGTTCCCAGTCTCAGCTCCTGTTCTACCGAGCATGTGGTCGTGAACGGGTGGCTTGGTTGGCCCATGGTGTGGCAGAGCCGGCGTGCCCGCTGACTCCCATCCCACCCCCTCCCCCCCCCCCCGGGGCCACGCTGTCGGGGCCATGCTGGGAGAGAGCCCCTGAGCACCTGCCCCGGGGCGACTAGCACTGACCTGCTGGCGTCGCCGACGTGAAGACGGTGCGAAGCCCCCGTGCCCGGTGCAATGGGCGGGGAGCTGGAGAGGGGAGGGAAGGGGTCACACACATGGCCGGGAAGCAGAGGGGTGGGGGTGGGGGTGGCGACAGACAGGGCCAACAATGAGATGGAGAAAGACAGAAACACCGACGTGCAAAGGAGACCTACAATAGTTCATGATCTCTCTCGCGTTATGGCGGGTGATTGTCGCCTGTCCGCTGTTTCTGACGCTAAAGCCTTGGCCCTTCGTGTTGGTGTGGAGGGGGAGGGGGGTATTGTGCTGTTTGATCCCCTGCTATCCCAGGGCAGGGAGACACAGCGGCTTTTGAGACTGGTGGGCAATCATTACCAAAGTGCCTGCCCACACAATGAGTATACCTCTCCTACACTTGTCTCCCATACTAAGTCACCCCAACCATCCCGATCCCCTGGGAAACTGAAGGGAATGACAATCAACTGCCACGGATACAAATAATGTCATACACAAGAAAGGGCAGATGCTGGTTGACAAAAAGTGAACACACAGTGCTGGAGTAACACAAAGACGCAGCAGAATTTTGGGAACGTCATCCCGTCACCCATTCCTTCTCTCCAGAGATGCTGGTCCCGCTGAGTGACCATACTGAGGGAATTCCCACGTATATGAAGCAGAGAGAAATGCTCTGGCACTGGACGGTGCGCATTTTCCCTTTGTAGGTCATATCAATAGATGCGGCCGCGCTGAATTCTATCTTTAACTCAAAGCCGCAGGTTGGAGCTGTCTTCTTTAACACTGTTGCTTTGCTGCCACCGCCTCCTTGCTGCACAATGGCAGCGAGTGCGGGGCCGAGATCCTGCCTAGTTTTTTTAAGTTCTGAAATTTAATAACTTTCAATACTGAATCAGAATATACTTACTGTATGAGATGCTGTCCAGCTCCTCTATTTGATACTTAAAACAGGCCTTCATTCACGGTTGGCTCAAGAGTAACTCGGGAGAGGAACTTGGTAACTCGGGAGAGGAACTTGGTACATCGCAGAAATGAGAAGTAAAAGGCAAACTTAGACATACATGTGGGAACTCGTTTAAACTCGTGAACATAACCTTGGAATCTCGTAGACAACCACGAGTGTGATTTTTTCTTTCACTCGGGATCACTCGTGGGTGGACTCACATCGTGAGATAGGGCCATTAAAGTGGATTGACTTGACTTGAAGTGGATTGACTTGACTTGAAATGGATTGACTTGACTTGATTTGAAATGGATTGACTTGACTTGAAATGGATTGACTTGACTCGACTTGACTTGAAATGGATTGACTTGACTTGACTTGAAATTGATTGAAATGGATTGTTGGCCCTGCACTCACTGTGCTTGACTTGACCCACAACACCCATGCTGGTGCTCCAAATTTGGTAAAAATGTCTGCTTCACTAATGTTGCTGCCTGTCCTCTCCTGAGGAGAAGAGACCTGCAGCCCCACCTATAAACATTCCCTCTCCTTTGGAGGCTCAAGGAACTGTATATGCTGGAATCTTGAGCAAAACACAATGTGCTGGAGTAACTCAATGGGTCAGGCACCATCTGCAGCGGGAAGGGGTAAACTAAAAAAAGATCTCATCCTGAAACATTGCCTATCCATTCCCTCCACAGATGCTGTCTGTCCAGCTGAGTGCACTTTGTGATTTCCTCTCCTTTGTCTGGTTGCATCAGTTGATACAATTTCAATGGAGCCAGATTGTGTCTCCTACAGGCAACAGATGGCCCATGCCAGAGATAATCTTCTCCACATCCTTCATCCCTGGTTCATTTTATGGTACTCAGAGGAACACATCCTCGGAGGGGCCATTTCTTCATGGTTATCTTGTTCCAGCCCCTGCCCACACATCTCCTTAATAGTCAGTAAATCGTACCGCATACACCTCAGCCAAATTCCAATTAAGGGCTGTAGGTAGCACATTCTTCATTGCCAGCTGCAGTGCATTGCGATACCACTGAATACTTATGGGAAAAGGCTCTGCCATTTTAACAGCAGTGTTAAAATAAATTGCCTGCAAATTACTTCTCCTACGTTAGTGCATAAGGCAATATCGTAAGACACGTAATAATAGTGTACAGTGATGCTTTAAGGCCTGAAGGAATAGTTTAAAATTGTGTGAAAGAATCATTTAGCTTCTATTAAACTTCCCTTATCATTTCACGAATGCCTTATTTTATATTAAATGTTCCTGTTTGAGTGAAGCCTTCAAGAAGTCTGTTTTAGTTTAATTATAATTGGATCTACCTATGGCATTTGCCTGGGTTAATTCTTTAAAAAATACTTCACTGCTGACAGTTACTGAGCAATGTGCTCTTTATGTTAGCTGCAGTGGGAATTTAAATGCCTGCACATTTGTACTGAAAATTTCTTTGAAACTTACCCAGAATCAGTGAAAGTAATACAAAAGTTTTTGAGACTAAATTCCTTCAGTCGAGACTACAACATTTGTGACGTAGGTAAAAGTAGGTTGTATTCTTTTGCAATGGCGGCATGGTGGCACAGCGGTAGAGTTGGTAACTTACAGTGCTTCCAGCTCTAGAAACCGGGTTTGATCCCGACTACGGGTGCTATCTGTATGAAGTTTGTACGATCTCTCCGTGACCGTGTTTGTTTTCTCTGAGATGTTCAGTTTCCTCCCACACTCCAAAGACATACAGGTTTGTGGGTTAAATGGCTTGGTATAAATGTAAATTGTCCCTAATGCGTGTAGGCTAGTGTTAATGTGCGAGGATTGCTGGCCAGTTTAGGTTTATTATAGTCATGTATACTGAGGTACAGCAAAACACTTTGATTTGCAAGATATCCAATTGGATCAGATTATACTTTTCATAAATACAATCAAGTCAACGTCAACTATAATAGGTAGAGCAAAAGGGAAGTACAGACTGCAGAATATAGTTCCCAGTATGATAAAGGTTTCAAAGACAAGACCCAATGTCCGCAATGGGTTGAGGTGAATCATACAAAGTTTTTCACCCAGGGAGTTGTGAATCTGTGGAATTCTCTGCCACAGAAGGCAGTAGAGGCCAATTCACTGGATATATTCAAGAGAGAGTTTGATATAGCTCTTAGGGCTAACAGAATCAAGGGATATGGGAAGAATGCAGGAATGGGGTACTGATTTTGGATTATCAGCCATGATCATATTGAATGGCTCGAAGGGCCGAATGGCCTCCTGCACCTATTTTCTATGTTTCTCTGTTTCCAATATATACAGTGGGGTGAACAATATTATTGGAATAATTAGAAATAATGCTGGATTTATAGATAGGAAAGAGATTTACAAGAGTAGAGAGATTGGATCGGACGATAGTAGATCCTCCTCTGGAACCAGCATGCAAAGTGTTGCCATGTTCCGACACCATGCATTGTTTCAACAAAGTGAAATAACAGCAATATAGGATTCTGGTGACCTTGTAATGAATTGAGATGTGGTCCTGCTCCCATGCTCCAGCGGTCCTTTAAAGGTATAGAAGCAGGAGTTGGCCATCGGAATCATTGGCCACCGGATTACACAATACGATCATGGCTGATCTGCTACAAACCTAATCTCTTCTGTACCAGTTCCCCATACTGCCGATCACCCGACCTTTCAAAAACGTAACTATTTCCTATATCAATAATTCAATTATCTTGCCTTCACAACCTGTTGGGTGGTGATTAGATTCACTCTAAGCAGTGAATAGAGATTCACTGCTCTCTGTTGGAAGACATTTTTCCATGCTTCAGCATTAACTGACTGCCCATTTATTTTGAACCTACACCCCCTGCACACACTCATCTTTCCACCATAGCTTTCTGTTCCCATTGTTTATCTCTCTCATCCCCTTTCCCTCTCCCTCACTTGATTCCACCTGCCCATCAACTCCTCCTCATCTAGTGTAGGAGGGGTCAAGGAAAGAGCATTCATGTTGCGGCCCTGTTTCCACCATCTTTCCACCACTCCGCACAAGAAGCACAAGAAGCGACAAGACAGACACCATTGTATGCAGATGCTGAGAAGTGTGTTCAGCTCTGGCTGAACAACTTCTAATCTTGTGTGGACTCGATAAGAAGAAGACCTAGTGTAGAAGGGAACTGCAGATGCTGGTTTAAACCAAAGATAGACACGAAATGCTGGAGTAACTCAGTGGCACAGGCAGCATCTCTGAATAGACTGCTGTCTGAAGAAAGGTCTCGACCTGAAACATCACCATTTCCTTTATCCAGAGATGCTGCTTATCCCACTGAGTTACTCCAGCATATTGTGTCTACTCTCCTCATCTTGTTCCAGCTATCATCTACCAGCCTCTGTCACAACATTCCCCATGCTGCTAAGAAATGGCAATCTTTCCTCTTCCCTCACTGTCTCCTTTTGCCTCCATAGGTGCTGCTTGATTTGCTGAGTACTTCCACATTCTATTTTAAAAAAAATTATTGATCTAAGATGAAGGCACAAAACAAAAGAAAAGTACTTTGAATGCTGGAAATATGAAAATGTCAGAAACAGGATGTCAGGCAACATAGGTGGAGTAAAGGGCCGGTCCCACTGCGGGGACCTAATTTGTGAGTTAAGAAGAGTTTAGGAGAGTGTAAAAAACTGTCATGGTCTTGTTGTATTGCCGAAGTAGAACACATCCTACCACCTCCTTCGACTATGTAGAGAACCTCCTACGAATATGTAGAAGACCGCCTTCAACTATGTAGAAGACCTCCTTCGATATCCTTTGACCTCTTTCGACGATGTTGAAGACTAACTTCGACTAGCTTCAGGAAAATTGGACACCAAATAGTGGAGAGTGAAGACGACCACATTCGACTAACTTTGATTACCTTCGATTACATTTGATTGCCTTTGATTACCTACGAATAACATGCCGACTTACTATGACCTACTTCGACTAAACCTACGAGTAAAAAAAATATTGATTTTTTTCCATGCCGATCAATTTTTACTTGCGGACAATTTTCAGCATGCTAAAAAATACTCCTCGACCAAACTGAGGCTTCGAGTATGCGGGAACTTCTCTCGAGCATGAAGGAGAGTTAAATAGACCTCCTAGGATGACGTGTTGATCATGCTGCGAGTTTGAGTCGAGCGCAAACTCTTCTAAACTCACAAATTAGGTCCCCACAGTGGAACAGGCCCTTAAGAAACAATGTTAACATTTCAAAGAGTCATTAATTTATCAAGCACAGAAACAGGCTATTTGGTACACCAACACTTGACTAGCCATCAAACGTTAATCTATATAATAGACAATAGGTGCAGGAGTAGGCCATTCCGCCCTTCGAGCCAGTATTAATCCTACTCTAATCCCATTTTAGACAATAGACAATAGACAATAGGTGTAGGAGTAGGCCATTCGGCCCTTTGAGCCAGCACCACCATTCAATGTGATCATGGCTGATCATCCCCAATCAGTACCCCATTTCTGCCTTCTCCTGACTCCGCTATCTTTAAGAGCCCTATCTTGCTCTCTCTTGAATGTATCCAGAGAACCGACCTCCACCGCCCTCTGAGGCAGGGAATTCCACAGACTCACAACTCTCTGTGTGAAAAAGTGTTTCCTCACCTCTGTTCTAATGGCTTACCCCTTATTCTTAAACTGTGGCCCCTGGTTCAGGACTCCCCCAACATTGGGAACATCTTTCCTGCCTCTAGCGTGTCCAAACCCTTAATAATCTTATATGTTTCAATAAGATCACCTCTCATCCTTCTAAACTCCAGAGTATACAAGCCTAACCACTCCATTCTCTCAGCATATGACAGTCCCGCCTTCCCGGGAATTAACCTTGTAAACCTACGTTGCATACCCTCAATTTTGTTCTCTTCACATTTTCATTAACTCCCTCTGCCGTGTAACACTCACTGACACACTAGGGGCAATATATGGTGACCAATTAACCTATATTCCGCATGTCATTCGGATGTGGGAGATTACAGCAACACATGAAGAAACCTGCATGATCACAGAGAGAACATGGAAACTCTACGTAGACAGCATCTGAAGTTAGGATTGAACCTGGGTTGCAGGAGCAGTGACACAACAGCTCTACAGCTGTGCCACTCTGACAGAGACAGTTGACTTAAAGCACCAAGATATTGGACTCTGCTATCTCTAAACATGTGCATAAGAAATTGTTACTCCTGATCAAGAGTCAAGAGTTAAGCTAAGGGTGTTTAATGGTCATATGCACCAGGAAGAGAACAGTGAAATCCCTACTTGCTGCAGCTTTGCATGTACATTAATGCAACAACACAACAAATAAATATATTATTAACAATAATACAATCAATTATCAGTAAAATCAGGTAACCAAACCGTAATAGTGCAACCTTATTAAACTTCCACAGCAGTTCAGTGCTGAGGTAGGATTATGGTCTGTGTTGTGCATTGTAGTTCAAGAACCTGATTGTTGATTGTAAGAAGCTGTTCTTGGACTTGGCGGTAGGTTTCTTCCAAATTGGTAGCAGTCAGATGAACATGTGGCCAGGATGGTGTGGGTCTTTGAAGATACTTACTGCCTTTTTGAGGCACCACTTCCTTGTGCTTTTACAAAGTTAGAGATTGTTGATAAGGAGTTGTGCTGGACAAAAAGATGTCAATTTTATTAAAAGATGATTAAATAGATACAAATGACTGGTTTGCCACTTTTGCTTTTGATCTCTGAAAATTTGATAGGAATGGAGATTCAAAAAGAGTGGAAGTATGGGTTTGTGATGGGTATTCAAACTGAGTTAGATACAGATGCCACGTCTTGGAAAGTATTTTGGGAACATTTTGTTAACAATGTTGAGCATTGCACAATACAAGAATAATGTTTCCAAGGATGTGACTCATTTGTTCACATTTGTTTGTGTGCAATTTGAACATTAAAGACTCAAATAGCAAAGAAGATAATTTTGATGCACAATACTAGATTAGACCACTTTGAGGAATTTCTAAAAGTATTTATGGCCATCGTTATATTATTTGTATAATGGGCAGCTCCAGTAACATCAGTCCTGAAGGTAGTCACAAAATGCTGGAGTAACTCAGCAGGCCAGGCTGCATCTCTGGAGAGAAAGACTTTTCAGGTCGAGACCCTTCTTCAGACATCAGTGCTGAACTCTAGTGCTGCCTGTTTAGATGTTCTGGTTGGTAGCTTATTAACCCACAGTAACATTCTCCTTGGGTAATGTGTGAGATGATTCTGGGAAGATTTGATGGAATTGTGGGAAGAATAGTTTACAGGGGAAAAAGGTTAATGGGGGAATGAGATTATTAACAGGTACAGGCTCAAAGAGTCAAAATAGCCCCATTCTGTGCATGTAAGGAAATCTTATATCTTTTGCAGGTGAGCTGATCGAGCTCTAACACTAAATGTAGCACATTTAGTAGAGCAAAAATGGGTGGAATCAAATTTCAAGGCATGTTTGTTCAAAATATCTGAAGGCAGACTGTGATTGCTTTCTGTCTTTGCTATTTTATACCCTTAACTAGAAATGATATGCCAAGTATAAATATGGTAATATGAAAAGATCCAAAAACCCTTAAGCTTTGAAAAAGTAACTCAATTGTCCTTTGAATGCTTCATGCATTTCAGTCTTATCTATTGTGCTGAATTAAATAATAAATATTATGTGATATAAATTTAAATGCTCCGAGGTCTATCTTATTTTTGGAGAACAATTCAGTTTTGTTTCAACTCTTGACCGATGAAATGATTTATATTATCAAAATATCAAAGTTACTTTAAGGCAAAAAGTTATTAACTGCACTGAATAGAATTATAGAGCACTCAAGACTCGTTTAAGGATGTTGAATATAAACTGCATTAAAATAGCATATGGGTTAATCTCTCACCTTTCAAATAGGGTCATAATCCAGGCTGGAGACACACAGATGCTGGAATGAGTAAAACACGAAGTGCTGGAGTAATTCAGCCGGCCTGGCAGTATCTCTCGAGGACATGGATAGGCAATGTTTTGGAATTGGTATTATTCTTCAGTCTGAAGAATGGTCCCAATCCAAAACGTCACCTATCCACATCTTCCAGAGATGGTGACTGATCCACTGAGTTATTCCAGAACTTTGTGTCATAATCCCAGCTGACACTTCAGTGCAGGGAAAGAAAGCTCTGTCATTTAGGAAAATGAGGATTTTCAAGAACATGAAAGTATGTGGTTGTAATGTAATGTACTTCTAATAATTTTTTATTTATTAGAAGTACATTACATTACAACCACATACATTAGTACTCGTCACATATATCTTCTTACAATTAATGTACTCCATTTATTTTTTACACTAATAAAGGGAAAGGATGAGATTGAGAGAAAGAAGGAAGTGAAGGAAAAAAGTGAAAGTATAAAAATGTGACAACAAAAAAGAACAAAGACCCTATAAGAAAGAAATTTTTAAAAAAGAGTTAAGAAATAGACCCTAAAAAAGAAGAAAAAAGAGAAAGAGGGAAAAGAGAAAAAACAAATACTTTTTTGTAAGCATCACGCAAATGGGACATACCAACTCTCCGGCTTTCATCCCCCCTTACCTGACCTCAGGTTTTTTTAAAGTACTTTTGCACCCTATACTTGTAATAATTCTATACATGCAGACCATGTCAGGTGGAAGTGATCTGGTTTACCTGCCAGGAGGAGTCTTATCTCTTCTAGGTGTAATGTTTCGAACATATTTGAAATCCACATGTTTATAGTTGGTATTGGAGCGTTTTTCCAGAATTTTAGGATTAGCTTTTTTCCAGTTATTAACCCATAGTCTATTAATTTCTTTTGGAACACATTTAATTCTGGACTATCTTCCGTTGTTCCGAAGATAATCCATTCTGCTTTGGGTATCAGTTTTATTTTAAATAATTTTGTAAAGATTTCAAAAAGTTCAATCCAAAATTTTTGAATTTTTGTACAGAAAACAAATGAATGCGCTATAGTAGCTTCTTGGGATTGACATTTATCACAAATGGATGATACATTTGGGAACATTTTATTGATTTTAGTTTTGGAATAATATAATCTATGTAAAATTTTAAATTGTATTAAAGTGTGTCTTACATTAATCGAACATTTATGCACGTTTAATAAATATTCATTCCACCTTTCCTTTGAGATTTTAATAGCTAATTCTTGCTCCCAGTCTCTTCTAATACCTTCCGTAGATGGTATTTCTTCATTTAAGATAATATTATACAAATACGATATTAAGTTTGCTGATTCAGCTTTTATCTGCATTGCTTCATCAAATACATCTGCTGGGCTATTATAATGATCTTTTGTATTTTTTTTCAAATAGTCACATATTTGAAAATATTTAAAATATGGATTATTTCCGAGTTTATTTTTTATTTGTAATTGTTGGAATGATAGTAATTTTCCAGTTTCATACAGGTCACCGAACGTTTTAATTCCTAGTCTATCCCATTGTGTGAAAGATTTGTTTGTAATAGAGGGATTAAACAAAGGATTATTAACTATGTGAGATAAAAGTGATAAATTTCTTAATTTTAAATTTTGTTTTATTTGTTTCCAAGTTCTGATTGTACTATGTATAATTGGGTTTTATTTTTTTAATTTTTTTTATTTTTTTTAATTTATTAGAAGTACATTACATTACAACCACATACATTAGTACTCGTCACATATATCTTCTTACAATTAATGTACTCCGTTTGTTTTTTACACTAATAAAGGGAAAGGATGAGATTGAGAGAAAGAAGAAAGTGAAGGGAAAAGGTGAAAGTGTAAAAAACGTGACAACAAGAAAGAATGCAGACCCTATAAGAACAAAATTAAAAACAAAAGAAAAAGAGTTAAGAAATAGACCCTAGAAAAGAAGAAGAAAGAGAAAGAGGGAAAAGAGAAAAACAAATAGTTTTTGTAAGCATCACGCAAATGGGACATACCAACTCTCCAACTTTCATCCCCCCTTACCTGACCTCAGTTTTTTTTAAGGTACTTTTGCACCCTATATTTGTAATAATTCTATAAATGCAGACCACGTCAGGTGGAAGTGATCTGGTTTACCTGCCAGGAGGAGTTCTGATAGACTTTCAATCTGGAAATAAATGGTCACATTACAACATCTGTGAGTGTGAAAGATACATCTTCTAGATGAGCTGGGAGGCATCCTCAGTGATGTCACCTGGGGTCATCGGGTGTTTCGGGTCTCACAACATCAGACACCCTCGCCCAGGCGACCAGCTGGGGTTGATCAAGCCCCGACTTGCATCCCAGCAGCAACCGCCCACGGATCAGCCATCTTAATCCAAAGCCACCTAGTGGCTTTCTCTGCGGCTTCGCTTGCGGATTGAATGGCCCTCTTCTTTGCCAGCCCCGTAATGCCCAACTGGTTGAGGACTTTGCAGAGTGAGCTTCCTGCAAAGCCTCTACAGCCCACCTCTATGGGCTCATAGTTTGTCTTCCAGCCGCTGTCCTGGTACATCTCCACCAGTCCTGGTATTTTGTGTGTTTCCTCTCATTAGCCTCTTCAATACGCTCTTCCCAGGGCACTGTCAGCTCCAGAATGATCAGCTGTTTTGTCACTTCGGAGGTGATGATCATGTCTGGCTGGAGTGATGTTGCTGTGATGTGCTGTGGAAATTTCAGCTGTTTGCCCAGATCGACATGCAGCTGCCAGTCAGTGGCTGTGTAGAGGAGGCCCGTCCTTGTTTATGGTTGTGGTCGGGGCTTCTCTCCAGTTTTGACAAAAGTGATTGATTTCATTGGGGCGTGGTGGTGTTTGCTGTTACCGATGGCAGTGACTATGCTCTCAGCAACCACCTTGAGCACCTGGTCATGGCGCCACCGATTGCGACCTTCCACAAGGGACTTTGGGCAGCTGCTGAGGAGATGTTCTAATGATCCTCTTCCAGAGCAAAGTGGGCAGGAATGTATCTCGCTCTTGCCCCAGATGTGGAGGTTTGCTGGGCTTGGTACGGCATCGTAGACAGCTTGGACAAGGAACTGGACACACTGGAAGTCTGCCTACATGATGTTTGACCAGGTAATCCTGCGCTGTGGTATGCTCTCCCACCTTTTCCACACTCCCTGCTGCCTGAGCCCCACTGTCCTGCTCACACGCTCTTCCTCCACACCTGCTCGGACCTCTTCCTGGAGTAGATGGTGTCTCTCCTTGCTCCAGGCCTTGCCAACCAGTGCCTTAGGGAAGTATCCCAAACCCACTCTGCCAGTTGCCATGACTCCCACCAATGCCTTTTGCCTTAGGCGTGACTCTGCCACCTCCACTGCTTTCTCTGCCCTCCATTTCCTCCCTGTTCTCACATCGATGCCAGCCGATGACACCTTTTGGTCCCTGGAGTCCCTGTACTGCAGAGCTTCTCTTGTTCGCGCCACCATAAACTCTTCCATGAGGCTACTGAATGGGAGCTGCAAGATGTTACTGGTCCCATACAGTGCTACACTGTTGAGGCTGCGGGGAAGGCCAAGCAACCTGCAGAGTAAGCCGCTGATCTTCCTTTCGAGGGACTCAGCTGTGGTCAATGGAACAGCATAAACCAGCAGAGGCCACAGGACTCGGGGCAGGATGGAATGCTGATAGATCCAGGCCTTGAATCTTCCTGGAAGACCTGACTTGTCGACTTTGATGAGCCAAGCTTCAAGGTCTTTGATGGACTTTTGAATGGCGGCAGAGTCTTTCAGAGTTGTGTCAAAAACCTTCCCCAAACTCTTGACAGGTTGCTCAGTGATGGAGGGAATGGCAGTTCCGGATAGTAAGAAGTGGAATCTATCAGTCACCGCCCCCTTCTTCAGCACCATGGAACTTGACTTTGTTGGCTTGAAACTCATCCTTGCCCAGGTGATAAGTTTCTCAAGCCCTTGTAGGATCCACATACTTCCTGGGACCGATGTTGTGGTGATGGTAAGGTCATCCATAAAAGCTCTTATTGGGGGCTGTCATACACCAGACTTGTTTAGGGGGCCTCTGCATTCCACCTCGGCTGACTTGGCCACCATGTTCATGGCAAGAGCAAAAAGAATAACAGAAATGGTGCAACCCGTTATTATTCCTTTTCCAAGCCGATGCCAGTCTGATGTTTCTGACCCAGAAGTCACCCTTACCCTGAAATTATGGTAAGAATCCAGGATCAGGACTTTGATCTTGCTGGGAACATGGTGTCGGTGTAGAGCAAGCCCAACCAGTTTGTGCGGTATAATAATAATAATAATAATAGATTTTATTTATATAGGCATTGACGAGGTCCAACCACAGAACAACTAGGTCGCCTCTGTTTTCATGGGCTTCTCTAATGAGCTGCGTAACTACTCCAGTGTGCTCCAAGCAGCCGGGAACTCCCAGAATCCCTCCCTTCTGCACTGAGGGGTCGATGTAGCTGTTTTTGAGGAGAAACTCGGTTAATCTTCGGGAGACAATGCTGAAAAACACCTTCCCTTCGACGCTCAGCAGCGAGATTGACCAAGACTGATTGATGTTCTTTGAGTTTTCCTCTTTCAGGATCCAAACTCCCTCAGTGCACCTCCACTGGTCAGCAACTCTCCCCCTTCGCCATACCACCTTCAAGATCTTCCATAGGTGTCAAAGGAGATCTGGGCAGCACTTGTACACTATGTATGGTATGCCACTAGGGCCTGGAGCAGAGGCGGAGCGTCCCGCCTTGATGACCTCCTCAACCTCCTTCAGACTCGGCTCCCTCAGATTGAACTCTGTTGTTGGGGGGCTGGGCTGATGAGAGCTTTGTTGGGTTCGAGCTCCTGTTCCTTCATTGGATCGCTCAGGATGTCATGGAGGAAGTGATTTACTTCATCTGTTGAGCACATGAGACGGCCACTGCGCTTGTCCCCAAGTAATCGCCTGGTAAAGCCTAAGGGATTGGAAATGAACGCATTACAACATCTGAAGAATAGCAGAGAAGATATTGATTATGCCTCGGCCAATATATATCATCATTTAACATCTAAATAGATTCGCTGATTAATTTCAACTTTATTTCAGGGAACTTGCTGGGTAAAAATTGACTCTTGTTATTCTACATGGATATAGTGACTACCGTTCAAAAATACTTCAAAGACTGTGAAGTGATTTAAAATTATGGACCAAAAAACAAACTGCTACAGCAACTCAATAGGTTAAGCGGCATCAATCGAGGCAGAGGAGCAGTCAATGCTTCAAAGACTTGAAGCAACATTGACTATCCCTCTGCTGGTCATAATGATCTGATATGTTGTCTCCTCAGATGCTGCCTGACCATTGAGTTCCTCCAGCAGTTGTTATCTTTTTTCTCAAAATTCCAGCATCTGCTGTCTCTTATGGCTCCATTTCAGATTTTCAAATGTTGTAAATGATGCCATAGCATTCTCCCCTCCCTTCTTTATTTCCTCAGTTTACTTACTTTTCTTTCATTTCTTTCTTATCCTTCCTTCATTTCCTTGTTTCACCTTCCTTCTATTTTCTTCCTCTTTGGTCGTTTCTTCCCTTTCCTCTCTTTCCTTCATTTATTCTTCCCTTTTTCCATCTTTTTTGTATTTTCCCTCCTTTCCTCAAAAAGGATTTTAGAAATTCCTTTTCATGGTAAATTCTCAGCACCTGCAGAATTGTGCTTTGGTCTCTGTGACTTGCAAATCCCGATTTGGAGTCTCCCGCTGTTAAGAGTTATATTCATCAATGTAGCTCATTCAGAACTCTTTTAAATGAAAGGGCCCTGAGGATGTAATTTACATTTGAAATGTATTTTTACATGATTGTCTGAAATGCTCTGAGAAAATAATCGCACTGAAATATAATTTCAACTTTGCTCAATTTAACATACAATATGAATATATTGTAACTGATTTACATTAAAATTGTCACAGAAGTAGTTGCATTTACAAACACAACATAAATAGTGAAGGAAATAAAGCTGAGAGTCCATGCAATATGAAAGAAAGACACACAATGGAAAGAAAATTGAGGTGAATGTCTTGAAGATAAAAGAGATCACAAAATGTCTGTATAAATATTGGAAGGAAAATTAATGTCCTGAATGTTATCAAGCTGACACTACCATGTGGAGCTGTCAGTATTTCCCTGTGTAATTGTTGCAATGTTTGCGATTCTCTTTGCATTTGCTGGGTTTTTGTTGCAGGGAGCACCAACATCCTACAATTTCCTCGACCAACTTGCAACACGCAAGTCAGGTCAGGCTGTAACGGCAACTGCATTCAGTTCAATAGGGAGAATTGCAACAAGGGGCTTGGGTAAGTAATATGTAACTGAAGTAACATGTAGCTAATGTTCTCGTGAAATGTTTGCTTAAATGTTTCTTAAATGTTGCTTAAACACTTGATTACTTTAAAACCTCGACTAAAATACGATCTTTCAATGTTTCATCATCTTTGAACACTTTTGAATGCTTCTGATTGTCAGCATCTCCACTCGCATAACAACTCACAGAGCAATTCCATTTTACCATTAATTTTCCCTGTAACTTATTCTCCTCACATTGCTACAGCTCCCCCCAGTTTCTACAACCATAGCACAAAGGGCAATTTACATGGGCCAATTAACCTACTGAGCTGCACATCTGTGGGATGTGAGTGGAAATTAGGGCATCCCAGAGAAAACAAATGTAGTCATGTAGCTTACTGGAGACTGCTGGCAACTCCTGTGCAGCTCAGACTGTGATCAACCTGGCAAAGAGTATATAGTGAAGAATTTAGCTTCTGAGGAACTAATTTAACAGATGCTCCTGAATCCCATCTGCCGCAAAGAGAAAAACCCTCTCCCAAAGACCGAAGGGCTACACCAAAGAGATATCAAGTCCCAGATGTATAGTTCCTACCCAATCATCCCAAGTCTTGTCACAATGAAGAATATGATGGATACAACTGTAGTTATTGGCTTTGCTGATGTATATGGATGGGTGGGGAGGCGTGTGCATGTGCAGATGTAGTGCTCACCATCACATCATTTTGATACTGCTCCATTGTACATGGTTTATTTTTCTCTCCTGGCCTATTTCAGCACTTCTATCAGAGAACTTTGCTTCTCGTCCTTGTTGTCTCTAGCATCCTTATTCTCCATTGCAGTATGTTGTGACTGGCCACTTTGAAGGGTGTGCCCTTCTCTGATTGCTGTGCAGCAGAGTAGCAGCAGCTGAAATGCATTGGAAGTTCCACAGTCCCACAGAAGCCATGAGTTGATGCACCTTTTTGTGTGGAAACTATGCCAACATTATTGCACTTTACTTTGCAACCAACTTAACTTAATTTGATGATCTGAATTGGTGTCAGTGCAACATGCACTAAAAAACCTGAAATGTGGTTTCCAGGCAAGGGATGGGAGGTCCACAGGTGTAAGCAAAGATGGAATTTCAATATTGAACCATTGCTGAACAGGAATTAATATATTTGTGCAAGAACAAGGACATTGGGTGGACACACCTTGATCCAAGTTAGAAGCAGTTAAATTGAGATGTATCAAAGGCATGATTCAGAGTTCAGTTTAACTTGAACTTTCACATCCAGCAGGATGACCTGAGAGCAGTTCCAAATGAAACTTGACAAGGGACTGAAAGATAATTGGGCAGAAGGGCAGAGCAGGTGGGCAATAACATGCCTGAGAAAACTGGTGGTTGACAGGTGTGTTGTTAAGATACAGTCGTGACAAGACCATCAATCCTGAACATAATTTTTCTGGGAGCAAAGATGAGAAATCAGAAAACAATGACACCCCCTATGACCCTGTTTCCGTCTGGCAAGATTCTCTAGTGAAAACACAGACACAACATAGAAGCAGGCCCTTTGGGCCATCAAATCCACACTGACATCAAGTACCCATCTTTACTTTATTCCTATCCTAATCCATTTTATTCTTCCCATATTCCCAGCAACTCGACACAGATTCTACCACTCATCGACACACCAAGGGCAATTTACAATGACCAACTAACCTCCTGAACTTTACATCTTTGGGATGAAACTGGAGCATCAGGCCAAAACCCAAACAGTCACTGGGAGAATGTGTATACTTTAAAAAGACAGAACTGGAGGTCAAGATTGAACCCAGGTTGCTGGAGCTTTGAGGCAGCAACTGTATTAACTGTGCCGTTAAGGCACCCAATGTCTTTACCTCAGTTGTTGTGACAGACATGAACACTTCTGATGGTGTTTTCTTTTAGTCTAGTCCAAAATAATCTTGATCTCAGGATATATTTCCAGATTAGATCCATTTTTACCTTTCTAAAGATTGTGGCACCATAGTGACCATTTGTACTCTAGTTGGGTTTCGGGTCTGGCTGCCTGCCTGAATGTCCTGTTTTTCCCTTTGGTCCTTATCAATGGCAATAACATAATTCGGAAGAGGGGTCCAGGAGAAAGCATTTTGGAGTGTTTACTGGTTCCCTGGATGATATTTCAGCGCACTCCAGCACAGTATCTGTCTCCAAAGAAGCATTGAAAATAGGTAGGAGGAAAATGTACAGGTGTCGGATAGACAAAGGTGTCATGGAAATGTCAAACAGTAAGCTAGCCAGAGGAGCCTTAGTCGTGGGCCCAGGAGATCAAATGTTTATCCTGTGAGTTTTCAGAAGATACAATTGCCATTTTTTTATATTGACATTATTTTTTATTTTGATAACAAAGGCTGAAGTTGACTTAGTTTGCCTGGCGATGATCAGGCCAACAACCAGGTTGAGTTGACATTTGGACAGATCACTGAGGTCCTATTGTCTTCCTTATAGCTTCAGTATTAACTTTTTGTTCTGTCAGACAATGGGGACAATAGCCAGCAGTGAATTGAGCCTTTCGTTAAGCATTATCAAATTTGGATAGGTCAGTTTGGGAAACTAATCTTAAATTACGAACAACCAAGCAACTACAACTGCACTTGGAAAAGGAAGGAGATCTTCTGCTTACTTATGTGACTGAAATGTTTAAATGTGGAGGATAGCTGAACAGACTTGGTTGACTTTCTCTTAGGGATAGAAGATTAAGGGGGGGACAGGGAAATTAACTTGCGTCTGATAGATGATGAAAGATGATGAAATGATTAAGCTGGATGGATAGAGAAGAATCTGTCAAGAAATTCCATCTTGTGATGCAAAGGTGCACTGTGCAGGGAAATAATAAATAACTTCTGATTTCCAAGGCAGCTCGGCAGGTGCAGTGACACTAAGTGATAGAACACTGGCGTCATTGTCTCGAATGGAAACATTAATCTGCTGTGTGCTCTACTGTGCATCTTCACCCAATCATAGAACATAAAACAGCATACCACAGGTACAGGCTCTTTGGATAATAATGTCCTCGCCATTCATGATGTCAGGTTAAACAAATCTCCTCTACCTGCATGTCATCCATATCTATTCCCTGCATATCCATGTGCCCATCTAAAAGCCTCTTAAATATTGCTACCATATCTGCCTCCACCAACAGCCTTGGCAGCACGTTCCAGGCATTCACTATCTTCTGTGCTCTAGAGAAAATTCCAAAATGTTCCCAACCTCTGTTTATAGCTAATAACCTCTAATCCAGGCAGCATTCTGGTAAGTTTCCTCTACACCCTCTCCAAAGTTTTCACATTCTTCCTGTAATGGGTGACAAGAACTATACTCAATACTCCAAATGCAGCTTCATCAAAGTCCTTTAAAGTTGCAATACGTTCCTACCACTCAGTGTTTCTGAGTAACACTTCCTTATACTCATTACCCTGACCTATGAAGGCAAGCAGAGAAGGCAAGGACTTTCTATACCACTCTATCTACTTGTGTTGGCACTTTCTGGGAACATAGATTTGGACACCAGCATCACTCTGTACATCATCTGGTTGCATATGCCTCACCCACAGTTCTCCATCCCATGAACTTGTCCTCATTGTCACATTCGTCACACAAATCATCTCCTCAACTCTGCAAGGTAGACAAAAATGCTGGAGAAACTCAGTGTGTGAGGCAGCAGCTATAGAGCGAAGAAATATGCGACGTTTCAGGTCAAGACCCTTCTTCAGACTGATGTCGGGGGGGGGAGGGGGCAGGAAAAAGAAAGGAAGAGGCGGAGACAGTAGGCTGTAGGAGAGCCAGGAGGGGGAGGGAAAAAACAAGGATTACCTGAAATTGGAGAAGTCAATGTTCATACCACTGGGGTGTAAACTGCCCAAGCAAAATATGAGGTGCTGTTCCTCCAATTTGCAGTGGGACTCACTCTGGCCATGGAGGAGGCCCAGGACAGAAAGGTCAGATTTGGAATGTGAGGGGGAATTGAAGTGCTGAGCCACCAGGAGATCAGGTTGGTTATTGCGAACTGAGTGGGTCAATTCGTCCCTTCCCACCCAAACCACCCCCTCCCCTGGTACTTTCCCTTGCAACCGCAGGAAATACTACACTTGTCGCTTTACCTCCCCCCTCAACTACATCCAAAGACCCAAGCAGCCTTTCCAGGTGAGGCAGAGGTTCACCTGCACCTCCTTCAACCTCATCTATTAATTCGTCTACTCCTCAACTCTCCATGTCACTGCCAGTCTGCCCCTGTCTTTGTTTTCACTGCAGTCTCCCAAAAATGGCAAGAGCCTGTGGAGAAAAAGTCTTAGTGGAAGGCAATGGGGCAGCTTGTATTTCCCCCATCCACGTGGAGCAAGCCCACAAGTATTGAAGGGACAAATATCTCCTTCATTTCTCCTCAGTATAGGGTATAGGGAAGATGGACTGACGATATCTCTGAACTTCAGAAAACGTTTTTCAACAAGCACTCAGATGTGAATGGCAGCGTTCTCAATAGATGCCACACAGATCCCAATAAGATCCCATAATTATGTTACATTCTAAAGCATTTTGGAATTTCTTGCACAAACCAGGAGATTCGTGGGAATCATATTTTGCAGGGGGCAGACCAATGAATAGGAGAGGATTTTGTGATGGAACGGACAGAAACAACCAATGAAAGTTGTGTGCAAAGCAAAATGCTTCATACTATTTTCTTTCTCTGTGCTTTCATGTAAACATTTACAGAGTATTGTGGTCTAATGAGTTGGAGGAGCACATTGCAAAGGAAAGATTCAGAATGAGGAGTACATTTACTGGGCCAGACATATATAAACTGTGCTTACAGAAGGATGTCACAGCTTGGGGATAATGGCATAAGGGGTTCATGTCCTGACATTCCAAAGCCTTTCCATCATCTACAAGGCACAAATCAGGAGCCATGGTGGAATACTCTTTGTTTTCCTGGTTGAGTGCAGCACCAAAAATACTTACAAGACTTGACAACTTGCAGAACAACAGAGCCTTCTTGATCAGCACCTCTCTCACATTTAATTATTCCTTCCTTCCATACAGGAACTCTCTGGCTGCTATGTTTACAACCTTCAGAATACACAGCCGTTACAAGTACTCCAACAGCTCCTCCAAACCTGCAACCCATATCACCAAGAAGGACAAGGGCATTAAATGCATGTGAGGGATATCATCAGGTGGTTTATCTGCAAGTTGTAGAATGCCCTGACCCAGACATATACCATCAATACTTCCTTATCACTGGATCTAAACCCTATAACTCCTTGCCCAAAAGCATTGTAGCAGCATTTTTACCAGAAGGTCTGCAATACCGCCATCTTATGGGCAAGTATGGATGGGTAGTAAATACTGCCTTTAGCACTCATACAACAAATACTAGGAAAACAATAACTAGCTTAAATCAATAAAAAATAAATAAACTAAATCACATTTAGTTCTTATGCATTGTTTGCTTTCAATAATTGATATGATCCTTGAACTGAATTCATGCCATTAAATGATTTCTCTCCACTAAAATTGCCATATTTTGTTTCCTTTTTACTTCAGCAATATAACTTGTGATTAGTGCGTAATGTCTTCAGTGCTGGTTTGGGATGGTTGCCATGACAGCAGTGAAGGAGCTTTATAAATGACAGATGAGTGGCCTTAGCGGAGATATTCTCGTGGTGATGGTCTTATCAGCTTCAATTTGAATGAGAGCAAAATGTTCTGCACGGAGAAAATGGTGCTGTTTAACACATTTCATCAGTGGAAGGGGTTGATTAGTAGATTGAATAGCTGTGATAACATTATTTCTTTTTAAGCTTAATCAGCTGCATGAAACTGGTTCAATGGTTTTAATGACACAATCATAGCAGTTCATCTTTTCCCGGGAATGAGCATTTCCTACTTACATATTTGTCTTCAAAAATATATATTTTTATATTAGAAATTACTGGAGTCGTGAGTGTATCTTGGACTTCAGTGAGTATTGGAATCGATAACTAATCTTCCTAACTGCTGGAAGATATGGACAAAGGAGAAAGAGAGGGTTACAAATAAAAAATGTTCAGGAATGAAATTGAGCGAAAAAGAGCGAAATAAAAAAAAGAGCGAAAGAAATTGGGTGAGGGTAAAAAATATTTTAAAAAAGGAAACTAAAGCATGGAATATAAAAACACAAGAACAGAAGGAATATGCCATTTGTCCCCTTGAGTTACCATTCAATAAAATTATGGCTAACCCTATGCCTCACATTCCTGCCAACTCCCCACATTCCCATTCACACAATATACAACGTCAGGTCTGAATGCACTCAATGACTGATCTTCTGCATCCCTTTGTGGTGGAACTTTCCAAAGATATTACAACTTCCTGAAAAATTTCTTCTCACCTTGATCCTAATGACATAGGTTCCCGATTCTGTACTCTTTGACCAGTGGAAATTACCTCCTGCTATTGAAGACAGCATCTCAGCACCTAACTTTAAAATGTTAGAATCAATCATTTACTGGCTCCATGATTACATAGATACATAGATACATAGAAAATAGGTGCAGGAGTAGGCCATTCGGCCCTTCGAGCCTGCACCGCCATTCAATACGATCATGGCTGATCATCCAACTCAGTATCCCGTACCTGCCTTCTCTCCATACCCCATGATCCCTTTAGCCACAAGGGCCACATCTAATTCCCTCTTAAATATAGCCAATGAACTGGCCTCAACTACCCTCTGTGGCAGAGAGTTCCAGAGATTCACCACTCTCTGTGTGAAAAAGTTTTTCCTCATCTCGGTCTTAAAGGATTTCCCCCTTATCCTTAAGCTGTGACCCCTTGTCCTGGACTTCCCCAACATCGGGAACAATCTTCCTGCATCTAGCCTGTCCAACCCCATAAGAATTTTGTACGTTTCTATAAGATCCCCTCTCAATCTCCTAAATTCTAGCGAGTATAAGCCAAGTCTATCCAGTCTTTCTTCATATGAAAGTCCTGACATCCCAGGAATCAGTCTGGTGAACCTTCTCTGCACTCTCTCTATGGCTATAATGTCCTTCCTCAGATTTGGAGACCAAAACTGTACGCAATACTCCAGGTGTGGTCTCACCAAGACCCTGTACAACTGCAGTAGAACCTCCCTGCTCCTATACTCAAATCCTCTTGCTATGAAGGCCAACATACCATTCGCTTTCTTCACTGCCTGCTGCACCTGCATGCCTACTTTCAATGACTGGTGTACCATGACACCCAGGTCTCGCTGCATCTCCCCATTTCCTAATCGGCCACCATTTAGATAATAGTCTGCCTTCCCGTTTTTGCTACCAAAGTGGATAACCTCACATTTATCCACATTATACTGCATCTGCCAAACATTTGCCCACTCACCCAGCCTATCCAAGTCACCTTGCAGTCTCCTAGCATCCTCCTCACAGCTAACACTGCCCCCCAGCTTAGTGTCATCCGCAAACTTGGAGATGTTGCTTTCAATTCCCTCGTCCAGATCATTAATATAAATTGTAAATAGCTGGGGTCCCAGCACTGAGCCTTGCGGTACCCCACTAGTCACTGCCTGCCATTGTGAAAAGGACCCGTTTACTCCTACTCTTTGCTTCCTGTTTGCCAGCCAGTTCTCTATCCACATCAATACTGAACCCCCAATACCGTGTGATTTAAGTTTGTATCCTAATCTCTTATGTGGTACCTTGTCGAAAGCCTTCTGAAAGTCCAGGTACAACACATCCACTGGTTCTCCCCTATCCACTCTACTAGTTACATCCTCGAAAAATTCTATAAGATTCGTCAGACACGATTTACCTTTCGTAAATCCATGCTGACTTTGTCCAATGATTTCACCATTTTCCAAATGTGCTGCTATCCCATCTTTAATAACTGACTCTAGCAGTTTCCCCACTACCGATGTTAGACTAACTGGTCTGTAATTCCCCGTTTTCTCTCTCCCTCCCTTCTTAAAAAGTGGGGTTACGTTTGCTACCCTCCAATCCTCAGGAACTACTCCAGAATCTAAAGAGTTTTGAAAAATTATCACTAATGCATCCACTATTTCTGGAGCTACTTCCTTAAGTACTCTGGGATGCAGCCTATCTGGCCCTGGTGATTTATCGGCCTTTAATCCATTCAATTTACCCAACACCACTTCCCGACTAACCTGGATTTCACTCAGTTCCTCCATCTCCTTTGACCCGCGGCCCCCTGCTATTTCCGGCAGATTATTTATGTCTTCCTTAGTGAAGACGGAACCAAAGTAGTTATTCAATTGGTCTGCCATATCCTTGTTCCCCATGATCAATTCACCTGTTTCTGACTGCAAGGGACCTACATTTGATTTAACTAATCTCTTTCTCTTCACATATCTATAAAAACTTTTGCAGTCAGTTTTTATGTTCCCTGCCAGTTTCCTTTCATAATCTATTTTCCCTTTCCTAATTAAGCCCTTTGTCCTCCTCTGCTGGTCTCTGAATTTCTCCCAGTCCTCTGGTATGCTGCTTTTTCTGGCTAATTTGTACGCATCATCTTTTGCTTTGATACTATCCCTGATTTCCCTTGTTATCCACGGATGCACTACCTTCCTTGATTTATTCTTTTGCCAAACTGGGATGAACAATTTTTGTAGTTCATCCATGCAGTCTTTAAATGCCTTCCATTGCATATCCACCGTCAACCCTTTTAGAACTAATTGCCAGTCAATCTTGGCCAATTCACGTCTCATACCCTCAAAGTTACCTTTCTTTAAGTTCAGAACCGTTGTTTCTGAATTAACAATGTCACTCTCCATCCTAATGAAGAACTCAACCATATTATGATTACTCTTGCCCAAGGGGGCACGCACAACAAGTCTGCTAACTAACCCTTCCTCATTACTCAATACCCAGTCTAGAATAGCCTGCTCTCTCGTTGGTTCCTCTACATATTGGTTTAGATAACTATCCCTCATACATTCCAAGAAATCCTCTTCCTCAGCACCCCTGCCAATTTGATTCACCCAATCTATATGTAGATTGAAGTCACCCATTATAACCGTTTTGCCTTTGTTGCACGCATTTCTAATTTCCTGTTTGATGCCATCCCCAACTTCACTACCACTGCTAGGTGGCCTGTACACAACACCCACCAGCGTTTTCTGCCCCTTAGTGTTTCGCAGCTCTACCCATACCGATTCCACATCCTCCAAGCTAATGTCCTTCCTTTCCACTGCGTTAATCTCCTCTCTAACCAGCAACGCTACCCCACCTCCCTTTCCTTTCTCTCTATCCCTCCTGAATATTGAATATCCCTGGATGTTCAGCTCCCAGCCTTGGTCACCTTGGAGCCATGTCTCCGTGATCCCAACTATATCATAATCATTAATTGCTATCTGCACGTTCAACTCATCCACCTTATTACGAATGCTCCTTGCATTGAGACACAAAGCCTTCAGGCTTGTTTTTACAACGCTCTTACCCCTTATACAATTATGTTGAAAAGTGGCTCTTTTTGATTTTTGCCCTGGATTTCTCTGCCTGCCACTTTTACCTTTCACCTTGCTACCTATTGCTTCCGCCCGCATTTTACACCCCTCTGTTTCTCTGCTCACCCATTTAAGAACCCCACCACCTCTTATTCTCTGTTTATTATTGTTTTCTTCTTTCCCCCCTACATGTTGGGTCTGAGTGCTTTCCTTCTCTGCCTCCTGCCTCACACACTGTCTAATAGCATTCTCTATTTGAGTCCCTCCCCCCAACCATTCTAGTTTAAAGTCTCCCCAGTAGCCTTTGCAGATCTCCCCGCCAGGATATCGGTCCCCCTCAGGTTCAAGTGCAACCCATCCTTTTTGTACAGGTCGAACCTTCCACAAAAGAAGTCCCAATGATCCAGAAATTTGAATCCCTGCCTTCTGCACCAGTCCTTCAGCCACGCATTTATCCTCCACCTCGCTCCATTCCTACTCTTATGGTCTGCAGTTTAAATTTCAGTCTCAAAGGATTGGTTGGGCTGGCAAGAACAGATATCCTTATTAAAAAACAACTTATTTTGTTAAATTCCAGCTGTGACTTCCTGCAGCTGAATTACTCAATGATTAAAGAACCAAGATATTTTTGCAAGGCTGAAGCGCATAAAATGGCAAAAAATGGTTTGATTTCCTTTTGATCTGTCTGTCATCTGGACTTGCTGCCCACACACACATGTACCTTGGGCCACCTGCAAAGGGGAAAACCAGCTGATCACATAATCATGCCACAGGAATCAGGTGATAAGGTGCAGTCAAACAGCTGAGATTAAGCAAAGCTGCTGAGGGTACATGTTGGACCACCCTGACAAGTGCTGCCAAGAGGAAGGGTTGGACGTGAAACCTCATCTTCAAGGTTTTGTCAAAATTATTAAATATTTCTGATACACAGCTCCATTTAAAATGTAAGATTGATTCAAGTAAGTTGCAAATATTAAACCTATAAATTAATGAAAAATAAACATTCAAATATCATCAAACGACAGATTGCAGGGGAAGGTTAATAAGCAGTTTCTATGAGGACTTTAGCAAGGCCTTTGACAAAATCCTGTGTGGTAGTCTAGTCTGGAAGATGAGATCACATGAGATCCAAGGCTAGCTAGTCAACTGGATACAAAACTGGCTTGCTAGAAGACACAAAGCACTGGAGTAACTCAGCGGGTCAGGCAGCATCTCAGGAGAACATGAATACGTGACATTTCGGGTCAGGACCTATCGTCAGACTGACCCGACCTAAAATGTTGCCTATCCATGTTCTCCAGAGATAGTGTCTGACCTGGTGAATTACTCCAGCACCTTATGTTTTTTTTGTCAACTAGCATCTGCATTTCCTTGTTTCTACACAAAACTAGAGGAGATATTTAATGTGAGAGGAGAGGTCAGGTGACGATGTTGTGATTTTTTTGTGTATTTTCCTGCTTATGGACAAAATTGAGTTATGGATGCCTGTAATTTTAGGGGTAACATTAGGGAAGTTTAGGGGTAACATTAGGGGGAACTTCTTTACTCAGAGAGTGGTAGCTGTGTGGAATGAGCTTCCAGTGGAAGTGGTGGAGGCAGGTTCGATTTTATCCTTTAAAAATAGATTTGATGGGTATATGGACGGGAAAGGAATGGAGGGTTATGGTCTGAGTGCAGGTAGATGGGACTCGGGGGAAGAAAGAAGGAAGAAAAAAAAATGTTCGGCACGGACTTGAAGGGCCGAGATGGCCTGTTTCTGTGCTATAATGGTTATATGGTTATATGGTAATAATAGAACCCGTTCGTTACTTTGGGGACAGCCTGTAATGTTCATAGCGCCATAGAATAATAGTCATAAAGCACCTTCATCTCAACTTAGATAGAGACAAAATGCTGGAGTAACTCAGCAGGTCTGGCAGCATCTCTGGAGAAAAGGAATAGGAAATTGTGGTATGGGAAGTTGCAGAACAAAGCAGAGACCGCTTTGATTACTCTTCATCCCAACTTACTGTATATATATATATATATATATATATATGTATATAAGTTACGATGAAGTCATCTATATATACACACACACACACACACACACACACACACACACACACACACACACACACACATATATTTATATATAAAATTAATACGTTAAAAGAGGAAAGAAGTTCTGATATTTGCATACATTAGACTTCTGAATATAGTAATATAATGGGAGTTTCTTCACATGTAGGGGTGTCCATAAATCAAATGTCCATAACGTGAATAGTCTGCAAAATATGTATTAAATATAACTAACTGAACTTACCTGTGGTAGACACAAAATGCTGGAGTAATTCAGCGGGACAGGCAGCATCTCTGGAGAGAAGGAATGGGTGATGTTTCAGGTCGAACTTACTGTGTACACCACATTAGAAAGAGTAAATGTCAAATATTTCACACATAATTATGTTTGATTCCATTAAATGGTCTATTTTTATTTAATATTAATACCTGAGGGTTTATGCATTGCTGAAACTATGAAATATGCCACATTTGTAATAGAACAGATGGTCCCTTGAAGTATTGTCAATGAGTTTAAATGTTCTCACTTAAAAACCCTAGAAACACAATGCATTCATGTTCTAATTTTAGTTAACATCATTACTTCATTTACAGTAACTACATGAGAAGTGGTGATCATTTGTTTCTGCTGAACTAATTTTTCTCCAAACTGATTGGTAATCTATTAAGTGGCAAGTAGATGCAAACCAGCCAAAGTTAATAAACTGTGTCACAAGAAACGGCAGATGGTGGAATGTTGAATGAAAGAAGCAAAAGAAAAGTGCTGGATGAATTCAGCAGGTTGGGGGCATCTGTGCGGAGAGAATGGCAGACGATGTTCTGGGTTGGGACTGGGTTGGATCCTTCTTCAGAATTAATTGGCTGATGTCAAATTAGTTGTAATATTAGTATGATATTTCGTAAATTTTACTTGGTGTTTCCCCCCAAAATTGTTTCCTTTTGTTTCCTGTGCTCAGAACCAGTTCCCTGTGGTAGGTTCCTTCTGGTGCCTAACCAGTTCATAACTACACCAAGAGTGAGCGTATTCAACTGTGGGATGCATAAAAGTTAATATTATGCAAGTTAAGATTGCAATTTCCCCAATCCTGCTATACAGCAGTGGTTGCCATACAAAAATATATTTGTTGGCTTTGTCTGGCGATATAAGCTGAACAGTAGGGCGAGGATTAATGCAAAGGTATTGATTATTGATCAGAAACAATCACCCTAGCCAGAGATCCACCTTAGCCCAGGTGAAATAAACCTATTGGTAAGATATTGGTAAGATTGGTAAAAAACCTTTGGCCCCAGTTGTGTCTAATCAATTCATCATTAACCAGGGGTGAAACACACAATTTTTTATATTCAGTACCCTCTCGGGGCAATCATTGGACAGCAATCATTGGACAGCAGGAGGGACTCAAATAGAGAAAGATAGTAGAAACTGTGGGAGGCAGGAGGCAGAGAAGGGAAGCACTCGGACCCAAAATGTAGGGGAGAAAGAAGAAAAAGTTAATAAACAGAGAATAAGTGGTGGTGGGTTTCTTAAATGTGTATATTTTAATGCTAGGAGCATTGTAAGAAAGGTGGATGAGCTTAGAGTCTGGATTGACACCTGGAAGTATGATGTTGTGGCGATCAGTGAAACATGGTTGCAGGAGGGCTGTGATTGGAAACTAAATATTCCAGGATTTCGTTGCATCAGGGGTGATAGAATTGGAGGGGCAAGAGGTGGGGGTGTTGCATTGCTTGTCAAGGAAGATATTACAGCAGTGCTTTGGCAGGATAGATTAGAGGGCTCGTCTAGGGAGGCTATTTGGGTGGAGCTGAGAAATGGGAGTGTAGCAACACTTATAGGGGTGTATTATAGACCGCCAAATGGGGAGCGAGAATTGGAAGAGCAAATATGTAAGGAGATAGCAGATATGAGTAGTAAGCACAAGGTAGTGATTGTGGAAGATTTCAATTTTCCACACATAGACTGGGAAACACATTCTGTAAAGGGGCTAGATGGTTTGGAGTTTGTAAAATGTGTGCAGGATAGTTTTTTGCAGCAATACATAGAGGTACCTACTAGAGAAGGGGCAGTGCTGGACCTCCTGTTAGGAAATGAGACAGGGCAGGTGGCGGAGGTAAGCGTCGGGGAGCACTTCGGATCCAGTGATCACAATACCATTAGTTTCAATATAATTATGGAGAGGGGCAGAACTGGACCTAGGGTTGAGATTTTTGATTGGAGAAAGGCTAACTTTGAGGAGATGCGAAAGGATTTAAAAGGAGTGAATTGGGACATGTTGTTTTATGGGAAGGATGTAGAAGAGAAATGGAGGACATTTAAAGGTGACATTTTAAGAGTACAGAATCTTTATGTCCCTGTTCGGTTCAAAGGAAATAGTAAAATTGGAAAGAGCCATGGTTTTCAAGGGAAATTGGACACGGTTCGGAAAAAGAGAGAGATATATAATAATTATAGGCAGCATGGAGTAAATGAGGTGCTTGAGGAGTATAAAGAATGTAAAAAGAATATTAAGAAAGAAATTAGAAAAGCTAAAAGAAGATATGAGGTTGCTTTGGCAAGTAAGGTGAAAGTAAATTCAAAGGGTTTCTACAGCTATATTAATAGCAAAAGGATAACAAGGAATAAAATTGGTCCATTAGAGAGTCAGAGTGGACAGCTATCTGCAGAGCCAAAAGAGATGGGGGAGATATTGAACAATTTCTTTTCTTCGGTATTCACCAAGGAGAAGGATATGGAATTAGGTGAGGTAAGGGAAACAAGCAGAGTAGCAATGGAAACTATGAGATTCAAAGAAGAGGAGGTGCGGACACTTTTGAAAAATATGAAAACGGATAAGTCTCCAGGTCCTGACAGGATATTCCCGAGGACATTGAGGGAAGTTAGTGTAGAAATAGCAGGGGCTATGACAGAAATATTTCAAATGTCATTAGAAACGGGAATAGTGCCAGAGGATTGGAGTACTGCGCATGTTGTTCCGCTGTTTTAAAAGGGTTCTAAGAGTAAACCTAGCAATTATAGATCTGTTAGTTTGACGTCAGTGGTGGGCAAATTAATGGAAAGGATACTTAAAGATAATATATATAAGCATCTGGATAAGCAGGGTCTGATTAGGAACAGTCAACATGGATTTGTGCCTGGAAGGTCATGTTTGACTAATTTTCTAGAATTTTTCGAAGATGTTACTAGGGAAATTGATGAGGGTAAAGCAGTGGATGTTGTCAATATGGACTTCAGTAAGGCCTTTGACAAGGTTCCTCATGGAAGGTTGGTTAAGAAGATTAAATTGTTGGGTATTAATGGTGGAGTAGCAAGATGGATTCAACAGTGGCTGAATGGGAGATGCCAGAGAGTAATGGTGGATGGCTGTTTGTCAGGTTGGAGGCCGGTGACTACTGGGGTGCCTCAGGGGTCTGTGTTGGTCCACTGTTGTTTGTCATGTACATCAATGATCTGGATGATGGTGTGGAAAATTGGATTAGTAAGTATGCAGATGATACTAAGATACGTGGTGTGGTGGATAATGAAGTAGATTTTCAAAGTCTACAGAGAGATTTAGGCCATTTGGAAGAGTGGGCTGAAAGATGGCAGATGGAGTTTAATGCTGATAAATGTGAGGTACTACATCTCGGCAGGACAAATCAAAATAGGACGTACATGGTAAATGGTAGAGAATTGAGGAATGCAGTTGAACAGAGGGATCTAGGAATAACTGTGCATAGTTCCCTGAAGGTGGAATCTCATGTAGATAGGGTGGTAAAGAAAGCTTTTGGGGTGCTGGCCTTTATAAATCAGAGCATTGAATATAGAAGTTGGGATGTAATGTTAAAATTGTACAAGGCATTGGTGAGGCTAATTCTGGAGTATGGAGTACAATTTTGGTCGCCTAATTATAGGAAGGATGTCAACAAAATAGAGAGAGTACAGAGGAGATTTACTAGAATGTTGCCTGGGTTTCAGCAACTAAGTTACAGATAGAGGTCTTTAAAATTATGAGCGGGTTAGACAGAGTGGACGTGGATAAGCTTTTTCCATTGAGAGTAGGGAAGATTCAAACAAGGGGACATGACTTGAGAATTAAGGGACAGAAGTTTAGGGGTAACATTAGGGGGAACATCTTTACTCAGAGAGTGGTAGCTGTGTGGAATGAGCTTCCAGTGGAAGTGGTGGAAGCTGGTTCGATTTTATCCTTTAAAAATAGATTGGATGGGTATATGGACGGGAAAGGAATGGAGGGTTATGGTCGGCACGGACTTGAAGGGCCGAGATGGCCTGTTTCTGTGCTGTAATGGTTATATGGTTATATGGTTATAAGAGTGGGTCTGGGGGAAGGGAGGAAAAAAAGTTGGCAGAACAGGGAAATGGGATGGGAAAAGAGGAAAGTGCTCCAGCTGAGACTCAATAACATAAACAGATAAGAAATAGGAGCAGGGGTTGGATGTTCATCCCAACAAGCCTGCTCTATAGTTCAACAAGATCAAGGCAGCGCTACTAAGTCAACCCCTGCTCCTATTTGTTAGCTTTAACATTACTGAGTCATAGTTGTCCAATTACTAGGCCCGAGAGCCGTTGGAGAGGTCGCAGAGGAAGGAGCTACACCCAAGCGGTAGGAGTTAAAGTCGAGCGTGGGGCTTGCTTCTTACAGAGGCCCGAGAGCCGTTGGAGAGGTCGCAGAGGGAGGGGCTACACCCGAGCGGTAGGAGTTAAAGTGGAGCGCGGGGCTTGCTTCTTACAGAGGCCCGAGAGCCGTTAGAGCGGTCGCAGAGGGAGGAGCTACACCCGAGCGGTACGAGTTAAAGTGGAGCGCGGGGCTTGCTTCTTACAGAGGCCCGAGAGCCGTTGGAGAGGTCGCAGAGGGAGGAGGAACATAAATCTGTAACATTCCAAGTTGCACTCGCATTTCAAAAACAAGTGGGCTTAAGGAAGCCGCTAATTGGTGGAAGTAGACAAGAGGGAGCAGCTGATTGGGAGTCAGATCCCTGCTGATTGTATTGTAGCAATTTATTTTGTATTGTATCCTAGTTAAGGGGAGTATGAGTCCCAGGGCAGTTTGTTGTTCTGGATGTCAGATGTGGGAGATCAAGGAATCTGACAGCCTTACAGACGTCCACATCTGCGCCATGTGCATCGAGATGGGGCTCCTAAGGGACCGTATTAGGAACCTGGAGCAGCAGCTCGGTGACCTCCGTCTGGTCAGGGAGAGTGAGGAAGTCATTGAGAGGAGTTACAGGGAGGTGGTCACTCCAAGACCACAGGAGGCAGGCAAGTGGGTCACGGTTGGGAGAGGCAAGGGGCACAGGCAGGGACTAGAGAGTACCCCGGTGGCTGTACACCTTGACAATAAGTACTCCTGTTTGAGTACTGTTGGGGGGAACAGCCTACCTGGGGGTAACGACAGCGGCCGGGCCTCCGGTACAGAGACCGGTCCTGTTGCTCAGAAGAGTAAGGAAAAGAAGAGGAGGGCATTAGTAATAGGGTATCTATAGTTAGGGGGTCAAACAGGCGATTCTGTGGATGCAGTCGGGAGACCCGGAAGGTAGTTTGCCTCCCTGGTGCCAGGGTCTGTGATGTGTCTCAACGTCTCCAAGATATCCTGAAAGGGGAGGGAGAGGAGCCCGAGGTCGTGGTACATATAGGTACCAATGACATAGGTAAAGAAAGAGAAGAGGTCCTGAAAGGAGAATTTAGGGAGTTAGGAGGGGAGTTAAAGAATACGACAACAAAGGTAACCATCTCGGGATTACTGCCTGTGCCACGCGACAGTGAGAGTAGGAATGGAGCGAGGTGGAGGATAAATGCGTGGCTGAAGGACTGGTGCAGAGGGCAGGGATTCAAATTTCTGGATCATTGGGACCTCTTTTGTGGAAGGTGCGACCTGTACAAAAAGGATGGGTTGCACTTGAACCTGAGGGGGACCGATATCCTGGCAGGGAGATTTGCAAAGGCTTCTGGGGAGACTTTAAACTAGAACGGTTTGGGGGAGGGACTCAAATAGAGAAAGCTATTAGACAGTGTGTGAGGCAGGAGGCAGAGAAGGAAAGCACTCAGACCCAACATGTAGGGGGGAAAGAAGAAAACAATAATAAACAGAGAATAAGAGGTGGTGGGGTTCTTAAATGGGTGAGCAGAGAAACAGAGTGGTGTAAAATGCTGGCGGAAGCAATAGGTAGCAAGGTGAAAAGTAAAAGTGGCAGGCAGACAAATCCAGGGCAAAAATCAAAAAGGGCCACTTTTCAACATAATTGTAAAAGGGGTAAGAGCGTTGTAAAAACAAGCCTAAAGGCTTTGTGTCTCAATGCAAGGAGCATTCGTAATAAGGTGGATGAGTTGAACGTGCAGATAGCTATTAATGATTATGATATAGTTGGGATCACAGAGACATGGCTCCAGGGTGACCAAGGCTGGGAACTGAACATCCAGGGATATTCAATATTCAGGAGGGATAGAGAGAAAGGAAAAGGAGGTGGGGTAGCGTTGCTGGTTAGAGAGGAGATTAACGCAGTGGAAAGGAAGGACATTAGCTTGGAGGATGTGGAATCGGTATGGGTAGAGCTGCGAAACACTAAGGGGCAGAAAACGCTGGTGGGTGTTGTGTACAGGCCACCTAACAGTAGTAGTGAAGTTGGGGATGGCATCAAACAGGAAATTAGAAATGCGTGCAACAATGGCAAAACAGTTATAATGGGTGACTTCAATCTACATATAGATTGGGTGAATCAAATTGGCAGGGGTGCTGAGGAAGAGGATTTCTTGGAATGTATGCGGGATAGTTATCTAAACCAACATGTAGAGGAACCAACGAGAGAGCAGGCTATTCTAGACTTGGTATTGAGTAATGAGGAAGGGTTAGTTAGCAGTCTTGTTGTGCGTGCCCCCTTGGGCAAGAGTGACCATAATATGGTTGAGTTCTTCATTAGGATGGAGAGTGACATTGTTAATTCAGAAACAATGGTTCTGAACTTAAAGAAAGGTAACTTTGAGGGTATGAGACATGAATTGGCCAAGATTGACTGGCAATTAGTTCTAAAAGGGTTGACGGTGGATATGCAATGGAAGGCATTTAAAGACTGCATGGATGAACTACAAAAATTGTTCATCCCAGTTTGGCAAAAGAATAAATCAGGGAAGGTAGTGCATCCGGGGATAACAAGGGAAATCAGGGATAATATCAAAGCAAAAGATGATGCGTAGAAATTAGCCAGAAAAAGCAGCATACCAGAGGACTGGGAGAAATTCAGAGACCAGCAGAGGAGGACAAAGGGCTTAATTAGGAAAGGGAAAATAGATTATGAAAGAAAACTGGCAGGGAACATAAAAACTGACTGCAAAAGTTTTTATAGATATGTGAAGAGAAAGAGATTAGTTAAAACAAATGTAGGTCCCTTGCAGTCAGAAACAGGTGAATTGATCATGGGGAACAAGGATATGGCGGACCAATTGAATAACTACTTTGGTTCCGTCTTCACTGAGGAAGACATAAATAATCTACCGGAAAGAGCAGGGCACCGCGGGTCAAAGGAGATGGAGGAACTGAGTGAAATCCAGGTTAGTCGGGAAGTGGTGTCGGGTAAATTGAATGGATTAAAGGCCGATAAATCACCAGGGCTAGATAGGCTGCATCCCAGAGTACTTAAGGAAAGAGCTCCAGAAATAGTGGATGCATTAGTCATAATTTTTCAAAATTCTTTAGATTCTGGAGTAGTTCCTGAGGATTGGAGGGTAGCAAACGTAACCCCACATTTTAAGAAGGGAGGGAGAGAGAAAACAGGGAATTACAGACCAGTTAGTCTAACATCGGTAGTGGGGAAACTGCTAGAGTCAGTTATTAAAGATGGGATAGCAGCACATTTGGAAAGTGGTGGAATCATTGGACAAAGTCAGCATGGATTTACGAAAGTTAAATCATATCTGACGAATCTTATAGAATTTTTCGAGGATGTAACTAGTAGAGTGGATAGGGGAGAACCAGTGGATGTGTTGTATCTGGACTTTCAGAAGGCTTTCGACAAGGTCCCACATAAGAGATTAGTATACAAACTTAAAGCACACGGTATTGGGGGTTCAGTATTGATGTGGATAGAGAACTGGCTGGCAAACAGGAAGCAAAGAGCAGGAGTAAACGGGTCCTTTTCACAATGGCAGGCAGTGACTAGTGGGGTACTGCAAGGCTCAGTGCTGGGACCCCAGCTATTTACAATTTATATTAATGAACTGGATGAGGGAATTGAAGGCAACATCTCCATGTTTGCGGATGACACTAAGCTGGGGGGCAGTGTTAGCTGTGAAGAGGATGCTAGGAGACTGCTGGGTGACTTGGCTAGGATGGGTGAGTGGGCAAATGTTTGGCAGATGCAGTATAATGTGGATAAATGTGAGGTTATCCACTTTGGTGGCAAAAACAGGAAAGCAGACTATTATCTAAATGGTGGCCGATTAGGAAAAGGGGAGATGCAGCGAGACCTGGGTGTCATGGTACACCAGTCATTGAAAGTAGGCATGCAGGTGCAGCAGGCAGTGAAGAAAGCGAATGGTATGTTAGCTTTCATAGCAAAAGGATTTGAGTACTATCCCTGATTTCCCTTGTTATCCATGGATGCACTACCTTCCCTGATTTATTCTTTTGCCAAACTGGGATGAACAATTTTTGTAGTTCATCCATGCAGTCTTTAAATGCCTTCCATTGTATATCCACCGTCAACCCTTTTAGAACTAATTGCCAGTCAATCTTGGCCAATTCACGTCTCATACCCTCAAAGTTACCTTTCTTTAAGTTCAGAACCGTTGTTTCTGAATTAACAATGTCACTCTCCATCCTAATGAAGAACTCAACCATATTATGGTCACTCTTGCCCAAGGGGGCACGCACAACAAGTCTGCTAACTAACCCTTCCTCATTACTCAATACCCAGTCTAGAATAGCCTGCTCTCTTGTTGGTTCCTCTACATGTTGGTTTAGATAACTATCCCTCATACATTCCAAGAAATCCTCTTCCTCAGCACCCCTGCCAATTTGATTCACCCAATCTATATGTAGATTGAAGTCACCCATTATAACTGTTTTGCCTTTGTTGCACGCATTTCTAATTTCCTGTTTGATGCCATCCCCAACTTCACTACTACTGCTAGGTGGCCTGTACACAACACCCACCAGCGTTTTTTGCCCCTTAGTGTTTCGCAGCTCTACCCATACCGATTCCACATCCTCCAAGCTAATGTCCTTCCTTTCCACTGCGTTAATCTCCTCTCTAACCAGCAACGCTACCCCACCTCAATTTCCTTTCTCTCTATCCCTCCTGAATATTGAATATCCCTGGATGTTCAGCTCCCAGCCTTGGTCACCCTGGAGCCATGTCTCCGTGATCCCAACTATATCATAATCATTAATTGCTATCTGCACGTTCAACTCATCCACCTTATTACGAATGCTCCTCGCATTGAGACACAAAGCCTTCAGGCTTGTTTTTACAACGCTCTTACCCCTTATACAATTATGTTGAAAAGTGGCTCTTTTTGATTTTTGCCCTGGATTTGTCTGCCTGCCACTTTTGCTTTTCACCTTGCTACCTATTGCTTCCGCCCGCATTTTACACCACTCTGTTTCTCTGCTCACCCATTTAAGAACCCCACCACCTCTTATTCTCTGTTTATTATTGTTTTCTTCTTTCCCCCCTACATGTTGGGTCTGAGTGCTTTCTTTCTCTGCCTCCTGCCTCACACACTGTCTAATAGCATTCTCTATTTGAGTCCCTCCCCCCAACCATTCTAGTTTAAAGTCTCCCCAGTAGCCTTTGCAGATCTCCCCGCCAGGATATCGGTCCCCCTCAGGTTCAAGTGCAACCCATCCTTTTTGTACAGGTCGAACCTTCCACAAAAGAGGTCCCAATGATCCAGAAATTTGAATCCCTGCCTTCTGCACCAGTCCTTCAGCCACGCATTTATCCTCCACCTCGCTCCATTCCTACTCTCACTGTCGCGTGGCACAGGCAGTAATCCCGAGATTGTTACCTTTGCTGTCCTTCTCTTTAACTCCCCTCCTAACTCCCTAAATTCTCCTTTCAGGACCTCTTCTCTTTTTTTACCTATGTCATTGGTACCTATATGTATCACGACCTCGGGCTCCTCTCCCTGCCCTTTCAGGATGTCTTGGACTCGTTGAGACACATCACAGACCCTGGCACCAGGGAGGCAAACTACCATCCGGGTCTCCCGACTGCGTCCACAGAATCGCCTGTCTGACCCCCTATCTATAGAGTCCCCTATGAATATTGCCCTCCTCTTCTTTTCCTTACCCTTCTGAGCAACAGGACCGGTCTCTATACCGGAGGCCCGGCCGCTGTCGCTACCCCCAGGTAGGCTGTCCACCCCAACAGTGCTCAAACAGGAGTACTTATTGTCAAGGTGTACAGCCACCGGGGTACTCTCTAGTCCCTGCCTGTGCCCCTTGCCTCTCCCAACCATGATCCACTTGCCTGCCTCCTGTGGTGTTGGAGTGACCACATCCCTGTAACTCCTCTCAATGACTTCCTCGCTCTCCCTGACCAGACGGAGGTCATCGAGCTGCTGCTCCAGGTTCCTAATACGGTCCATTAGGAGCCCTATCTCGATACACCTGGCGCAGATGTGGACGTCTGGAGGGCTATCAGACTCCATGACTTCCCACATCTGACATCCAGAACAGTAAACTGCCCTGGCCCTCATACTCCCCTTACCCTGGATAGAATACAAAACAAACTGCTACAATACAAAACAAACTGCTAGAATACAGTACAATCAGCAGGGATCTGACTCCCAATCAGCTGCTCCCTCTTGTCTGCGTCCACCAATCAGCGGCTTCCTCAAACCCACTTGTTTTTGAAGTGGAACTTGGAACGTTACAGATTTAGTTACTCCTTTTTAACCCCTACCGCTCGGGTGTAGCTCCTCCCTCTGCGATCTCTCCAACGGCTCTCGGGCCTCTGCAGTTGTACAGGGCCTTGGTGAGACAACACCTGGAGTATTGCGTACAGTTTTGGTCTCTAAATCTGAGGAAGGACATTATAGCCATAGAGGGAGTGCAGAGAAGGTTCACCAGACTGATTCCTGGGATGTCAGGACTTTCATATGAAGAAAGACTGGATAGACTCGGCTTATACTCGCTAGAATTTAGGAGATTGAGAGGGGATCTTATAGAAACTTACAAAATTCTTATGGGGTTGGACAGGCTAGATGCAGGAAGATTGTTCCCAATGTTGGGGAAGTCCAGGACAAGGGGTCACAGCTTAAGGATAAGGGGGAAATCCTTTAAGACCGAGATGAGAAAAAACCTTTTCCACAGAGAGTGGTGAATCTCTGGAACTCTCTGCCACAGAGGGTTGTTGAGGCCAGTTCATTGGCTATATTTAAGAGGGAGTTAGATGTGGCCCTTGTGGCTAAAGAGATCATGGGGTATGGAGAGAAGGCAGGTACGGGATACAGAGTTGGATGATCAGCCATGATCATATTGAATGGCGGTGCAGGCTCGAAGGGCCGAATGGCCTACTCCTGCACCTATTTTCTATGTATCTTACTATAGCCTTGATTTCTCTAATATTCAGAAATATAAGAATCTCCGTTTTGAATCAATACAATAATAGAATAGAATAGAATGCTATTTATTGTCATTCAAACCTAGGCTTGAACGAAATATCATTACTACAGTTTTTTTTACATTACAAAAAAAACCAAGACCCACACTTAACACGGTTTACATAAACATCCATCACAGTGAGTCTCCAACACCTCCTCACTGTGATGGAAGGCAAAGTCTTATCTCTTCCCTTTATTCTTCACCCGCGGTCCAGCAGTCCAACTGCAGTGTCTAGGCGAACTGGGGCTCCGGTGTTAAAGCCCCCGGCGGACGATGGTAAGTCCTGTGGCCAGTTAGCCACGCCGGGCGATGTTAGGCCTCACTCCGTGTCCTTCAAACCCCGCAGTTCAAGCAGTCCAACCCGCAGTCCAACTGCAGCGTCTAGGCGAACTGGGGCTCTGATGTTAGAGCCCCCGGCAGACGATGGTAAGTCCCGTGGCCGCTAACCCACGCCGGGCGATGTTAGGTCTCGCTCCGTGTCCTCCAAACCTTGCGATTCCAGCGGGAGAAGTTGCCGTTGCGGGTACTCCGAAATGCCGTCTCCCACCAGGGACCTGGAGCTCCCGATGTTCCTGTCTACCGGGCCCGCAGCCGGAGCTTCCGAAACTCCAAAGTCGGGTCGCAGCCGAGCGCCACCACAGCTCTCCCCGCTCCAAAGCCGGCCAGCTCCGCGATGTCAGGTCCCAGGCTCCGCGACTGGAGCCCTCAGGTTGGTCCCGGCCGGAGGCCGCCGCCGGCTCCACAATGTTAGGCCCAACGACATCGGAGACCCGACAGGGAAAAAGTCGGGTCCCCGTACAGGGAAGAGATTAACGGTTTCCACAACATCCCTCCCTCCACCCCCCACATATACACAGCTAAAAAATAATAAAAACTAAACTCAAGACATACATTTAACAAGACAAAAATTTAAAAAAACGACGGACGACTGAAGTTGAGCCGCTGCCGTTAGGCGCCACCACTCCCACAGTAACTGAGCCTCTACGGGATTCCAGGACGGAGACTTCTAAACATTCATCACTTTCTTAGAGAAAGATTTTCTACTCAGTTCTGTCCTAATTGGTCTAGCCTTTATTTTTGTTATGCTGATCCCAAATTTTAAACTCATCAGCTGGCAGAAACATCCCTCTATTTTCCCTGCTATATCAAGCAGGAATGTTGTTTTCACAGAGTTCTCTCTCATTCTTCTAAAGTAAAGATAATCCAGCCCTAGTAGACACAACCTCTACCGATGATAAACCATTCCTGGTGAAATAAAGAGATCAAAACTGCAGTTAATGGCAAGACTAACATGATGGACAAGCCAACCTGCCATCATTCTCACCAAATTACCAGGTACATGGGCATATCTCCAGCTGGTGGGAGATGCTGCACAACCTATTCAACTGTTTTCAGCAGTTGAACCATTCTCCATCTTATTATGGAGCATGACCAGTATGCTAAATGGGATAAAAACAGACCAGACCTAGCAGTTCAAATGAGCTTATCCTTGAGTTTCCTTGGGGCATCATGCTACCACTAGTTGCAAGGTCATGACCTGGCATATGCCTCACCCTACTTTTATCATCAAACCAGGAACTAACCCTAGATCAGTGAGGATTCATAGAACACAATGGGCAGCATCGTATCACAGCTAGTAGTGTAGTAGTGTTGCTGCTTCACAACTCCAGGAACTTGGATTCAATTTGGACCTCAGGTGCTATCTATGTGGAATTTGCACATTCTCCCATCACCAGGCTGATTTTGCCTAGGTGCTTCTGTTACTTCCTATATCCCAAATAATGTAGTAGAATCTAAGGGGAATTTAGGGAGAATAATGTGATATTATATTAGAATATATAAAAGGGTTTGGACACGCTAGGCAAGAAACATGTTCCCAATGTTGGGGGAGTCCAGAACTAGTTTAAGAATAAGTGGTAAGCCATTTAGAACGAAGATTAGGAACAACTTTTTCACACAGAGAGTTGTGAGTGTGTGGAATTCTCTGCCTCACATGGCGGTGGAGGCTGGTCCTCTGGATGCTTTCAAGAGAGAGTGAGATAGAGCTATTAGGGATAGCGGAGTTAAGGGATATGGAGGGAAGGGAGGAACGGGATACTGATCAGCCATGATCACATTGAATGACGATGCTGGCCCGAAGGGCCGAATGGCCTACTCCTGCACCTATTGTCTATTGTCTATTAATTTGTGCATATACAGTAGATACTAAAGAATTGTGCAATCTTGATGAACCCATTGAATCTTTCATAATCGATGACTCTAGCAAGTTGGGAGCAACACCAAGCATACTTCAGAATCAAAGGCATCACAGTGAATTTCCAACATAGCTTTACATGGTTACTAAAGATCTGAAACACCATATTGACCTCATGGATACCGCAAATCAAAATCCCACCACATCTGGTTATGAATAATGATGAGCAATAAATAGCTTACAAGTACAGCAGAAAAAGGAACAGTCGGCTATGCTCTCCGACTTGCTCCCCTGTTCAATGAGATAATCAGTGCTCCTCTACCTCGTCATCTTTCCTTCCAGATCCACATTTCCCTTGGTTCCCACAGGTCTCAATGATCTATTCCAAATGTGGATTTGCACAGCAGCTGAACACTGGCAACTGTTTGGAGCCTCTAAGGAAAGTCCTTCCTCCTTGGTCCTTAGTGGCTCTCAAAGTGAATATGAAATTCTATCATGTTGTAATCTTTCTTTCCCAGGCAATCCTTACCTATGAGATCATGAATTATGCCTGTCGATGTATTTTACCAGATCTAAAGAGATTGTGCTCTGTTTGGTATATAACTTATTCTAAGAAACTGCCCTGAATACATTTGATAAATTTGTTTTCAAGACCATTTTGCTAATCCAATTTGTCCAATCTGTGCAAAGATTTAATTTTTTAGTTTAGTTTAATTAAGAGATACAGCGCGGAAATAGGCCCTTCGGACCACCAAGTCCGCACCAACCAGCAATCCCCGCACATTAACAGTATTCTACACACACTAGGGGTAATTTACAATTATACCAATTAACCTACAAACCTGTACGTCTTTGGAGTGTGGGAGGAAATCGAAGATCTCAGAGAAAACCCACGCAGGTCACGGGGAGAACGTACACACTCCATACAGACAGCACCCCCACGTAGTTGGGATGGAACCTGGGTCTCTGGTGATGTAGGCGCTGTAAGGAAGCAACTCTACCCGCTGCACCACCATACCACCCGTTTCTGGCCATGATTATTGCCGGATGTTTAATGTCAAATTTTTAAAAATGTTCTGGCCTATAATGTAGCTCCTGTTAGGGATGTATAACCAGCTCCCATAAGTGACGTAATTTCCTTACTATTTCTTACTTCCTCTCAAATTAACTCCATATCTTGATCTTCTGTGTCATTACTGTGCTAACCTCATTCTACATTAACACAAAAGTGCTGGAGTAACTCAGCAGGTCGGGCAGCATCTCTGGAGAACACGGATAGGTAACGTATCAGCTCCCCCTTCAGATGTTCTGTCTGAAGAAGTGTCTCGACCTGAAATATCACCGATCCATGTTCTTCAGAGATGCTGCCTGTCCTGCTGAATTTCTCCAGCACTTTGTGTCCTTTAGAGTATTGACCAGCATCTATGGTTCTTTGTTTCTATATGAACCCAATTTACTCTTAATTTCAGCCACTCCTTCCAAGTTCTCTATTAATTAGTACCTAGCATTATTAATTCCATAGTCACGTCTCTGTCTTGGCCATCAGATTATATCCATTTATTTTCATCAGTACAATGAATTCACATGTCTTCTTGTGAATTTAAGTAAAGTACCTTTTATTGTGCCTTTTTAACATTCTTTCCCTTATCTGACTCAAATTGTTTCTGCCCCTTCCTGACTCTCTTTGTTTATCAATAGCCATTTCACCATCTTGCAGGATCACCTTGAAAATTCTCTTTAAGTTTCTAAATTTCCTTCAGTCCGAACTTTCCACTCGCCTCTATTTTATTTTAAAGTTTATTTATAACACTGGTTTCCAGCACACACATATTCACGTGAAGCCCCTCCCAATGGAGCAACTCCTTCTTTCTCCTGTTTTCATGCCAATGTTCCATGAATTGTTACTCACTTTGCTCAAGCCACATGGCCAAGTCTTTAATCTTGTTGACTACCTGCTAATTTGGATGTGACTCAAGTAGTGATCCGGGGATTATTCTTTTTAGACCATATCTCTTGACGATCTCTTCATGTAACCTCCAACTAAGTTATCGGCACCAATATGGACCACAACAACTGGATTTTTCCCTCTGATTCGAGTCCCATAAGATGTGCTTAATCCTGCAACACCATCATTAATTCAGATGCTAATGGATGCAGAGAAGGGTAACTATCCCGCTGATTAAACATTTAAAATGTTAAAATTCAGCAGATTTGAAATGCAATTACTTATTTTTATTTGTGGGTGAGATCAGCACGAGGAAACATCATGTCACATTTAAATAGAGAAAACGGATGGAATATGTGGAAATATGCTGTTACGTGGAGTGCCTGAAGGAGGCAGCAATGATGCATTTAACTGTTGTGTTAAAAAATCTGTTAGTGTAATTGCGTTGAAAAACGCTAACATATTTTCCCCTTCTCCATCATTTCATTTATCATGTTGTCTTTAATAAATTTGTTTTTCTTCTTGGATTCTTTTTTTTTCCAATATAATTTTCATTATTTCACATTCAGATGAACAGTACCTCTTTCCTGTTAATTGCTTTGTTGCTTCCCACTCCTCCTGACATGGGCGTTTTAATGTTACTTGAAACATTACAATTTGTCAGCAATAAGTTTCATCAATGAGGCAAATGATCTTCATTGTTGAATTAGTTGCAGCTCTGTCAGTAAGATTATTTAAAAAATACAATTATGTTCCTTAACTCTTTCCAGCAAAACATTGCTGATGCAGGCATGCTATTCCATGTGCAACAGCTTAATTGGAGCCTTTGTCCCAGTTCATGCCAACTGTTGTACTCCTGAATGGAAAGACTTCACAAGTTTATTAGTCTCCTGAACTGTGGACGTTCTTTGAAAATGCTCTCAGATTCCATGAATTTGCAGCCACTTGCAAATGAGCTTTTCTACATGCCATTCCTGTTTCCCATGTTGCGATAGATCTGTTTTCCTGGGGAGAATTATGCTCTTGTTCTCATATTATGAAGAACGCTTACCCTTGACAACTGGTAGATGTTCAAAGGACGCTACAGTCCAATGAAATGCCCTTCAGCAATCACATTGCTTGATGACATAATGAATAGTGCGTAGTCTTCCCGAAAGTGTGGAAGGATTGCTAGTTCCATTAGTATCCAGCCCTGTAGAATGAAACCGGAAAGAAGTTAGGAAGCACTGCTTCTCCTCAAGGATAGGGAAAAAAAGTTGAAGTTTCTTTCCTGCAAAGCAATGGAGGTTGAATAGATCAATACACCTCAACCCTCATCCCCAGTCTGTAAAACTAAATATGAGGTCGGAATTGTATAATGATCTCTGAAAACATGGACCTCTTCCAATTTCTCAGTAAATGCCTCTTACCAAGTGTAGACATTGATGATGACATCCATTGCATTAGAACATTTTGAGAAAAAGGTTATTTAAAGATTAGGACATAGCACAAAACCCATCATCTGCTAGGCAGCAATGATCCCTCTTCGCCTATATGTTTCTGAAACTTGGACTACCTCAAACAGGTAGCTCAAAGCACTAAGAAATACACCATGGTTCTTCACAGAATCCTAGCAATTCACTGGAAGAACAAATGTAAGAACATCACTATCCTCTCCTTGGCCAACACCCACAGTACTGAAACCCTAGAGGCAATGATTCAACTCTGTTGAGCAGATGATGCCTCCAAATGCCCACCACTATATTATCAACAGAGACCTTATATTCTGAGCTCTGTCATGAGAAGAAATTACCATGTGGACAGTAGAAACGATTCTAGGATGTTCAAAGCCTTGAAGAGATGCAATATAATTCCTGGGAATAACTTCCCACCCATCCCATAAAAGGAAGAGCCAACTGGTTTCATTTGTCACCTCAGGACCCACGAAATTGGAGTGGAAGTAAGTCATCCTCCGTTTTGAGGTGTCACCAAAGTAGATGTTTTTTCTTCTGAAATTCTATCAATTGACTTCAACAGAATGAATTTCAGGTGCAGAAGATCATGTGTAGGATGTAGATCAATTGTAGTTAACGGTGATGGAGTTTAATTGAAGCAAGTGTGAGGTGCTGCATTTGGGAGATCGATCATAAGGAGAAAGTATACAGTTAATGACCAGAGGCTTAACATCATTGATGTACAGAGAGATCTTGGGTCCAAGTCTATCACTTCCTGAAAGTAGAAACACAAGTAGATTAAGTGGTCAAGAAAATGTATCGTATGCTTGCCTTCATCAGTTGGGTCATTGAGCAGGTTATACTCCAAATTTGGTTAAGCCACATTTGGAGTATTGTGTACAGTTCTGGTTGCCACATTATTGGAAGGATGTAGAACATTTGGAGAGTGTGGAAACCAGGTTTTTGAGGATGCTGCTTTGGTTTAGAGGATATTAGATACAAGGAGACAAACATGGCTTGTTTTCTCTGGAGCATCAGAGACCTGATAACATTTTATAAATTTATATGAGGCATAGACTGAGTGAACATAACCTTTTTCCTAGGGTGGAAATATCAAATACTGGATGCATAGTTTTAAGGTCAGAAGGGGAAAATTTAAAAGAGATGTGCGGTACAAGTTGCTTACACAGAGAATGGTGGGTGCCTGGAACACAATGCAAGGGATATGGGTGGAAGCAGATGCGATAATGCTGTTTAAGAGGCTTTCAGTTATACACACGAATATGCAAGAACTGGAGGAATATGGATCACATGCAGGCACAATAGATTTGTTTAATTTGGAATAATGTTCAGCACAGATACTGCTAATTGAATGGCCAGTTCCTGTGTTGTAGTATTCTATATTCTATGTTTTATGGCACAGTGACAGGACCATATTAGTGTGCCTCAAGCCACAGTATTGACATGAATCCCTTGGACATTATACATATTGAGATAATATGTATATGTACTCTCTGAGACATGGCTTTTCAGTTTATAATCACATGCACTGACAAGGATTAGAAAGTGTATGGCATGTAGCCCTCAAGCCTGTTCCATCTTTTCGCAAGGTCATGCCTGAAATTCACTAACTGCACTTTCCTCCCTTTTGTCTTAATCCTTTGATTTCCTGAACATCTGAAAGTACATCCAAATTTGTTTAATGTCTGAGTGTCCGCCCCATTCGGTTCTACAAAGTCACAACTGAATGAAGAGATTCCTCCTCGTCTCATTTGGAAATGGGAATGCCTTATTTGAAGGGTTCTCCTCCTTTTACTACCTTTTCCAGTTAGGTTAGAGGCTGAGAGACATTCTCCTATCATGCTCTCCAGGTATGTAATGCATTGCACAAGACAATCTCTCATTCTTCAACAGTCCAGAAATTATAACCCATTATACTCAACTTTCTTTCAGTAGACATCCCTGGCATCCAAAGGATCAATGGGCTGGAACTTATTGGCTCAATCTCTCTTGTTTAAATTCTTCCCCCATCCCTATCCTTTTAACTATTGGGTGGGCGAAACAATTGGGTGGGCGGCGCGACTCACATCGCAGCGGCCTCTGCAGTCCGTCTGTCTTTTTTTATTTTATTTGTCTCGTTTGAGTGTAGTTATAGTGTTTTTTTAAACTGTGTATATGTGTGTGGGGGGTGGGGGGAAGGGTGGGGAAACTTTTAAAATCTTTTCCCTGTACGGAGGACCCGACCTTTCTCTGTCAGGTCTCCATTGTCATTGGGGCCTAGCACCGTGGAGCGGCCTCCAACCGGAACGACCTGGGGCTCCAGTCGCGGAGCCTGCGGACTTACTCACCATCGCGGAGCTGGCCGAGTTCGGAACGGGAGGAGCTGTGGTGGCACGCTGCTGCGGCCCGACCCCGGAGATTCGGAGGCTCCAGCCGCCGGCCCGGTGGACGGTAACATCGGGAGCTCGCGGGTCCCTGGTGGGAGACCGCTTTTGGAGCTTCCGCAAAGGCAACTTCTGCCGCCCGAGTTGCGGGGTTGAAGATGACCTGGAGCGGGGTCTAACATCGCCCGGTGCGGCTTTAATGGCCGCGGGGCTTGCTAGCGCTACCGGGGGCTCCAACATCCAGACCCGGAGGGCGGCCTTGCATCGCCCGGCGCGGCTTTAATGGCCGCGGGACATATTTACCATCGCCCGCCGGGGGCTCTGACTCTGACATCGGGAGGAGAATGGAGAGTGCAGGGGAGAGATAAGACTTTGCCTTCCATCACAGCGAGGAGGAGATTCGCTGTGATGGATGTTTGTGTAAATTGTGTTGTGTCTTGGTTCTTTTTACTTGTTTGTATGACTGCAGAAACCAAATTTCGTTTGAACTTCATTTGAGGTTCAAATGACAATAAATGGTATGTATTGTATTGTATTGTAACTAGACCTGATATGGAAGGACCATTTTGCTAGCCCTTTGTATCTCAGATTCTGGAGAGCATATCCTGGCACAGCCTCAGTTGGTGCAGGAAGGATGGCCCATCCAAAAGTGACCTGGAAGGCTCTGAAACCAGCAAAGCCTTGCCCTCAGCTTTATAGGGTGTGTGATTTTTTAAAACGTTTTTACAATGCCTGTAACACCCAGAGATATATATAGACTACTAGACCAAGTGCAGAACCGTTGGGTCTGTTTCCCCAACGCGCGTTTGCGGAGGGGGGGGGGGCTGTGGCGTCACACTCACACTAACCACCCCCAAACACACAGGTGGGGGAGGGGGGGGACAGGGAGGGAGGGGGGACGGAGAGGGAGGGAGGGGAGATGGGGTGGGGTGAGGAGAGGGTGGGGAGAGGGGAGGGATGGGTGGGGGAAGGGGGAGAGAGGGAGGAGGGGGAAGGGGAGAGAGGGAGGAGGGGGAGGAGGAGGGGAAGGAGGAGGGAGAGGGGGAAGGGGAGAGAGTGGAAAGAGTGTGGAGGGAGGGGGAGTGTGGTAGGGGGAGGAGAAGAGGGGGTATGGGGAGAGGGGTAGGGGGAGAGAGGGGGAAGAGTGTGGAGGGAGGGGGAGTGTGGTAGGGGGAGGGGGAAGAGTGGGGAGGGGAGGGGAAGAGGGGTATGGGGAGAGGGGTAGGGGGAGAGAGGGGGAAGAGTGGTGATGGAGGGGAGGGTAAGAGTGGGAAAAGGAGAGGGTTGGGGAGGGAGAGGGGGTAGAGTGTGGAGGGAGGGGGAGAGTGGTAGGGGGAGGGGGAAGAGTGGGGAGGGAGGGGAGAGGGGTAGGGGGTGAGAGGGGGAAGAGTGTGGAGGGAGCGGGAAGAGTGTGAAGGGAGAAGGGGTTGGGGAGAGAGGGATGGGGTGGGAGGAGGAGGGGAGGAGGAGGGGAAGAGAGGGAGAGGGAGATGGAGAGGGGGAGGAGAGAGGGGTGGGGACAGGAGGAGAGGGATGGGGGAGGGGAAGAGAGGTGTGGAGGAGGGGGGGAGGGATGGGGAGGGAGGGGAGGAGGGAGATGGTACAGGGGAGGGAGGGAGAAAAGTGTGGAGGGAGGGGGAGAGGGGTGGGGGGAGAGAGGGGAAATAGTGGGAGGGAGATTGGGAGGGGGAGGGGGGAGAGAAGTGGAAGAGTGGGGAGGGAGGGAGGGGGAGAGGGTAGGGGTAGTGGTGGAAGAGGGACAGGGGGGGTGGTGGAAGAGGGACAGAAGGGTAGGGGAGGGTGGGGGAGAGAGGGAGGGTGGGGGAAGGGAGGGGGAGAGAGAGGGGTGGGGAGGGAGAGGGAGAGGGGTGGGATAAGGGGGAGAGAAGTGGAAGAGTGGGGAGGGAGGGGTAGGGGGAGAGGGACAGAAGGGTTGGGGGAGGGGGCGGGGAGAGAGGGTAGGGGGTGGGGTAGAGAGGGAAGGGGGGTGGGGGAGAGAGAGATGGGAGTGGGAGGAGGAGAGGGAGAGGGGTGAGGAGAGGGAGATGGAGATGGGGGAGGGAGAGAGGGGGTGGGGGAGGGGGAGGGGAGGAGAGAGGGGAGGGGGAGAGAGGTGTGGGGTAGGTGGGAGGGAGGCGGAGGAGGGAGATGGGGTAGAGGGTAGAGGGGGAAGAGGGGAGAGGGGGAAGAGGGTGGGGGAGAGAGGGAAGGGGTGGGGGAGGGAAGGGGGTGGGGGGTGGTGGGTGAGAGAGGGAAGGGGTGGGGGGAGGGAAGGGGGGAGTGGGAGGAAGGGATGGGGTGGGGGAGGAGGGTGGAGGAGAGGGAGAGGGTGAGGAGAGGGAGGATGGAGAGGGGGAGGAGAGGGGGAGGAGAGAGGGATGGGGAGGAGGGAGAGAAGGATGAGGAGGGGGAGAGAGGGATGGGGGAGAGATGTGTGGGGGAGGGGGGAGTGATGGGGGGAGGGAGGGGAGGAGGAGATGGGATGGGGGAGGGAGGGGGAGGAAAGGGGTGGGGGGAAGAGAGGGGAAATAGTGAGGAGGGAGTGGGGAAGGGGGAGGGTAAGGACAGTCATCTGTTCCCCATTCCCTATCACCCCCATCATCTTTCTCTATTCCCACACACATGATGACGCGCTTCGACACAGGCTGCGGGGGGGTGTGGGGAGGGGCTGGGGCTGCTGCAAAGGCATGTAAATGGATCCATTCCGATTGGATATCTGTGAGCATTGGGCATTGTGACATCACACGATGGAACGTTCACAAACATTCTATGGGTGAGAGCTGTTTTTTTTTTAACATTTTGATATTTGGGAGGAGGTGAGAAGGATTTTATTAAAAATGTGTACATAACACGACGAAATTTAATCAGGAGTGGCTACTTGGAATGAAAAGTGAAATCACTACCGAAATGGAAAAAATCTCGGCGTTTCTGCATGTGGTGTTGGCGTAGCGACGAATCAAAGGCTGGCAGCCACAAGACAGGCAGACACACACACACGCACGCATGCACGCACGCACGCACTCACGCACGCGCGCGCGCGCGCACGCACACACACACACACACACGCACACACACACACACACACACACACACACACACACACACACACACACACAGAGTTTTAAATATAGATAGATAGATTACAATTGAAGTTAATAAATACATATTACAAAAAATGTTAACATTTAACAGTTAACTAAAAACAATTGTATCATTAAATGTAACAACCTTCACTTTTATCATAAAAATAAATTCAATGGAGCTCAAATCCTGTGCCATGTCTAAAGCTGGTCTTGTATCCAAGAGATGATTCTCCATTGTAATGTGGGGAAGTCCCAGTTTCAGCTCCACAATGTGAACTGAGGTTTAGCCTTCCAGGTCTGCCAGTGAGCCCTCTGCATTACATTTGATAGAGAAGTCCAGAACATACTGACATTTAAATGATTCCATGTTGGAGACTCAGAACAAATCAACCATTAATAGCCGGAGTTTTAGATCTAAACTATTGAATCTTTCTTTCATCCCTCTATGGGAAACATGACCCTTGTTATTAGAAAACTGAAACGCAAAATTCCAGATACAATTTCACCAGAGTTCTAAAATATTGCATCAAAAACTCCTTATTCTTCTTTGTCATTTATTTTTCATTGAATCTGGCTTCACAATGGCTTATTTTAACCATATGCTATCTTACTACTTTCAGCGTACAGGAAACCACATAATTCTCTGAAGATTAATATTTACTTGTTGCTCACCTTCAAAAAATGCACTGCTTTTTCATTTTCCTTGCCTAAAATACCTGATTTCACACTCTCTTTATTATCATTATGTGCTGCCTTTTTGTTCAATTAGTTAGCCAAGTCGCATTGCATCTTCTGCAAGCTCCATTAGTTTAGTTTAGTTTAGAGATACAGCATGGAAAAAGGCCCTTTAGCTCACCGAGTCCAGACATTAACACTACCCCATGCACACTAGGGACATTTACACTTATATCAAGCTAATTTACCTACATACCTGTACGTCTTTGGAGTGTGGGAGGAAATCGAAGATCTCAGAGAAAACCTACACGGTTATAGGAGAACGTAAAAACTCTGTACAAACAGCACCCGTAGTCAGGATTGAACCTGGGTGCCTGGCGCTGTATGTGCTGTAAGGCAGCAACTCTACTGTTGTGCCATCGTGCCACCCTATCCACAAAATCCTTGTAGCTTTCTTTCCAAGTTCAAAAAATCTGAACAGATTTTCAGATAGACTTGTTACAAATATAAAGAGCACAATATTCTCAGTTTGAATGTCATGTAAATCCTTATTTATATGTGGTAAATTACTCTGTTTGAATTTATCTATATGATTACCATAGAAAACTGCCATTTGAATCTTTCCACACACATTTTTCTAACTTAGCCTATCATTTACCTGAAAGTTAAAATGATTACATTTTGTTAAGTGCCTCAAATTAAAATCTGCACGAAAAGCAGAATTCAAACAATTAGCCAAGGTTGCCATTGATTTTTAAAAGAGTGAGAGGAAACATTCCCTCCTGCAAAGCGCAGTGTTAAATAGGAACTTCCCTTCTGCTAAAACCTGCAGTCAATTAGAAAAAAGTACATTTTTCAGGTTTTATTTATGATGTTTCAATTATTTGGGAGTTTTAAAGGCCACACGAAGGAACCAATTTAATTGCAGTAAGAGCAGCCATAATTTTAAAGAGGTATATAATGACGTGTTCCTATTTATGCAACCCTACACAGAAAGCAAAGTAGTGCATAAATAGCAAAAAAAAATCCCAGCTCACATATATCCGCATATTACTTGCCAGACTTTATCATTCCCCCACCACTCTTTCATCTTTCTAAGCCACCTACTATAATCTGTGTAAGAAGGGTCCCAATTCAAAACGTCACTTATATATGTTCTTCAGAGATGCTGCCTGAGCTGCTGAGTTACTCCAAAACGATGTCCTTTTTTTGTAAAACACCATCTGCAGTTCTTTGTGTGTGTATAAATAGCTTGACGGGGTGAGCTTGACAATTAAAATATAAATAGTCTGCATTCCCTCCATTCAATGGAGGGATTTCTTTATGCAGGGAACGAAGCAAAGTGCTGGAGTAACTCAGCGGGTCAGACAGCATCTCTGGAGAACATGGACAGGTGACGTTTCGGGTTGGGACCCTGGTTCAGACTGATTATACAGGTAGTTGTAAAGACCTAGAATGCATTGTTGGGTAATAGTGGACTTTGTTTAATGTGTTGCATTAAAAAATGAATAGAATAAGTACCTGAAAGAGGGAAAAAATGTCCTGGGTGATGGGAAGGGGGCAGGTGATCAGGATCAATCTTTCATACAGACTGAAAGGATGCAATGGGCTGAATGCACTCCTTTTACACTGAAACCCTGTTGTGATCTAATGATTCTGTAAAATTGACATATTTGGGAATTATTGGTTTCCATTCGTCGGATATTGAAATACAATAGGTCTCCTGTTACAGGCGACCTTGTGAGATTACGCCTACCGGAGCTTCTGAGGCTGGTAGTGAACTGACTGACGGCTTTCTGGTCTCACTCACTGACTCACGGCTTTTCTGGACTCACTCACAGCTTTCTGGACTCACTCATGGCTTTCTCGACTCACTCACGGCTTTCTGGACTCACTGACTCACGGCTTTCTGGACTCACTGACTCACGGCTTTCTGGACTCACTGACTCATGGCTTTCTGGACATTGACTCATGGCTTTCTGGACTCATTGACACGGCTTTCTGGACTTACTGACTCATGGCTTTCTGGACTCAGGGCCGATTGAACCGATTTTTACAAATTGGGCCCCGCGCCCAAGTGGGGCCCCGCGTTAATTTTCCGTATTTCATATGGAAATACAAATTCGCTTTGTTAAATAAAGATTTTTTTTTAAATATTCGCCATACAGATTTTTTTACAAAACTTACATGGTTTTGTACATGGAATATAAGCGCTGTACGGTCATCAGACACAAACGATGTGTTAACAGCCTGTAGTTAACAAGTAGTTATCCAATGCATCATCAATGCATCGATCCACATTCCTCAGTAAATGTGTAACTGTGTTTTAGAAGAAGTATTAATGACGCTGCGTTCCTTTGAATACAATACACGCGGCGTCATTAACACTTCTTCAAAACATAATTACATTTTACTGAGGAATGTAGATTGATGCATTAATGACACATTGAGAATTTCTTAAAACTCACCATCATGATTGAGAACTTCTTCTTGGTGACATTCTTGGTCTGCAGCAGGTTAGTCATTCAATTTACCTATCGACCCACGTTGTGTCTCTCTGTCTTTCACTCTCTCCCTCCCTCTCGCGCGCTCCATCTCCCCCGTGTGCTCTCTCTCTCTCCCGTGTGCGCTCTCTCTCTCCCGTTCCCCACCTCTCTCTAGCTCTCTCGGCATTCCCGGAATCATTGACGTTTTGCGGTATACAAAAATGCTGGAGAAAATTAGCGGGTCAGGCAGCATCTATGGAGCGAAGGAATTATGCGACCTTTCGGGTCGAAACCCTTCTTTAGACCCGGCTATTTTATTCGCTCCATAGATGCTGCCTCAAGCCCTGTTCCACTGTGCAAGTTCACCCAAGACCCAAGAGCTTAAAATCTCTGTGTAGCATCTCTGTCCCTATCTTCAAATTCCCACTTTGAAATAAAATACAGTTTTCGACTTATAAACTTCGCTGCAGGATTAGTCGATTCCCACGCATTTTCAATCATCGTTCGATTCAGTGTAATTTTCACACCTGGTTGATATAGTTTTTTTTAAAAGATACAGTACATTACAATAAATAGTTTCAAGCATACCCGGTACTAAACGCACGAACATTAAGGTGGTTACTGATGTTACAAACGGTTATAAATGAATATAATTTCAAAGTGAAATAGGAGATTTCCGTGGAAAGAATACTTAACCAGAATATGGCGAGGTCGCTGCAAAACGCTCACTTAAAACAATACGCCGTCAACTCAGGATTGTTTCTCAGCCCTCTGACAGGTGTTTCAATCTAACCTCGTAGCTCGCTGTTAATCGATTCATAGCTATTAATTTTCATTCCTGGTCCGTATCGAACTTCTCCAAATGTAAACACTTCAAGTTACGCTTCTTGTGGGGTGGTAAGGGGGGGGGGGGAAATGCTAGGATAAAATACCATATATTTGTATTTATATAGTGATCCTGCTGCAAAATTTTTGTCGAAAGTTGTATTTTATTTCAAAGTGGGAATTGGAAGATAGGGACAGAGATGCTACACAGAGATTTTGATAGGAAGGAAACGTTACAGCAGCTGAGTAAAATATTAGCCAAATGGTGGGTTCAATGAAGATCGGGCGAGGGGGATTGGGGGTGGGGGAAAAGTATCTATAGCTTGGGACTTGCCTAAATGAGTACTGAGATGGATTATCATTCCACACCAAATTTCTTAGACAATAATACATTTTATGCAATTATCACAACATTTTGTTGGATATGGATCAACCTATGGTACATGCCCGTAAATAAGTAAAACAAATGTTCTTTAAGTACTGTTGTTTCTGGGATGGGATTTCTGATAACAAATAACCTACATTCTATATTTTGTCATAATGTGGCTGAAACAATGGCATATTTCGCGATATTTATTGAGATAGAAAGATACAACTAAGTTTGTGCAAGATATTACCTTGCAACATTCTGTATGTCTGATAGATATTGTGAAATGGAACTCAGAAATTATGGGAGAATTACATAAAACTACAATTCAAAGGTAATGAATATACAGAGTATTCTTATTTCCATCATGAACATACAATGGTGATATAGGACACCAGGTCCTACTACGGTAAACTCACGAGCTACTACGGTATGACTACGTGTTAAAAAGTATCAATTTTTTACATCCTGAGTATATTTTACACGTGGACATTTTTCAACATGTTGAAAAATCTTCACGAGTTACCACGTTTCCCGAGTACCTGCCGTTAGCGCTAAGAAATTGCATGTTGGCCTTTATAACAAGAGGAATCGAATATAGGAGCAAAGAGGTCTTTCTGCAGTTGTACAGAGTTCTAGTGAGACCGCACCTGGAGTATTGTGTGCAGTTTTAATCCCCTAATTTGAGGAAGGACATTCCTGCTATTGAGGGAGTGCAGCGTAGGTTTACAAAGTTAATTCCCAGGATGGCGGGACTGTCATATGCTGAGAGAATGGAGCAGCTGGGCTTGTACACTCTGGAGTTTAGAAGGATGAGAGGGCATCTCACTGAAACGTATTAGATTGTTAAGGGCTTGGACATGCTAGAGGTAGGAAACATGTTCCCGATGTTGGGGGAGTCCAGAACCATGGGCCACAGTTTAAGAATAAGGGGTAAGCCATTTAGAACGGAGACGAGGAAACACTTTTTCTAACAGAGATTGGTGAGTCTGTGGAATGGGCGGTGGAGGCAGGATCTCTGGATGCTTTCAAGAGAGAGCTAGATAGGGCTCTTAAAAATAGCTGAGAGGGGATATGGGGAGAAGGCAGGAACGGGGTACTGATTGTGGATGATCTGCCATGATCATATTGAATGGCGGTGCTGGCTCTAAGGGCCAAAAGGCCTGCTCCTGAACCTATTGTTTATTGTCTATTGAAACGTCCCGAGCTCCGATGTACCCGCTACGTTCATCCTACGTGTTTACCACGAGTTTTGATTTTTTTTAAACTCGGGAGAGCTCTTGGGTGAACTCGCACAGTGGGACTGGGCTTCACACCCGCTGAGTTTCTCTAGCATTTTTGTCTACCTTCGATTTTCCAACATCTACATTTCCTTCTTAGACGTTTTGCGGTGATGACTGCATCTGCGGTTCATTTCTGTTGGGGGGAGGGGGAAAGAGTCCTAGCCCGTGGCGGCTCCTGATAAGTGATATGTTCCCTCTGCGGGTGCTGCCTTGCCCGCTGAGTTCCTCCAGCACTCTGTGTTTTTTGTTTGGCTCTGAAGTATGAAAATGACCATAACTTTTTTTAATACTGAAGATATGAAAGTGAATTAGGTGTCAAATTAAACTTCTTTTTATGCTTTATATGATGGGATAAATTGCAGACTTGATTTTTTAAATCTCAAAATTTTGTAACATTGCAAGAAAACGTACCTGCATCTTGGAGGCCGAAGGTTAGGTTGTTAGCCAAGAAAGATAGACTTCGTTATCCCTCATACAGCAACATCAAGAACGATGTTGCTGTACTGAGATATAGCCAAGTCTATCCCTCATTGCTAGCAGCTGATGGGAAGCGGCTGTAAAGTGGGAAGCAGCTGTAAAAGGACAGCGCTGCTGGGGGGGGGGGGGGGGGGGAGTTCCTTTCACAGCGTGTGGGTAGTCTGTCCAGGGGTAAAGTTGCCGGGATGGCAGGAGGGTTGAGAAGGAGGGGGTCGGCCGGGGATCATCCAGCTCAAGAGCAGGTCAGCAGGCGGTGGATTACAGGACAGCGGGCGGTGGAGCTTACTCCATATGTCAGGGCGAGTAACCTCAATTGATCCGTTGTTCGCGCTGACACAAGAGTAAGCTCCACCGCCCGCTGTGATGTTATCCATCACCCGCTGACCCACTCCGCTCTATGATATTTGCTCTTGAGCTGGTCCCCTCACTGTTCGGACGGAGAGCACTGCCAGAGGTGAGCGGGCCGGCAGAAGGCGCTGAGATGGCAGTCAGTTCCGCTGTCCGGTGATGGAGGCCGCTCGTAGGCGAGCTGCTTCCCTCCCCGGCCACAATGTGGAGGCTCTGCACCCGTAGCGCCGCGGTAGCGGTGAGTGAGTGTTACTGGCATGAACACCGACCCCTTCCTTCTCAACGCTCCTTCCCTCCTCGCAACTTTACCCCTAGCTAGACTCCCCACACGCTGTGAAAGGAGCTCTCCCCCGAATTGTCATGTTACTCATGACACGTGACACATTTATAATTATTTATTTATATTTCTACGAAATTTTTTCCCAATTGTCACCTCCTAAGGCTGGCCCTGTCTGGACTCACTGACTCACAGCTTTCTGGACACTCACTCACTGACTCACGCATTTCTGGACACTCACTCACTGACTCACACATTTCTGGACACTCACTCACTGACTCACGGCTTTCTGGACACTCAGACACTGACTCACGGCTTTCTGGACTCACTAACCCATGGCTTTCGGGCAACGCCATGGTAGTTGGAGGCTCCATTGTGAGAGGTACGGACAGGGGTTTCTGCGGCAACAGAAGGGATTCGAGGACGGTGTGCTGCCTCCCTGGTGCCAGGATCCAGGATGTCATGGGCAGAGTGCAGAAAATCCTCAAGGGCGAAGGTGAACAGCAGTAAGTGGTAGTGCATGTTGGCACAAACGATGTCGGAAAGCAGGGGATGAATATTCTGAAGCGTGACTTTAGAGAGCTCGGAAAAATGCTGTAAAGCAGGACCTCCAGGGTGGTTATGTCCGGTTTGTTTCCAGTTCCTCATGCTGGCGAGAGCAGGAACAGGGAGATACAGGACTTGAATGTGTGACTGAGGAACGGGTGCAGGGGGCAGGGATTTGGATTTTTAGACAACTGGGATCTGTTTTGGAGTAAAGGGGAACTGTACAAAAGGGACGGATTGCACCTTAACAGGTGGGCAGATATGTCCGAGACACTACATTTGGAAAACATTAGGCTTGTCTTGGTGGAAAAACCTGATCAATTTCTTAAGACATGGACACCCTTTACTGAATTTTTACAACAACAGGATGGTTAAACAGGGGGGGGGGTGTGGGGGGGAGGTATATCTCCATCTTTTCTTTTCTTATTGCTTTTCTTTTCTTCTGCATTGCTTTGGTAGCTTAGGGGTCTTTTTCCTGCTCTTTTCTATTGTATTTCTTTTTTCTTCATTCTTTTCCTTTTTCTTTCTTTGTTTTCCTTTTTTTTTCTTTTTTCTTTTTTTTTAAATTTAGGTTATAAGGTTAAAAATGAAGCTGTACAATAAATGCATAATTGTTATGCCGATCGTCTTATCCTTGTACAATTGCTTCTAATAAAAATAAATTGAAACAAAAAAAAAAAAAAACAGGTGGGGGACCAGCATTCTGACAGGCAGGTTTGCCACTGCTACACGGGTGGTTTTAAACTGAATAAGGGGGGTGGGGTGTCAAACGGGATAGTCAAGGATGGAGTTAAAGGGAAAGAGAGTAAAGGGATAGTTAATGACCCCAGAATTAACGGGAAAGAAAGCTCACAAAGGGATAGGAGAGTATGGCCAAGTGTAATAGGGATCGATGTGAAAGGTGAGATGCATAAGGAATTAAAAGTATTGTATATGAATGCGCAAAGTATAAGAAGTAAGGTGGATGAACTTGCGGCTCAGTTAGAGGTTGGTAGATATGACATTGTGGGGATTACTGAGACGTGGCTTCAGGAGGATCGGGCCTGGGAACTTAATATTCAGGGTTATACATCCTATAGAAAGGACAGGCAGGTGGGCAGAGGAGGGGGGTAGCTCTGCTGGTGAGAGATGGAATTCAGTCGCTTGCGAGGGAAGACATAGGGACTGACGAAGTAGATGCAACTGTGGATTGAGTTGAGGAATTGTAAAGGCAAGAAGACACTAATTGGTGTTATCTATAGACCCCCAAATAGTAGCCCGGATGTAGGGTATAAGTTGCATCAGAAGTTAAAACTGCCATGTAACAAAGGTAATGCCACTGTGGTGATGGGGGATTTCAATATGCAGGTAGACTGGAAAATCAGATTGGTTCAGGACCCCAAGAAAGAGAGTTTGTAGAGTGCCTCCGAGATGGATTCTTAGAACACCTTGTAATGGAGCTGACCAGAGAAAAGGCAATTCTGGATTTAGTGTTGTCCAATGAACTAGATATGATAAGAGAACTCGAGGTAAAGGAACCGCTTGGAGGTAGTGATCATAATATGATTAATTTTAATCTGCAATTTGAGAAGGAGAAGGTTAAATCGGAAATGTCAGTGATGCAGTTGAACAAAGGGGGCTATGAAGGCATAAGAGAGGAGCCGGCCAAGGTATACTGGAAAGGGATACTAGCTGGAATGACGGTGGAACTGCAATGGCTGGAATTTCTGGGCATAATCCCGAAGACGCAGGATCATTTCATTCCAAAAACGAAGAATGATTCTAAGGGGAGTAGGAGGCAACCGTGGCTGACAAGAGAAGTTAGGGATAGAATAAAACTAAAAGAAAAGATGCATAACACAGCAAAGAGTATCCGGAAGCCAGAAAATTGGGAAACTTTCATAGGCCAACAGAAGGAAACAAAAAGGGCAATAGGGGCTGAAAAGATGAAGTACGAAGGGAAGCTGGCCAGGAATATAAAGAAGGACAGTAAAAGCTTCTTTAGATATGTTAAGGGAAAAAGAGTAGCAAAGTCAAATGTGGGTCCCTTGAAGGCAGACACCTTGAAGGGTGAAATTATTATGGGTAACAAGGAAATGGCAGAAGAGTTGAAAAGGTACTTCGGATCTGTCTTCACTAAGGAAGACACAAACAATCTCCCAGATGAACTGGAGGACAGAGGGTCTAAGGGGGTAGTGGAACTGAAAGAAATTTTCATTAGGCGAGAAATAGTATTGGGTAGGCTAATGGGACGGAAGGATGATAAATCCCTTGGGCCTGATGGTCTGCATCCCAGGGTCCTCAGGGAGGTGGCTCTAGAAATAGTGGACGCATTGGTGATTATTTTCCAATGTTCGATCGATTCAGGATCAGTTCCTGTGGATTGGAGGATAGCTAACGTTATCCCACTTTTCAAGAAAGGAGCGAGAGAGAAAACGGGGAATTACAGACCAGTTAGCCTGACTTCGGCGGTGGGAAAGATGCTGGAGTCAATTATTAAAGAGGAAATAATGGGGCATTTGGATAGCAGTAAAAGGATTAGTCCAAGTCAACATGGATTTATGAAAGGAAAATCATGCTTGACTAATCTTCTGCAATTTTTTGAGGAAGTGACAAGTAAAATGGATGAAGGGGTGCCAGTGGATGTAGTGTATCTAGATTTTCAGAAAGCCTTTGATAAGGTCCCGCACGGGAGACTGTTGACTAAAATTAGAGCACATGGTATTGGGGGTAGGGTGTTGACATGGATAGAAAATTGTTTGGCAGACAGGAAGCAAAGAGTAGGAGTGAACGGGTCCTTTTCAGAATGGCAGGCAGTGGCGAATGGAGTGCCGCAAAGCTCGGTGTTCGGGCCGCAACTGTTTACCATATATATTAATGATTTGGAAGAGGGAATTAGGAGCAACACTAGCAAGTTTGCGGATGACACAAAGCTGGGTGGCAGTGTGAACTGTGAAGAAGATGTTAGGAGGTTGCAGGGTGACCTGGACAGTTTGAGTGAGTGGGCAGATGCAGTATTATATAGATAAATGTGAGGTTATCCACTTTGGCAGCAAAAACAAGGGGGTAGATTATTATCTCAATGGGGTTAGGTTAGGCAAGGGGGAGGTGCAGCGAGACCTGGGCGTTCTTGTACACCAGTCACTGAGAGTTGGCGTGCATGTACAGCAGGCAGTGAAGAAAGCTAATGGAATGTTGGCCTTCATAAGAAGAGGATTTCAGTATAGGAGTAAAGAGGTTCTTCTGCAGTTGTATAGGGCTCTGGTGAGACCACATCTGGAGTATTGTGTCCAGCTTTGTTCTCCGAACTTGAGGAAGGACATCCTTGTGATTGAGGCAGTGCAGCGTGGTTCACGAGATTGATCCCTGGGATGGTGGGACTGTCATATGAGGAAAGATTGAAAAGACTAGGCTTGTATTCACTGGAGTTTAGAAGGATGAGGGGGTATCTTATAGAAATATAAAATTATAAAAGGACTGGACAAGCTAGATACAGGAAAAATGTTCCCAATGTTGGGTGAGTCCAGAACCAGGGGCCACAGTCTTAGAATAAAGGGGAAGCCATTTAAGGCTGAGGTGAGAAAAACACTTTTTTACCCAGAGAGTTGTGAATTTGGGGAATTCCCTGCCACAGAGGGCAGTGGAGGCCAAGTCACTGGATGGATTTAAGAGAGAGATAGAGCTCTAGGGGCTAGTGGAATCAAGGGATATGGGGAGAAGGCAGGCACGGGTTATTGATTGGGGACGATCAGCCATGATCACAATGAATGGCGGTGCTGGCTCAAATGGCCTCCTCCTGCACCTATTTTCCACGTTTCTATGTTTCTATGTTTCTGGACACTCATCCACTGACTCACGGCTTTCTGGACACTCACTCACTGACTCACTGCATTCTGAACACTCTCACTGACTTGCGGACTTCTGCACACTCACTCACAGACTCACGGTTTTCTGGACACTCATTCACAGACTCACGGCTTTCGGACACTCACTCACTGACTCACGGCATTCTGCACACTCACTCACTGACTCACGGCATTCTGGACTCACTCACTGACTCATGACTTTCGGACACTCACTCACTGACTCACGGCATTCTGGACACTCACTCACTGACGGCTTTCTGGACACTCACTCACTGATGGTGGGGTTTGTGGGGGGGAAGGGGGTGATGGGGTGATAAGAGATGGGGGTTGTGGGGGGATTCTGGGGGTCGAGGAGTGGTGCAGGTAGAGTGGTGGTGGGGGTAGGGGAGGGGATGTGTGTGAGAGGAGGGAGAGGTGTGTGTGGTAGCAGGGAGAGGTGTGTGTTGGGGAGGGGAGTGTGGGGTAGGGGAGGGGAGCGTGGGGGAGGGGAGCGTGGGGAGGGTAGCATGGGGGAGGGGATCGTGGGGGAGTAGAGCATGGGGGAGTGGAGCATTGGGGAGGGGGGTGTAGGGGAGGGGGGATTAGGGGATGGAGGGGTGTGAGGGGGGGGGGTGTTAAGAGGGGAGAGGGACTCCACTCAGTGGCCACCGGCCGCGGCACCACACAGCACCACCCGACTCCACACAGTGGCTTACCGGACTCCACACAGCAGCTTTTCCGACTCCACACAGCGACTTTCCCGACTCCACACAGCGGCTTACCCGACTCCACACAGCGGCTTTCCCGACTCCACTCTTGCTGACTCAATCAGCACGGCTTGTTTATTCAGCCCCGCCTCCGAGGCTTTATTCTCCAGCGGGTGGCGGAAGGGGCGTTACCTTCATGGTAACTGACAGGCGAGAAGATCAATCTGCTAATCTCACAATTTTTTAAACCTTCATAACGTTTCTCATATTTCACCGATCGGAACAAACTTGGTGGCTTGGAGCAGAGTGGAACGGTGAGTAAGGTGGCGAAAAAATCCTAGCCATGTAGGTTAGCTTTGTTGTGCAAATTGAATTCCAACGCAGACCGGAAGTGGTGAAGGTGAGAGTTTTAGTAATAGTATAGATGAATGGAAGTATAAACAGAAAACGCGTAGAGCTGGTATTGCTGCTGGATGAAGGATGAAGAGAAGGGGGAGTTGCTAATTTCATCTCAGGCTTGGAGAGCAATTCATCCACCTGAGCCTGTGAAGAAGGATATGGGAGATAAAGACTTTCTATTCAGCCAGCAGATGCATTTTATTCTCCCTTATCAGAGTTCATCACACCGAGAATGCTCCACAATTTTTAGGTTTGCAGGTTTCCTCAATCATTAGGCTGCCATTGTAAGGATTCACATTCCGTTATAGGCATCACATGCTAATCTGCTCTGTACCAAAACCAACAGAGATTCCTTTCAATAGTTCGTTTTTTACCACTTCAGGGGAGTTGGGATGAGGTTTGCAGTGAGATCTCTGCTGATACCTTGGTAGTGACTATTATGCACCCATTCTCCCCACTTTTCCAGTTGTACCTGATTCCACGTGTAAAGCTAAATGGTGCATGCATTAAATGTGCAAACTACATTGTTACTTTTTTTTTTTTTTTTTTTTTTTTTTTAATTGTATTTATTAGAAGTACATTAAATTACAAACAATTACATTAGTGCACATCACGTATATCTTATTACAATTAATGTACTCCTTCATTTTTTAAAGCTAATAAAAAGAAAAGGTTGAAATTAAGAAGAAAGAGAAAGTGAAAGAAAATAGTGTTTGTGTAAAAGCGTGTCAAAAGGAAAGAATAAAGACCCTGTAGAAAAGAAATTAGAGAAAAGAGATTAAGCGATAGACCCTAGGAAAGAAAAAAGAGAAAGAAGAAAAAGAGAAAAACAGATGCTCTATTATGAACATCACGCAAAAGGGATATACCAACTCGCCACCTTTCATCCCCCTTTACCAAGTCCTGACATCGGTACCTTTTTAAAGTACTGTTGCACCTTATGCTTGTAGTAGTTCTATAAATGAAGACCACGTCCTATGGAAGTGATCTGATTTGCCTGCCAGGAGGAGTCTTATCTCTTCCAGGTGTAATGTTTCAAACATATTTGAAATCCACATGTTTATAGTTGGTATTGGAGCATTTTTCCAGAATTTTAGGATAAGCTTTTTTCCAGTTATTAACCCATAATCAAATAGGTTCTTTTGAAACACATTTAGTTCAGGGCTACCTTCCGTTGTTCCAAAGATAATCCATTCTGCTTTTGGTATCAGTTTTATTTTAAATAATTTTGTAAAGATTTCAAATATTTCAATACCAAATTTTTAAATTTTTGTACAAAAAACAAATGAGTGCGCTATAGTAGCTTCTTGAGACTGACATTTATCACAGATAGGTGATACGTTGGGAATTTTTTTTACTAATTTTGTTGTTTGAGTAATATAATCTGTGTAAAATTTTGAATTGTATTAAAGTGTGTCTTACATTAATCGAGCATTTGTGCACATTTAATAAATGTTCATTCCACCTCTCCTTTGAAATTTTAATAGCTAATTATTGTTCCGTCTCTTCTAATACATTCCGTAGCTGGTATTTCTACATTTAAAATAATATTATACAAATAAGATATTAAATTTGCTGATTCGGCTTTTATCTGCATTGCTTGGTCCAGTAAATCTAGTGGCATATTATAATAATCTTTTGTATATATTTTCAGATAATCACATATTTGGAAATATTTAAAGTATTGATTGTTTCCCAGAATATATTTTAGTTGTAATTGTTGGAATGATAGTAATTTTCCAGTTTCATACAAGTCTCCGAGCGTTTTAATTCCTAATCTTTCCCATTGTATAAATGATTTGTCTATAATGGAGGGCTTAAACGAAGGGTTATTAACTATTGGGGATAAAAGTGATAGATTTCTTAATTTTAAATTATGTTTTATTTGTTTCCAAGTTCTAATTGTACTATGTATAATTGGATTTTTGTTATAATTTATGTTATTCAACTTCATTGGTGAGAGGAGGATCGCTCCAATATTACAAGAGGAGCAGTCCTCTCTCTCCATTATAATCCAATCCACCTGCTCGGCAGAGTTGTCCATCAGTTGAATCATATTTTTAATATTTACTGACCAATAATAGTACATAAAGTTAGGGAGTGCTAAGCCAACTAATACTTTAGGTTTGTTCAAATGTGTTCTTTGTATTCTATGGGATTTATAATCCCATATAAAATTTGTAATGTCTGAATCCAATTAAAAAAAAAACTTTTTGTTAGGTATATAGGAATTGATTGGAATAGGTATAGAATTTGTGGTAAAAAAATCATTTTTATAGCATTTATTTGGCCTATTAAAGACATCGGAAGCGTTTTCCAGAATTTAATTAAGGTATTTAATTTCTTAAGTAGAGGATTATAATTTGCGTTGAACATGGCTTGATATTTTCTAGTAATTTCTATACTCAAGTATTTAAATCTTTCTGTAGCTATTTTAAAAGGGAATTTTAAGAGGTGTGTTGAGTCTTTCGGTTTTATCGACATAATTTCAATTTTATTCCAATTTATTCTGTATCCAGAAAAGGTTCCAAAATCCTCAATTAAATTTAGTATGTTTGGTATAGTAATTTGAGGTTTTGTGATGTACAATAGTATATAATCCGCGTATAAAGATATTTTATTATTTGAATATTTTGTGTTGTAGCCATGGATATTCGGATGTGTTCTAATTCTTTCTGCTAAAGGTTCAATTACCCCTTGATAATTGGAATTTCGTAGATAATATGTTGTTAGTTAATATTCTAGCTATAGGCTTATTATATAATAATTTAATCCATGGGATGAAATTCTCTCCCAATTGAAATTTTTGTAATACTTTGACCATATAATTCCATTCTACTTGATCAAATGCTTTTTCTGCGTCCAACGAAATAATTGATAATTCTTGTTCTTCGGTTTTGTGTGAGTGCATTATATTGAGCAGACGTCTCAGATTATTAGATGAATGTCTCTTAGGGATAAACCCCGTTTGATCCGGATTTATTAATTTACTAACATACTTACTTAATCTTCTAGCTAATGTTTTCGCTAATATTTTTTGATCTGTATTTAACAATGCGATAGCTCTATATGATCCGGGTTCTTCTATATCTTTGCCTTTTTTAAGTATTAATGTGATCGTTGATTCAGCTAGTGTATCAGGTAATGTTTGTTCTTTATAGGCATATTTATACATTTTCTGTAAACGTGGTATAATTTTGTCATAAAAACTTTTATAAAATTCATTACTAAATCCGTCAGGACCTGGACTTTTTCCATTTTTTAATGAAGTTATTGTATCTTCTAATTCCTTAATTGAGATTTGTGCACCCGGTTCCTCTTGTTCCCTCAACTCTAATTTAGGAAGATTACAATTATCCAAGAACTCTGTGACTTTATTGGTGTCCGTTGTCATTTTGGATGTGTACAAATTCTCATAAAATTGCACAAATCTTTTATTAATATCATTCGGTAAAGTTAATGATTCCCCTCTATCTGATTTAATCTTTTGAATCGTGTGTTCTTTTTCTCGTTTTTTTAGCTGACGAGCCAAGAGTTTGTGTGGTTTATCCCCAAATTCAAAGTGTTCCTGTCTTGTAATTTGGAATAGTCATATAAGTTTGGCTGATAATAATTTATTTAATTTAAATTTCAGAATTATTATTTTATTGTGTTTATCCATAGTTGGATCTTTAGCATTATCTATATCCAGTTGCCTAATTTGTTCTTCTAACTGTCTTTGTTCGTTCTTATTCTTTTTATTTTGAAAAGCTTGGTATGACATTATAGCGCCTCTAATAAATGCTTTGAAAGATTCCCATAATAAAGTGGGTGATATTGTTTAATAGTAAGATTAAACGAGAACTTACCAGTTTGAAGTTTGATCTTTATTTTATGAGGAGTTACGTTGGTGATTACGTGAAGAAGACCCGTCAGGGCGCATGCGCGTCAATCTTCAAAGCAGCGGTATGAAATCACAGACAACACAATAATTCAAGTAACATATTAAGATGAGCAACATGAGAACTACCATATGACCTTTTTTATGAGAGAGGGTTGGGCGTGGCGGGCACGTAATCACCAACATAACTCCTCATAAAATAAAGATCAAACTTCAAACTGGTAAGTTCTCGTTTAATCTTACTATTTTACTTCGGAGTCACGTGAGTGACTACGTGAAGATTTCAAAGCTCTGTGATTTTATGCCGCAGATCCAAATCCCGGCCTCACTGCATTGATTGACTTTCGATGAGAAACAATCAATAATGCGTTAAACATGAAATGGTAATATCATGCAGTAACAATTGATTTGAATAATCAAAACAAACAGTAACCCGTCTATCCCAGGGGAAGTAAACAGGACTTAATACTGAATTTGCAAACAGCCTCTCTCCGATCGGCGATCAGTCGATGGTAAAAACAAATTTAAATAATTCATTTGACCACCCGGCACCTATAAAATATGGCTGCTGTGAACATCCATCATCCTAGCCGACGACGTTGCTGCTGCACTGGTGGAAAACGGATATATACACTTCAGTGTTAATACCTGCCTTAATCAACATTTGCTTTAAACCACCTTGAGATAGTCTGCACAGACATTCTCCTGTGCGGCTTCATGTAACTGATAAACAATGCTGTTTCCACATTTCTTAAAGTCTTTATAGCTTCAATATAATGAAAATAAAGGTGCCATTACACATAAACATGGATCAGTAGGTTATGCTGAAACACAGTTTTAACAAACCTGTGTCACCAGGCCTGCCCTGCTTAAGCAGTATGCAATTATATAACATAACATTCTCTTCAGCAACTTCCATCCTGTCTAGCAGAAGTTTTTGCAAAATCTGCACTTGCTATGCTGAACCAATGCCAAGAGCATAACCACTTTCATGATTAGTTTGGCAAATTCAGAGACATGCCAGGACCCTACTGCCGTAGCATCTTGAGGACCTCACTTACATCCCAGATCGCCATATACCTGGGTTTAGGAGGTTTAGCATTGAAATTCCTTTCATCAATCCAGCTATGATATGATGAAACTCAATAGGATCTTTCCTCACCCCATCAAAACCATACGATGACAAAGCACTTAAAGCTGCATTAATGGTGCTATAACTGAGCCCCTCATCATCATAGAGTGTCAACAGGAACTCTAAAATATCCACAATACCTGCAGTACTATAGTCAATATTATTTTGTACACAATATTGCTCCCATTTTTTACATTAGTAATATACCCCTTTTGAGTACTCTTTCTCCAGGCTACAGTGAGCATGTCCACCGTTCACCCAGTCAGTCCTTGCTCCAGGTATGGCCTTCTTAAAACCAGCAATGTTGTCTGACATTGATACCCCTGGCTTGGCACTCACTCTGAGTTGGGGTTATCAGGTCGCTGCCTACAGCAGCCGCCAGGACTAGCCATGCAATTCGATACTCTGTTGGTATCCTTCTTCCCCAAACAGGCTGCACGTGCTAGCGACTACAAATCGTGCTCCTTCCCGATGCCAACGCCATCTATAGGGAAGAATTGGAGTGCCTCTGGCCCCGTACATCAGACATAGTGGGAAATGCTGGAACAAACTTAACAATTATTTGTCATAGGCAAAGACATTTATGTGAATGAAGACGCCCATCCCAGTTAAACCTTGGGATTTATTTACTTTTAATATGAGTAATCCGGCGTCTTGGGGAAGAAACCGTGCACAGTCCCTTTTAATGAGCAGCAATTACTATGACGCCACCTGGTGTAACTCCCACAGGTGACTGATAATACAGCTCAACAAGGCTTCCCATTTACTTAATTGAGTATATGATAATCATCTTTCTCGGTATAATAGTCACAATTTGACCAAGTGGTAACTATAATGTCTACCCTTTTGAACGCTTCCCAAAATTGCGTTTGTCTTTAATTTGGAGGGCAACACCTAATCTCACTTCCTGAGTTGGGGTTGGAGTCAGCCACACACTGACCCCTTGTACTCCTCTCCACTGAGGGAATTGGTAAGCAGCCCTGAAACACAGGTGCTGCCGCAATCCCCTGATGTCCTGCCCTGATATGGAGCACCATATCAGGATAATGCACGTGTGAGGACATACATATATGACAGAGGGGACCCTCCTGGCCAGGCTCCACATGGTTTACCTCATGTGGGCTGCCGATGTCGGGGTCCTCAATGAGTCGGGTAATAACCCCGACGACCACGCTCAGTCTACACGCCGAACACCCTCGGGAGTCGCTGACCTACTGTCAGCGACTCTAACAAGAAGTCCGACGGCCACCGGCTCCTCACTTTACCGCGGACCATAGCCGGTATCCCCGCGGTCTAGAGAACCCCGCGGCCCATATTTAAACACATCTCGGGAGTCGCTGACCTGCCTGTCAGCGACTTGAAATAACAAGCTCAACAGCCACCTCTATCGTGGCCATCGCTTGCATAACCCACGGTCTAGAAAAACCCGCGGACCGAATTAAACCTCGGGAGTCGCGGACCGTTCTGTCCGCGACTCAACCAGCAAAACCCACCGGCAGCCTGCTACCGCACTCCCGCGGTCCGAAGCCGACATCCCCGCGGTCCACAATTTCTCCGCGGTCCACCGGGTTTTGCTGAATTTTTCCCATGTCCAGCAGGAACCTGAGAAAATGATTCCTGCAATGGACAACCTGAAAAGTAAGTTTAAACTTACCTGCAGGATTTTTCAAACTTACCGCTGGAGAACTGTGTTCCTCCCAGCCTGTCTGCGCCAATGCGACCGACGTAATAACGCGCATGCGCCCTGACGGGTCTTCTTCACGTAATCACTCATGTGAATCCGAAGTAAAATTAAAGGATACATTTGCATCCTATACCATGTTTCATATTCCACTCTGGGCATTCCAGCCCATGTTGCAGCCAATTCGGCACAATAGAGCACGGACAGTTCGGCATGCTCAGGATCAGTGATGGTGCTTGACTAACTGATTTTCCAGACTATTAATCTTATTAATGATCTAACACACTTTAAATTATTTTCTTATGTTATATAGCAGTATAAAAAACCTTACAGTGAATATGGTGAGTATAAAGGGAAAACGGGAAGTGGGATATGTCAAATTTAAAATAATTTTAGGGTGGTACGGTGGCACAGCGGTAGAGTTGCTGCCTTACAGAGCTTGCAGCGCTGGAGACCCGGGTTCGATTCAGACCATGGGTACTTTCTGCAGAGAGTTTATACGTTATCCCCGCGACAGCATGGGTTTTCTCCGAGATTTTCGGTTTCCTCCCGCATTCCAAAGACGTACACGTTTGAAGGTTAATTGGCACAGTATAAGTGTAAGTTGTCCCTGGTGTGTGTAAGATAGTGGTAATGTGTGGGGATCATTGGTCGACGTAGACTCGGTGGGCCGAAGGGTTTGTTTCCGTGCTGTATCTCTAAACTAAGCTAAATTAAACTAAACTAAGAAGAACAATCAGGGTCCTAGTGATTTTAAAGATATCCTAGAAAAAAGGCCCCAGTGAGTTTAAAGGGAATTCAAGAAATGGGGCCTGAGTGGGCAGAAAGCGAGCATGGGAAACAGCACCTGGTGAATAAGGTGTTGAACCTTCGTGAATTCTGAACAAAGGGGCAATGGATTTTTGGAGAATGATAACAATGTCATAACGTCATATGTGATAGGAGGAGAATTAGGCCATTCGGCCCATCAAGTATACTCCGTCATTCAATCATATCTGATCTATCTCTCCCTCCTAACCCCATTTCCTGCCTTCTCCCCATAACCTCTGACACCCGAACTAATCAAAAATGTATCTATCTCTGCTGTTAAAATATCCAATGACTTGGCCTCCACAGATAATGCGATAATGACCAGGTAGTCAGTTTTTTTTTAATGATGTTGGTTAAAGGACAAATATTGACCAGGATTAATTTCTCTGCTCTTCTTTGAAACTGAAATAATAGTTTGCTTTTATGTTTGCCTGAAAGAGCAGATGGAGATTTTGATTTATCATTTCTTCCACAAGGTGGCTTGTTTAATAATGCAACTCTCAGTTGGCACTGGATTTTTGTGCTTTGGTCACTGGAATCCACAACCTTACAAAGAAGAGGTGAAAACAATAAGCCACGATTGGCATCTGTGGCCCTTCTGCTAAAGGCATTGATGACAAGGGCTATCTCATGTTGTTCTTAAAGCACATGGCATTGGGGGTTCAGTATTGATGTGGATAGAGAACTGGCTGGCAAACAGGAAGCAAAGAGTAGGAGTAAACGGGTCCTTTTCACAATGGCAGGCAGTGACTAGTGGGGTACCGCAAGGCTCAGTGCTGGGACCCCAGCTATTTACAATATATATTAATGACCTGGATGAGGGAATTGAAGGCAATATCTCCAAGTTTGCGGATGACACTAAGCTGGGGGGCAGTGTTAGCTGTGAGGAGGATGCTAGGAGACTGCAAGGTGACTTGGATAGGCTGGGTGAGTGGGCAAATGTTTGGCAGATGCAGTATAATGTGGATAAATGTGAGGTTATCCATTTTGGTGGCAAAAACAGGAAAGCAGACTATTTTCTAAATGGTGGCCGACTAGGAAAAGGGGAGATGCAGCGAGACCTGGGTGTCATGGTACACCAGTCATTGAAAGTAGGCATGCAGGTGCAGCAGGCAGTGAAGAAAGCGAATGGTATGTTAGCTTTCATAGCAAAAGGATTTGAGTATAGGAGCAGGGAGGTTCTACTGCAATTGTACAGGGTCTTGGTGAGACCAAACCTGGAGTATTGCGTACAGTTTTGGTCTCCAAATCTGAGGAAGGACATTATTGCCATAGAGGGAGTGCAGAGAAGGTTCACCAGACTGATTCCTGGGATGTCAGGACTGTCTTATGAAGAAAGACTGGATAGACTTGGTTTATACTCTCTAGAATTTAGGAGATTGAGAGGGGATCTTATAGAAACTTACAAAATTCTTAAGGGGTTGGACAGGCTAGATGCAGGAAGATTGCTCCCGATGTTGGGGAAGTCCAGGACAAGGGGTTACAGCTTAAGGATAAGGGGGAAATCCTTTAAAACCGAGATGAGAAGAACTTTTTTCACACAGAGAGTGGTGAATCTCTGGAACTCTCTGCCACAGAGGGTAGTCAAGGCCAGTTCATTGGCTATATTTAAGAGGGAGCTAGATGTGGCCCTTGTGGCTAAAGGGATCAGAGGGTATGGAGAGAAGGCAGGTACGGGATACTGAGTTGGATGATCAGCCATGATCATATTGAATGGCGGTGCAGGCTCGAAGGGCCGAATGGCCTACTCCTGCACCTAATTTCTATGTTTCTATGTTTCTATGTTCTAAGTATGCATCCAAGCCAGGCAGGCAGTGTAGCACACATGTAATTAAATTCATGCTGCCACATGCTTTTAAATGGACTCTGAAGTGTCTGACATGAAGCGCTAGCTCTGTTTCTCCTCCAACATTTGTCGCCAATCTTATCCTGCCAGGTATTTCTTATATTTTGTATTTTATTTCAGATTTCCAGCATGCATAATGGTTTTGAGTGTCATACAATGAACAATTTTCATCCATACATAACCTGAAAGATAAGAATTTCTGCTGCCATGATATCATGCGTGTTAACCAAGCATTTCAGTGAGTATTGAGAATTGCCACATATTGGTCCAGAGCCTTCCTCTGTGGTATCAGGTGGATCCAATTTCCCATGAAATTGACTGCATTTGGTACCTTGTGCTGCAAATATTAAAATATTAACATACGGTGTGTGGCTAGAGCCCGGATTAGGGACACTGGGTGTCAGGAATGTATGGGATTTGCAGTTGGGGTCGAGGTCCAGAATACTTGCATGTTTTGGCAGAATTCCAGAAGATTAGTCAAGCATGATTTCCTCTTCAAAAATCCATGTTGACTTTGCCCGATCCTGTCACTGTTTTGAAAAGGCGCTGCTCTAACATCTTTAATAATCGACTCAAGCATGTTACCCACTACCGATGTATGGCTAGCTGGTCTATAATTCCTCGTTTTTTCTCTCCCTCCTTTCTTAAAATGTGGAGTTACATTGGCTACCCTCCAGTCCACAGGAAATGATCCAGAGTGAAGAGAACATTGGAAAATGATCACCAATGCATCCACGATTTCTAGGGCCACCTCCTTAAGTACTCTGGGATGCAGACCATCTGACCCTGGGGATTTATCTGCCTTCAGTCCCAACAGTTTATCTAACACCATTTCCTGACTAATGTGGATTCTGTTCAGTTCCTCCCTCCCACTAGATCCTCGGTCCCCTAGTATTTCTGAGAGATTGTTTGTGTCTTCCTTAGTGAAGACAGAACCAAAGTACTCGTTTAACTGTTCTGCCATTTCCTTGTTTCCCATCTCTATATAACTAAAAGTCTTTGTCTTGTTTGTGTCTGTGTGTGTGTGTGTGCCAATCTGGTTAATTCCTATCTTCTTCCAAACACTAGGCCACAGCCTTCCCATTTTCACACATCCTACTCACATTTTCCCCCTGATGGTGATAAACATCTTCCCGTCGCATTTCCACCTATATTTCTGAAGTTATTAATCGTTTAAATTTTAAAAATAACCAAAACCACCTTCTCACAGACAGCTTCCAGCCTTCTCACAGTGATGATGTCACAATGCTTCTCACAGTGCTCCCATCACAATGGCCTCCCAAGCTGGCTGCCAACTGCCACAATGACATCACAATGGGACATTGCCAATGGTAACGAGGTTGCTTCCACTCTACCAATATCTGAAGGGGCTGTTCATCAAGTTCTGTTTGCATTTTGGTGTTTGGGCCCAGGGCAGGGAGTGGGGAGGGCTGATTGGGGGAGAAGCTCTCATACCCCCCCCCCCAGACCAGCCACCTACCACACCCCCAGACCGCCCACCAACCACCCCCCCTCCCCCCCAGCCCCCCGCACCCTGCAACGCCCCATCCCCCATCCCCTCCCCCCCCTGGGGTGAACGCCAATGCCGCACCCCTCCCCCCGCATTGTGGGATAGGGTCCAACGGTCCCACTTGGTCTAGTTATATATATGTGTGTGTGTGTGCGTGTGTGTGCGTGTGTGTGTGTGTGTGTGTGTGTGTGTGTGTGTGTGTGTGTGTGTGTGTGTGTGTGTGTGTGTGTGTGTGTGTGTGTGTGTGTGTGTGTGTGTACATGTATATATATATATATATATATATATATATGTGTGTGTGTGTGTGTGTGTGTGTGTATGAGTATATGTATGAGTATATGTGTGTGTGTGTGTGTATACATATATATGCGTGTGTGTATATACATCTATATATATATATATATATACACATACACACGCAATATTTATATACAAGGAGCAGAAGGAGAAAAATGAGAAATCATTAAAGGAACCCATAACCTTCTATTGAATTGGGCTCCCTGTAAAGAATACAACCTCCCTAGGGATGTTGAACTTTTTTCAAAACAAAAAGAATCGTAGCTCTATTATTTTTTTACCTGTCAAAAAGTGAAGTGGGCAGAATCACAAACAGTGGTGCAGAGGCTTCATCAATCCTGCATTCAAAGTAACATCAAATATCACCCTCAAAGCATCTTGCTATATATTATTAGGAAGTTTATTAAAATATATGATTTTGATTATCCTTCTTAAGTTCAGTTGAGCAGAAATATGAAACAAAAAATAAAGCAGAATGGAAGTAACACTATTTAGAGACATTATGGTAGGATTTTGAGAAAATTGTGTCATGAAACACAGAAATCTCCAACATTATTGTTTTAATATAGCTGTAATAAAATATTGACATTTCTGGATTATGTTCTCATGACATGGAGTAAATCTATTGAATAGGAAATGCATTAATTGCTCTATATATAATTGGCCAATACAATGTAAGGAATGAATGCTTGAATTATCTGTTGCTTTAAAGCTGAGGTTTCTGTCAACAGAATTACAGTCGAAAATCTGTTTTAATTTTGAGATGCACTGGTATAATATTAGGAGACACTGATTTAATAGTTTTGTTACCTTCACTTGATCTGCATTGACTTACTCTTATTATAACATGAACCAGTAGGGTCTTGACCCAAAACGTCGCCCATTCGTTATCTCCACAGATGCTACCTGTCCCGCTGAATGACTCCAGGTTTTTGTGTCTATCTTCATAATAATAATAATTTCATTTTCACATATTTTAGCCATTGAATCTCCAAGTGGGAATTGAACCAACTCTAAAAGCTTACTCCGCACAAAAAATGTAGAGCAAAAATCCATTGCAAAATCCATCCATTGTTGAACATGTGAAGTGTGAGTAAGAGTATCAGCTGCCTGTCGCACTGACCCCCTCTCTATACATTTGATATGATTGACTTTCAAGGTCTCCTAAGAAACAAATGTCAAAGGGGGGAGCACATTACCACACTGATGGGTTTGTCATTCATTTAGAACCAGCAACAAAAGATCTTATTGAGCGATGTTAAAACATTAATCCAACATATGAAATTCCTCAAATAATTTTACATTTCAATCGATACAAAATAAAGAGAAACATAGAAACATAGAAACATAGAAAATAGGTGCAGGAGTAGGCCATTCGGTCCTTCGAGCCTGCACCGCCATTCAATATGATCATGGCTGATCATCCAACTCAGTATCCTGTACCTGCCTTCTCTCCATACCCACTGATCCCTTTAGCCACAAGGGCCACATCTAACTCCCTCTTAAATATAGCCAATGAACTGGCCTCAACTACCTTCTGTGGCAGAGAATTCCACAGATTCACCCGTCTCTGTGTGAAAAATATTTTTGTCATATTGGTCCTAAAAGACTTCCCACTTATCCTTAAACTGTGACCCCTTGTTCTGGACTTCCCCAACATCGGGAACAATCTTCCTGCATCTAGCCTGTCCAACCCCTTAAGAATTTTGTAAGTTTCTATAAGATCCCCCCTCAACCTTCTAAATTCTAGCGAGTACAAGCCGAGTCTATTCTGTCTTTCTTCATATGAAAGTCCTGACATCCCAGGAATCAGTCTGGTGAACCTTCTCTGTACTCCCTCTATGGCAAGAATGTCTTTCCTCAGATTAGGAGACCAAAACTGTACGTAATACTCCAGGTGTGGTCTCACGAAGACGCTGTACAACTGCAGTAGAACCTCCCTGCTCCTATACTCAAATCCTTTTGCTATGAATGCTAACATACCATTCGTTTTCTTCACTGCCTGCTGCACCTGCATGCCTACTTTCAATGACTGGTGTACCATGACACCCAGGTCTTGTTGCATCTCCCCTTTTCCTAATCGGCCACCATTCAGATAATAGTCTACTTTCCTGTTTTTGCCACCAAAGTGGATAACCTCACATTATCCAAATTATACTGCATCTGCCATGCATTTGCCCACTCACCCAACCTATCCAAGTCACCTTGCAGCCTACTAGCATCCTCCTCACAGCTAACACTGCCCCCCAGCTTCGTGTAATCCGCAAACTTGGAGGTGTTGCATTCAATTCCCTCGTCCAAATCATTAATATATATTGTAAATAGCTGGGGTCCCAGCACTGAGCCTTGCGGTACCCCACTAGTCACTACCTGCCATTCTGAAAAGGACCCGTTTACTCCTACTCTTTGCTTCCTGTCTGCCAGCCAATTCTCTAACCACATCAATACTGAACCCCCAATACCATGTGCTTTAAGTTTGCATACTAATCTTTTATGTGGGACCTTGTCGAAAGCCTTCTGAAAGTCCAGATATAACACATCCACTGGTTCTCCCTTATCCACTCTACTAGTTACATCCTTGAAAAATTCTATAAGATTTGTCAGACATGATTTACCTTTCATAAATCCATGCTGACTTGGTCCAATGATTTCACCTCTTTCCAAATGTGCTGCTATCCCATCTTTAATAACTGACTCTAGCAGTTTCCCCACTACCGATGTTAGACTAACTCGTCTGTAATTCCCCGTTTTCTCTCTCCCTCCCTTTTTAAAGAGTGGGGTTACATTAGCTACCCTCCAATCCTCAGAAGGGGTCACAGTTTAAGGATAAGTGGGAACTACACCAGAATTTAAAGAGTTTTGAAAAATTATCACTAATGCATCCACTATTTTTGGGGCTACTTCCTTAAGTACTCTCGGATGCAGCCTATCTGGCCCTTTAATCCATTCAATTTACCTAACACCACTTCCCGGCTAACCTGGATTTCTCTCAGTTCCTCCATCTCATTTGACCCCCGGTCCCCTGCTATTTCCGGCAGATTATTTATGTCTTCATTAGTGAAGACAGAATCAAAGTAGTTATTCAATTGGTCTGCCATGTCCATGTTCCCCAAGATCAATTCACCTGTTTCTGACTGCAAGAGACCTACATTTGTTTTAACTCATCTTTTTCTCTTCACATATCTATAAAAACTTTTGCAATCAGTTTTTAAGTTCCCTGCCAGTTTTCTTTCATAATCTACTTTCCCTTTCCTAATTAAGCCCTTTGTCCTCTGCTGGACTCTGAATTTCTCCCAGTCCTCTGGTAGGCAGCTTTTTCTGGCCAATTTGTATGCTTCATCTTTTGTTTTGATACTATCCCTGATTTCCCTTGTTATCCACGGATGCACTACCTTCCCTGATTCATTCTTTTGCCAAACTGGGATGAACAATTGTTGTAGTTCATCCATGCAGTCTTTAAATGCCTTCCATTGCATATCCACTGTCAACCCTTTAAGAATCAATTGCCAGTCTATCTTGGCCAATTCACGTCTCATACCCTCAAAGTGACCTTTCTTTAAGTTCAGAACCCTTGTTTCTGAATTAACTATGTCACTCTCCATCCTAATGAAGAACTCAACCATATTATGGTCTCTCTTGCCCAAGGGGCCGCGCACAACAAGACTGCTAACTAACCCTTCCTCATTACTCAATACCCAGTCTAGAATAGCCTGCTCTCTCGTTGGTTCCTCTACATGTTGGTTTAGAAAACTATCCCGCATACATTCCAAGAAATCCTCTTCCTCAGCACCCCTGCCAATTTGATTCACCCAATCTATATGTAGATTGAAGTCACCCATTATAACTGTTTTACCTTTGTTGAACGCATTTCTAATTTCCTGTTTGATGCCATCCCCAACTCCACTACTACTGTTAGGTGGCCTGTACTAAACTCCCACTAGCGTTTTATGCCCCTTAATGTTTCGCAGCTCTACCCATATCGATTCCACATCCTCCAAGCTAATGTCCTTCCTTTCTATTGCGTTAATCTCCTCTCTAACCAGCAACGCTACCCCACCTCCTTTTCCTTTCTGTCTATCCCTCCTGAATATTGAATATCCCTGGATGTTCAGCTCCCAGCCTTGGTCACCTTGGAGCCATGTCTCCGTGATCCCAACTATATCATATTCATGATATAAGAGAAATGTCTCTTCAGCAGACTCTGAATGGTGAATGGACCAGAGAATGCAACTTAAAAGTAACAATGTTCAAACAATATCTTAAGTTATCAAAATGTATAGCTGTCACATAGCATATTAAAAATCAATCGACTAATCAGACATAATTTCTCTACATCGGTATAATCAGACATAACTTCTCTACATCGGTGAAACCAAGTGCAGGCTTGGCGATCGCTTCACCCAACATCTCCGCTCAGTTCGCAATAACCAACCTGATCTCCTGGTGGCTCAGCACTTCAACTCCTCCTCCCATTCTGAATCCGACCTCTCTGTCCTGGGCCTCCTCCATTGCCAGAGTGAGACACAGTGCAAACAGGAGGAACAGCACCTCATATTTCGCTTGGTTAGTTTACACCCCAGCAGTATGAACATTGACTTCTCCAATTTTAGATAGTCCTTGCTTTCTTCCTCCTTCCCCTCCCCCTTCCCAGCTCTCCCACAAGCCTACTGTCTCCGCATCTTCCTTTCTTTTTCCCGCCACCCCCCCTGACATCAGTCTGAAGAAGAGTCTCGACCTGAAACGTCGCCTATTCCTTCTCTCCATAGATGCTGCCTCACCCGCTGAGTTTCTCCAGCATTTTTGTCTACAATCAGACATAACAGATAGCTTTCTACTTAGATCAAGGATATTCCATGCTTTGCAATCCTGTTTTCATCAGTCTAATACAATGGGAGTCACCGACAAAGTTTAACTTTCAAGGCTTGGAGCAACAGTACCTTTGCTTGGATTGTAAAGACATTGCCTATTTTGATAGAGTGATCTGTGGTTTCATCTGAAAGGCGAAGATTTCATTGATACTTTCCAAGCATTCTTTACAATTTATAATTCAGACTTGGAAATTGAAATAATATATTTTTTAAATTAGACTTCTATTTGAACTCAGACCACCTGCATTGAATGGGAGTTTCAGCCAAATGCAAATTTTGAATCCTGATTCCTATGCCTTGCCCTGGGAGTTTTAATTCCATAACTAAGCAGCTAATTAGAACTTGGCTTGAGGGTTTAAATCAAACTCGAATATTAAGACAGTGTGATCTAGATATAGAAAATATTTGCACTTCTTGAGGAGACCACTCTAGGAGCCATCAACAAATACTGTTGGCAATTAAGGCAAAATCTCTTTAGCTGGGGACTGTTAGGATATTGAATATGCCAGTGTAAGGAGTAATTCATTGGGGGGAGTATTACATTCCTGTAATAATCATAATCATAATCATACTTTATTAGCCAAGTATGTTTTGCAACATACGAGGAATTTGATTTGCTATATAGTCATACAAATAAAAAGCAACAGAACACACAAAATACATTTTAACATGAACATCCAGCACAGTGATTCTTCCACATTCCTCACTGTGATGGAAGGTGAAAAAAAATGTCAAACTCTCCCTTATTTTTCCTCCAGCGAATGTGGGCCTCTAACCTTCCGTTGATGGGACGATCTTACTCCCGTAGCTGGCGGCGGGCCTCCTCGTCCGGGCGATCAAGCTCCTGCATCGGGCCTCCTCGTCCGGGCGATCAAGCTCCTGCATCGTGGGGGGAATCTCAGCTCCCCCGCGCCGAGCGATTTACCCCGGGTCATGGTTAGTCGAACGTTGTGCGGTTTTTGGAGCTTCCGACGACGGTCTCACCCGAGACTGCGAGCTCATTGATGTTAAAGTCTGCAGGCTGCGGTTGGAGCATCGATCCCAGGCAAGGGATTGGCTCCGATGGTAAGTCCACGCCCCGCGGTGGGACTCAAATTCAGTCCGAGCAAGGCTTCCAGCTCCACATTATTGAGCGACCAGAGATATGATGCGGAAAACGATCGCATCTCCGGCAAGGTAGAGATTGAAAAAACGTTTCCCTTGACCCCCCGCCCACCACCCACCCCCTACATAAAACAAACCAGAGAACATTAACACAAACTTTTAAAACACATTAAAAATAACAAATAAAGTCGAAAAGGACAGACAGACTGTAGGCAAGGCTGCCATCGAAGCGCCACCCGGTGGAATAAATGCACTTAAATGCATTCAAGTGGGAATTTAGACCAACACTTTAAGAAGAAAACATAGACAGGTACTGTATGTTCTTAGAATTAAGTAAAGACTGGGAAGAAAAGTTTTGGGGAATTATCACCAGCATGAACCCACTCCAACCTCATATATGGCATTCAGTGCTCTTGATATGGTCTCCTGTACATCAATGAGAGCAATGGCAGAGTAGGCAACAATTTAGCAAATTATCTGTGTTCCAGGGCCGACCTTAAGCCGATTGGACCTATTGCTCCCAATTGGGCCCCGCGCCTAAGGGGGGCCCCGCGCAAATGTTCCGTATTTCGTACGGAAATACGAATTTGCTTTGTTAAATAAAGTTTTTTTAAAAACAATCGGCATCTGGATTTTTTTTAAAGGAACATGGATAACAACCACTGCACGGCCATCAGACACAAATGATTTGTTAACTACTACTGTTAGCACTTGTTAACAGCCAGTAGTTAACAAGTAGTTATACAATGTGTCATCAATACATTGATCCACGTTCCTCAGTAAATGTAATTGTTTATTAATGACGCTGCGTTCCTTTGAATACAATTCACGCGGCGTCATAAATACTTGTTCAAAACACAATTACATTTACTGAGGAATGTAGATCGATGCATTGATGGCACATTGAGAATTTCTTAAAACTCACCATCATAATTGTGGGCTCTGGACCATGAGAAGGTGCTTCTTCTTGGTGTGAAGGTTAGTCATTCACCTACCGACCCATGTTGTGTCTCTCTGTCTTTCGCTCCCTCCCTCCCTCTCTATCTCTCTCACACTCTCTCTCTCCCGTTCCCCATCTCGTCTTTCTCTAGTTCTCTCACTCCCTCTCTCTCACCCTGTCGCCTCAGCATTCCCGGAATCATTGACATTTTGCAGTAGACAAAAATGCTGGAGAAACTCAGTGGGTGAGGCAGCACCTATGGAGCGAAGGAAATAGGCAACGTTTTGGGCCGAAACCCTTCTTCAGACCCGGCCCGAAACGTTGGCTATTTCCTTCGCTCCATAGATGCTGCCTCACCCGCTGAGTTTCTCTTGCATTTTTGTCTACCTTCGATTTTCCAGCATCTGCAGTTCCTTCTTAGACATTTTGCGGTGACGGCTGCATCTGCGGTTCCTTTCTGTTGATGGGGGGGGAGAGAGAGTCCTGGCCCGTGGGGGCTTCTGGTACGTTCCCTCCACGGGTGCCGCCTTGTCTGCTGAGTTCCTCCAGCACACTGTGTTTTTGTTTGGCTCTGAAGTTGAACGTGGCTCAGCGGGACGGGCATGGGCTCTGGGGAGAGGGTTGCGTTTCTGGTCGAGACCCTTCTTCAGACAATCACAAGTACTCTGAGGAGAAGGATATGGAATTATGTGAGGTAAGGGAAACAAGCAGAGTAGCAATGGAAACTGTGAGATTCAAAGAAGAGAGGTGCGGACAGTTTTGAAAAATATGAAAACGGATAAGTCTCCAGGTCCTGACAGGATATTCCCTAGGACATTGAGGGAAGTTAGTGTAGAAATAGCAGGGGCTATGACAGAAATATTTCAAATGTCATTAGAAACGGGAATAGTGCCGGAGGATTGGCGTACTGCGCATGTTGTTCCATTGTTTAAAAATGGTTCGAAGAGTAAACCTAGCAATTATAGACCTGTTAGTTTGACGTCAGTGGTGGCCAAATTAATGGAAAGGATACTTAAAGATAATATATATAAGCATCTGGATAAGCAGGGTCTGATTAGGAACAGTCAACATGGATTTGTGCCTGGAAGGTCATGCTTGACTAATCTTCTTGAATTTTTTGAAGAGGTTACTAGGGAAATTGATGAGGGTAAAGCAGTGGATGTTGTCTATATGGACTTCAGTAAGGCCTTTGACAAGGTTCCTCATGGAAGGTTGTTAAGAAGATTCAATTGTTGGGTATTAATGGTGAGTAGCAAGATGGATTCAACAGTGCCTGAATGGGAGATGCCAGAGAGTAATGGTGGATGGCTGTTTGTCAGGTTGGAGGCCGGTGAGTAGTGGGGTGCCTCAGGGGTCTGTGTTGGGTCCACTGTTGTTTGTCATGTACATCAATGATCTGGATGATGGTGTGGAAAATTGGATTAGTAAGTATGCAGATGATACTAAGATAGGCGTGTTGTGGATAATGAAGTAGATTTTCAAAGTCTACAGAGAGATTTAGGCCATTTGGAAGAGTGGGCTGAAAGATGTCAGATGGAGTTTAATGCTGACAAATGTGAGGTGCTACATCTCGGCAGGACAAATCAAATAGGACGTACACGGTAAATGGTAGCGAATTGAGGAATGCAGTTGAACAGAGGGATCTAGGAATAACTGTGCATAGTTCCCTGAAGGTGGAATCTCATGTAGATAGGGTGGTAAAGAAAGCTTTTGATGTGCTGGCCTTTATAAATCAGAGCATTGAATATAGAAGTTGGGATGTAATGTTAAATTGTACAAGGCATTGGTGAGGCCAATTCTGGAGTATGGAGTACAATTTTGGTCGCCTAATTATAGGAAGGATGTCAACAAAATAGAGAGAGTACAGAGGAGATTTACTAGAATGTTGCCTGGGTTTCAGCAACTAAGTTACAGAGAAAGGTTGAACAAGTTAGGTCTTTATTCTTTGGAGCGCAGAAGGTTAAGCGGGGACTTGATAGAGGTCTTTAAAATTATGAGCGGGTTAGACAGAGTGGACGTGGATAAGCTTTTCCCATTGAGAGTAGGAAGATTCAAACAAGGGGACATGACTTGAGAATTAAGGGACAGAAGTTTAGGGGGAACATTAGGGGGAACTTCTTTACTCAGAGAGTGGTAACTGTGTGGAATGAGCTTCAGTGGAAGTGGTGGAGGCAGGTTCGATGTTATCCTTTAAAAATAGATTGGATGGGTATATGGACGGGAAAGGAATGGAGGGTTATGGTCTGAGTGCAGGTAGATGGGACTAGGGGGAAGTATTTATTTTTAATTTTTAAAAAAAATTTAAAAAAATTTCGGCACGGACTTGAAGGGCCGAGATGGCCTGTTTCCGTGCTGTTATAGTTATATGGTTATATGGTTATACTGTCACCGACGAGAGTTCAGTTCAGTCTGAAGAAGGGTCTTCTCTCCAGAGTCGCTGCGCTGCCTGTCCTGCTGAGTTACTCCAGCTTTATGTCTATCTTCAATTTCAGAGAAATCAAATTTCTCATGGGGGGCTTATAGCATCTACCCTTCCTTCTCAGCCTCACGGACCTTAGCGTACCCCTAGTTCCTAAAACCCATTTCCATCACTGTTCATGTTGCACTTATAATGCAGAGACCGGGCTTGAAGTGATTCTGTGAAACAAAAAGATAAAGAGCTGGTTTCAGTCCAACAGCAGCCTGAAGCACTTCAGCCTCTTAGTCCTGTGACCAGCTGTTTCAAATTTTGTTCTGCTGTTGGACTGAAACCAGCGCTTTATCTTTTTGTTTCACCCCCTGTCCATCCACATTCATCTCCCTCTCCCTCACCTCCCTCCCACAGTGCCTGCTGCTTGGTGGCAGGCACACCATCACGTTTACATTGCCAGTTAACCACTGATTTATTTTCAAGTGGTCAGTGCAAAGTCTGCCTTCTTAAAAACTGGTATCGTTGCCAAAAGTGACTTGCTTCGTGAAAATGGGCATTTGTAAAATTAAACCCCAGTGTCCTCTGAGCTACGTGTTACTGTATTGTTCAATATTCTTGTTAATTGCCGTATTAGCATTTCAATGCTGCGTGTGCTTCAGCATGGGCCATCCATTAGTTAGATCGCAGCGGAACATAGTATTAATTGCAAGCGACTGCAGATGCTGCAGATCTTGAGCAAAACCAACAAACTGCTGGAGGAATATTGAGTCACACCATTTAGTGAAGCACCTAACAAAGGGTTGCTCTCTGGAGGCGAATAGTCACTTCCTGACTAACTGCTGACTCTTTTTAACTTGGCGCAGATTGCAATGGTTACCCGTTTTCTATTGCACAAATGCATGAGTCGAGTCAAGAATGTATAATTGTCATGTGTACCCACAACAGAACAATGAAATTCTTATTTGCAGCAGCATAAGAGGCTTGTAAACACAATACTCATAGATTGTATGAGAACAAATGAGAAACAAATACATTCAATAACTTAACCCTAATACTAGTGCAAAAAAGCTCAGGGTGCCCCATCAAATCTTATCAATTGCTTGCTAATCACATGACTGCGTCCAACTGCTGTCTGGTTCGTTGATTGTATTGCTAGATATGAACTGTTTTGGGAGAGAAAAATGCTCATGGCAGACCAAACGTGTTAAACAGAAATTGGTCAGATACTGAGCTTTACACAGAGAGAAATCATGTGAAATAATCAGTGAATTTTATTTTAAATGAATGTACCTGCATGTTATACTGTTTAGTTTGGAGATACAGCCAGTTAGTCCACTGAGTTTGCACTGACCAGCAATTTCTGTTTTCCTATTTGTCGATTTTTGTGTGCCTGTTTATTTGGCAGCCAATCAATCGCTGTCTCTAAGGGGGTTGCGTCCAATCATCAAACAAGCTTGCCTTAAAATTCCCGTCCAATCAACAAATAGGTCTCCTCCCGTCCAATCAGCCGCTGTCTCCAAGGGCATTGTGTCCAATCACATAATGCAGTTTAATGGTAATTAGCTGCTACGGTAAAGGTTGGAAGCCAGTGGAGGTACTGACAGTCAAACGGGAGCAGGAGAGATTCAGACAGTGTATGATCCATAGCACCTTAGTGTACAATTTCATAATATATACTAAATAACTGGGCTGACAGACCTTGGCTGGGAACCTGGGGCTAACCAAAATTGTTCCCAATTGCACTCCGCACCCCCTAAGGCCGGCCCTGCTGTGTTCAATCTGCAGTGGCCATCCAGACCTCCCAGCTGTATGTAATCACAACTCCCCTTCCCATTCCCACACTGACCTGTCTGTCCTTGGCCTTCACCACAGTCACGGTGAGGCCAAACACAAACTTAAAAAAATCAACAGCATATTCCACCTGAGATTGCTGCGACCCAAAGGTATGAACTCTAATGCCTCTGTCCCACTTAGGAAACCTGAACGGAAACCTCTGGAGACCTTGCACTCCACCCAAGGTTTCCGTGAGGTTCCCGGAGGTTCCGGTCACTCTCCCTAATGGTCAAAAGTGGTTTCCGCGTAGTCGAGGCTTCTTCTATGTTCCTGCGATTATTTCAACAAAACCAAAACCAGCCTCGACTAAAAATAGGTTGCCGTTTGGTCGAAGCCAGTGGAGTGGGGTTGCTATTTACTTACAGGCAGTCGAAGGCAATCTCCTTCGCTGACCAGCCATTTTGATTGGCTCATTGGAGTTTTCAGCAAAGATCCTGTAGGATCTTTGGTTTTCAGGACCTAGAAGATCTGCCGGAAGGTAAAATGCCCGTTAACTTTATTAAACTTCTTAAAACGGTCTCCACTCCTTCTCCCCCCCCCCTTCTCCCCCCTTCTCTCCCCTTCTCTACCATTCTCTCCCCCCTTCTCTCCCCTTCTATCCCCTTCTCTCTCCTCTGTCCTTCTCTCCCCTTCTTTCCCCTTCTCTCCCTCCCGCGCTCTTTAAAGGACTTCTCGTGCTCTGTGGCAGCCGTTTACCTTCCTCTTCATCGTGCAGACAGCGCTCCTCCGCTGTCTCTGGCCCCCACATTCGCGATATTTTGTGTGTGTGTGTGTGTGTGCGGTTGGTAGCAAAGATCTTTGGTCAGTTGATGCAGCTCACGCTTCGGTCGAGGCTTTCCAGCAAGTGACCAAAACCCCTGGCGACTCATGGAAACTTTGGGTGGGGCGCAAGATCTCCAGAGGTTTCCGTTCAGGTTTCCTAAGTTGGACAGGGGCATTAATTTTTCAATTTCAGATAACCCACACAACCTGTACCAATTATTGTACTCAATATCCTTCTCACTGAAGGCTAGCGTACCAGAGGCATTCTTCACCACACTAAATGTTCCTCCTTTCATAGATATTTCCTGAGAGACTGAATGAACGAATGAATGAATAAATAAATGAATGAATGAACGAGTGAATGAATGATACTTTATTATCGTATGTGACATGTCACAGTGAGATTCTTTGTTTTGCATGTGCAAGATATGCAAAGATTCATCACATAAAGGGTGCTGACAAAGTTACAAAGTATTCAATATACTCCCCAATGATCCCCCTTTGTTCTCGGCAGCCCCACTGTTTCCCCCCATGTTTTCTCGGCGTTCCTCCCACACTGGGTCCCTCTATGTTCTCGGCGGCACGTCTGACCCCCGGCACCCACACGGCCCCATCCGAAATCTGGGACCCTCCACCGGCCCATCCACGACCGCCGGCCCCTTCCTCGACCTCGACCGCACCCGTGACCTCAACCGCTATTGCCTGCCCTCGAACTCGACGACTGGCTGCTTCCTCGACCGTGACTGTCGACGCCCTCCTTGACCACCGCCCGTCCTTGACCTCGACCTCTTCCACTGGCTCCTCCCTCGACCACCGCCGTGCCCTCTTCTAACGGCTCCATGGCGCAGACCCTGAGTCCAGCCACGGGGACCCACCACCTGGCTTCTCTGCGGTCTTCTGGGTGCGTCTGCTGCCCACGGCCTCTTTGCGCAGAATGAGCGTTTCCAGCACTTGTTCGGTTTTATTTCTTTTTTTTTGCACCTGCTTGTTTTGATTTTCATTTTTATAAATCTTCTCTAAGATTTGTTGTGAACATGAGCATGGCCACAATGTGTTTAAACTTAAAGGTATCCAGATTTCCACCATCATTGGTGTGAGGTATTGCCTTATCATTTTTAAATTGTTGCTTTGAGAATTTTGTTTCGCCATGATTATGATTACAAGTGAAATTTATTTGGTTGTTAATTTGTTGCTGCACAGTCCTGCAATGACTGCTTTGTTTTGTTATTTTTTGCTTTGTTATTTTCATTCTGCCTTCCCTTTCATTTCATGGACATTTCAAAATTACATTGCTGCCCATTGCTGAATTGCAAAGCTTACTGTTGAATTACCCCACATTTTGTCATGCTGCTTTTATTTACCACAATTAAAATACAAGTATCCATTGTAATTTTCAAATTATGATAAGCCAGATTAAACCTTCCTTTCAGAAACATTGAAATGACTGGTTTGTATGCATGTCACTGACTCAGAAAAATAAAGCGCGCACATGTAATCTATTGTAAAATCCATAACAAATACAAACTCCAAGGATGCATTTTCTTATGATTTCTTATGTCTATTGAATATAATTTCATACATTATTGAATATGTGAGAGTGATTTATTTGTTCTAAAATTGCATGAATGTAACAGCATTTGTATGCATTTTATTGCTATTAATATAATAAGATGATTATACTGCAATTGAAATTCAAGGGCACATAGGAGTATACCTGTGAAATTTTATTTTTCAAACTAATCAGTGAAGATGGAATTTTGGTAGAAGGTTTAATTTTTGTTTTCCTTCGCACTAAATGTTTTATCACTCTCCTTTAGGTTACCTTTTTTGTTTTGTAGTATATCAAAAGATTATTTAGACAGATATTCTTTTTGTTTGTATGCCAATATTAATAAAAGATTAAGTTTGCAACCTTTCTTGGCACATTGCTTTCTCACATATCTTGCAGCCAATAAATATTTATCCATGTCACTAAATGTATTTTCAAACCTTTCACAGAGAAGTGTCTAACTTATAGTGCCACAAGAAGCCAGTACATGGGGCAACCAGTGTGTCAGATGACTCATCCACATAATTCCACTAAATAAAAAAAACTGTTACTCCCAGCTAAGAGGAGAATTAATATTAGAAAGGTATCATCCACAAAATCTCCCAACTTCTGGGTGACATGAATAAGTAATTCAGAGTATTGCGTGTAGTTCTGGTCTCACAATTACAGGAAAGATGTGGAGGCTTTGGAGGGTCAGTGGAGGTTTACTAGAATGCTGCCTGGATTAGAGGGTTTCGGCTACAGGGAAAGGTTGGATAAACTTGGATTGTTTTCTATGGAATGTTGGAGGTTGAGGGGAGACTTGAGAGAAGTACATAAAATTACGAGAGTCATATGTAGGGTAGACAGTCAGGACCTTTTAGCTAGGATGGAAATATCCAACACCAGAGGCATAGCTATAAGGTGAGAGGGGGGAAGTTTAATGGAGATGTGTGGGGCAAGTTTTTTTACACAGAGAACGGTAGGGGCCTGGAATACCTGCCAGGGGTGGTGGTGAAGGCAGATACAATAGTGGTGTTTAAAAGGCTTTTGGATAGGCACATGGAAAGAGTCAAGAGTCAAGAGAGTTTTATTGTCATGTGTCCCAGATAGGACAATGGGTAGTAGGATATGGATCATGTACCAGCAGATGAGATCAGTTTAACTTGACATCTTGTTCAACACAAACATTGTGGCTGAAGAACCCGTTCCTGTCCTGTACTGTTCTAGTTCGATGTACTATGTTCTATGTACTATGTTTTATGTTCTATGTTCTATGTTCTATGTAAACAACTTTACTTTCAATGCTATCCTATCAATCCTATACTTCCAAATCAAAATATTCATATCAGTTGTTGCTCCATATGGGTCCTGTCAATTCATGATATACAAATATCACCTCACTTTCCTGACTTTAATGTAGAAACAACAAACTGCGGATGTCGGTTTATACCAAAGATAGACACTAAGTGCTTGAATAACTAAGAAGGTCAGGTAGCATCTCTGGAGAAAAAGGATAGGTGACTTTTCGGGTCGGGACCCTTCTTCAGACTGAAAGTGGGGGTTGGGGGAAAAGCTGGAGGCAAGAAAAGGGCTGGAGAAATCAGGGCCAGCAACAAATGTCCTCAGGCAGGGTGGTGCCCTAGTAGGCCAATCGTTGGCTATGGAAGGTGTAATCTCAAGAGGGGTACAATGTAATGAACTGTGGAACTGGTTAAACAACTAGGGTGGAGGAATGGTGCACCTTGGGTAGCATACAATCCAGTAGTATAAACGTTGAATTCTCTCATTTTAAATAACTTCGATGAACACTCCCCTCCCCTCCCCTCCCGCCCTCTTCCTCCACCTTATTGTTATACCAGTTCCACAGATCATCACATTGTATCCCTCTTGAGATCACAACTTGCCTGGCCAACAATTGGCCTACTAGGGCATCACCCTGCCTAAGGTCATTTGTTGCTGGCCCTGATTTTTCGTGGTCTTTTCTAGCCTCTCTCTCTTCATCTCTCTCCCCACCCCGCCCCCCCCACCCCACCCCATCCCCTTCACCCCCCCACCCCCAGTCACGCCTCCCTTCTTTCAGTCTGAAGAAGGGTCCCGACCAGGAATATCAGCTATCCTTTCCCTCCATGGATGTTGCCTGACCCGCTGAGTTACTACAAGACTTTGTTTCTATCTTTCCAGACTTCAACCCTGATTCGTACAAGCCTGATTCAACCCTGATTCGTACAACAGATCGTAAATCACCTCACCCAGAATCACATAGCTTAGTTTAGTTTAGGGATTCAGCGCAGAAACAGGCCTTTCGGCCCACTGAGTCCACACAGCCCAGTGATCCCCACACACCAACACTATCCCACACACACTAGGGACAATTTTTACATCTATACTAAGCAAATTTACTACAAAATATGTCATTAGAGTGTGGAAGGAAACCAAATATCTCAGAGAAAACCCATGTGGTCACATGGAGAACGTACAAATTCCATACAGACAACCACCATAGTCAGGATCGAACCCGGGTCTCTGACTCTGTTAGGCAGTAAGCTCTACTGCTGCACCGACCATTGTTGCAGGGAACAGGCTTGTCTGAAAAGAGATCATCAACATTATGTTTCCATAGGGACAGAATAATGGACTAGCATGAAAGAGTTTCCTTAAACTGTGCTTGAATATTTAAAAAAACAACAGGTGCTGGGACAATTGAAACATAAACAGAAAATGCTAGTAACACTTAGCAACATCTGTAATAAAAGAAAGGGTTTCTATACTGACAGTATTTCACTGGCAAGTTCATTTAACAGTTACAGAATCAAGGACTATAGATAAATCAAGAGCCGTGAATCAAGAGTATTTAATTGCCATGTGCACATGGACTGGAGCAGTAGTGTCATGGAGTCATAGAATCATCCAGTACGGAAAAAGCACATCGACCCAAATCGTCCATACTGACCAATATGTCCCATCTATGCTGGTCCCATTTATCCACATTTTGCCCATATCCCTCTAAACCTATCTATGTAGCTATCTGATAGACAAAAATGCTGGAGAAACTCAGCGGGTGAGGCAGCAACTATGGAGCGAAGGAATAGGTGACGTTTTGGGTCGAGACCCTTCTTCAGACTGATGTGGGGGGGGGGGCTGGAAGAAGAAAGGAAGAGGCAGAGACAGTTGGCTGTGGGAGAGCTGGGAAGGGGAGGGGAAGGAAGGAGAAAGCAAGGACTGCCTGAATTGGAGGTCAATGTTCATAACCGCTGGGGTGATCTAGCTATCTAAATGTCTTTTAAATTTGTTTATTGTAACCTGCCTTAACTATTGATACTAGCAGTTCATTCCACATACTCCGCCACCCTCTACACATTTACAGGCACATTAACGCAACAGCTCCTCAAATAAATATACAATGAATAATACTATAACTAAATAATACATTAGTTGCAACATCTATAACCTCATTAAACTATTGGAACACCTGGGGATCCTACTACTAATTACTATATTTGTTTTCTTCCTGTCGATATGTCTCTCATTCAAGGAATTGCCAGGAAACCAGCAAAAAATGCAGTAACCAGAACCACCTAATGGCAGAAAACAGAATATAATCACTTTGTTCATGAGTCTTCAACCCCTTTTATTTTCTAGTTGACCTCTTGCTGTGGTGCAGAGCTGCTGATGGTATTGTGATTACATTCTCTAGTGTTAGGAAGGTTAGTCAGAATCCCTCTTTCCTTGGTTTCATTTCAAGCTCCCCATTAGTCATGTTAGAACTCTTTTTTTCCTCCCTTACCTTTTTGAACTTTTCCTGATTTCAAACTAGAATGAGAAAACATACACTAAGACATAGGAGGGCACCGGCCAAGATCTGGTAAAGGGGAATTAAGACAGTTTGGGTACTTGATGGCAACGTTGCCATGATGAGCCAAAGGGCTATTTTTGTGCTGTATGACCTCTATGATTTCAAGACTCTATTGTACGTTGAAAGGACATTAGTATTCAAAAGAAACACACTACTGAGGGAAATGTTGAAAATGTTCTTCCTTTCCTTTTCGTTATCCAAAACATTCAACAGACTTCTTTAGTGACATTTTTCACCTTAACATATCTGTCACATTTATCGTAGTGCTTTGGTTAACTTCTCTTTCATTTCCCATCCCTTCTCCTCTGCATACAAGCAGCTATACTAAGTATTGAATGCCCATAATTCTTCAATGTCTTGTCCAAATGGTTATTCATCATCAGCCTAATTAACAACCATAAAACAGAATCACTACCTTGTCTGGATTTGATTCTTACATTAGGGCAGAATGACTGGAAAGTGATCAGAAACGAGCATCTTCCTTCACATTGTTCCAACTACTGGCTGAGGGATGCACCTCTTTGAAGCTTTGAATGAGGTTCTCTAATTGTCAGAAATAATAAGACTCAAATTATCTAACTGTATTGTCCATTTACAGCTGTGTTGTCACTGGAATGAGAATGATGCAATTCACATCTGAAGGTTAATGCCTGAAACATTTTACCTGACATGTTTAGGTTTCATTCCAGATGAATGTGAAGTGTACCTTTTCTTAAACAATTCAATAAACAAGATCGAATTGGAGGTTAAGGTGTTATGTGAAAGGGGTGAATAGGAGTAAATGGTGTTAAATGATTGGTGAGGGAATAACACTGGGAGTTTGCATTTTAATTTTAATTCAATGTTAGTTGCCTTTGCTAAATAAAGAAAGATTCTGGGCAAACATGCCTACTTCTGCTTACCACCCATTGCCCTCCTCCACTGATGAATTGCTACTCCACGTTGAAACTATGTTATGGGTCAAACTATCACCTTTTATGTTATATGATCTATGGATGAGCAGTTAACCATGCACAATCCTAAGCAAAATCATTCCCCAGCTTCTGGCAACTGTAAGTAAAATTATTGTGGCTGTGTCAATTTGCCCATTTGGCAGGGGTACATTTTCTCTACAGTGTTTACTGTGCTCTGCCTAAATAGCAGCTTGACGAAACAGTTGCATTCCTTGCCTCTGATTCAATTGATCATAAAAACATCCTCACTCCAGAACTTGAAGCGGGCTCCTAACTGATCTAAAGATGTTCTGCGATGGCATTCACGTTGACCACAAAGCTGGTTGTCATTCCTCCATTTTAGTTAAATGTCTGTTTCAATATCTATAAATCATCAAAAAAACAAAGGAAGATGATGGATCTTCTGCAAGCTTCGTGCAATCCATAATTTCATTTCAAGTTTGTCATTCAACCATAACTTGTCCCATGCTGTTATAAACTTCCAGTGGTACCTTCCTATGGATGGCCATGGAATACAAGTCATTCACTGATGGTTACCTTTAACACATTTATTATTTTGATTGAAAGGCAATTTAAATTAGAGTCATTGAGAGATGCATCAAAGAAACAGGCCCTTCAGCTCACAGAGTCTGCATCTACCATCAAGCACCCATTTACACCCATTCTGCATTATTCAATACATTCTCATCAATCCTACCATTCACCTACACAGAAGGGGCTATATATTGTGGCCTATTAACCTACCAACCCAAGGTAGGATATTTAGAAAAGTATTCAAAGCCTGACTTCATAAAGAGGAAGTCTTCAAAGGGTAATAGAGCTGACATATTAAGAGAGTTATAAAATTTCCAGAACCAGTGGTAAAATGTAGGAAGCAGGTCAATATCAGAGAAGTACAGGACTTGGGGTGGGTATGAGGTTGGAAGAATTTGTAGATATAGAAAAGAGCAGCAACGACAAGATGTTGCAAGGTGAGAATGATTGTTTCCAGATTAATATATTGCAAGAGAGACAGTCAATGCTGGTGAACCAGGCGAGCTCTAGGCAGTTACACTGACAACAGGTTGTACCTTGTAGATAAAGGGAAATTGGCACAGGGAGATGTTGGAATAAGCAGGATGAGAGATTAAATAATTCTGTTGCATGGGTAACTGTGGATATGGATAATGTGCAGATGAAAATAGTTGTTGCTTGAGACCATATGATTCAGCTTGTGACCTGAAGCTTAGATCTGGAATGAGAATGACTCTAAGGTTTAATGTGGTCTCGTTTGATCAGATGAATAGATGGGATGGAGAATCTAATGTGGGCAATTGGTATTAGGGCAGGTGAACACAAATGGATGGGCATCCATTTTTGTGCTGCACATCTTCAAGCCTCAGTGACATCTTAGTAAGCCATCAGTTAGAATGACATCATTTTTCAAACTGAATGCAGTACAGGATTGAACAGCTTTAGGTACGGGTGTTTGCTTCTGCATAACATATTTGAATTTGGCAACCATAGTGAATAAGAACAAAAGCTGTATCCATTCGGAATGTATTACTCCATAATTTGAATGTACTCTATTTCCATGCCTTAATTATTGCTGTCTGCTTTGGCTTGACACCCAAATACTAATTATACCATTAGACACAATTACCAGGCTATTATGTGAAACATCTCATTGAACAGCTTCCCTTAAATTTATTTCCTTCACTCTCTGGAGATTTTACTCTTTTATGTTGAGACCAACTGCCTTCTCAAAAAGTTACACTTCTTCCTCCCTCTAAATTTGTGTGAATTCACATGTGCTAATTACTTATTTAAACTTGGAAATCAAACCAGATTCTTCAACAATTGTCTCACAAGTTTATTGAAAACTCTCAGAGCAGAAAGCCCAAGAACTGGTGGCATAATGGTGCAGTAGATGGAGCCATGGCCTCACAGAGCCAGACATCTGGGTTCAAGACTGACTTCCGGTGCTGTCTCAGTGGCGTTTGCATGTCCTCCCTGGATGTCCTTTGGGTGCTCTAGTTTCCTTGCATATTCTGAAGTTGTATGGGTTGGCAAGCTAATTGGCTGCAGTAAATGGTCCTTAATGTGGTAGAATAGTAAGATTAAACGAGAACTTACCAGTTTGAAGTTTGATCTGTATTTTATGAGGAGTTACGATGAGGGATTACGTGAAGAGCCCGTCCAGCACGCATGCGCGACATTCTTCAAAGCAGCGGTGTGGAATCACAGGAAACACAATAATTGAAATAAACATAGTAAAGAAAAGGAGAACTAAGATAGCAGTTGATCTATAATTGAGGGTGGGAGCGGAGGGCACGTAATCCCTCATCGTAACTCCTCATAAATTACAGATCAAACTTCAAACTGGTAAGTTCTCGTTTAATCTTACTATTTTACTTCGGAGTCACGTGAGTGACTACGTGAAGATTTTAAAGCTCTGTGATTTCAAACCGTGTAACAGTTCATACTTCACTCGCTGCCGAAGTCATTCAAGGGAGGAAGTATGTTATCGTAATCAACCATAATCTGTTTGTAAACAATAATGGTATCTATTAAACAATAACAAAAGACAAAATGCTCCCCCGGGCTTAAATTATATATTTTTGCAGATTTTAAAACTCTTTCTGCAAATAACACAGGTTCTGCTAGCGGCTTGTGGTAGAACGTTTGGAACGTTTTCTCCATGTTCATTCTTTTAGCCGCCGATGTGGATGCTGCCCTGGTGGAGTGAGATGTATATACATCAGTATCTACTCCAGCAGCTCCCAGTACCTGCTTGAGCCATCTCGAGATGGTTTGGCTCGACACCCAACCATGAGGTTTCTTGTGGATGACCCATAAGGCTTTTTTTTTTTTTTTTTTTTCCTTTCTCCCTCGAGAATCTCTTGTTGTGTTGATGTAAGTGAATAAGTGAGTCATGACACACAACCGTAGGTCAGGTGGGTATGCCCGGAAATCCATAACTAGGACTCAAGTTCCTGGCTTGCTCTGCTTTAGCAGCTCCTGAATGGTGAATGAGACCCGGTCTGGTGTTATAACCATGTTGTCCAGTCGCAGTAAGTGGAGGGACTGGACTCTTTGTGCTGAGACTAGTGGCATCAGCATGACCGTTTTCAGGGTTAGCTTTTCCAGGGTGAGAGACCTGGCTGGGGACCATCCCCTTAGGTATGTCAGGACCACACTGACATCCCAGATTTGTGTATACCTAGGTCTAAGAGGGTTGGAGTTGACGATACTCCTCATGAGTTTGATCACCAGCGGGTGAGACCCTATGGCCTGTTGTCCTGGTACTTGTTTTAAGTAGGCTGACAGCGCACGTCTGGCAGTATTGATGGCGCTGTAGCTCAATCCTTCATTATGGTGAAGGCCCCCCAGGAACTCCAGTACTTTGGTTATGGTTGCAGATGAGTACGTTGTCCCAGTAGTCGAGCAGTATCTTTCCCACTTCCTGATGCTCGATAGGTATTGTTTCCTGGTGGACATACGGTGTCATCATGTTGATGGTCCTGTCAGACAATCCCAGTCCCAGCAGTGGTCTTTTGATAATCTGCAACCCAGTAGGTTAATATTGCCATGGCATGGATGACTTATGCCTGATACAGGGTGCGTCAATAGGTCTGGGCTACTGGGAAAGGTCATAGGAGTTTCGATGACCATGTCGAGGACCACTGGGAACCATGGCTGTGTAGGCCTGTTGGTACTATCAAAATACCTGAAGCAGAGTCCATCTGTATTTTGCGTAGTACCCTACAGATTAAGGCAGAAGGGGGGAAAAGCATAGAAGAAATCGGTCCCCCAGTTCAGCGCGAATGCATCTATCGCTGCTGCCTCAGGGTGTGGTTCCCAAGGGACATACATTGGTACGTGGTGATTTAGTCTGGATGCAAAGAGATCGATATCTGGTGTGCCATATTGGTTTGTAATTTTAGCAAAAGCTCTAGGATTTAACATCCATTCGGTGTTTATCATTGAATTTGCATGACCTGGCACTGTACTTAGCTTACCTGGTAGGTAAGTTGCTGATAGCCAAATATGTCTATCGACCCACCATTACCAGATTGTGTTGACCCAATTGTCACATGATATCGATTTTATTCCGGTCATATGGTTAATATAGGCCACCACCGTGATATTATCAATTTGTAAATGAACATGCAAGTTGTGCATATTCCTAGAATATGCTTTAAAACCATAAAACGCACCCAACATTTCCAAATAATTTATGCCCAGTGTTTGTAGTAAAGACGAGTCTAGGTTAGTCCATCTACCACCTGTGCTGGATATGGTATTAGTTGCTCCCCAGCCTTGAGCACTGGCATCTGTTTGTATAGTTAACGTTGGGTTATTGATGATGATAGGGCTGGAACTATGCCAAATGTGTTATATCCACCATTGTAACTGATATTGCTTCAATGGGTAGTTTCATGGTTCTGTCAAAGTGACCTGCATGTCATTTCAACGCCTGTACTTTTGCCCTTTGTAGGTGCTGATAGTGCAGGAGTCCAAATTGTGTAGCTGAAAATGCTGCTACCATTTTGCCAATTACTCTTGCCACTTGTCGGATGGTTGGTCGATTGCTTACCATTAAATTGTTGCACATCTGTGCCAATTCTGCTGCTTTACCTTTTGGCAACGTTACAGACATGTGGATTGAGTTAATTGTGAATCCCAGATAGTCCATAGTTGTGGATGGCGTCAACTTAGATTTATCTGGATGTATGACAAACCCAGGGTTTCAAACAATTGTTTGGTAGCTAATACAGCTGATTTAGCCAACTCCATGGTTTTGCCTACTACTAGGATATCATCAAGTTAAGCCATGACAATATGTCTTTGTTTCGTTAATGTTGCCAAGGCTGGTTTTAATATCTTGGTAAATAGTCTAAGGCTGATGTCAACCCATTAGGCAACACTTTATACTGCCATAGTTGCCCCATCCAGGTAAATTTTCAGGTATCTGCGATGACCCTTGTGAATGGGTACTGAATAGTAGGCATCTTATAAATCAATGCTTGCCATAAAGTATCCTTTGGAAATCAGTTGTTTAGCAGTTACAAATGTTTCCATTTTGAAATGTACATACTTAACAAAGGTATTTAGTGAGGTTAAGTCAATGATGATGCGACATCCACCATCTTTTTTGCTTTCGGTAAATATATTTGAGACAAATTCCAAAGGATCATGTTTGGATTTCTCAATGACACCCTTTGTAAGTAACCTCACCAGTTCTGCTTGAGCCTCTAGTTCTCCTTGACTGAGAGGGTAAAGACCCTTTGGGGTACGTGCTGAACTGGTGGCATGTTTTCTTGAATGAACTCTATTTTGTATCCCCGAATACTGTTAAGTATATAACTATCATTCGTGAGACACCTCCTGGTAGTACAGTTCCCCCATTTACATGCTGGTAGGAACCAGACCCACCTACCTCCATAGTTATGGTAGTGTTCCTTTCTTCCGTTTGTTCATCCGTCGTTATACTGCTGGATGTACTGCTGATGTACTGCTGATTGGGGGTGGCGCATTTTCCATGGGGTCCACTCTGGGCCCTGGCCTAAAAAGGCTTTCGGGGATAGTATGCGGACCCCGAGCTTTCACCAGTTCCATAAATTTGACCTTGACTGGTGGACGCGGTGGGGTACTGCCGTCTGTTTTTTTGTGTGGGTCTGCTCGTTCCGGGGCCTGCCCTCATGAGGCCAAATGCTTTGGACTCTTCCTCCAGGTCTTTCACTTGTCCTTCCAAATAACAGGATCTGCGGCTCTGAGGCCGGTGTTTTACACAGTCCTGCAAACCTGGGATTGAGGGCAGGTCTTATTCTCTCCTTGCGGAGGTTGTTTATCTCATATTGGGTGTTGCACAGCAGAGCCAGAGTGTCTTGCTGGTTTGTGGTCATATCCACCCCATCCACGGAACGAGCATAGGCTGTTATCCCTGTCGTCAGGAGCTTGAGGATTTTAGCTCCTGGTTCCGGATACTCTTTCCCCCCCCCCCCCCCAGATTTGGCTGTTAACAGCCGGTACATTGAGCGAACTGCAGTTTTCCAGCTCTAGTGCCTCATTAAGTACCTGTCTTGTAGGGGTTTGAGGGACAGGTGGTTGATGCTGGCCGCCAGTTTTGGCTCCAATGGCCGCCCTGCTCGTGGTGTAACCACGTAGCGAATCTCCACACCCAGCAGCTCTTCCTGATCCTGTACCCCAAGCATACTCCCGACATCTTCAGCCAATGACCCCTGTTCCTGACCAGCCCAGCCCTGGTCGCCAACGCTGCCCTGCTTTGAGGGGAAAGCGATGGCCAGTGCATTGTGGAGCACTGATGTGGGAGTGCCTGATCCCCCTGGCGAGACTGCTCCAGCTCCTGAAGCAAGTCTTGCTGGAGCAGTTGCTCCATGAGCCTTTCCATTCGGCTCAGGCGGCTAGTTCTGCTGCTCTAAGGCGGACCTTCCTCATCGGAGTCAGACATAACCGGCCGTTCTTTTTTTTTTTTTTTATTTTTTTTTTTTTTAAACTATTCCTCCAGCCCGCTGCCGCTCATCAGGCTGCGCTAGCGGGACTGGGCCGCCTCTCGCCCCCCACTGATGGAACACTCCCGTTCTGTTGGAGTCGAACGGGGGGCGGTTTTCTTCCTTTGCCGTGCTGCTCATTTTCCCAGTTCCCCTGGAATACAGAGCAGAGCACAGCTTGCTGATTACGACCACAGAGTAAGACTTACCTGATGGTCCGCTGTTTAGTTTTCACCGACGTGTAGCGGGAGCGCCTGTACTTCCGGTCGTCGCCGTTGCACTGCGTGAACGCTAATGTCGCGCATGCGTGCTGGACGGGCTCTTCACGTAGTCACTCACGTGACTCCGAAGTAAAATCTGCATAGAGTTGATGAAAATGTGGTGAATAAAAATGGGATTAATGTAGCAATAATGTAAATTCCCGATTGATTGTCAATGTGGAATTGGTGAGCCAAAGGATTTGGTTCCATGCAGGATTTCTCTGTGAATCTCTGACCCAAAAGGGATGTCTCAGCTACTGGGTGGGATGGTGAGCAATAAAACTGAGCATTTCAATGCTGCAAAACACATCAGGGTATGGTACACACAAAATGTTGGAGTACCTCAGCGGGTCAGGCTTCATCTGGAGAAAAAGGATGGGTGACATTTTGGGTTTGGAAACCTTCTTCAGATTTTGAAGTCTGAAGAAAGGCTCCGACCCAAATCGTCACCCATCCTTTTTCTTCCGAGATGTTGCCTGACCCGCTGAGTTACTCCAGCATGTTTTGTCTATCTTCGGTATAAACCATCAGGGTATGGTAGTGCCAGGTCAGTAACCCGGAAACCTAGACTAAACATCCAAAAACCCAAGGTCAAATCCGCACTACGGCACAGGCAGAATGTATATTCAGACTAATAATCCTGTGACAGAGGTACAATGTTTCCTATTTTCAGTGTCGCGGGTTGGGGAGTGGGCATGAGCCTGATGGACGATTGTGACGTTGAGGATAGGGAACGATTTTACTTGGATTTTGTAACAGTAATCCTGGAATGGATAATAACAAAAAGCCTGAAGACTGTTACCAAAGCCTTTCATTGAATGCCAACTTCCAAAAATACCTCACAACTTTTATGGAACCTCTAATCTACCCTTCAGAGAAGATCCAGTCTGCTGTTGGATCTTCCTCCACATGTTAAACATGGGGACAGCAGACAGCTGTTTTTTGATGTGTGGTGCTCCACTTCCTATACGACTCTCTTTCTCAGAAATGTTCAATGAAATAGAGTCATAGTCATAGAGTTACACAACATCGAAACAGGCCCTTTGCCACAACTTGTCCACACCGGCCAACATGCCCCATCTACACTAGACCCACCTGCCTGCACTTGGTCCATATCCCTCCAATCTTGTCCTTTCCATGTAGCTGTCTAATGGTTTCTTAAATGTTGGGATAGTTCCAGCTTCAATTTGGGCAGCTTGTTCCATACACCCACCACCCTTTGTGTGAAAAAGTTACCCCTCAGATTCCTATTAAATCTTTTCCACTTCACCTTGAACCTATGTCCTCTGGTCTTCGATTTCCCTACACTGGGCAAGAGACTCTGTGCATCTACGCAATCTATTCCTCTCATGATTTTATACACCTCTATAAGATCACCCCTCATCCTCCTGTGCTCTAAGGAATAGAGACCCAGCCTACTCAACGTCTCCCTGTAGCTCACACCCTCTAGTCCTGATAACATCCTCGTAAATCTTCTCTGAACCCAATCCAGCTTGACAACATCGTTCCTATAACATGGTGCCCAGAACTGAACACAATGCTCTAAATGCGGTCTCACCAACATCTTAAACAACTGCAACATGACCTCCCATCTTCTACACTCAAATGTTTAAGAAGGAATGTTTCCCTATTCCTTTTTTTTGTCGAAGAAGGAGTTTCTAGGCCCATCTTTCCTACTGTAAGGCACATATTACTTTGGGAGTATAGAGTTCACATAGGGATTAGAACAGGTCAAATGGACCATTCTTTCCAGGGGAGCGAAAAGAATGGTTCAGCTGGTTTCATCTGCCCTTTTTTCACCAGTTCAACCAGAATCATAGAAAGGTTATTGCATATAAGGAGGCAATATGAACCGTGTTCTTGCTGTTCTGGCGGTAAATAAGAACAATCCAGCTAGTCCTATTCACCTATTCTCTCTGCATAGGCCTGTGATTTTTTTTCCTATTCATGTCATTATCCAACTCCCTTCTGAATGATGGAATTGGATTGCTTCCACTATTAGTCACAATAATGCATTGCAGACCTCAATCACCCATTGCATTTACAGCTTTCCTCATGTTCATTTAAATTCTTCTACCACGAACCTTCAAATTATTTCTCCTGGAGTCATCTGCCAATTTGGACAGTTTCTCTCTTTCATGAATTTCATGAATTTAAACATTTCTATCAGATCCCTTCAGATCCCTTCTCAACATCAATCAAACTCAACTATATAATATAAATAGACAATAGGGGCAGGAGTAGGCCATTCGGCCCTTTGAGCCAGCACCACCATTCACAGTGATCTTAGGAGTCAGCACATGGATGACTTTAAAACTCAGTCTTTGGGTATTTGAATTAGGGTAGCTGAGTTAACTAACCAGCCAGAAGTTAATTTGGCCGTTTTGCCTTGAATTTTATATAAAAGAATCTTAATAAGTTACTTTTAATTTGTGCCAACTTGAAACCCCCCCCCCCCCCAGCCCACCCTTTTTGTATTTTATTTTGATTTGTAGGTATTGTAATTGTTTTAAACTCTTCTGCTTTTTTTTTTCAAATGTATCACAATTCTAGTTAGTTCATTTTTGGCTATCCTCTCTCCTTCTAGAAATTATTGTTTATTATAACTGTGGAAAATACACAACCCCAGACCAATTTTAAATGCATAGTGTTAATGTAAGAGCTCCTACATCTAAAGTTGGTGAGTAGTAATGATCGTAAATTCTATGTAATGATAGTTTTAAAATTTTAACAGGATTAAATAATTGAGGCAAAGCTGATTAGCAATTCTGAAGCTCATTCATATATCTCTAAATTAACAGGGAGCAGTGACTTATTTTGTTTCTTTGCTATTTCCTCAACTGTCACATTCTCTTGGACGCATTATTCAAGTACTAATGTTTTCTGAAATAGCTTCTTTTCTTTCCCATCTCATCACTGAATTAATATATTGTCATCTAACTGCACATAGCAAAAGGCTTTATAAATGTTAATATTCTGGAATTTGGGCATCTCTGATAAGAGAAAAAGTATTTGCCCTCCTGAAAAACTGTGAATCACCTTCTTGAACCATTAAAATTATTCTGGTGATTGTACTCCTAAAATGCTTTTGGATAGAGTTTCAACAATGATAAAAAAAAACAGGGATTTCAAAATTAGATAGCCATGTTACACTTATAGGAAGTGTTCTACATTCAAGAGCATTAGTGACACCTTATTACTTGAATTTCCTTAAGTTTGTTGCTTTCAGATCTATCCTGGTGCTGAGATCTCTATGAATAAGGCTCAATCACTTACAATAAATTTACTTGCAGTAAACTTAAAAACACATATACATCCTTTCGTCAGTATGCCATTTTTCTGTTGTTTACTAATTCAAAGCTTCATTATGAATTGGGAATATAACACCAACTCAAAGAATGTTTTATGTGATATGACTCTGCGTCGACGGTTGATAAAAAAAAACACAACATAACAAGGCATCTGCCGTATTCTCAGTTTCACATCCATACAATTATTGGGAATGCCTCATTCATTTCTTAGAAAAGATCTATTGGCAATTCATGAACAGAAGGACATTTATTGAGTTGCAATGAAATGCATCATCCATTTTTTAGCTAGCATCTGGGTTCATGAGTCACTGATAAGTCCCTCTACACATTAATAAATCTGACAATTCAGGCTTCAGATATTAAGCAAATTCTAATTTTTTATCGGGATTATGTGGAAGGGTAGGATGTTCACAGATATCATATCTTGCTTGCAATTCTGCTGGGTTTTACTTTTAGAAGGGGTTCATAAAATCATAAGTTATAGGAGTAGACATAGGCCAGTCGGCCCATCAAGTCTACTCCGCCATTCAATCATTGCTGATCTACCTCTCCTTCCTAATCCCATTCCCCTGCCTGCTCCCCATAACCTCTGACACCCGTAGTAATCAAGAATCTATCTATCTCTGCCTTAAATATATTCACCGGCTTTGCCTCCACAGCCTTCTGTGGCAAAGAATTCCACAGATTCACCACCCTCTGACTAAAGAAATCCCTAAAAAAATGTCCTATAATTCTGAGGCTATGACCTCTAGTCCTAGACTCTCCCACTAGTGGAAGCATTCTCTCCACATCCACTCTATTCAAGCCGTTCACTATTCTGTATGTATCAATGAGGCTCCCCCTAATTCTTCTAAACTCCAGCGAATATAGGCCCAGTGCTGTCAAATGCTCATCATATGTTAACCTACTCATTCGTGGGATCATTCTTGTAAACCTCCTCTGGACCCTCTCCAGAGCCAACACATCCTTCCACAGATATGGTGCCCCAAATTGCTCACAAAATTTCAAATGCGGCCTGACCAGTGCCTTATAGAGCCTCAGCATGACATCCCTGTTTTTGTATACAAGCCCTCTCAAAATAAATGCTAGCATTAAGTTTGCTTTCTTTACCACAGATTTGACTTGCAGATTAACTTTTTGGGAATCCTGCACCAGCATTCCCAAGTCCCTTTGCACCTCTGATTTCTGGATTCTTTCCCCATTTAGAAAATAATCTACGGTGCCTTTATTCCTACTACCAAAATGCATGACTCCACACTTTGCTACACTATATTCCATCTGCCACTTCTCTGCCCACACTCCCAACCTGTCCAAGTCCTTCTGCAGAGTCCCAGCTTTCTCTACACTGCCTGCCCCTCCACCTACTGGGTGTTGAATGATGTACTGAATGGACAGTGCAGTAAATCATTGCACAACGTTGTTGGACTACTGTAAATTGCTGCTGGGACCTCAGGCAGGGAATTGTCTCCCAGATCTGGGCACAATACCTTTGGATAGTAAGGGGAGATTTGCAAGAGTTGTATTCAGGACTTTAATATCTACAGAGGTTGTAATTATTTATCTTGAGTGAAGACAAGGTTAAGAGGACATTTAATGGAGATGTTCACCATAACTTGTCCTTTCTTCCTCATGTTCATCTAGCATTAACTAAAATGTAATACAGTGGTACTGTGGATGGCATAGCTGACTCACCACTTCAGTGACACGGATTCAGATCTGATATCTACTGCTCTCTGAGTGGAATTTGCACATGCTCCCTGAGTGGAATTTGCACATGCTCCCTATGAGTGCATTTATTTCCACCAGATTGGTTTCCTCCCACATCCCAAAACGGTGCTGACTGTCAAGTGAATTAATCTCTGTAAGTTACCCTATTGTCAGTGTTGGTGGTTGATGTGGAGAAACGAGGCTGCCAGAAAGGGCATATGTGAGAGAATAAGTTACAGGAAAATAAGTGGAGAATGGTATAGATGGAAATGCTCCTAGATGCAGCATGAACTCCTTCTATGTTCAATGTGGATGCATTCAAGAGATAGTTAGATGTAGCTCTTAGGGCTAACAGAATCAAGGTATATGGGGAGAAAGCAGGAACGGGGTACAGATTTTGGATGATCAGCCATGATCATATTAAATGCCGACTCTGGTTCAAAGGGCCGAATGGCCTATTCCTGCACCTATTTTCTATGTTTCCATGTAGCAAAGAAATATGAAATATAAGATAGATGTTCCTATGCCGTAACAAGCTCCAAATTCTAACCACACTCTGGATAAGGAATTATTTTTTAATTCCCAATTTGGTTTAGTAAATAGCATCGTCCATCTCCAGGTTTGCTGTCACCTTGTAAGGAAGCAATCTTCTCTACACCTCTTTTAATACCCCTGCAGATGTCTATATGCTACCTCACATCTTCCCTTTCGAGAAATGGCTCCAGTTGGTCCAATCTTTCTTAATACCTCTGAGTTTTGGTGTTCAGTTTGCAGATGAGCTGGGTGTTTTATACAGTTTTATGTATTTGGTGATAAATATCATGTCTGAGGGTGGAGGGTTATTGGTTTTTAACAAGTGTTGTCAGTCAGTGGCGGACTGGCCAGGGTGTCAGCTTGCCCGATGGCAAGTGGGCCCCTGATGAAGTGGGCCCCCTATATCAAGTGGGCCCCTGATGAAGTGGGCCCCCTTTGTCTCCTGGCAACCAATATTTTTATACCCAGTCCGCCACTGTTGTCAGTAATAGATATCTGTTTCACTTACGCCTCAGGATACATCAAGTTACATCAAGTAATCATATAATAAGTAACAAGGCACCATTAAAGTTAAATGGCATCAATTTATGAACACATTGAGCTCTGTAAGATGGAAATGGAAAGCAAAGCTAAATTGATTGACAGAAAACTTCTCTGAAAATGCAAAATTAACTAGCACTTTATAGTTTACATTATTTTCATCAAACATTTTTTTAAATCTCTGACTCAAAATATTCACGACTGTAAGTCGTCTTTTTTTGTGAAGACATGTGGAAGTGCTGCTTCAACCTTGTTAAACAGGTTGGAAATAGGTTCAGGAGCCAATAAAAGTCAGAGAAAAGGGTGAAGAAAATGCAAATAGACTAGCTATCATTTGCATTGCTCTCTAGGTTCTGGACTCTTTAAATTGTTATGCATGAAAAATGGGAAAATAAGAGGGAGACATTAGCCAAATATAAACCTGCCAACTAAACATCAATTTTAAGTAATTTACAGACCTCTTTCTCTCATATGGGACCGAGTGATTGAACCTGCAGAACTAAATAGGCATCATAGAGAGATAGCGTGGGATTTATGAGATATACATCTTTCTGACTAGTAGATTAATTACGCTTCATAGGCCTGCGTATTGTGGATGGGGGAGCATCTCAGTATATTGCCCATAAAGACTGATGTTTGGCATGAGAGAATATTTTCAACAAAACAAAAAATATTATTTTGCCACATAGAATCCAGATGTTCCATGGAAACATGCCCTCCGACCACCGATCACTCATTCACACTAGTTCTACGTTAACCCACTTTCTCATTCACTCTCTACACACTCGGGGCTGTTTACAAAGGCCAATTAACCTACAAGGGCAGCACGGTGGCGTAACGGTAGAGTTGCTGCCTTACAGTGAATGCAGCGCCGGAGACTCGGGTTCGATCCCGACTATGGGTGCTGTCTGTACGGAGTTTGTACGTTCTCCCCGTGACCTGCGTGGGTTTTCACCGAGATCTTTGGTTTCCTCCCACACTCCAAAGACGTACAGGTATGTAGGTTAAATGGCTTGCTAAATGTAAAAAATGTCCCCAGTGTGTGTAGGATAGTGTTAATATGTTGGGATCGCTGGTCGGCGTAGACCCGGTGGGCCAAAGGGCCTGTTTCCGCACCGTATCTTTAAACTAAACAAATGCGTATGTCTTTGGGATAATGAGGAAACCCACATGGTCACAGGCATAGAAATCTGCATTTGCTCGTGTCCTTCCAATTCCTTCCTACCCATACATCTGTCCCATTGTCTCTTAAAAGTCATAATTTATTCACTTCTATAGTTTTCTCTAGCAGCTCATTGCAGTTATTGACTACCCTCAAGGTGAAAAAGTTGCTCCTGAGGTCTTCCTTTAATATCTCCTCTCTCACCCTAAGCCCATGTTCTCTAGAACTTTAAATATAGAACAGTACAGCATAGTAACCGTCCCTTCAGCTCACAATGTCCGTGCTGAACATGATGTCAGGTTAAACTAATCTCCTCTGCCTGCATGTGATCCATTCTCCCTTCCATGAATATCCATGTGCTGATCTGAAAGCCTCTTGAATGCCACTATCTTATTTGCCTGCACCACCACCCCTGGCAGTAACCACTCTCTGGGTAATGTCATTGGCAAGTACCTGAAATGAAACATACCACAGATTCTAGAAATCAGAAATAAAAATAGAAAATGTTCAGAAAATTAGGCATAATCCATGAAGAGAGAAATATCTAATATTTTAGGGCAATTTCCTCACAAACTTATGTCCAGACACTCACACACCATTGATCAGAATGCTATGAGCTGAGGCCGTCAGTCAGGTGTACATTTTTAGTCCACTAAGAATTCCTAACTTCTACCTGTGCAGATCCTTGTACTCTGATTTTCCAAAGCTTCTACATACCATACTATGGATGCACAGTGAAGACTATTCATAAAGAGGGATTTATTGTGGTTGTTAGATTAATCATCCATCTCCACTTTGTGGTTTTCCAACTGCGTCTTGATCACGTCAGTCTGGCTCTGATCATGAAGCTAAATCATCGATGCTTCATTGTAATTTCACAATCTTCTTCCTCTTCGTGATTTTCTAAGGTTTTTGCACCCACGTTTGATCTTCTCCCTCACCATGCCCATGGTCGTACTGCACTGAAAATGCTGTTCCTCCTTTCACTGACATACCATTGCACGATCTCTGAGCTACCATTATCGTAGGTAAAATGCCCCCCCAACTTTAAGACAAAGATAATGCAAGTGGTCTTTGCAGGCCTTACAGATTCATTGGCTGTAGTTCAGCAAATATATTATCTAAGTGAACTGTAGGAACACTTGTTGATCATCCAAATGGTGTTTACTACTGTCTAATGTTTATATTGCAGTGGGAGCCTGGTAGTTGAATGATCAGATAGTTGGTGAGAGACATGGGAAGATTTACAAATCTGAAAAAAAAAGCTGGATATAAAAGGTATTTGAAATGACTAATGGATTCTCAAGGAGATAGGGTATACTGTAAGGAAAATATGCTTTAGAATGATGTAGTCACAGCCCACCTTTATTCACTTCATGCTCACCACAGCTCAAGAAAGGTTTATTAGCCTTAGGGGGAGTATAACTCTGAATTACTCAGTGAACACTGGCTCTAAAATTGAGTTAAATTAAGAAGACAGGTTGCCTTAACCTGGTGTGTAGGAAGGAACTGCAGATGCTGGTTTAAACCGAAGATAGAAACAAAAAGCTGGAGCGGATCAGGCAGCATCTCTGGAGAAAAGGAACAGGTGAAGTTCCGGGTCGAGACCCTTCTTCAGAATTCATCAGTCTATCTTGTATAAATCTGGTATGTGGTTCCCAGAGTTTAGGAGATTTAGGAGTAACCTCTTCAAGGATGTTTCAAATGATGGGAATAATTAGTGGGGTAATTATTCCTGGATAATTACTAGGCATTATACTAAAATTAGTGAGGTCAAGTAGGGGTGAAATCAGAAAGTATCTTTCTAGCTAAAATATTTGAAATTATCTGTCCCCACAAAGCACTGATTTGTGGGCCAATTGGAATTTTTATAAATATTACATGATATATCTTTATTGAGTGAGGATGTTAAGTTTCAGAGAAGCAAATAGAGATGAAGTGAGATAAGATGGTTTAAATAAATGGCTGAATAATCTGAGGAGTTTGAATGGTTTGCATCCATGTCAATGTTTGGTTGCATACCTCACTGTACTTTCAGTGGAGAAAATCCAATGGTAATTAAGTCTGCTGTCCATAACTTAAATACAGTTTTGAAGATTTAAATATTTTTCATGAAGCTCTCGTAAATTGAACTATCCCTCGGTAACCATGATGACATTAAACTGATATTGGAAAGTCAATCAATGGCAATTATGCATATTGTTCCATTGAATTTCATCACACTTGCCTTACCTTTTGAATTGGCTTAAACAAACTTGAGACAGTTATGCATAATAGTCAATCAGTTGGAAAAACATCATCAGTCATGAATGAGGAAATGCAATTAGTCACAGTCATTTTTTGAACCAATTAACAACTAGTAAATAAATATAAAAAATAAATACTGAGCTTTTGTCAGAATTCAGCATCTAATGTTACTACTTCTACAAATGTTTAATAACAAGGACAATTTGAATTTATTTTGGATCATTCATGGTCTTAGATAATACTTGGCATACCTGATCATGAAGTCCTTTTGAATGTTTGCAATATCATATACTTATTAAAACTCTGATCTTGTCAGTGTGTATATGTGTATATGTGTGTGTATATGTGGTCTTTACATCTTCACAAAAACACTACGCAGTAACGGTTACATTTTTACATATTCCGGTTGACATTTTTCCCGTCGAGGCCGGAACACCTTATCTGAACATTTCATGCTTTATTTCTCAACTTATTCTCGACTCATTGAAATTAAAACCACCAGCTTCAAATGATGATGTCACAATGGCTCAGCTAACATTGTTGAGCCACAGTGAGGATTTCATCCTATTATTGACACGTTATTCGCGATTATAGCTTTAAAAATGCCAACTTTCACAAGATTTTTACATATTCTGATTCACATTTTTCCCCTCTAGGCAGAGATCACTCACTAAACATTTTATGCTTTATTTCTCGACTTATTACTGATTAAAGTTTTTAAAAAATCAAAGTACCTTCAATTTCTAACCAACTAGCTTCAACTGATGACCTCACACTGGCAGCTTCAACTGATGAAGTCACGATGGATAGACTAGCAGGGGGAGAACAAATTGCTAATGCAACACTCAGGACAAATGCAATTGGAAATTTTTTTGAAAGATCATTGCTGTGGGAGGCAAGGGAAGTGCTGGAATCTTACATTCGGGAACGGCTTGAGTTGGAGGACCACGCCTCCCGTGGGGGCTACGGGTAGGGAACGGGTGCGTAGGGGAGCAGACCCAACGGGTCTGTATGTGGTCTAGTATACAATAAAGATTACATGATAGCTCTTTATTGAGTGCGAATAAATATACAATAAATATCAGATGATTTGCACCGAAAACGATCACAAAATCAAAAATGTGATTTTAATTAAGAAGTCTGCTTTTTGATGTTAATTAGGGTGAGGGGGCACATCAGGATTCATCCACCCAAAAGGAGGTCATGCCTTTGATTTATTAAACTATTTGAAAGGTAGAATCGAATGGTAGGTCATGAACCTAAAACAATAATTGTGCCACAAAATGCTGGAGTAACTCAGCAGGACAGGCAACATCTCTGTTGTTTCTCTCTGTTGCCTCTCTCTACATGACCTGCCTTACCATCTGAGTATTGTAGCATTTTCTGATTTATTCCAAACTCCTCAGTTTTGGCCCAGGAGACCACTCTAAATTTTACAGTCAAACCTGCAGAGTAGAAATTGAGCACACATCCTCTTGACTACAAGGCTGGAGTACAATCAACGAAAATATTGTGGATAGAGTGGAACATGTTGGTCTTGGTAACATCAACAATACTCATTTATACATGATATAAATTAACCTTTAAACAAAACATAATGAAATATCACAGTTCTTCAGAAGAGCCAAATTTTGAACCCAATGCAATAAAGAGATACAGTATTAAGGTAAAACCTAGGCAAGAAGGTTGTTTTTAGGAGGATCTTAAAAGGCAGTGAGAGAGACCAAGAGTCTGAAGTTTAGTCCAGAGATACAACACAGAAAAAGGCCCGTTGGGCCACTGAGTCTGCGCCGACCTGTGATCCATGCACATTAACACTATTCTACACACATTAGGGACAAGCTCCACGTATACCAAGCCAATTAACCTACAAACAATAGACAATAGACAATAGGTGCAGGAGTAGGCCATTCGGCCCTTCGAGCCAGCACCGCCATTCAATGTGATCATGGCTGATCATCCCCAATCAGTACCCCGTTCCTGCCTTCTCCCCATATCCCCATGACTCCGCTATCTTTATGAGCCCTATCTAGCTCTCTCTTGAAAGTATCCAGAGAACCGGCCTCCACCGCCCTCTGAGGCAGAGAATTCCACAGACTCACAGCTCTCTGTGAGAAAATGTTTTTCCTTGTCTCAGTTCTAAATGGTTTACCCCTTATTCCAAAACTGTGGCCCCTGGTTCTGGACTCCCCCAACATCGGGAATATGTTTCCTGGCTCTAGCGTGTCCAAACCCTTAATAATCTTATATGTTTCAATAAGATTCCCTCTCATCCTTCTAAACTCCAGAGTATACAAGCCCAGCCGCTCCATTCTCTCAGCATATGACAGTCCCGCCATCCTGGGAATTAACTTGTAAACCTACGCTGCACTCCCTCAGTAGCAAGAATGTCCTTCCTCAAATGAGGGGACCAAAACTGCACACAATAGTCCATGTGTGGTCTCACTAGGGCCCTATACAATTGCAGAAGGACCGCTTTGCTCCTATATTCAACCTATACGTCTTTCGAGTGTGCGAGATAACTGAAGATCTCGGAGAAAACCCACGGGGAGAACGTACAAAGTCCGTACGGTCACGGGGAGAACGTACAAAGTCCGTACAGACAGAGCCCTTAATTCAGGATCGAACCCGGGTCTCTGGCGCTGTAAGGCAATAACTCTACCGCTGCGCCACCGTGCTGCCCCATAACATTAATTATTTACATTTAAGTAACATTCATTCACTTGGGACAATCAGTCACAGTCAATCCAAGTAGTTTATGAATGATTAATCTGGTTCATTGAAATCAAACAAGAAGTGGAGTATAGCAACCTATACTACTCCATCATACATTTAGTGCATGTGATCAAGGGTTAGTTTCAAGCAGATGATCTTATTATTGGAGAATATATTCTCATTTTACAGGCCTTAACTAAAAGATGGAAGCTTACTAAAACTTTACTTAAAGTGATCAACTCAACTCATTTTAGGCTGACTTTGAGGGGTTCAGGGTATTCTTCTTCCAAATAGGTTCTTCTTTCCTCAGTTATTCCTCGCTGTCAATATCATTGCACCCTTTGATTATGTTTTCTGTGATAGTTATTTTTAGGCTATTATTTCTTCTCCAGTTCCACAGTCCAATGGTGTCTTTGTCACCATACTCCCCCCCCCCCCCCCAACTAATTTGTTTACGAGCTCCATTCTTCAATGCCGTCTGCTTACAGATGAATGGCCTTTGTGTGAGTTTCCATGTAGATGTGCTCTGGACTTTGTGTGTGATACAATATTGCTGCTGAAGGACTTCATACAATACTGGAGTGATTCCCTCTGTCAGAATGTTTCAGTGTGCCTTTTTCACCCACTTTATAATTTTTTTAGATGTATATTAACATAATATCATTCTTACCATAATATCTTCATAATATCATCTTACTTGATAGGTATTTGAGCCTGTCAGAGGTTTTTTTCTTTTGGACTTACTGCTTTTTCAGATGATGCCAATCCTGAATGCCACTGCCAATTTGAAGGGCCAAATGGCCTCCTCCTGCTATTTTCTATGTTTCTAAACCCTAGGCACTCATTTGAAGAAGAACTGGAGTGTTCTCCGCAATATTTATATTGTGGTCAATATTTATTTCACAACCAACATTGCTAAAACCTATTACCGATTCGTTATTGCCTTGATATTTTATGGATTTAACTATTTTGAAACAGATGAGCAAATTTCATACATTAGAAAAGTTTAAAAATGATTGAATTGACTATTTGATGTTTTGGGGAACCCTGCAGCACCAAATGAGAGTCTCTAAGTAGAAATTCTATTCTCCTGTCACAATCTATCGTTGACTTCTAATTTCAAAGAAAAATAATTTATTTATTTCACCTACTGCAGCAAAAAAATGGTGGTGATTCTTCCACAGAACCTTATGCAATACACTATGTTTCATAATACAACCAGCAGGCAGGTGACATAATATCAATAGTCGTCGGGTCTCTCTTTGCTTTATGGGTTTTCATATGAATTTGTGGTTGGTACAGACCATTGCATGGCAATAAAATTCAATCCGTTTCTTTATGCTGCAGCTAATTATGTTTGTGGGCAGTGAATGTTAACTCTCACTTAGCAGTAAAAATAATTTTTGTTTTGCAATTTATTTTTGATTACAATTTATATAGCTCCTTTGCTATTTTTATTTCTTCGACACAGCTTGTGGTCGGTTTGGAAAAGGGGAATTTTCGGTAAATCTAAATTTACCTGATTAAATTGACCAAGGACTTCTAGGAACTGATGCATTGTAGCATCTGATACAACACCATTCATTATTAATTCTATATTTTTGGTATTGTTTGAGAAATTACATTGTTCCACCTCCAGGAGACAATCAGGGAAATGAATAGAGAGTAATGCAAGGCAATGCTTCTAATGTAGTGAAAAAGGGAGTAAAGAGTAAATCTGGTGTCTGTTAAATTAAAAAGAAGAACCACAGCAAGAGTTACAAAACATGACTGGGTTAATCCATAGCATCATAGAGCATGCAACCTTCAGCCCATCAAGTCTGTGTTAATTATCAAGCGCCTTATTACACTAATTCCATTTTATTCTCCCCACAGTTGCATTAACACCATCCAGATACTGCAACTGACCTGCACACTGGGAGCAGTTTACAGTAGCCATTTAAACTTTCAATGCACACATATTTGGGACGTGGGAGGAAAGTGGACCATCTGGGGGAAACCCATACAGATCCATGGATTATATGCAAACTCCACAGAGATTGCACATGGAGGTCGGGAGGGAACTTGGGTTGTTGGAACTATGAGTAAGCAATTGCTCCAACTCCACAAACATATGCTGAGCGTTTGATGGCTCTGGACCTCTATCGCTATAGTTTAGGACCTCATTAAAACTTACCAAAAAGTGAAAGGCTTGAATAGAATGGATGTGGAGATGATGTTTCCATTGATGGGAGAGTCTATGACCAGAGATTATAGCCTCAGAATAAAAGGATGTTCCTTTAGGAAGGAGATGACAAGGAATTCCAGTTTAGACAGAGGGCGGTGAATCCATGGAATTCATTGCCACAGAAGGCTGTGGAGCCATGTCAATGGATAATTTTAAGGCAGAGATAGGTAGATTCTTGATTAGTATGGGTGTCAGGGGTTATGGGGAGAAGGCATGAGAATTAGAGGGAGAGAGAGATTGATCAGTCATAATTGAATGGCAGAGTAGATTTGATGGGCCGAATAGCCTAATTCTGCTTCTATTATTTATGAACATAAACTCCCATCCAAAAATTGTGACCTTCAAACTACAATCAAACGAGAGACCTAAAGATGTCTCTATAAGTCCAAGGTAGACATAAAATGCTGGAGTAACTCAGCGGGACAGGCAGCATCTCTGGAGAGAAGGAATGGGTGATGTTTCGGGTCGAGACCCTTCTTCAGACTGAGTCTTCTGTAAGTCCAATGGTCCTCCCCTCTACCAGCTAAGCTACAAAAAAGAAATAAATGAAAATTTATACCTGGCAGGAAACATTCACCATTTGGTGTTTCTATAATCGAAAAAGGGGAAATTGATAACCTTAGAGTTATGAATAGGTTGGCTGGTTGGACACAGATATATTAGTTCCACTTGTGGCAAAAGCCAAACATATTTAATTTTGATAGCAAAAGGAGCAGAAAGGGAGAACAGAATGCAATAATAGGGAAGCACATTAGACTCACGAGGAAAGGAGGATTGGGAGAAAATGATGATGGTAAGATGAAGGATTGCAAGAGGCAGGCATGAAGCATTAACACTAAGTGCTGCAGCTGGTCTGAAAGCCCTTTTCAAGTACATTCTGTGTAATTCTGCATTAACAAGCAAAACAATTTTCAGATCAAAAGTATAAGAAACATCTAGAACCAACTGATTTGAAAGCAATGGTTGACCTTCATTAAAAGTCAGGTGAAGGTAAGTACTTTATTTTTACTTTAACCAAAATTAATGTTTTACTTTATTTTTCATGTTAAACATGTTTTCAAATTAATATTATATATTTTTAAACTTATTTAAATATTAGAATTTAGAAGCAGTAGTTAGAAGACCAGCTGTGGCCTAGTTTATGCCCATGACCCAATTTACTTCAAAGGACCATTACCGCAGCGAGACTCGCGTGATGCTGGGAGACCCAGAGGCCACAACAAATGAACGAAGCTGTGAGTAGTGTTGGTCATGAGATGCGGACTGTGTCTAGCAGACTGTGTCTAGTTCGATGCTGTCTGAGCTGTATGTCTGTGCATTGGTCATGTGTGTTGGAAAACTCCCTTGTTTTTCTTGGAATCGTGTCTCAGCGTCAAAGTGGTCCCTGAAATTTAACTTAAAACAAGGGGTGGCATAGTGGCACAGCGGTAGAGTTGCTGCCATACAGGGTGCTGTCTGTACGGAGTTTGTATGTTCTCCCCGTGACTGCGTGGGTTTTCTCCGAGCTCTACGGTTTCCTCCGAAGACGTACAGATATGTAGGTTAATTGGCTTGGGTTTGTATAATTGGTATAAATGTAAATTGTCCCGTGTGTGTAGGATTGTGATAATGTGCGGGGATCGCTGGTCGGTGCCGAAGGGCCTGTTTCCGCGCTGTATCTCTGGACTAAACTAAACTAAACTAAACTAAAGAGAACATAGAATGAAACAGGCCCTTCAGCCCACAATTTCTGTGCCAAACATAATGCCAAGATAAACTAATCTCATCTGCCTACACATGATCTATATCTTACCGTTCCCAAAATTTCAAGGTGCCTCTCTAAAAGTCTCTTAAATGCCACTATTGTATGTCCCTCCACCACCACCAATGGCAGATGGGGTAAATACTAGATGAGGCTTGGAATTAGCATCACATTTTCAACACAGACATCTGACATTTTTAGTTTTCTTCTTCCGTCTTGGCAGTCCAGGATCAAGGATATCTTGCTTCCACCTCTGGTCCTGTGGGTTCTGAAGTGGCAAATAAGGTAAATGTGGGAACTGTAGACTCTCACACAAACAGGACAGAAGTCACCTGATGGGGTGGGCTGGTGCATAGTTAGTGAGGTGGTGCACACCTTCTATCGCATACCCAGGGCTCCTGTGTGCTCCCAATGCCCGGCCTTGAGGTTCGTAATATTATCCAGAATTCTCCTCCTCCACTTGGAGCTTATGGCCCAGATCATTTGTGGGTGGCACAGTGATGCACGAGTGGACAGGAGATCGATCTTGACCTCTGGCGCTTGTTAATGTAGAAATTGCACAATGTGCCTGTGACCACAAATGTTTCATCAGGTGCTCTGGTTTCCTCCCGCATTACAACTGGTGGCAGGTTAATTGGTCCCTGTTAATCGTCAATTTCTAGGTGGGTGAAATAAGCTGGGAGAGTTAATAGGAACATGAGAATTACTTTCTTCTTAGGCCCCCTTTGGTCATGGCTGAACATGGGTGTCTCCAGGGTGCTATTCCCTATATGGAGGATGCCTGTGCATGACTTTGTTTAACGTGGAGAGACTGGTGCACAGACAGCCACCCCACAGTCCTTGACAGATCTGGGTCAGAATCCAGTGGCATGGAGTCCAAGATGACTGGAGACCCTTTTATGCTGCAACCTTCTTCCACCTTCCCAGCCGTTGTGACGCTCCACTAAGGTCAGTCATCGTCCTCCGCCTGTTCCACCGTTGAGGTCTTGGTTGGATAGCTCTTTGTCAGAGACATCCTCCTCGACTACTGTAGGATAAGTGCAAATGGGTGTTTGAAGATGAACAGGGATTCAATGGGCTGAAAATACCTATTTCTATGTCACATAACACTCTAGGTATCCAGAATTATCCTTAATTGTTAGCGTGACGACATTTCGAGTGGAACCTCATAGCACCCCCACCCCCAGAATCCCTCGATATGACTGAGATGATGTCCATTTGACCAAGGAATGCAGTAGAAGTCAAAACAATATGGCAGTGTGGGCTGTGCAAAACAACTTTGGTCGATAGAGATTGACTACGTGAATGGTCAGTGCATGGCAGTTAGTATACAGTGCGGGCACACATGAGTCCATCCATTTTGGTTGAATATATAGAAAGGCAGAGTATTTTTCAAGTCATACTAGACTAAGTGGGACCCGTTGGGTCCCAGTCACACTGACAGCCTGGTCCCCCAATGCAACCCATTCCCCAATGCAATATTCCACCATGGTGTGGAGGAGGGGGGGTGGTGTGGGGAGGGTGGGTGGTGTGGGGGAGGGGTGGTATGGGGGAGGGGGGGTGGTGTGGGGGAGGGGGGTGGCATGGGGGAGGGGGTGGTGGTGTGGGGGAGGGGTGTAGTGTGGGGGGGTTGTTGGGGAGGGGGGGTGTGGGGGAGGGTGGTGTTGTGGGGGGGAGGGACTCCGCTCAGCAGCCACTGGCCGCGGCACCACACAGCACCTCCCAACTCCACACAGCGACGTACCCGACTCCACACAGCGGCTTTCCCAACTCCACACAGTGACTTTCCAGACTCCACACAGCGGCTTTCCCGACCACACAGCGGCTTTCCTGACTCCACACAGCGGCTTTCCTGACTCCACACAGCGGCTTTCCCGACTCCACACAACGGCTTTCCCGATTCCACACAATGGCTTTCCCGACTCCACACAGTGGCTTTCCCGACTCCACACAGTGGCTTTCCTGACTCCACACAGCGGCTTTCCCGACTCCACACAACGGCTTTCCCGATTCCACACAATGGCTTTCCCGACTCCACACAGTGGCTTTTGTGACTCCACACAGCGCCTTTCCCGACTGCACATGGCAACTTTCCCGACTCCACTCTTGCGGGCTCAATCAGCATGGCTTGTTTACTCAGCCCCGCCTCTGAGGCTTTATTCTCCAGTGGGTGCCGGAGGGGGGGGGGGGGGGCGTTCCCTTCATGGTGACAGACAGACGAGAAGACCAATCTGCTGATCTCACAATTTTTTAAACCGTCATAACTTTTCTCATATTTCACTGATTGGAACAAAACTTGGTGGCTTGGAGCAGATGAGAACGGTGAGTAATAGACAATAGACAATAGACAATAGGTGCAGGAGTAGGCCATTCGGCCCTTCGAGCCAGCATCGTCATTCAATGTGATCATGGCTCATCATCCCCAATCAGTACCCCGTTCCTGCCTTCTCCCCATATCCTCTGACTCCGCTATTTTTAAGAGCCCTATCTAGCTCTCTCTTGAAAGCATCCAGAGAACCCGCCTCCACCGCCCTCTGAGGCAGAGAATTCCACAGACTAACCATTCTCTGTGAGAAAAAGTGTTTCCTCGTCTCCGTTCTAAATTTCCTTGTAATCTCCAGTAAGGTGGCAAAAAAACCCTATATATGGTAGCGTTTTTGTGCAAATTTAATTACACCATAGACCGGAAGTGGTCAAGATGAGAGTTTTGGTAATGGTATAGATAGTTGAGATTGAAGGGTATTCTTCAAAGGGACTTGGGAGCTTATCCAGAAATCACATGCAGGCAAGCAATTAAGAAGTCAAGCAGCACATTGGGCTTTATTACAAGAGGATTTGACTACAGCAGTAGATACATCTAGCTCTAATTATACCATGTCATGTTGAGATTGTATCTGAAGTGCACAATGCTGTTTTTCCTACTCTAGAAAGTATATACGTGACAAGAGAGTGATGAAGGTTTACCAGAATTAATGATGGAATGGTGAATATGCTATTTGAGGAGCGATTAAGTAGTGTGTAGAAAGGAACTGCAGATGCTGGTTTAAACCGAAGATAGAAACAAAATGCTGGAGTAACTCAGCGGGACAGGCAGTCAGTCATCAGTCAGGAGATGGGTCTCAACCCGAAACATCACCCATTCTTTCTCTCCAGAGATGCTGCCTGTCCCACTGAGGTACTCCAGCATTTTGTAGCAATGTTACAAAATTTTGAGATTTTAAAAATAAAGTCTGCAATTTATCCCATCAGATAAAGCATAAAAAGAAGTTTAATTTGACACCTAATTCACTTTCATATCTTCAGTATTAAAAAAGTTATGGCCATTTTCATACTCGGAAATTAGCATCTTGTTCCCTATTGCTTTTCCATTGACTTAACACAAAATCTGTGATCGAGGACAGTCAAAAGCCCATAACTTTCTTAAAAATTAAGAGAACTGAAAGAAATTTTCAGTTATTATAGATTGAAGCATTCTGAAACAAATATGAAACAATCTTACTTAGAAGACATGAAATTAAAGCATATAATTGGCTAGTTACCTAATTGTAGCTAATTACAAAATTCAATTACTAGATCTAAACATCTATCAATTTCTTAAGAATAGATTAATATTTTTAAATAGCCTAAGTGTCCAAATAACATTCACACAAGAATTCACAATATAACGTAATTTTTAAATCTCATTGTCATCTACTATGGAAGGAATTGAATGTTTAATACCTGTAAATTAATGGGCATTTAAATCATCTTGCGGGTGAGGTTTTCTGGAACGCGATCTTTTGGAACGTTCATTTGCGGTGAATTTAACCCCGTATCGGCATGAAAAATACTGCCGTTAGTTCGGGGAATAAAATCACCGTTTCGCATCGAAAAATGTGAATTAAAGGCACTTTAAGAAGCACTTTTATACATTAAAAGAAACCACTTTCGTTTACCTGTCCCGTGTGTGAAATCCGTCCCCGTTATCGGCGTTGACGGCTTCAGGAGCTGATTTTAAAATGACTCCAGGGCTGACATTGTCGATTTAATAAAAATAAAAAATTCACAAAACGCCCCTAGGAATGATTTTTCAGCAAACGCTTGTACTCCAACGAAATATAATTCAGGACAAGGTAGGAGAAACCCGCGTTTTAAGCCCGCCCCCCCTTAAAGGCGCCAAAATCATGCACACGGCCAGTGGCAGAATTACAGCGCCATTGAAGGTAAGTATTGTAACATACCTACATTTTGTGTCTATCTTTGAAAGATTAAGTAGATTGATTCTGCACTTTCTTGAGTTTAGAGGAATGCGAGGAGATCATTGAAATGCATGAAATTCTGAAGGGACAGGAGAGGGCTGATGCAGTTGATATTTCCCTTTTTTTAAATCAAAACATTTATTCAATTATTAAAAAATAATATTTACACTACAATAAAACAAGCCATGAACCCACCACAATAATACAATACTAACATATATCCATAATAAACTACTATACAACTATGTTACAATCCTTATTGAGAATACATTCAACACCCTACGGAGCCCAGCGGTCCCGGAACTCCCACAGGGTGCCCGTGGACAGGGCGTATTCCCTTTCTAACCCCACCCGGGCATGGACGTAACCCCGGAAAAGGGGCAGACAGCCGGCTCAGGTAAATCCCTCCACCGCCTGGCACCTTGACTCGCGGATGGCCAGCTTGGCCAGGCCCAGGAGCAACCCAACCAGGACATCTTCAGCCCTACCCTCTCCCTTATGCACAGGGTGTCCAAAGATGAGGATGGTGGGAGAAAAATGCAGCCAAAAGGCAAGGAGCAGCCCGTTTAGGTATTCAAACAGTGGCTGCAGCCTCACGCACTCCATGTACACGTGGTACACAGACTCTTCTAGCCCGCAAAAGTTGTATGCGGCTGGCGAGTCTGTGAACCGCGAGAGAAACAGGTTGTAGGGAACACCTCGGTGCAATACCCTCCACCCCAGCACCTCAATGTAGAGGGGGAGAATCCCTGCATAGAGGGACCCCCACCAGGGCCCCCCCTCGCGACCGGAAGGCAACACGGACCGCCACTTGGTGTCCGGACGGTGGACCAGGGCGAGGAAGTGCAGGGTGTGGAGGAGGAGCCCGTACAGGACACGCCTCCCTGCGTCTCGGAGGGAGATGAAGGGTGTCGACGAAAGGCAGCTCAAATTGTGTGGGACCGGCTCCCGTGAAGGATTACGGTGCCTGGGTCCGACGAATACTTCCAGCTGAGCGGGGGTTTGCTCAACCACAGGTACTCCACACGTTTGAGCCCCCCGACACCCGGTGGGGCAGGACAAGGACCGGCTGCTCTCACGCCCGGGCCATCGCCCTCCGCCGGTGGAGGGGGGGCCGGATCGATGGCAACCAGGTTCCAGACGCTCAACAAGTCCCTGTAGAAGCCGGGCATCCCCATCAGGACCGCACGGCTGACGCCCACCATCGGGATCCGCGTTGATATTTCCCTTGGCTGGGGGAGGGACTAGAACCTGAGCTCACAGGTTAAAAAAACAGATAGGCCATTCAGGATAACCATATAACCATATAACCATTAAAGCACGGAAACAGGCCATCTCGGCCCTTCAAGTCCGTGCCAAACAATTTGTTTTTTTTCTTCTCCTTCTTTCTTCCCCCTAGTCCCATCTACCTGCACTCAGATCATAACATATACCCATCCAATCTATTTTTAAAGGATTAAATCGAACCTGCCTCCACCACTTCCACTGGAAGCTCATTCCACACAGCTACCACTCTCTGAGTAAAGAAGTTCCCCCTAATGTTCCCCCTAAACTTCTGTCCCATAATTCTCAAGTCATGTCCCCTTGTTTGAATCTTCCCTACTCTCAATGGGAAAAGCTTATCCACGTCAACTCTGTCTAACCCGCTCATCATTTTAAAGACCTCTATCAAGTCCCCCTTAACCTTCTGAGCTCCAAAGAATAAAGACCTAAACTTGTTCAACCTTTCTCTGTAACTTAGTTGCTGAAACCCAGGCAACATTCTAGTAAATCTCCTCTGTACTCTCTCTATTTGTTGACATCCTTCCTATAATTAGGCGATCAAAATTGTACTCCATACTCCAGAATTGGCCTCACTGATGCCTTGTACAATTTTAACATTACATCCCAACTTCTATATTCAATCCTCTGATTTATAAAGGCAACCACACCAAAAGCTTTCTTTACCACCCTATCTACATGAGATTCCACCTTCACCGAACTATGCACAGTTATTCCTAGATCATTCTGTTCAACTGCATTCCTCAATTCGCTACCATTTACCATGTACGTCATATTTTGATTTGTCCTGCCAAGATGTAGCACCTCACATTTATCAGCATTAAACTCCATCTGCCATCTTTCAGCCCTCTCTTCCAAATGGCCTAAATCTCTCTGTAGACTTTAAAATCTACTTCATTATCCACAACACCACCTATCTTAGTATCATCTGCATACTTACTAAATCCAGTTTTCCACACCATCATCCAGATCATTGATGTACATGACAAACAACAGTGGACCCAACACAGACCCCTGAGCACCCCACTAGTCACTGGCCTCCAACCTGAGAAACAGCCATCCAACATTACTCTCTGGCATCTCCCATTCAGCCACTGTTGAATCCATCTTGCTACTCCACCATTAATACCCAACAATTGAATCTTCTTAACCAACCTTCCATGAGGAACCTTGTCAAAGGCCTTACTGAAGTCCATATAGACAACATCCACTGCTTTACCCTCATCAATTTCCCTAGTAACCTCTTCGAAAAATTCAAGAAGATTAGTCAAACATGACCTTCCAGGCACAAATCCATGTTGACTGTTCTTAATCGCCCCTGCTTATCCAGATGCTTATATATATTATCTCTAAGTATCCTTTCCATTAATTTGCCCACCACTGACGTCAAACTAACAGGTCTATAATTGCTTGGTTTACTCTTAGAACCCTTTTTAAACAACGGAGCAACATGCGCAGTACCCCAATCCTCCGGCACTATTCCCGTTTCTAATGACATTTGAAATATTTCTGTCATAGTCCCTGCTATTTCTACACTAACTTCCCTCAATGTCCTAGGGAATATCCTGTCAGGACCTGGAGACTTATCCGTTTTCATATTTTTCAAAAGTGTCCGCACCTCCTCTTCTTTGAATCTCATAGTTTCCATTGCTACTCTGCTTGTTTCCCTTACCTCACATAATTCCATATCCTTCTCCTTGGTGAATACCGAAGAAAAGAAATTGTTCAATATCTCCCCCATCTCTTTTAGCTCTGCAGATAGCTGTCCACTCCACTATTCCTTGTTATCCTTTTGCTATTAATATAGCTGTAGAAACCCTTTGGATTTACTTTCACCTTACTTGCCAAAGCAACCTCATATCTTCTTTTAGATTTTCTAATTTCTTTCTTAATATTCTTTTTACATTCTTTATACTCCTCAAGCACCTCATTTACTCCATGCTGCCTATAATTATTGTATATCTCTCTCTTTTTCCGAACCAAGTGTCCAATTTCCCTTGAAAACCATGGCTCTTTCCGATTTTTATTATTTCCTTTCAACCGAACAGGGACATAAAGATTCTGTACTCTTAAAATGTCACCTTTAAATGTCCTCCATTTCTCTTCTACATCTTTCCCATAAACCAACATGTCCCAATTCACTCCTTTTAAATCCTTTCGCATCTCCTCAAAGTTAGCCTTCCTCCAATCAAAAATCTCAACCCTAGGTCCAGTTCTGACCCTCTCCATAATTATATTGAAACTAATGGTATTGTGATCACTGGACCCGAAGTGCTCCCCAACGCATACCTCAGCCACCTGCCCTAACAGGAATGGGAATGGGAAAAAGATCTTCACCTAGAAGGTAATTGTTCTATAAAACCCTTGACCCTAAGTGGGAAAGAGGAGCAGAGTGGTAAAACCCTTGACCCAAAGTGGGAAGAGGAGCAGAGACCATGAGGCATAAAGACAAGTATGACATAGCTTGCTTTAATAATTGAAGGGGGAATGTACATGAACTATAAACTACTGGCATTGCATGTGACAACCACCTCCCATGAATTAATAACTAACAAAAATAACTTGTACTTGATCAAAGTTTGGTGCTGGGACAGCAGCTATTTACAATTTACATCAATGATTTAGATGAAGGGATTCAAAGTAACATTAGCAAATTTGCAGATGACACAAAGCTGGGTGGCAGTGTGAACTGTGAGGAGGATGCTATGAGAATGCAGTGTGACTTGGACAGGTTGGGTGAGTGGGCAGATGCATGGCAGATGCAGTTTAATGTGGATAAATGTGAAGTTATCCACTTTGGTAGCTAAACAGGAAGGCAGATTAATATCTAAATGGTGTCAAGTTGGGAAAAGGGGAAGTACAATGGGATCTGAGGGTCCTTGTTCATCAGTCAATGAAAGTAAGCATGCAGGTACAGCAGGCAGTGAAGAAAGTGAATGGTATGTTGGCCTTTCTAACAAGAGGAGTTGAGTATAGGAGCAAAGAGGTCCTTCTGCAGTTGTATAGGGCCCTAGTGAGACCACACCTGGAGTATTGTGTGCAGTTTTGGTCCCCTAATTTGAGGAAGGACATTCTTGCTATTGAGGGAGTGCAGCATAGGCTTACAAGGTTAATTCCCGGGATGGCGGGACTGCCATATCCTGAGAGAATGGAGAGGCTGGGCTTGAACACTCTGGAGTTTAGGATGAGAGTGGATCTTATTGAAACATATAAGATTATTAAGGGTTTGGACACGCTAGAAGCAGGAAACATGTTCCCGATGTTGGGGAAGTCCAGAACCAGGGGCAACAGTTTAAGAATAAGAGGTAAGCCATTTAGAATGGAGACGAGGAAACACTTTTTTCTCACAGAGAATTGTGAATCTGTGAAATTCTCTGCCTCAGAGGGCGGTGGAGGCTGGTTCTCAGGATACTCTGGATTCTCTGGATAATTTCAAGAGAGAGCGAGATAGGGCTCTTAAAGATAGCGGAGTCAGGGGATATGGGGAGAAGGCAGGAACGGGTTACTGATTGGAGATGATCAGCCATGATCACATTGATTGGCTGTGCTGGCTCGAAGGGCCGAATGGCTTACTCCTGCACCTATTGTCTATTATCTATGGTCTATTGTCTATTGTTCATGCAAACATACATTGGAATATCTAAATATGTAGAATTGTATTCATGTTTTGATCTATGTGGAAACACAGTTTTAGATATGACCAAGATTTAATCCAGATAACACAGAAAGGGTATAATCAACTCACTTGTTGGCTAATCAAAAGAGCTATTCAATTAGTCATCGTAATCACATGTTAAATCCAAGGAAGAGGCATATAAATTGGCCAGAAGAAGTGGCAAACCGGAGGACTGGGTTAAATGTAGAAGTCAACAGAGAAGGACAAAGAGGTTAATGAAGTGGGGGGGGGGGGGGGGGGAAAGCATGAGAGAAAGCTTGCGGGGAATATAAAAACTGATTGTAAAAGTTTTATTTAGGTATGTAAAAAGGAAAAGATTAGTGAACATGAATGTAGGTCCCTTGCCTTCAGAGACAGATGAATTAATAATGGGAAACAAGGAAATGGTAGAACAGTTAAACAAATACTTCACTAATGAAGACACAAACAATCTGCCGGAAATACTAGGAGACTGAGGATCTAGTGGGAGGGAGGAACTGAAAGGAATCCACATTAGTCAGGAAATGGTGTTAGTTAAACTGTTGGGACGGAAACATAGAAACATAGAAACATAGAAAATAGGTGCAGGAGTAGGCCATTCAATATGATCATGGCTGATCATCCATACCCCCTGATCCCCTTAGCCACAAGGGCCACATCTAACTCCCTCTTAAATATAGCCGATGTACTGGCCTCAACTACCTTCTGTGGCAGAGAATTCCAGAGATTCACCACTCTCCGTGTGAAGGCAGATAAATCCCAGGGCCCGATGGTCTGTATCCCAGAGTACTCAAGGAAGTGGCCCTAGATGATTTTCCAATGTTCTCTCGACTCTGGATCAGTTCCTGTGGAGTGGAGGGTAGCCTAAGTAACTCCAATTTGTAAGAAAGGAGGGAGAGAGAAAACGGGGAATTATAGACCAGTTAGCCTTACATCGGAAGTGGGGAAGATGCTGGTCGATTATTAAAGAAGTTATAGCAACGCATTTGGCAAGCAGTGACGGGATCAGTCAAAGTCAGCATGGATTTATGAAGGGGAAATCATGCTTGACTCATCTTTCGGAATTACTTGAGGATATAACAAGTAGAATGGATAAGGGAGAGCCAGTGGATGTGGTGTATCTGGGCTTTCAAATAGCCTTTGACAAAGTCCCACACAAGAGATTAGTGTGCAAAATTAGACCACATGGTATTGGGGGTTAGACCACATGGTATTAGACCACATGGATAGAGAACTGGTTGGCAGACAGGAAGCAAAGAGTAGGATTTAACGGGTCCTTTTCAGAATGGCAGACAGTGACTAGTGGGGTGCCGCAAGGCTCGGTGCTGCGACCCCAGTTGTTTACAATATATATTAACTATTTTGACGATGGAATTAAATGTCACATCTCTAAGTTTGTGGATGACACAAAGCTGGGTGGCAGTGTGAGCTGCGAGGAGGTTGCTATGAGACCGCAGGGTGACTTGGATAGGTTGGTTGAGTGGCCAGAAGCATGGCAGGTGCAGTATAATGTGGTTAAATGTGAGGTTATCCACTTTGGTGGCAAGAAGAGGAAGGCAGATTATTATCTGTATGGTGTCAGATTTGGAGAAGGGGAGGTGCAACGAGACCTGGGTGTGCTTGTACATCAGTCACTTAAAGTAAGCATGCAGGTACAGCAGGCAGTGAAGAAAGCTAATGGCATGTTGGCCTTCATTGTGAGAGGATTTGAGTTTAGGAGCAAGGAGGTCCTACTGCAGTTGAACAGGGCCCTGGTGAGACCGCACCTGGAGTATTGTGTGCAATTTTGGTCTCCTAATTTGATAAAGGGCATTATTGCTATTGAAGGGGAGCAGCATAGCTTCACCAGTTTAATTCCCGGGATTGCGGGACTGACATATGATGAAAGAATGGGTCGACTGGGCTTGTATTCACTTTAATTTAAAAGGATGAGAGAGGGTCTTATAGAAACATATAAAATTCTTAGAGGATTGGACAGGTTAGATGCAGGAAAAATGTTCCCGATGTTCGGGGCATCCAGAACCTCGGGTCACGGTTTAAGAATAAGGGGTAGGCCATTTAGGACTGAGGCGAGAAAAAACATTTTCACCCAGAGTTGTGAATCTGTGGAATTCTCTGCCACAGATGGCAGTGGAGGCCAATTCACTGGATGTTTTCAAGAGAGAGATTTAGCTCTTAGGCCTAAGGGAATCAAGGGATATGGGGAAAAAGCTTGAACAGGGTTCTGATTTTGGATGATCAGCCATGATTATATTGAATGGTGCTGCTGGCTCGTTGGGTCGAATGGCCTACACCTGCACCTATTTTCTATGTTTTCTAAGGTAGACAAAAATGCTGGAGAAACTCACAGCGGGTGAGACAACATCTATGGAGCGAAGGAAATAGGCAATGTTTCGGGTCGAAACCCTTCTACAGCCGAAATGTCTGAAGAAGGGTTTCGACCCGAAACGTTGCCTATTTCCTTCACTCCATAGATGCTGCCTCACCCGCTGAGTTTCTCCAGCATTTTTGTCTATCTTCGATTTTCCAGCATCTGCAGTTCCTTCTTAAACATTCTAAGTTTTCTATGTTTCTTTATTCAATATGAGGTATTTCCTATTACCTTCCCTTGATCAACAAGAAATCTTATCATCGTATATTTTATGATCTGGGTCACTGTGCTTGAAGGCCTGATTATTGCAAGTCCAGTAGCTACTTTCAGAAAATGATTGTTAGAAATACTTAAAGAGATGGAGAATTTTCCTACAATCAAAGCTAACCATTATCCTGACTGAATGCCAGTAACACCTTTAACTTTGTTCATTCTTTGCAGGGAATGGAAAATGATATTCAAATTATTACCCAGGAGATGAACTCAGAATAGTTTTGCCTTTATATTACCCATAATTGTAACTTTACCTTTCTTTGCTAGATGGGTGTGATATCAAAAGAAAGGTAGAAATGGAAGTGAAATGACAATATTGTTGGGGTAATAGACATAAATCTCCCAGTGAGACATTAAAACTAAAATAAAATTCTTATAGCAGTAGCTGAGGTTGGAGGAGGTGCAAGTGAACCTCTGCCTAACCTGAAAGGACTGTTGGTGTCCCTGGATAGAATCAAAGGAAGATGTATAGGGACAGGTGTTACATCTCCTACAGTTGCAGGGGAAGGTACCTGGGGAGGGGGTGGTTTGGGTGGGAAGGGATGAGTTAACCAGGGATGAGTCTGAAGAAGGGTTTCGACCCGAAACGTTGCCTATTTCCTTCGCTCCATAGATGCTGCTGCACCCGCTGAGTTTCTCTAGCATTTTTGTGTACTTCTGAGTTAACCAGGGAGTTGTGCAGGGAACAGTCGCTGCAGAAAGGGGTGGAGATGTAAAGATTCTCCCCACATGCTTGGATGAGTACAGCTCCAGCACTACTAAAGAAACGTGGATGAGTACTACCAAGGGTGGTAGGTATATGGAATGTGCTGCCAGGACTACATGGCCGTCCGAAGGGGGATGCATTGGGTGCGGTTGCACCCCCTTTTTTTTCCAGAATACAAACAAATCCCGAGAAAAAAAAAAAATTAGAGCGCAATCAGTGTTTCCACTTTGAAGGAATTTACCGGAATTTCGGGAAATTCTGGTTCCGGCCCGCGGGATGATTTGAAAAAAAATATTTGTGACCTGTGCGGTTGGGGGAAGCTGGTGAAGCTGTAGTGACGTAAAATGACTCCGTCTCTCTGCGCGCGCGCAGTGGGCGGGATTAGACGCCGCCATTTTCAATGCATCGCCTTGATGCCCCGGGCCTAGTTTGGGGTGAGTGGGACCGTGAAATATTGCATTGCGGGGAGGGGAAATCTGTTTTTTATTTTATCGGGGGGTGTTAAACTACCAATGGTCCAATCTGACTCGCGGGATGATTTGGGGGAAAAAAGGAGTGCCCGCTTCTCCATGCCCGGGCTGCGGTGTCTCCCAGCACGGTGCATCGCCTCCATCCGCGGCGTCGGAGCCTCGTCATTGGCCAACCTGGCGGCCATGGAGCGGGTCTGCTGCCAGCGGGCGGTCCGAGGAGACTGTTCTCCCGCCACTGAAAGTGCTGGCAGCGGCCGTGACCCCACACCAGGTGTCGCTTCAGCTGGGTCCACACCCCCCCTCCCCACCGGTCCCTCTTCCCCCCCACCGGTCTCTCGTCGCCCCCCACCCGTCCCCCTCCTCACCGCGTGCCCTCGCTTTGGTAGGCGGCGGTGGAGGCTGTAGTGTGGGGTGACCGAGAGTCGGAGTGAATGACGGGCCTCGCACAGCAGCAGCAGCGGCAACGGTGGCCCCGCCCGCCCTCATAGCGGTCGCTGTGTGCCACTCCGGAGGGGAGGCGGTGGCGAAGAGATCCCAACTGCCTCTCCCTTTGGTGGCGGCACTTAGTGGTGGACAGGGACGACCTGATCCCCATTCCCGCCTCTATTCAGTCCTCACTGAGATCTCCTGTGCTCCCGTCCCCATCTACCCCCCCCCCCCACGATCTATTCATCCTGCACTGATCTCCCTATCCACCACACATTGATTCTCCTGCCATCCCCCATCACCAAAAAGACTGCAATAGTTCAGGGTGGCTCACGACCACTTTCAAGTCAAGTCCAGTCAACTCAACTCAAGTCAACTTTATTTGTCACATGTAATGCAAGATATACAGTGAAATGAAAGTACAATACAATTATGAATGGCTATTGTCGTGGTTTTAAGACTCAAAGTTTGGATAAGATGACACAGACATGGCGAATTCTTCAAAAAGACGAAAGCCTTTATTTGCAAATATTCAGCTGAAACATTCAGAGACGGCACCACCTGCCCGTTCTCTAATTGCTCTCTGATCCACCGAAACAAGCAGCTTTTTATTACACTCTTTCGGCCTTATCTCTGCTACATTATCTTTCATGCTGTACTCCTTTTACATCAATCTTCAATTCTAATATTCTCTGTCTTGCCACCATTATGTTTCCGACCTTGGTTCAGTTTTTACATTTCCTCTCTTATCTTTTCCTCTCTCGCCGCCCTGAAATTCCAAACTATTGCTTTTAATTTCCCAGCTATGTTTCAGCTAAAGCCAAGGTTAGACGACACCATGTTGTACTGTTACACACACCATTTTACACTGTTACATATTAGCTTATGTTTAATACAAGGATATAAATGTAAAAATAAGTAACTTGTTGATAACTTAAAGTAACTTGTTTATAACTTCCATATAACTCCCTCCTCTGAGACTCCACCGCGTCTCAAAAGACAATGAAAACCACACACACATCCCCCAGGTCAAATTATCCATAGAGCCCTAAAATGCAGGCTCTTTTTAATTAAGTTTGCTTAATGCTGTGTAGTGTTCTTTCTCTGGCTCCCTGAGAAACTGGCCGAAAACCCACCCCCATGACGTGAGGCAGGAAAAAAGGATCCAGTTTCCCTTACAGACTTCGTTTAACATTTTCCTGACACTTCTTCTCCATCGTAGTAGTATTCTATCACCGAGATCCACTTCCCTTGAGGGCCTGATTCGGCTTCACCCGTTATCATTGGCAGTTGCTTCACAGTAGCTTTCACCAGTAGAGACTTAATACAGGGGGAAAACACAACACAACATGATTGCCACTGCAAATAGTACGACCCTAATGGTCAAACCAGTTTTAATCAGCAATGCTCCCCAAACCCCCCAACATGCTCTCCAGCCACCCAAACAATTGATGTCTGAACCCTACGTTTCTATTAACCTCACTCCTTATCCATGGCTTTAGTGAAAGACCCCTCTGGGCTAGTATTATTACATATGAAGGTGAAGCATTGTTCCCCAAACAAGACACATACACCCCTTATTCTAACCTTATTTACACCAGTCTCATAGTCACTAATGTCTCCAAAACACTCACGTTATCTTAACCATATAACAATTCCAGCAATGAAACAGGCCATCTCGGCCCTTCTAATCCGCCGAACACTTACTCTCACCTAGTCCCATCTACCTGCACTCAGACCATAACCCTCCATTCCTTTCCCGTCCATATACCTATCCAAATTATTTTAAATGATAAAATCGAACCTGCCTCCACCACTTCCACTGGAAGCTCATTCCACACAGCTACCACTCTCTGAGTAAAGAAGTTCCCCCTCATGTTACCCCTAAACTTCTGTCCCTTAATTCTCAAATCATGTCCTCTTGTTTGAATCTTCCCTACTCTCAATTAAAAAAAGCTTATGCACGTCAACTCTGTCTATCCCTCTCATCATAACCTTCTGTGCTCCAAACAATAAAGACCTAACTTATTCAACCTTTCTCTGTAACTTAGTTGGTGAAACCCAGGCAACATTCTAGTAAATCTCCTCTGTACTCTCTCTATTTTGTTGACATCTTTCCTATAATTTGAAGACCAAAATTGTACACCATACTTCATAATTGGCCTCACCAATGCCTTGTACAATTTTAACATTACATCCCAACTTCTATACTCAATGCTCTGATTTATAAAGGCAAGCACACCAAAAGCTTTCTTTACCACCCTATCTACATGAGATTCCCCCTTCAGGGAACTATGCACAGTTATTCCTAGATCCCTCTGTTCAACTTCATTCCTGAATTCGCTACCATTTACCATGTACGTCCTATTTTGATTTGTCCTGCCAAGATGTACCACCTCACACTTATCAGCATTAAACCCATCTGCCATCTTTCAGCCCACTCTTCCAAATGGCCTAAGTCTCTCTGTAGATTTAAAAAATCTACTTCATTATCCACAACACCACCTATCTTAGTATCATCTGCATACTTATTAATCCAATTTACCACACCATCATCCAGATCATTGATGTATCTGACAAACAACAGTGGACCCAACACAGATCCCTGAGGCACCCCACTAGTCACTGGCCTCCAACCTGACAAACAGCCATCCACCATTACACTCTGGCATCTCCCATTCAGCCACTGTTGAATCCATCTTGCTACTCCACCATTAATACCCAACAATTGAACCTTCTTAACCAACCTTCCATGTGGAACCTTGTCAAAGGCCTTACTGAAGTCCATATAGACAACATCCACCGCTTTACCCTCATCAATTTCCCTAGTAACCTCTTCAAAAAATTCAAGAAGATTAGTCAAACATGACCTTCCAGGCACAAATCCATGTTGACTGTTCCTAATCAGACCCTGTTTCCAGATGCTTATATATATTATCTTTAAGTATCCTTTCCAATAATTTGCTCACCACTGACTTCAAACAACGTTCTTGTTAGAACTCTGCTCTTCCCTCACTTCTTTTTCCTCCTGTTCACTTACCTCAGGACTATTATCTAGTCATACCTGCAGGACAGCCCTCATTTAAGGATTGAAATGGTACCAGGTAGATTAACCTTCTACCTGAACTGCGGTGGGTGGTTCGGAAAGCTCATACATACACCTTGTCTCCAGGTTTAAAGGGTCCTTCCTCCTGGTCCACCTCCAACTGCTTTCACTTTATCTGTGCATAAATTGACTTGTATATCATAATTAACTGTTGCATATACTTCTTAACTTCTACCTCTAACTGTTCCAAACTCGGTCCCTTGTAGGGACTTCTCCATTGTGCCACCTGCATAGGTCGGCCAATAAGCATCTCATGTGGTGTTATGTGGGTTATTCGGTTAGTTTACATGCAACATCTCTTCAGTGCCGATGGCAGGGCATTGATCCAATTCAACTTTGTAGTTACAAAAATCTTATTTATATTAACCTTCAATGTTCCATTTGTTATTTCCACCATGCCCTGTGACTGCAGGTGTTACACACCCAAATCTGTGTTTTACTCTAAGGGCCTGTAGCACCAGCTTGACTACTCTCTGAATGAAAACAATTCGTTGTCAAAGCTGATTTCAGTAGGTCTACCAAACCTCTTGATTACCTCATTCATCAGAAACTTTACTACAGTCCTTGCACCTAAATCAATCCAAGCTTACCCTATATGTAAGAACAGCTGATCATCCTCCAGATGCTGTTCTGGCTGCTTCACCTGCACTTTGATTTCCCTTCTTATGTGCATGGCATTTAATGACAGCTAGTGCCCCTGACTTCATTATTGCCCTTATCAGGTCTGTACTTTACTGCTAACTTTTCATGGGTTCTCTGTTGCTTTTCTCAAAGCCTTCCTGTTTCCCTACTGCTTCAAACATGTGACAGACCCCATGAACACATGCTTAGTCGGTATAAACTTCATCTTTCTCACCTTCCCTCATGTCACATGCTGCTTTTAAAGCCTTAATTTATGCCAACTGAGCTAAGCAAGATTGCAGGCTTCCAATTTAATTACCTTAAAGTCTAATCCATCCTGATGCACCACTTCAAACCTTGCATACTTGCTATTATGATCCCTTTAACAAGAAACATCCACAAGCAAAACCTTATTGTCCCCTTCATTCAAAGGCTCTGACTGTAAAACATTTATCCGACTTGTGTGTCCTTCTTCCTTCATTATTTTCCTTAATGACATCACAATTTCAACATACTTTCCAATCTAGTCTGAACTATATCCTTCAATAACCTTCAATTATCTCTTCAATTTGATCCTGCGCTATAGCTTTAACTTCTTTAGATATTACTCGTCCTGAATATTCTACCTGCTGCTGACAAAACAGGAACTTCTTCCTGGATACTTTATGACCTCCTATGCCATCTTTTCCAAGAGAATTAAAATGTCTCTCTCACATTGCTTCTCACTTGTGGAACAAACCAACAAACCATCCACATACTGTATCAAATACTTTCTAAGGGTACACCTTCCAAATCTGCCTTTAACATCTGATTAAAAACATGGGACTAGTATTTAAAACCCTGCCACATCCTAGCCTAGGTGTGTTTAATACCTCTTCTTAATGTTCTTACCATAGCTATGTTCACCACTATCTTAATATAATTATTATTATTTCCTGATTACCATACCTGTTCACATCCCCAACACACCTTATCCATTACCTGTCTTCTTACTAGCCTTTCTTGACCTCCTCCTTGAGACCCCTCCCTCCCTTGGGGACCCCAGTCCTGTCTGGGCTTATATCCAGATTTATTTCACTCCTGATAGGGCATTTGAGGAAACGCTCCCCCAAAGACATTTATTATTGGCATGGAATTCTCTGGCCCCTGTTTGGCTCTGTCATAAGACTCACTGTGTGTTGGTGCATCACTTATTTCAGTCTTTTCAACCACGTCTGTTGTTATTGACAACATTGTATTTCTTTTTTTCACGCTCTTTCTTTTTGAGCTCTTCATGTTACATTTGCATCATTTTTCTCTGCACCTCTTCCTGCTGGTCTGCAAGTCTTTTTCCTATCTGCGATATTTCTCGATCTCATTGACCAAATGATCGCTGAATCGGGGGTGGGAAATAGATGACAATCCCACCACCTCCTCCAATCTAGACTTGACTTTAGGAGGAATGACATCCACCACAGTGGTTCAGAATGTAGTGTTCATTAACTGGTTGCCTTCAATTTCTTGTTCAGTTTCAATTCTCCACCTATTCAGCTGGTTCTCCAGATAGGCTGCTGGATTATTTGCCTCTCCCAGTGGATTTAGGGTCCACCTTAAGTGGGTAACATTGTCTGAGGGCCTGCCATACCCTCTGCCTGACTGTGTCAAACAGCATGCCTTTGTTTATTGCATTGTTCACAGCATTTTTATACCAGCCATCTTCAGTAGTTCTGTCAGTTTAGTGGTTCCTATCACTTTCACCAACAGTGCCTTCAAATCTCCCATAGCCAATAATCGTCCCATGTTCTCCTCCATAGCCCTAATCCATTTCCTGCCCCATCAGGAATATTGGGTAAGGTATTTTTTAGCCCCCTCAGTTTATGGGTGCCCCAAAGGATAATCTGTGTGTCCTGCTCTTTTCTTTTTAAAGCAGTCTCATCAATTTATCCCTCTGCTTCCACTTTAATCCTTTCTGGTATGCCTTCTTTCTTATTCTAAACTCAATTTCTTGCTTCTCAGATATTCTAGCTTCTTTGCAAATGCATTCACCTTTCTTTTAAAATCTTCCACTGACTCCTCCTGATTTATTATTTTCACACCTGTCGTTTCCTACTTCTGTTACCTCCTCACTGCCTCTCTCTCCTTTCTTTCTAAACTGCCTAAGTGCATCTAAATCTGGTCATGTTTCAGCAATTAACTTATTTCCAATTATTTCAATCCATTCTCACCACTATTTAAAATTTCCAATTCCTAGAACTAGTAACAATTTTCCAAATTAACTTTACTGAAATCTAAAAGAAACAACAGAAATACCAAGCAACCTACATTTTCCAACTTTCCCCTTTTAAGTTACGAGGATACAAAGTGTTAAACAAAGTGTTAAACGTTACCTTACAGCTGTTCCGTAACCTCCCCCATTGCTTACAATCTCTTAAAGGACTTATCACATATATGAACTTCCTCATTCATTCAAAACCGTTTTTTACACACAAATCACATTCGTTCCATTCTTACTTCAAAGAAATTATGCAATTTTCTACAGATTATAGTTTATATAAACACATTAACATTTATATAATTCTTATCTTCTTTTTAAGTTAAAGTAGGATGGTCTAATCCCCTATCAGTCAGGTACCTGAGCGCTGTGATTGGACATTGATTCAGATCGTGATTAGTCATACTCACCGTCACTCAAATTCTAACCATACCCCACTAAGATCACAACCAATCAAAATCCTAGTCACTCAACATCTAACCACACGCCACTCCCATTAATTTCCAGACAAAGGAAGCACATTTGGCCAGATAGAATGCTGAGAGTCCAAGCAGCAGAAAGAATGCAGCAAATTTATCTCCACAAACAGTTAAGAAACTCAGTCCTTACACCTCCTCCGTCCTTGCAGTCACTATATTACCTTAATATATTCTTATTGCTATATAACCTTACACTATTCTTATTGCTATTCTGCAATATTTTATCACTGTGTACACCATTTCTGTTACCCACTTACCTTAAATTTGTATTTTGCCCATACAAACCCTTAGTCACCTAAGGTGGTATCCACAAAATACTTTATTCTGCCCATACAAACCCCTGCCCTCAGGGTGGTATCCACAGAATGCCTTATTCTGCCCGTACAAACCCCTGCCCTCAGGGTGGTATCCACAGAATGCCCGCCTCGTCCGTGCAACCCCCGACGTCTCAGCGTGGTATCCACGAGGTCTAATAAACTCACCTGCTTCGTCCGTGCAACCCCTGGCCTCCCAGGGTGGTATCCATGAAGTCTGAATAAATTCTTAATAATATCACACAATGCACTGCTGTACTTATCACAGATATTATTTACTCACCACACCGCAGCCTTCTTGGACAATCCTCTGGGCCTCCTTTTTAGAACAATTTAGTGCCAGATTCTTGGGTCTGAGAGACCTTCTAACTAACTAGGCACTTCTGTGCCCCAATGGCTTCCCATGTTCAACAGGTTATTAGTCCAAATGAAGCGGAAAACCGCATAATTTTATAGGTGGCCACCCTTTTCCTGTTGTCCCTAGGAGCCAAGAGGGGTTGGGAAGTGCCCTGGGCTGTTAATTAATGGTCTCTTACCGACCCTGCTCGCTGCCCCAATTTTGTCGTGGTTTTAAGACTCAAAGTTTGGATAAGATGACACAGACACGGAGAATTCTTCAAAAAGACGAAAGCCTTTATTTGCAAATATTCAGCTGAAACATTCAGAGATGGCACCACCTGCCCGTTCTCTAATTGCTCTCTGATCCACCGAAACAAGCAGCTTTTTATTGCACTCTTTCGGCCTTATCTCTGCTACATTATCTTTCATGCTGTACTCCTTTTACATCAATCTTCAATTCTAATATTCTCGGTCTTGCCACCATTATGTTTCCGACCTTGGTTCAGTTTTTACATTTCCCCTCTTGCCGCCCTGAAATTCCAAACTATTGCTTTTAATTTCCCAGCTATGTTTCAGCTAAAGCCAAGGTTAGATGACACCATGTTGTACTGTTACACACACCATTTTACACTGTTACATATTAGCTTATGTTTAATACAAGGATATAAATGTAAAAATAAGTAACTTGTTTATAACTTAAAGTAACTTGTTTATAACTTCCATACTATGCCAGTGATACCGAGCATGATAATTTCTGATGCTGCAGGTCAGAGGTTAAAAATAATGTAACGCATCAAGGATTCTTCCTGTTTTCTGACTGCATGCTCTTTAAATGTCTACCTTGGCAGAATTATTAGCATTTACCTTAGGGACACTCGTTTAAAGCTTTTAGCAAAGAGGATTTCTGACTAAGCAAAAGAGTTGGAGTAATTTTGGAATATTAGATGTACGCTGACTTTGGTTCTTGCTCTCGGCCGTTAGTCTCCCTTCCTTGCACATCCTCTGTTGCTCCAGAAATTGTGCAGTTTAATGAAACGTGGCTGTTACTAGGGAAACCAGCACACATTAAGGATTTAAAAAGGAACTGCAGATGCTGGCAAATCGAAGGTAGACAAAAGTGCTTGAGAAACTCAGCGGGTGCAGCAGCATCTATGGAGCGAAGGAAATAGGCAATGTTTCGGGCCGAAACCCTTCTTCAGACTTCAGAAGGGTTTCGGCCCGAAACGTTGCCTATTTCCTTCGCTCCATAGATGCTGCTGCACCCGCTGAGTTTCTCCAGCACTTTTGTCTACCACACATTAAGGATGTTTCTCCAGCTTTGTTTTTACCAACAGTAATTTGATAGTGGTACCTTTTTTTTGGATTAGGTCAATGCATTTTAGGTCAATGCAATGCTGCAGTTGTCACTCAAATACTATGGACAACAAAATGCAGATGGGAATGTGTTTGATTCTTATTTATTAATGTTGGTCAGTTGGTCGCTGCTTCAGCATTAATGTCCGTCAAGGCAAAGCACCAGTAGCTTGAGAAATGGATTCACAGGCTGCTTGCTGACAGATAACAATTTTCACAACCGTCACACAAAGCAGAAATCCACAGGAATAGAATGAAGGTTATTTTTATTGTAGTAAAGCACAAGACATAAATATTTTTCACAAATCCAGATTGATTGTTCTGGGCATGAGTAAATGCCAATGAATTTTCTTAAAACATCAAAAATCCACATGGTGTAGCTTATCTTGGGAAAGACATCTTCTCAGGTCCTCTCGCTCATTATTTCACAATATCATGTCAAATGCTCTTTGCAACCCTGCTAATAGTAGATATGATTTTTTAATCCATTCTCAGGATGTGCCCACCATTGAAAACACAGCAATTGTTCCCATCTCTAACTCTCCTTGAGAAGATAGCGGTGAGCTTTTTCTGCTGATATCTGTTAGTTGAAAGATGGGAGTAGGCATTTTGACAAACTGACAGTGAAAGAATCAACATATACGTTCAAAATGCCATGGCATGTAATATGGAGGGAAACATGCAGTGTTGGCTTTCCCACATCTCCGCCATCCTTAACCTTTACAAGCCAATGACATCTTTCCGACGGCACATATTACGGAAAAGTGATCAACTTGAGGTGAGATTGAGTAAACCAAATTTGCATTCATCAATTTGAAAGAGTGAATGGTCAGCCGAGAGTCTGGTACTAACTGGTTTGGTTGCAAAGGACTGGGAACCCGTCCGATGGCTCGTTGGACAGTGTAACCGGTAACCCGGCCGAAAGTTCGCTGGGGTTTGCCTGAAGGTTGATCCTGTAGGCTCATCAGTCGACGGGACCAGGAACCCGACATAGGCTTGTCGGGGCCCGCCAGAAGGCTCGTCGGACAGCAGGACCGAGAGGGAGCTGGATACGCCCAACGCAAGGAACAAGGGCTGGAAGGAGGGTGAACCAGGATAATGTTTCCAGTGTCTTCAAGGTCGGCTGCAAGAGATGCCCATGGGACTCAAAAATGGCCCGGAAAGGAGAGGAAATGGACGTTGGTTTGTCGGAACTGCTCTGGTACATCGAGCGTGTGGGCTAACTGGACTTTGGACTTTGAATAATGGCGCCAAAAATGGCAGCAAATGTATGTATAACATAGGGAAAAGAATTTCACTGCAGTTGCATATGTGACAAATATGCACCCACGCCGGGCCCTCCATTGTTCTTCATGGCGGTCCCCCCACGCCGGGTCGCTATTGTCTTCCCCTCCCTCTCACGCTCATCGACTGCAAGGTCCCACCGCCACATAGGCTCCCGTTGCCGTTCGGTGGCAACGAGGGCCTTGGCGGCAATGGGAGCCTCAGTTGCGGTGGGGCCTCGCGGTCGATGAGCATGAGAAGGAGACAACCGTGAAGAACAATGGGGCCCCGCGTGGGGGACAGTGGGAGACCAAAGAGGGACCCGATGTGGGGGAGGGAGGGAGCACTCTAGTTTAGAATCCTCTGCCCAGGGGATAAGTCTGTGTTAGTTATTTTGTTTCTACATTTGTTCCGGTGAAGGCGCTGTGCAAACGGCAGCCAGCCAACAGTTGCTTGCCCTTTTTCTATATTTTTTCAATTTTTATTTCAAGATTTTGTGAACCTTGTGTGTTGTGACTGTCGACAGACCCATTTCCCTCCAGGGATGAATATTGTTTAATGGTATCGGAAATAAAGAATCATTGAACCATTGAGATTGAGTATTGGATATTGTTAATGAACAGTAAAGGGAATTGAAGATAAGGTAGAATAGGAATAATGGGCCCATTAAAAAATAAAGCACCATATTGCTGCTCCTGCTCTAAATATATTTTCGCAAGTTTATGATGTTACTAGATTAAGTGGGACCAGTTAGGTCCTATTCACACACGGGAGGTCTGGTCTCCCAACGCAATATTCCACCACTCACCCATAGCCCCCAACTGCACAAGCGTGGCTGACTCACTGCTTTCTGGACTAACTCACGGCTTTCTGGACTCAATCACGCCTTTCTGGACACTCACTCATTGACTCATGGCCTTCTGGACACTAACTCGCGGCTTTCTGGACACTTACGGCTTTCTGTACACTCACTGACGCACGTCTTTCGGGGGGTGTGGGGTTCATGGTGCGGTGGTGTTGTGGGGTGTGGGGGGGAGGGGGAAGGAATGGGGAGGGGTAAAGGGGGGTGTGGATGTGTGGGGGGAGGGGGGTGTGTGGGGAGGAGGGGGGAAGAGGGGAAGGGGGAGGGGGAGGGGGAGAGGGGAAGGGGGTGTGTGGGGAGGAGGGTGAGGGGGGAATCGGGGAGGGGGAAGAGGGGTGTGTGGGGGCAGGGGGTGAGGGGGGAGGGGAGGAGGGACTCCACTCAGCGGCCACCGGCCATGGCACCACACAGCACCTCCCAACTCCACACAGCGGCTTACCCAACTCCACACAGCGGCTTTTCCGACTCCACACAGCGGCTTTCCTGACTCCACACAGCGGCTTTCCTGACTCCACACAGCAGCTTTCCTGACTCCACTCTTGCTGACTCAATCAGCATGGCTTGTTTACTCAGCCCCACCTCCAGTGCTTTATTCTCCAGCGGGTGCCGGAAGGGGCAATACCTTCATGGTGAATGACAGGTGAGAAGACCAATCTGCTGATCTCACAATATTTTAAACCTTCTTAACTTTTCTCATATTTCACCGATCGGAACAAAACTTGGTGCCTTAGAGCAGAGGAGAACGGTGAGTATGGGGGCAAAAAAATCCTAGCAATATCTGGTAGCTGTTTTGCGCAAATTTAATTAAAACGCAGATCGGAAGTGGTCAAGATGAGAGTTTAGTATAGATATTTTCATAATCCAGACAATAAGAAATGGTGGAAATATTCAGCAGGTCAGACAGCGGAAAATTAAACAGATTTAATGTTTCAGATTAGAGACACTACATCAGAATTGTGAGGCATAAAAATCACAATTAAAGGATATTTAAAAATTCACCCGCTGAGTTTCCCTAGCATTTTTGTCTACCTTTGATTTTTCCAGCATCTGCAGTTCCTTCTTAAATATTTAAAGGATCTTTCTCTTTTCATCTCTTTCCTAGTGGTGATATAATAATAATAAATATCCAATTAATGCTGTCAATAATTATCAAGCTAGGCAGAATCTGCACAGATTCAATCCAGTCCAATCATCTTTCCATAGAACTGGGAGATACTGGTAAGTGAGCATTCTCTAAATTGCTTTTTTAAATGTCTAGGTGAGTGGAACAGGGGCTGGATAGTGCAGGTTTTCAGTTTCAGTTTCAATTTCAGTTCAGTTTATTGTCCAGTGTACCAAGGTACAGTAAAAAGCTTTTTGTTGCGTGCTAACCAGTCAGCTGAAAGACAATACATGATTACATCCAATCCAATTACTGTGTGTAGATACATGATAAGGGAATAACCTTTAGTGCCAGATAAAGCCAAGAAAGTCTGGTCAACGATAGTCCGAGGGACATCAAAGAGATAGATAGTAGTTCAGCACTGCTCTCTGGTTGTGGTAGGGTGATTCAGATGCCTGATACCAGCTGGGAAGGAACTGTTGCTGAATCTGGAGGTGTGCGTTTTCACACTTCTGTACCTTTTGCCTGATGGGAGAGGGGAGATGAGGCAGTGGCAGGGTGCAACATCCTTGATTATGCTGCTGGCCTTGCCGAGGCAGCGTGAGGTATAAATGGAATCAATAGAAGGGAGGTTGGTTTGTGTGATGGCCTGGGCTGCGTCCACAATTCACTGCACTTCGCAAGGGGGAATGTCCTTGACAGTGTGGTGATTTCAGGAGAGTCAGTGGTGCCAGCTGAGAGAGGGTGGTGAAAGCTTCTTATTCCCCCTTGATCTATCTGAAGCAGAAATAAATAGAGGGAGGTAAATGATGACAGGAGTAAAGAAGAAAAATAAATGTTGGAAGTATGAGAGTTGTTTCTTTAAATATGAAACAAAAGAGAATTCTGGAATTAACTAACAAGCTGCGAAACATCTGTCAAGAGAGAAAATAAAAACAGAGTTCATGTTACAGGGAGATGACGCTTCATCAGAACTGACCAGTTCTGACATAAACTGAAGAGGGACACAATCTGAAATTGTTGAATTCAATGTTGACTCCTGAGGGCTGCACTGTGTTAAGTGGGAAGATAAGATGCAGTTCTTCAGTGTAGGAGGTCAAAGACAGTTTAGAATGAGAATGAGAGGGAGAATTAAAGTGGCAGGCTGCCTTGATGGCTGAGCGGTGAACCAAAGTCATATTGGGTGACCGCAATTCAAAGCGCCTGTACCCAGTCTACAGGTGTACTCTTTTTCAATACTTGATTTTCATGCCTCATGCCTTCCTCTAGCCTTGTCCACCACTCCAAGAATCCTTGTGCATTTCAAATTTCAGCATCATACATAGCCTCAATATTCATTGCTCCACCGTCCTTCTGCTGCCTTAATCTTAACATTGAAATTCCTTTTTTGCCCCTCTACCCTTTTTCCACAAGTTTTCATTCAATTGTTCTAATATCTCTTTGTGTCACAGGGCAACTAATTTTGTTTGATTACATTCCAGTGATGCTCCTGCACCAATGCTAAAGTGTATATGTAAATTCAATAGTGTTTGTTTAATCTAATTATTTTATTCAATAGCTGTAAATATGATGACTCAATAAAAAAAAATTCACTGTACCTTGGTACATGTGATAATTAACTAAACTGAACATTTTAAGCACTAGAATAGAATACAAAGAGAAAAATAATGTATGTAGCCTGATGTGCCTCAGCCATTCTATCAATTGACAATTACGATTGTTTCTGTTCCATAGCTCAAAGATAATGGTGCTAAAGAAGCATAAATCATGGATTAAAAAACAACTGCTCATTAAATGTATAGTTCCTCTCTTAAAAGTGGCAAATTAAAAGCAATTAAGGGGGATTTTAACATATTTTGACATATTGTGCTATTTTTTTAAACAAAATTTTTCTGTTAATTGTTTGAAATGGCAGCAAGATTAACTGACTACTGCATATGAACTGTACATGATTATTCATTATGAACATATTGAATTGGCTTCCTCATAATGTGTACTGGAAAATTATTAAGTGTGCAGCATGGATTTTAAATCCAGTCATGCATAATCTATTAAATGTATACATGTCACCGGAAGCCTTGCCATAGCAAGTATATCAAAAATGAAGACTTGGGTCTATATTTTTAATAATTTATTTAAGTTCTACTCTGGGGACAGCTGTGACATTTAGGCATTTCCAATGAATGCTGGGCTGTTGGAAATGCTGCCTTTCAGATGTGTCACTAACTGCCTTCTCAGTCAGAGATCAGGCATTAAAGATTTCATGGCACCATATTGAAAAATAAGGGTATTGTGCACAATATCTGTCCCTTCACCAAGACCTGAAAAGTGGCTCACCAAATTGATTGCTGAAATAGGAGTTGAGATGGAGTTAGGCGTTTGGGAGAAAAATGCAGACTAGACACTTTCACAGTTGGAAGAATAAGTCTTGATTGAATTAACACATACAAAGTCCTTCCAGGGTTTGATAGTGCAGTGGATAATGTTTCCCTTGGCTGGGGCCACTGAAGTCAGTGGTCACTATCTCAAAATAAGAGTTTGCCTATTTTAGGACATAAATGAGAAGACATTTTTCACTTTGAGAGAAATGGGGCTGAATGGCCTATACCTTATATTATGTTTTTATTCCAAATATATTTAATTACTTGAATGTAACTTCCTGAATTGCCATGGTGGAATCCAAAATTATGTCTCCAAAACAATAGACATACAAGTCTATTGGTTTAACCACATTGAGACTATATTCCAACTTTGGACTTAACTAAATAGTAACTAAACACAGTGGAGACACTTCCCAATCCCAAAGGCTAATTAACAAAAAATAATTCTGCTTTAGAAGTATTTGCACAATCAGGAAATTTGAGAAGAGCATTTTATGAAAAGAAAAGTAGTTATTTAGCTTTTTAAACGCAGTAACAGTAATGACAAAAAGCAAACCTAAGGTTAAAGGAAAACTCTACCTTTAATTCCAAACGTTTTTGCACATTTTCTGAGAGACTGGCAGCTACAGAAAATGACATTTGTGGTGTTCAGCTTTCTGAAACGAAACCTACCGCAGAAAATCACTGCTTTGGATTCAATTGAAATTGACTGACAAAACGAGTTCATTATGAAGCTAACTCAACTGTTAAGACTCCATTTTTTATTTTCTCCACTAAAATTAGTTCTAAGTGCATACGTGCCTTGAGTAGGGAACTGGACCTGTTGCTGTGTAATTCCTGCTCCTGGCTGTGAAGAGAACAATTTTTATCTTTCTATTAGGTAAGACGTGGATGAGAATAAGAGACCAGTTGCACACTAAGAACTTGCAGGGGAAGGCATGCACGGTAATGGATCAAACATGATTCTCATAATTTAATTGTCACCTTTTCCACCTGATTTATTTCAGAATTTAAAAACAATATTTAATCTATTCAAATTCCAATTACAAACAATCTTGCATAAAGCATAAGGTGATGAAGAAGTGGTGATGTAGTCTCGCAAGGCAATGATCAGCAAATAATATGATTTTAAAACCCAGCAGGTGAATTCAAATTTAGTTAATTAAATAAATCTGGCATTAATAAGCTTACTTCAATCAATTCAGTAATTTGGAACCATGTAGCCTCTGGATTATTGAAAAATGCTATATCACTCACAAACTTTATTTAGATAAAGAGATTCACTTTCCTCAACATGGTGTTCTACATGTGTTTTGGACTGATAGAAATGGGATTGATCACTATCTGTCCTCTAAAATTTGCATTAGGGTCAGTTCAAGGTCAAATAATGAAAGGCTATAAATTTTAAATTCTATGTCACACATGTGAATTAAAGAACTTATCATTGCCCACAGTTCATTTTCCACGGAGAGTCTTGGAACATGAATGCTGTCTTCCTACACAGTGGAATTAGAGACAAACTTTCAGTATGGGACATTTCAAATTTGCTGGTCATAGAGTCATAGAGAGATACAGTGTGGAAACAGGCCGTTCAGCCCAACTTGCCAACAATGTCCCAGCTACACTAGTCCCACTTGCCTGCGCTTGGTCCATATCCCTCCAAACCTCTCCTATCCATGTACCTGTATAACTGTTTCATAAACAATGGAATAGTCCCAGCCTCAACTATCTCCTCTGGCAGCTTGTTCTATACACCCACCACCCTTTGTGTGAAAAAGTTACCCCTCAGATTCCTATTATATCTTTTCCCCTTCACCTTGAACCTATGTCCCCTAGTCCTCAATTCCCCTACTCTGGGCAAGAGACTCTGTGCATCTTCCCGATCTATTCCTCTCATGACTTTGTACACCTCAATAAGATCCCCCCTCATCCTCCTGCGCTCCATCCTCCTGGTCTCTCAAGATTTGTCCAGCACACTGTAATACTGTATACAGTAAACCTTCGTTATAACGGACCATAGAGGGGGAATGGATTCCGTTATTGATGATTGTCCAGTATATCCGAGGAAGGTATTATCTTGGTATAAGTAGCAGAAGCAAACAAGTGCAGTTGCTGGTTAACACACAAGTTACCTTAGTTACAGTGGCTTGCAAAAGTATTCATACCCCTTGAACTTTTCCACATTTTGTCACGTTACAACCACAAATGTAAATGTATTTTATTGGGATTTTATGTGATAAACCAACACAAAGTGGCGCATAATTGTGAAGTGGAAGGAAAATGATACATGGTTTTCACATTTTTTTACAAATAAAAAACTGAAAAATGTCGAGTGCAAAAGTATTCAGCCCCTTTTACTCTGATACCCCTAAATAAAATCCAGTGCAACCAATTGCCTTCAGAAGTCACCTAATTAGTAAATAGAGTCCACTTGTGTGTAATCTAATCTCAGTATAAATACAGCTGTTCTGTGAAGGCCTCAGAGGTTTGTTAGAGAACATTAGTGAACAAACAGCATCATGAAGCCCAAGGAACACACCAGACAGTTCAGGGTTAAAGTTGTGGAGAAGTTTAAAGCAGGGTTAGGTTATAAACAAATATCCCAAGCTTTGAACATCTCACGGAACACTGTTCAATCCATCATCCGAAAATGGAAAGAGTATGGCACAACTGCAAATCTACCAAGACATGGCCGTCCACCTAAACTGACAGGCCGGGCAAGGAGAGCATTGATCAGAGAAGCAGCCAAGAGGCCCATGGTAACTCTGGAGGAGCTGCAGAGATCCACAGCTCAGGTGGGAGAATCTGTCCACAGGACAACTATTAGTCGTGCACTCCACAAATCGGGCCTTTATGGAAGAGTGGCAAGAAGAAAGCCATTGTTGAAAAAAAGCCATAAAAAGTCCCGTTTGCAGTTTGCCACAAGCCATGTGGGGGACACAGCAAACATGTGGAGGAAGGTGCTCTGGTCAGATGAGACCAAAATTGAAGTTTTTGGCCTAAATGCAAAACGCTATGTGTGGCGGAAACCTAACACTGCACATCACCCTGAACACACCATCCCCACTGTGAAACATGGTGGTGGCATGAGCCAGGGATGGTATGGGAAGCCATCGGTAGGTCAGTCCGCTAAAACCAAAATCTGTTACAATGTGGTCCGTAACAATGAGGGTTTACTGTATCTACTCACCCCAATGGAATGATGAAGGAACTATAACAAGAGCTGCAACTATGGGGTAAATGTTCTGTTTTGTATGCAGTACAACATTTACAGTGCATTCAGAAAGTATTCAGACTCCTTCACTTTTTCCACATTTTATTACGTTACAGCCTTATTCTAAAATGGATTAAATTCTTTTTTTTTTATCATCAATCTACACACATTAGCCCAGAATGAAGAAGCGAAAACAGGTGTTTAGAAATTTTTGCAAAGTAAATAAAAATAAATAACTGAAATATCACATTTACATAAGTATTCAGACCCTTTACTCAGTCCTTAGTTGAGGCACATTTGGCAGCGATTACAGTCTCAAGTCTTCTTGGCTATGACGCTGCAAGCTTTGCTCACCTGTATTTGGGTAATTTCTCCCTGTCTTCTCTGCAGATCCTCTCAAGCTCTGTCAGGTTGGATGGGGAGCGTCGATGCACAGCTATTTTCAGGTCCCTCCAGAGATGTTCGATCAGGTTCAAGTCTGGGCTCTGGCTGGGTCACTCAAGGACATTCACAGACTTGTCATGAAGCTATTCCTGCATTGTCTTAGCTGTGTGCTTATGGTCGTTGTCCTATTGGAAGGTGAACCTCTGCCCCAGTCTGAGGTCTTGAACGCTCTGAAGCAGGTTTTCATCAAGGATCTCTCTGTACTTTGTTACGTTCATCTTTCCCTCAATCCTGACTAGTCTCCCAGTTCCTGCCGCTGAAAAACATTCCCACAGCATGATGGTGCTATCACCATGCTTCACCATAGGTATGGTATTGGCCAGGTGATGAGCGGTGCCTGGTTTCCTCCAGACGTGATGCTTGGCATTCAGGCCAAAGAGTTCAATCTTGGTTTCAGCAGACAAGATAATCTTGTTTCCCATGGTCTGAGAGTCCTTTGGTGCCTTTTGGCAAACTCCAAGCGGGCTGTTGTGTGCTGTTTACTGAGGAGTGGCTTCCATCTAGCCACTCTACCATAAAAGCCTGATTGGTGGAGTGCTGCAGATATAGTTGTCCTTCTGGAATGTTCTCCCATCTCCACAGAGGAAATCTGGAGCTCAGTCAGAGTGACCATTGGGTTCTTGGTCACCTCCCTGACCAAGGCCCTTCTCCCTCGATTGCTCAGTTTGGTCAGGTAGGCAGCTCTATGAAGAGTCCTAATGGTTCCAAAGTTCTTCCATTTAAGAATGACGGAGGCCACTGTGCTCTTCGGGACTTGCAATGTTGCAGAAATTGTTTTATACCCTTCCCCAGATCTGTGTCTCGACACAATCCTGTCTCAGAGGTCTACGGAAAATTCCTTCGTCTTCATGGCTTGGTTTTTGCTCTGACATGCACTGTCAACTGTGGGACCTTATATAGACAGGCCTTTTCAAATCATGTCCAATCAATTTAATTTACCACTCGTGGACTCCAATCAAGTTGTAGATACATCTCAAGGATAATCAATGGAAACAGGATGAACCTAAGCTCAATTTTGAGTGTCATAGCAAAGAGTCTGTCTGAATACTTATGTAAATGTGATATTTCAGTTATTTATTTTTAATTATTTTGCAAAAATTTCTAAACACCTGCTTTCGCTTCTTCATTCTGGGGTAGGTGTGTAGGTTGATGATTAAACAAATTAATTTAATCCATTTTAAAATAAGGCTGTAACATAACAAAATGTGGAAAAAGTGAAGGGGTCTGAATACTTTCTGAATGCACTGTATTTGAAAATTGTATGCAGACCGGGTTAGTTTTGGGAAGTATTTCCACTTTTCATCATTATCAAGTTCACAAAGTTAAAACTTTTTCATGCATCAGTGCAATTAGACAGTCTTTAGAAGTATTTTTATTTCAATAAATGTTCCTTATGAGTGCAAGCTCATAACAATTTGTGTTGCAAATAAGCTAGAACAAGAAAACATGATCATAATTGTATCTGGTTCATTATCTGCAAGTAAGCTAATTTTAAATAACTTACAATGATTTAGAAAATCTATACAGAGCTATTTTGTAATTACTTTGCTGTAATTAGGTTCTTATCAATTAGTTCATTAGGCTGCAGAAAGGGGCATCTGGTAGAGCTGTTACCTCACTGCTCCAGCAACGTGGGTTCAATCCTGACCTTTGTTGCTGTCTTTGTGGAGTTTGCACTTTTTTTATGTGACTGCATGAGTTTCTCCCCCATATCCCAAAGACATGCAAGGCAATAGGTTAATCGACCATTGCAAAGCACTCTAGTGTATATGAGAGAGGCAAAATCTAGGAAGTTGGTGGATGGAGTTGTTGGGATCATGGAGAGAATAAAAATAGGATCGGTAATAGTTTGCAGTAAATAGCTGCTTGATGATCATCATGGGCTTGGTGGGCTAATGTGTCTGGTCCTGTGCTGCATGACTCCATTGAAGTTGAACAACAATATCAGTTTAAAGTGAGTTTATCATTGATTCCACAGCTTAATTTGTTTGGATCCACCTCTGTCAGCAAGTGTAATTAGCATGAACTGAAAATGGAGATTTAATTCACTCAGGGGCTTTGGTCAGTTTTGCTGGTTAACACAATGGTGCATCAGTTAGTGCTGTAGCCTCACGGCTCCAGGGACTTGGGTTCAACCCTGACCTATGCTATGCATGGGGAGTTCATACATTCACACTGCAAGAAAAGATTGGCTTTGGTTCTCTTTTTTTTTTTTAAACTAACATAACCTGTTCTGGACATACAATTTGTGTTGAATGCTATCTACACGAAAGATTCTGTGAAGCATTATATTAGTTTTGACAACTTTTATCAAATTGCAATACAATAACCCAGGCAACTGAACTGAAATCTAGGCCAATTAAATTAATCACTATTATAGGAATCTATTTGAAATAATCTGTCTTTAATCTCCATTGTTAATAAAAGCTAACAAACAGCTCAGAATATGAGTCGCTGCATTATTCAAAATCATACAACACTAAAACAAGCCCTTCGTCCCACTATATCCACATCATTTTATTCAGAGTCTCTGGAAAATATATTACATTTGTTGTAAAGGCAAAACACCATACTTGTTGGCAATCTAAAATGCAAATTTAAAAAATGCTGGAAACGCACAACGTCAGGCAGCATCTCTGGGGAAAAATCTTTAATTTAGAACTATTGGGGTATTATCCTCTAAACTGAATAAAGTATTAGCTTGGTTTTCAAAGAATATCATCCTTTCTCTTCTCCCATAACCATTTAGAAATTACAATTTTATTAAATATCATAAATCATTTTGATTCTTAGAAAGATAACTCAATATTTTTTTATTATAAGTTTGCAATAATGAGAATGCAATGAAAGTTTACAGAATTAAATCTTCTGGTTGTCCTTGGAGGTGAGATTTAGCAGAATGAGCTAATTCTCTCTGAAACTTAGAAGAGGGGAGGTGATCTCATTCAAACATACACAAATTATTTTGTAGCTTGAAGAATAGATGCATGGATAATGTTCATTACCAGGGAATGCAGAACCAAAGGATCACCCATTCAAGAATGAGATGAGAAGAAAATTCTTCACCCAGAGATTGGTGAATCTTTGAATTTCTGTAGCCAAGCCTTCTGTGGGTCCCAGCTTCAGAGTGTATTCAAGACAGAGATCAAATATTTTGCGGCATGGTGGCGCAGCGGTAGAGTTGCTGCCTTACAGCACCAGAGGCCTGGGTTTGATCCTGACTACGGGTGTGTCTGCATGGAGTTTGTACGTTCTCTCCGTGACTGCATGGAATTTTTCTGGGTACTATAGTTTCCTCCCACATTTCAAAGATGTACAGGTTTGTCGCTTAATTGGCTTTGGTAAATTGTCCCTAGTGTGTAGAATAGTGTTAGTGTACAAGGATCGCTGGTCAGCGCGGACCCAGTGGGCCGTAGGTCCCGTTTCCATTCTGTATATCTAAACTAAACAAAAAGTTTTTTTCTTAGTATTGAAATCAAGGGATATGGAGTTACTGCAGGAAAGTGGCACACAAGTAAAAGATCTGCCTTGAATGACGAGGACGCAACAGGTGGTGCAATACGATGGCAGCCTCGTCAACGGTCTGTCTCGTCCTTTTCTTCTTTTGTTGTTTTTAGCCTGTTGTTAAATGTATGTTTTAGTGTATCTTTAGTTTTGTATTGTGTGTGGGGGGGGGGGGGGGGATTTTTAAAATCTCTTTCCTCGACGGAGATGCGACTTTTCCATATCGTATCTCCGTCCGCATTGCAGCCTAACATCGAGGAGCTGGCAGCCTCTTGCTGGGGATCGACTTTGGGAGCTCCAACTATGGGAGCCTGTAGACTTAACATTGTGGAGCTCGTGGTCCCATGGTTAGGGACTGACTTCGAGAGCTCCAACCGCAGGAGATTCGACTGCCCCGATGCGGGAGCTTAGATCGCCGGCTGCGGGAGCTTCGATCACCCCGGTCCGGGAGCTTCGATTCCCCCGACTGCGGATGGTTCGACTGCATCGAACGTGGGAGAAAATGAGGGAAGAAGATAATACGTGACTGCCTTCCATCACAGTGTGTTGTGGTGGATGTTATGTTAATTTTTATGTAGTTGTGTGTCTTGTTGCTCTTTTGGTATGACTGTATGGCAAATCAAATTCATTGTATGTTTTTACATACTTGCCTAATAAAATAATTACAATACAATACAATACAATAAACTCAATGGCTTCCTGCTGCATCAATTCATTATATTTTTATGAATTTACTGAAAGATTAAGAATCCAACTTCCATTTACCTAATTAAATGATATCAGATCTCTTTAAAATGAGACATTGATGTATCTGCATAGTTGATGTAACTTCCATACAGTGAATTAATTGCTATTGAATGCAAATATAGCACTGGAAATTAAGGATGACTGTGTCTCCACACAACTGTGCCTTTTTACAAAACAATTCACCTGAAATTAACACAACTGGTATAAACACCAATGGAATTTTAAGCATAAATTGGCTTAGTTAATTTAATTTTCTAATGCATTTCCCTTTGTTTAAAAATATTGAATTTAATGTGGACTATATTTACTTTGGTTATACTAATGCAGCTTTTGGTGAATTTCCAAAACAATGGATATTTTGTGCCCAGGAATGCTAATTGAAAGGTTTAAAAGGTTTTTAAACTTATCTAAAAATGTATTAATTAGCCACCAATCTGGAGTCCAACATTCAAATAGTTTTTAAAAGTCAATGTTATTCATTAAAATCAAGTTCTTTACATACAACTGATGAAACAGTACAACTACAAATAACATTTTAAGGATAAAATCATTCTGAGCTGCATTAAACAAACTTTTAGACTCAAGGAACTGCAGATCTGGTTGACAAAATAAGACACAATGTGCTGGAGTAACTCAGCGGAAGTCTCGAAAGGAAATATCACCCATTCATGTTCTCCAAAGATGCTGCTTGACCCTCTGGGTTACTCCAGCCTTTTGTGTCTTTTTTAGAATCAAACCAGTTATTTTTCTGGTATAATCAAGGAGTACTTTCTTAACACAAATTGTAAACTTAATTCTCAAACTGAAAATTATACTGCCCAACTATATTACTGCTGATTTCTTCACTTTCAGATTCTAGCTCGAAGCTAGTCTGATAACCAATATAGCTTCACTTTAAAACATGCATTGCTCTATTCTGTTTTGGCTGATGGGAGCTGGCATATCCAAGTGAGATAGACAGCAAACCAAACTCAACTCCAAACTCCTCGACCTAGGAGTCAGAACCCACCTCCTCTGCAATTGGACCCTCGGTTTTCTGACTCAAAGGTGGTGAGGATAGGTGACAAAACATCATCCTGATTATTCTCAAAATGGAAGCCCGCAAGGATGCATTCTCAACCCCCTACTAAGCACTCAGGTCTGTGTGGCCAAATTTTGCTCTACTTCTATTCATTAATTTGCAGAAGACACCACTGTGGTGGACCAGATCTTAAACAATGATGGAATGGAGTACAGAAAGTGATAGTGAGCTCAAAAACGTGATGTCAAGTCAACAACCTCTCCCTCAATGTCAGCAGGGCAAAGGAGCTAATTAGGAAACTTTCGGGAAACAAGGTGGTGTACATGCCTGAGTCAGCATGAAAGGTGCTGGAGTGGAGATGTTTGAGAGCTTTGTGTTCCTAGTATAAATTTCACTAACAATTTAGAACATAGTACAACACAGTAACAGGACCTTTGGCCCACGATATCCATATAAACACAATGTCAATCTAAACTAATATATGTAAATCACCTAGACGGAGATGTAGATGGGTTGGCGAGTAAGTTTTCTGATGACACCAAAATTGGAGGAGTTGCAGATAGCGAGGAGTGTTGTCAGGAGACGTAGCGGGATATAGCTTTGTACATTCTCATTAAAATGTTTGATATTAACCACTTGCGGTAATGGCCCCAGCAATGATTCATGAGGCACACCACTAGTCACAGGCTTCCATCCGAAAATTAACCTTCCACCATCATCCTCCGCTTACTTTCATGAAGCCACCTTTCTATTCTATCGGCTAGTTCTCCTTGGATCCCATGCAATCTAACCTTCCAGAGCAGCCTACCATGCAGAACCTTTTCAAACACTGCAGAATAGAGTACATAGAATTATGAGGTGCATAGATAGGGTAGATAGTCAGTACTTTTTTCCAGGGTGGATAATGTCCAACACTAGAAGGCATAGCCATAAGCTGAGAGAGGGAAATGTTACTGGAGATATGCGGGGAAAGTTTTTTTTTCCACAGAGTGTGGTGGGGGTTTGGAATGCACTGCCAGGGGAAGTGGTGGTGGCAGATACGATAGTGGTGTTTAAGAGACTTTTGCATTGGCACATGGAAATGCAGGAAATATAGGTATACTAGACCAAGTGCAGACCCGTTGGGTCTGGACACCGAACGTGCTTAAGACCCCGGGGTGTGAGATCCCGAACTTGCTTCAGACCCCGGGGTGAAAATCATTAGCGTAAAAAAACCCAGAACATTTTCAGACCCCGGGGTGAAAATTCAGAACGTGCTTCAGACCCCTGGACACTGATCGTGCTTCAGAACCCGGGGTTTTAGAGTCCGAATGTGATTCATACGTGAAAATCGCTAGCGAAAAAAAGATGGCGTCGCTTTCGGAACAGAGGCGGTCGACAGCAGCCGTTATGGTGGCTGACCAGCAGGAGGAGACAAAATGAGTGAGTGGGGGGTGGGGGGGGGGGTGGGGGGGGTGGGTGATGGATTTTATTTTAAAATGTGTACATAAACATGACCAAATTTAATCAGGAGTGTCTATTCGTAAAGATAAATGTAATCTCTTTAGAAATTGTAAAAAATATCGGCGTTTCCGCGTGCTGTGTGGGCCTAGGGCGGTATCAAAGGGGATTTGTGACACGTCAGGCGGATGGCAGCCAGAAGTCAGGCGGATGGCAGCCAGAGAGTTTTAATATAATATAGATGGATCATGTACAGGCAGATGAAATCAGTTTAACTTGGCATCATGTTTGGCACAAACATTGTGGGCCAAAGGCCCATTCCTGTGCTGTACTGTTCTATCTTCTACGTAATCTCCTCTGCCTGAACATGATCTATATACCTCCATACCATGCATATCCATGGGATTCCTATCTATCCTGGACTAATCACATTGAAGTTATAGCCAAGAAAAACACCAATGGCTTTACTTCCTCAGAAGATAAAGGAAGTTGTGTATGTGTCCAATGACACTTACCAACTTCTACATATAAAGCATACTATTAGGATGCATCACAGCTTGGTTTGGCAATAGATCTGCCCAAGACCACAAGGGATTACAGAGGGTCGTGCATGTAGCCCAGTCCTTGAAACAAACTAGTCTCCCCCCTCCATTCACTCCATCTACACCTCACACTGCCTCGGGAAAGCAGTCAAATTAAATCAAGGACCATTTACAACCCAGTCATCCCCTCTTCTCCTCTCTCCCATTGGGCAAAAGATGCAAAAGCACATACAGAACCACCAAATTCAAGAGCACTTTATTTATCGTTGTTGTCAGACTACTGAACGATTATCTCAAATGGTAAGGATTCAGCCCCGATCTCCCAACCAAATTTCCAGGCATCTGTGGAAATCTGCCCTGGGCCCAGCACATTGATACAATCAAAAATAAAGCTCGTCAACACCTCCAATAGCAGACAGATCTATATTGCAAAATAGTGGGGGGTTTTAAATTTGATGAACTTCTTTTCTTTTGTTTGTTGCATGACCTATTGAGTACACTGTTTTACAGATTTGTTACGCTGCTGAAGCAAGGAAGAATTTTATTATTCCGTTTTGGGACATATGTCAATAAAATACTCTGACGATCTAGGGGAAAGGCCGTACAGTTAGATTACGTTCAATTAAAGAGGATGGAGGAAGTGAATGAGGTGCCCCTCAAGGCTGCGTGCTCAGTCCGCGATGAGGAGGTGTTGTTGCCAACCGGATGGTCAGTCATGAGGAGGGTCTGTTGCCAATCCATTCTGATCGAGGTCTGCCAGTGAGGAAGTGAAGAGTGCACATGCATAGGAAGGAGCAGATGACCAGACATTTGAGGAGTTTCAGCAGGATCATCAGTTCATAAGTCATAGGTGCAGAATTAGGCAATTTAGTCCATCATCTCCTCACCGCCATTGAATCATGGCTGATCTACCTTTCCCTTTCAACCCCATTGTCCTGCCTTCTCCCCATAACCTTTGACACTCTTCTGCCTTCTCCCCATGACCTTTGACACTCTTACAAATCAAAAACTTGTCATTCTCCGCTTGAAAAATACCCATTGACATGGCCTCCACAGCCGTCAGTGGCAATGAATTCCACAGATTCACCATCCTCCTCACCTTTCTAAAGGTACGTCCTTTTATCCAGAGGCTCTGGCCTCTTATCCTAGACTCTTCGAGTAGTGGAATCATTCTCTCCACATTCACCCAATCCTGGCCTTTGGTAAGTTTCAATGAAGTCCGCTCTCTTTCTTCTAAGCTCCAGTGATTACAGGCCCAGAGCCATCAAACACTCACTATACATTGATACTCAATGCATACATACTCAACCCAATCATCCCCGTGATCATTCTTGTAAAGAGATAGATGGTTGCTCAGAACCACTCTCTAGTTGTTTATAGGATGGTTCAGTTGCCTGATAGCAGCTGGGAAGAAACTGTCCCCAATCAGTATGGTCTCATTTACTTAGAATAACTGCAATGTTTTAATATATTCATTGTTGTTGTTGTGTCCAATGTGCCTGTAAAGCTACAGCAAGTAAGAATGTAATTGTTCCGGTTAGTTCATATCCAGGGCATGTGATAACTAAATACTTTTGATCTCTTGTTTCATAAACATGAGTCCCTGAGCCAGCTAAGTGCAGAAGCACAACCTGGCAGCTTTCTACTTGCTGTTTATCAACAGCTTGCTGCCAGCAGCTTGTTCTGGTTCAATAATTTGTCACCTGGCCCTAGGTGGCTTGACATCAGTGGATCTTGTGCGCAGTTAGAGGGTTGGAATATACAAAATGCATATTTCTCTCACCAACCATAATCTGCATTGTTATATAGAGAACACAAAATTAAAATCTCTTTTGCAAAAATGTAGTTATGCCGTTGTTCACACGATGCCTCCTGATTTTCTTTATTGAAACCTTGTTTGGTGTGCTTACCATTTTCATATCTCATCAGTGTGCATCCTGTTTTTTTTACCAGCTTTCTGTAACCAGTTGTTAAGAGAGGGATGGGCAAATTAAGGGTGCTTTCAATATTTTACTCCACCTCCGCCTGGTAATTGTTTCTAACCCTCCATCATTGGTTATTCATTTAACACTGTGGCGGCACAGTGGCAGAGCTGGTAGAGCTGCTGCCTCACAGCGCCAGAGACCTAGGTTTAATCTTGATAGTGGGATAACATAGGACTTGTATGACCAGGAGATCAATGGTTAGGGTAGGCTCAGTGGGCCAAAATATCAATTTCCATGCTGTATCTTTCAATTAATCAAAACCCTGAGCTTGCCCAATCTACACACTAAAACTGGTAACAAGACTCTGAGCTATGCCTCTCCGTTAGATATTTTCTTTCAATGCAGTATTTTTATCTTCTACTGAAAATTAAATTTCTTCTTATAACTCTAATGCACTTCCTAGTTTTTTTATTTTTTGCTATATTAATTAGCGATGGAGAGTATATTTGCTGCAAAACCACTAAATAAGCCCACACTGGTGAAAGCCTGGTCTCTAGATAGAATCCATAATGTATAGACTTGCACCATGTTTTTAATGCTGTAGAAGTTATAGATGAGTTTATCTCACTGGTGTGCCTTATTAATTACTGGTAATCCTATTTTCACATTAGCACTATCCATATGCCTTGAAGTGAAAGAAAATGTTATTAATTTCGAGGCTAGTCATGAAGGCTTACAGCACTGAAACAAACTCTTTGTCTCATTGAATCTGTGCTGACCGTCACACGCCCATTTTTACATTTATGAAAGAGTCATTCATTTTATTCTCTCCATGTTCAGGTCAACCACCCACCAACTCCACTACACATCTTCATACTAGGGGCAATTTACAGTGACTAATTAATCTACAAATCTGCACATTCTTCAGTTTAGTTTAGAGAAGCAGGTGGAAACAGGCCCTTCAGCCCACCGAGCCCATGCCGACCAGTACACTAGTTGTATCGTGCACACTAGGGACAATTTACAGAAGCCAACTAATCTACAAACCTGCTTGAGTGTGGGAGGAAACTCGAGCACCTGGAAAAAACCCACGTGGTCACTGGGAGAACATACAAACTCCGTACAGACAGCGCCCATAGTTAGGATCGAACCTGGGTCAGTGGCGCTGTGAGGCAGTAACCCTACCGCTGCACCACCATGCTGCCCAGTTGTGGGAGAAAACCAGAGGAGTTTGAGCAAAACCCAAACAATCATAGGGAGAACATGCAAACACCACACAGACAGCAACAGAGGTCAGCATTTGAACTCGGGTTGCTAGGGCTGTGAGGTGGCAGCCTCATAATCTGTGCCACTGTGTCATCACTATTTTCTGTAGCTTGCCATAAAAGCCACCCAACTTCTAGATCAGATAAATAAGAACGACCTGGCCAATACTTTTTTGAATCAGTGCAAAACATTGTTGGAAAGAATAAGGATGAAGATACCGAGACAACACTGTTTCTCATCTTCAACTGGGTACATGATGACTGATACATGATGTCAAATGTTAGTAGTGACTAAAGGGCCTGTCCCACTTGGCAATTTTTTCGGCGACTGCCGGCATCATTGACTGACGAATCAGGTTACTGAAAAATTCATGGTGTGATGCGGCGTGACGCGGCGTGATGATGTATGACGCGCGGTTTTTTGTCGCCGCTGGATTTCGAAATGTTCAAAATCTTTTGGCGACACTGATATGACACCGGCAGTCGGCAAAAAATTACATCAGATTACGGGCAATGACCTCTTGGGACTGTAGCACATCTTCAAATATAATGGAATACTGTTCAAGATACTGTGTCTATACTCCAGAACCAAGGTTACCAGAACCTCAGCAGTGTAGCAGTCATAGGCAGATGATACTTATGTTATGATACTCCGAGGTCAAGCTCCAAGGCATTGTCAAGTAATTCACTGAAGCCCAAAGGAGGAAGTGCCTTGCCCTCAACATCCGGAAGACCAATGTCCTTTACCACCCATTCCCACAGCACCACTCTCTGACAATAAAAGTTGATGAGGAGACCCTCGAAAAAGTGAATGACTTTGCAGGTTCTCCCTCTCGGTGAAGGTAGTCATCAATGATGAAATTCACCATCTCGGACTTATAAAGAACTGCAGATGCTGGGACCTTATTATTTTGGGGTGGCATTGTGACGCAGTGGTAGAGTTGCTGTCTTACAGCGCTTACAACGCCAGGGACCCGGGTTTGTTCCCGACTACGGGTGCTGACTGTACGGAGTTTGAATGTTTTCCCCGTGATCGCGTGGGCTTTCTCCGAGATCTTCGGTTTCCTCCCACAATCCAAAGATGTGTAGCTTTGTAGGTTAATTGGCTTGGTATAAATGTAAATTGTGTTAATGTGCAGGGATTGCTGGTCGGTGCGGACTCGGTGCGTCGAAGGGCCTGTTTCCGCGCTGTTTCTCTAAACTAAACTAAAACTCAGTGGATCAGGCAGCATCTCTGGAGGGCATGGACAAGCAAAGTTTCAAGTCAGGACTCTTCTTCAGACTGTCTCCTATTCGCCAGTGCAACCCTTGGTTGATTGAGGAAAATGAAATTGAAGATCAAGATTTCAGACCTGGCGCAACTATCATGGTCTACCTTGCAACAGTGATACCTGCCATATACACTTCTGAGACCAACACTGCTTACAACAGACACCTCAAGACCAATATAATGCTATCAAAGATGCTATCAATAATGTCAATAAATAAACAGGGATCAATAAAATCCTCCAAGTTCATTAAAGTTCTGCAAAGCAATGTCAGTGTCCTCTCCCAAGCCAATATCTCTACCACCGAGTTCCTTGTTACACTCAGCTACGTTATTCAGCCCACATTGTTGCATGTCTGACGCAAGTTCCAGAAATTAAGTGGTAGGAAACTGCACATGAGTTTGGTGGCCTTGCACCCTGCTTGAAGTGGTAGGAAACTGCACTTGAATTTGGTGGCCTTGCACCCTGCTTGAAGTGGTATGAAACTGCACTTGAGTTTGGTGGACTTGCACCCTGCTTGAAGTGGTATGAAACTGCAATTTAATTTGGTGGACTTGCACCCTGCATGAAGTGGTATGAGACTGCACTTGAATTTGGTGGCCTTGCACACTGCTTGAAGTGGTATGAAACTGCACTTGAATGTGGTGGCCTTGCACCCTGCTTGAAGTGGTATGAAACTGCACTTGAGTTTGGTGGACTTGGACCCTGCTTGAAGTGGTATGAAACTGCACTTGAATTTGGTGGCCTTGCACCCTGCTTGAAATGGTAGGAAAATGAATTTGAATTTGGTGGCCTTGCACCCTGCTGGAAATGGAATTTCAAGGAATAGCCGTCAGTGAGCTGCCAGCACATCAGGCTTGAGGGACTGAGCTGCCACCCCAAGAATCCATTTGGTCCACAATGTCCATACTAGCCCTCTGGAGACCAGTCCATTGAGCCCACAACACCCATACCAGCGATCCAGAAAGCCCCCCCCCCCCCCAACTGGCCACCAATATTGGAATTGGTGCAGAAGTGGAATATTGCGTTGGGGGACCAGCCCTCCCGTGTGAACATTGGACCCAACGGCTCCCACTTAGTCTACTATATATATATAAATATATATACATATATAAATTCAAGTAAATCAGGACAAGCGTCTCCGAAATTCCTGCTGTCAAGTAAATTCAAATGCAAATATAAAAATTGTGCTCAGAACCACTTCTTAAAATTGATATCTATATTACTAAAAGTCTGATCTTGACCACTTTCTGGTGTTCTGTATATTGATTTTAGAAAAAACGCTGCCACTTACAGCTGTGATTTGTGGCCATCTTACTCCGCTGCGCAGGACAAGAGGATTTTTCCCATCGATGAAAAATAAAAGAGTTATTATTGTTTAAAAAATGTTGAGATTCTCTCTCCTGAAGGCCACGCCCCTTCCAGAGGGACTATAAAACCCGGATGTGTTGAGTGCCTCAGTCAGTCCCTGCAAGATGGGGGAGTGAGAGGGTCACGTCTCTCAGTCTGAGCTGTGAATAACACTGAACACATGTCTACTAAACTGTGAGTGTGGTTTTACTGACCTTGAGTGCCCTTAATGTGGTTTGAAAATGAAAATGTGGTTGGTTTGAAAAAGCACAGCAAACGGTTGATGGTGGTTGGTTTGAAATAAAGCACAGCAAACGGTTGGTGGTGGTTGGTTTGAAATAAAGCACAGCAGATGGTTGGTGGTGGTTGGTTTGAAATAAAGCACAGCAAATGGTTGGTGGTGGTTGGTATGAAACTGCACTTGAATTTGGTGGCCTTGCACCCTGCTTGAAGTGGTATGAAACTGCACTTGAGTTTGGTGGACTTGGACCCTGCTTGAAGTGGTATGAAACTGCACTTGAGTTTGGTGGACTTGCACCCTGCTTGAAGTTATAAGAAAATGCACTTGAGTTTGGTGGCCATGCACCCTGCTTGAAGTGGTATGAAACTGCACTTGAATTTGGTGGCCTTGCACCCTGCTTGAAGTGATATGAAACTGCACTTGAATTCGGTGGCCTTGCACCCTGCTTGAAGTTGTAAGAAAATGCACTTGAGTTTGTTGGACTTGCACCCTGCATGACATGGTATGAAACTGCACTTGAATTTGGTGGCCTTGCACCCTGCTTGAAGTGATATGAAACTGCACTTGAATTTGGTGGCCTTGCAGCCTGCTTGAAGTGGTATGAAACTGCACTTGAATTCAGTGGCCTTGCACCCTGCTTGAAGTGGTCGGAAACTGCACTTGAATTCATTGGCCTTGCACCCTGCTTGAAATCGTAGGAAACTGCCCTTGAATTCGGTGGCCTTGCACCCTGCTTGAAATGGTAGGAAACTGCATTTGAATTTGGTGGCCTTGCACCCTGCCTGAAATGGAATTTCAAGAAATAGACGTGTCAACTGCCAGCGAGTGAGCTGCCAGCACATCAGGCTTGAGTGACTCAGCTGCCACCCTAAGAATACATTAGGCCCACAATGTCCATACTAGCCCTCTGGAAACCAGTCCCTTCAGCCCACAACACCCATACTAGCGCTCCAGAAAGCACCCCCCCCCCACACTGGCCACCAATATTGGAATTGGTGGAGAGGTGGAATATTGCGTCGGGGGACCAGCCCTCCTGTGTGACCATGGGACCCAATGGGTCCAACTTAGTCTAGTACTCTATAAAACCCTATTCTGGTATTTACTCAGTTCCTCATTGTCAATACATTCACATATGCTTTCACACCTGACAAGCAGGGGAGAGGAATGGTTGAGAGTTTGGCTTGAGGAATAAAAATCTCTCCTCTGAAGCTTCTGCCAAAAATGTCCAAAAACACCAGTCTTTCACAAATTGAAATAAATATTGGCCAATCTAATATTTTCTCACCTTACAGATTTATAAACGATATCACTCAGCTGCTTTTCTTCAGTGTTTTCTAAAATAGCTAGAAAAACGGCAATTCCAATAGCTTGTCAGGTATGGGTCGACTGGGCTTGTATTCACTGGAATTTAGAATGATGAGAGGGGATCTTATAGAAACATATAATATTCTTAAAGGATTGGACAGGCTAGAATGTTCCCGATGTTGGGTGAGTCCAGAACCAGAGGTCACAGTTTAAGAATAAGGGGTAGGCCATTTAGGGCCGAGATGAGGAAAAACGTTTTCACCCAGAGAGTTGTGAATCTGTGGAATTTTCTGTCACAAAAGGCAGTGGAGGCCAATTCACTGGATGTTTTTAAGAGAGAGTTAAAGCCCTGTCTCACGAGTCTGCGGTCATTGGCGGCGAAACAGGAACTATCTACCGCTCCTGGGCTGCCAGAGACCGCGGGCTCGGTCAAACGCACAATTCCGGGGCCGTGCGGTGTTGTTCCCAACACCGCACGGTGCTAAAAAAAAACCAACACTGTCCAAAAATATGTTCCTACCGCACAGCCGCCGCCAGTGAGGCACGAGTGCGGCACAGCCGCCGCCACAGCCGCCGCCAGTGAGGTACGTGTGCAGCACAGCCGCCGACAGTGAGGTACGTGTGCGGCACGGCCGCCGCCACAGCCCCGCGATCCGAAAGACGTCATCAGCCGAAACCGCAAGCTCGTTGAACCGGCCGTACTTGGCCCCCCGCACAGCATCCGTGCGCCGCTCTCGTGGTTGCCGTGCGATCCCCTCTTCCGGGGATGCCGTGCTTCACCGCCAACGACCGCAAACCCGTGGGACAGAGCCTTTAGATTTAGCTCTTAGGGCTAAAGGAATTAAGGGAAACGGGGAAAAAGCAGGAACGGGATACTGATTTTAGATGGTCAGCTGGTTCGAAGGGCCAAATGGCCTACTCCTGCACCTATCTTTCTATGTTTCTATATTTCTATGTGAAGGGATAAAGATGGGTTATGGCATTCCAATCTAAAGAAGCATCTGCAATGATGATACTCAGCTTTTCTTTCTAGTTACTAACTGACATTTTACCTTTGTAGCATTCTCATAACAAGTGATACCTCTTTCAGATAAGTCCAAAACAAGTTGGTATTTTTTTATGATTGCAACCAGAGCATTCAAGAGTGAAATCAGGATGCACATATTCACTCAGATGCTCGTGGAAAGCAAAAAAATCTCTGTCGCTATAGATGCCAAAGGCCAATTGAAACTTTCCATCCAAGGCCATTTGGGGAAAAATGCCATAAGATACAGAGCATGAAACTAAGGTGAAGATTTGAACATGAATATCTGATGGTCTGAATGGTCTGTGCCAGTTCTAGTGAATGTATCTAGCACATTTGGAACTGACGAACATCTAGAGCTGCATAATAGCATCATTTGGAAACCATGTATTATTATTAATTTAATATTTCCTCACCAGATTTCTATCGAATACTGATCAAGGTCCATGCGGGATAATCTGTTTCGCATTCATGATGCTGGCAATGAAACTTAATTTTTCATAAATTATCATGTCAAGCCACTTATGCGATTCAGTTGAACCCTCTTGCGTTCTAACAGTTACACAACACTAATTAAATTATTCATGGGGCTAAGTAATAATAATGCCAGATTTTATGGCTGTGTTTTTCAAAATTCTGCTCTTTATATCTGCAAATGCTGCAATTTATATTGCAGCTTGAAGGTTAGAGTCAAATGAGCTCCATAGCAAAAAACAACACTATGCAAGTGTAGATTCTGGTTCTAAAACTCCTTTCCTAGTGTGGTTCAGTCAAGCACTGATTCAAACACTGTGATCCAAACTCTTCTATATTTGTAAACGGTACCGCGGGGCCGGACTCAGAACTCCTTACTCGAGCCCACACTAGCCTCGCGTAAACAGTACAGAAGACATAGACAACCGGCACGCCCCAACTGAAAGCAGGGGCGGAAAACCCGGGCGGATGTCCCCCCCATGTTTTGTGTGGTGGAGGACATCCCCCCAAGTTTTCTTATCCGTATTTTAAAATCTCCGCTTTCCGCGAGACAGTGGGGGTGGGACTGATGATCTAGGGCGCGATGATTGGAGGAGGGATGAGTGGGGGGGTGGGGACTGAGGATACAGCGCGGCGATTGGAGGAGGGAGACGTGGCACAGACCTGCGCCTCATCCGCAGGCAGGATCGATCCCAGCCGGGTCTCTGGCGCTGTCCCGAGTGCCCCCCCCCCCACGGGTGGCCAGAGAGGTTGGGAGTCAGACGCGAGCTGTACCCCCAGGCCCACAGCCAGCGCAGAGAAACAGCGCTAAACCCAGCTCAACTCAGCCTGTCCCGCCAGGTGAACCTGCCTGGGCTTGCGGGAAATATGACCAGCATGGAGAAGCAGCGCTGGTATCCCATCAGTCCAGGCTGGGCTGTAGTTAACCCGGTGAGACAGGCAGAATTGAGCTACATTTAGCGATGGATTGAGCCTCCGAAGCCTCGCGGGTGTGTGTGAGTGTGCGCATGCGCGCGCGTGTGTGTCAGTGTGCGCATGCACGAGCGGCCGGCAAACAATTGTGTCCCCCGTCCCCTCCATGTTTTGATAGCGAGTTCCGCTCTTGACTGAAAGCTCACCCTTTTATACCCCCATCGACTAAGGCCGCGAAATTACTGGGGGAGGCAACCCCTACAAGCCAATAATCAATACCGATGCAAAATTACATTGGGAGGCAACTACTTTGCCCAATCATAGATCGATATACATCTCATACCTAACACACAGAAACAAAGTAGTTGCACTCCTCGGGCATAAAGAAACTATCTGGGTCAATCACAGGTACCCACACGGGACAGATAAGATTCATAAGGTTCATAAGGTTCATTTATTGTCACATACACCAATTGGTGTAGTGAAATTCAAGTTGCCATTGCAGCACATTAATAAGAATACAACATAACATTATAAAGAAATTTAACATAAAACATAAAAATATCCCCCACAATGGTTCCCACTGCAAGGGAAGGCACAAAGTCCAGTCCCCATCCCCTTGTCCACCCATAGTCGGGCCTATTGAGGCCTCCGCAGTCGCTGCTACGGCGGCCTGATGTTTCAGGCCCTTCTTGCTGGGTGATGGTGCTCCGGCATCAGGAGAACCCTCTCAGCGGCTTGGGATGCCTGGAACGGCCGCATACTTACCGGAGAACGCGGCTTCCGAAGCCAACAGGCCGCGCTGGACGGTGCTCCACCACTGAAACAAAGTAGAAACTAAGTAAGAACCTAAAACTTCCGCAACCTATTATATGAATGCATTCAGCTTCCTTGGTCTTTACACCCCGAACAGAGTGTCATCAAAAAGGTTGCAGGTGCAGAAACATCCTGCAAATCCTGCAAAACTCCAGACTTTGTGGAGCCTGGTCCAGCAACTTGCAAAATTAGGTCATCAGCAGCTCTTTTTCCACAGACAATGGTTCTGTTCCAAAGCACCCAAATTTCTGATATCTACACAAGCATCCTCGTCAAAAGGACTTAAAGAAGATAATTTCTCAAGGAGAATTATGAAGGAGTGATAAATATTGAACTTGGTGTCCTTCACATGTTGAAAAACAAATGTAAAAGTATCAGTATATGCGATATGGGACCAAATACATAAACAATTGCCAAGATACTTTTGTGGAATAGTATCAATGTAAACATGACATGGAGACATGTGAAGAGAAATTAGAACAAATGTTCAAACATTTGGCTGCAAATGTATCAAACAGCAACTTGCAGGAGAGGTTTAAGTAACATATAAGCAACTTATTTGCAGAGAGGTCGAATGGTTTAGAGGTTTAGATGCATAGAAACATAGAAAATTGGTGCAGGAGTAGGCTTTCTCCACGTATACCTTGATTCCGTTAGCCCTAAGAGCTATATCTAATTCACTTTTGAAAACATCCAGCGAATTGGCCTCCATTCCCTTCTGTGGCAGAGTTTTCCTCATATTCACAAATCTCTGGTTAAAGTTTACCTCATCTCAGTCCTAAATGGCCTACCCCTTATTCTTAAACTGTGACCCCTGGTTCTGGACTCCCCCTACATCAGGAACATTTTTCCTGCATCAACCCTGTCCAATCCTCTAAGAATTTTATATGTTTCTACAAGATTCCCTGTCATCCTTCTAAATTCCAGTGAATACAAGCCCAGTCAAACCATTCTTTCAGGGATGGAACTCTGGAATTTAGTGTGTATGGCTGCCAATGATGAAGAACAGAGAAGTGTTAAAGAGATTTGTTTAAGGAGGGCAGAGACTGCAGAGTGCATGCATTGCTGAAGGGCAATGATCAAAGTCTTGGAGGATTTCGTATTAAGATATGAATTTAAAAACTGGGGGTGATTGGTGAGTGTGATTTTATGTAAATCAGAGTATGGGCTGAAGTGTTTTTTGTAGAGTGCACAATAGGAGATTGCATTGTAGATTAGATTCCAAAGAAGGTCTAAAGCCCTGGAGTCTGTCAGCTATCATTTAAGATAATTAGGTGAGAGCATCCATTATGATAACACTAGATAAGAACAAGGTTAAGGGTTTCAGTATTTTACGCCCTGTGGCAGGGATTGAGTTGGGCAGTTTTATGGAGTTGTGAATAGGCAGTCTTATTTGGTGGCATGGATGTGCAGTGTGAAATTAATGCAAGTATGAAATATGGAATCAAATTTATATGAGTTTTGTTCACAAAAGCTGAGTTCCTGATGCAGACAGTACAGAAAGTGTTTGCTGCACCTTCATGGAGAAGCTTTATGCCTTATGCCTCTATTTTGGGACCTTGATCATGACCATGAGACCTGACATTGCACTAACATCAACATGGAAGTAGGGCAGACCTGGTGGAATACACACACACTGACAGTGCTAGCTCTCCAATAAACTATCAACATGAATCATTGAAACCTACTGAAGATTGGAAATTAAGTTCAATCCTATTTTGTACAAAAACTTGCAGGAAAGGACTGCAGATGCTGGTTTAAAGCAAAGATGGACACAAAAAGTTGGAGTAACTCAGCGGGTCAAACAGCATTTATGGAGCGAAGGGACAGGCAACGTTTCGGGTCTCGACCTTTTCTCCAGAGATGCTGCCTAACCTGCTAAGTTCCACAGGCTATTTGTGTCTATCTTTGCACATAAACTTGCCTGGAATTGTATCATGGCACAAAACAGTCAGGAATGGGTCAATATACTGTGATGAATATCTGACAGAATATGTAAGGTGGAGAGCACTTGGTCACAGTGTTATACTGTGATTCCTTTCTTGTACACAGAACTGATTGCTCTATGGAAACAGGCTGATTCACAGCAGGTGTCAGTTTTTTTCACTGTTGCGAACTCAGCAGGCAGCAGTTTTCTCAGTCTATTGTCTACTACGCAGAACAATTAGTTGCAAACCTCTTTAACAACTTCACAACATTTGTGGATCACAGATCATTTGAATGCAGTGGTATCCCCACAATAAAGCCATGCCACAAGTTTGTTTTTGCATATAAAATTGTTATATTCATGGCCTATTCAGAGGTCTGGATTGCTAATTCCAGGATCTTCAGGGATGGAAGCCACCCTTGGTCACCAGCACTAATCACAAAATGCAGCTATGGCTACACAAGGTACTCCACTCCTGAAATTCAATACCTTTGTTTTAAATGAAAAAAAAACACAATTGTTTCAACAAGACTGTGAGGATGCTGATTCTGTTACTGGGGGCTGGAGTGTTGCTTCTTGGGTTGGAGTGGGTATTGTTAACGACAAGAACTAGATTACCCCCTGCTCCTTGGGTGCATGGACGATACCTGAACGCTGGAATACTGGCATGTCTTACCATTATTATCGTGGCAATATTTCAGTCATTGTGAATTTCCAATTAAAAGTGGCAATTGAAAAATGTTATTATTCAGAGGTACTTACCTTCACATATCAGCTGGCAGTATGAGAATGAAAGTATAAATGGCTTTCAATTATCTTGGAATGCCATACATAAGAGCTCATTCTTTACAGGGAATACATTCATTAATTAACTTTTTGTCAAAGTCTCCATCGAACATTATGATGACAAAACAAATTAAACAGTGTTTTTTCTTTTGTGTTGAGTAGTTAGATCTGTCATGCTGTCTATGTTTCTAGTGAGGTTTTTTTTCCTGAGCAGTTTTTAGTTCAGCGGCATTACCAATTTTGATTAAATATCTTTCACAACATTCCATTTACAAGACAAGGGCAGCCAAACAGTAATGGATTGTTAGTAATGTAGGGGACATATAATAGTGTTCACATATTAACTCACAGATGTGGCATTCAATCAACAAAGCTGTTATTTGCCTCGACTGTGCAGGTCATCAGAAGATTTTGTTTACAGAGGTCAAAGAACATCAATCACTTAAGAACAACTTAAAACATGCGTGAGCATTTTAAGGAGCAGGTTTTGAATGGAACATCTGAAGATTTTCAATTATACCCGAACACTGTTCTGGACAATAGCTTGTTCTTTGTGGAGGCCCGATTTCTCATTAATTTTTGACAGTGTTTATGAAAAATGTTGGTGCAGAAATGGAAATGAGCAATTGTCAAGTGGCCTTGTCAAAAATGTGGCCAATTTAACAAAGCCTTCATGTTGAGTCAGAATATGTTAGTCATTAATGGTCAGCCTGTTTCAAAGAATATAATTTAAACTATTCTGCATTTAAAAGTGCAGACAACTAGATCTCTTGAATTATGAAACTTCTTCATACCTGAATGTTAAAGGACAAGGATCGCTTTTGATTTATAAATTAAGTGCCTTATTGAACTAATCAAAAGGCTATCAAAATTCCAATAGAACATATCCACTGCTTTCCTAATACATCTACAAATAATTCCTATGAATTAAATCAACTTGATTTACATCTCCTCTATATTTCTTGATTATGCTGAACCATTTATTATTTTCTAAATGTGTTGATATTACACCCATTGTTATACATGCTAGATATAACCAAAGATCCTAGAGCGGAGCAAGATAGTCCACTCGACGAAAAAGCCGTAGTAGGTCATGGGTAATCTTTAGTGGCATTTCCGTAACCGGTTTCTGTCTCCGCTCTAGTATCTTTGCTTTGGTCATGGCGTCTTCATACACAAATCATCTTTTTTTTTCTCAGCTGCTGGTGATTATTTTGGTATTCCTGCCTAGTCTTCCTTATTAACTTTGAACATACAAAATATTGCCATTAGGAAGGAGCTCTAGAAAATCCTGCACCCACTAAAGCCATCCTTCCTCCCCCCCCTTCCCTCTGACACGGAGCAATCGCTGCCCCCTTTTTTTTTTGTTAAACATCTATTTCCTTTGGCTGTTTTTTTTAATTTCCCCCTTACCATTTCCGTACATTTTCGATAGCTGCCACGACCCGTTTGATGTCATCCTTCGCCCTGCTCCTGGTCTTGGCCCGCACCGATCTGCCAGACATGCTGTGTGGGTGTGTGTTTGTTTGGCGGAGTCTGAGGGAAGAAGCGCCGGCACCAAGTGTGAGCGAACGCGCGAACAGATGGACGAAAGCAAAGACCATAGAGTGGAATAGGTGACATTTCGGGTCGAGACACTTCTTCAGACGGACAGTCAAGGGAAAGGGAAACGGGAGATATAGGCATCTGCCATTCATTTGTCCTTAGTATCATCTATATCTCTTGTTCCTCTTTCCATTGGCTCAGTCTGAAGAAGGGTCTCTACCCGAAATGTCACCTATTCTGCTCTGTGATCGTTGCTTTCGTCCATCTGTCCGCACGTTCGCTCGCCCTTGGATTAAGTAGCGCAGGATAAAGCTGCAAATTCACACACATAATGTGTTTGCGAGAGAGAGAGAGAGAGAGAGATCCCGACACACATCTCCATTTATTCCCGCTTCACAGGAATGTTGCATTTATTTTGTAGGTCAAACACTGTTTTCTAAAAACAAAGTGTCTGAAGAAGGGTCTCGGCCCAAAACACCACCCATTCCTTCTCTCCAGAAATGCAGCCTGTCCCGCTGAGTTGCTCTAGCATTTTGTGTCCACCTTCTTTCTAAAAACAAACCCTGGTCCCGCAATGTTTTAAAACACACAAAAAAGAAGATTACGTTTTTTGCAGCATTCAGGTCCCCCCCTCCACCTGTCCGGGGAAATGAAAGTGTTTATTTTTTTGTAAAACAGGAGGATGGTGAAATCACTCAGTAACGGGTCATGGCAGCTATCGAAAAAGTCGACCCGCAATATCACCTATTCCTTCTCTCCAGAGATGCTGTCTGATCCGCTGAGTTACTCCAGCGTTTTGTGTCTGTCTTCGGATTAAACCAGCATCTGCAGTTCCTCCCTGTGCAAGCTATGTGCCTAACTGAAGTTGGGTCGGGTCAGGTCAAAGATATGGTCGGGTTTACTGAAATGGCGGAAGTTACGCTCCATTGCGTACTACACTCACTCCATTGGATTTTGCAGGAGTGGGCTATCTTGCTCCGCTCTAGGATCTTTGGATATAACCAACCACCAGGTGCAGCCAAATAGGTAATTGATTCCCTGGTTTCTTTCTCCCTCCCTTCTCAAATAACGTTACACATGAAACCCTCCAATCCAAAGAAACCCTCCAGAATCAAGTCAAGTCAAGTCAAGAGAGTTTATTGTCATGTGTCCCAGATAGGACAATGAGATTCTTGCTTGCTGCAGCACAACAGAATATTGTAAGCAAAAATACAGAACAGTTCAGTTCAATATACACATAAATAAGCAGATAAAGTGCAATAGGCTGTTACAGTTCAGAGTCTGAAAGATGATGATCAGAGCATGCACTATCTTTATAGCTACTTCTTACAAAATTGTGGGATCCTCAGTTTATTGATTTTTGCACCACATCTCCAGTATTTCTATATTTTATTTGCTTCTTCAGTTGCATTGGATACTTGGTTCTCTAATTTTTCCTAATATTTTCAATGTCCTATAAAGGGAGACGCAAGTATTTGTCTAATTCATTTGCCATTTCCTTATTCCTTATAACAGGCTCACATTTGTTTCTACTGGTCTTTTCTTATTTACATATGTCTAGATATCTCTACAGACTGTTATGTTTCTCACTGACTTACTCTCACATTTGTTCTTTGTCAACCTTTTCATCCCTTCATTTCTTTCTTCATCATATACTTGCTCCTCCTTTGCTGAATTCTAAAATGATCCCAATCTGCACTGCAAGCATTTTTTTCTGGCAACTGCATGACCATTTTACTTAGATTTAATAAGATCCATAATTTCTGCCATATTCCAAAGCAGAACCAACATTCCTGTCATGTTTGCAGGAATGTATATTGATTACAGGTCATGTATTATGTTTATTTAAATGCTAATTATTGCCGATCCACTGTCCTAGTCTTTAATGTGGCCACCCAATCTGTTTCAACCAACCTGCCCCTCACATCATCAGTTCCCTATGCTTAGATTGAAGCCCTTCCTGTTAGATTGAGCCACATCACTTGCAAACAATGTAAAATTCTATCAAATTACGGTCCTTCTTTTCCCTCGCTTAACATATAAGAACAAGGACAAAGTACAAAGGACATTTATTGTCACATACACCAATTGGTGCAGTGAAATTTGAGTTACCATGCAGCACACAAATAAGATAAACACAACACTATAGAATTTAACGTAAAACATAAAAACATCCCCCCACAGCGGAATCAACATTTCCCACTGAGAGGGAAGGCAGCAAAGTTCAGTCCTCTTCCTCATGTTCACCCATGGTCGCGGCCTATTGAGGCCTCCGCAGTCGCCGCAACGGTGGCCCGATGTTTCATGCCCTCTCGCCAGGATGATGGAACTCCGGCATCCGAACGGAAGAACGCTAACAGCGGCTTGGAGTTTCCGAATCGGCCGCTTCCTACTGGAGACCGTGGCTCCCGAAGTCCACAGTCTGAGCTGGGCGGAGCTCCAACACTGGCGATCCTCGGTGAAAGATCTCAGGCCTCCGTGATATTTAAAGTCAGTGCTGGAAGCTCCGCAGACCACAGACCACAGACCACAGCTCCACGGTTTTCAAATCGGCAGCTCCAACACGGCGATCCCGGTAAGGCATCGTCCCGCTCTGAGATGGAATTCAGCGCTGCGCCGCCGCTGAAGCTCTGGCCAGTCTCTGGCAGGAAAAGCCAATCCAGGTGGTAGGCCGCGAGGAGGGGGCGAAGATGCGGCTCGGAGGAAAGACTCATCCTCGACCAGGTAGTGACTGAGAAAAATGGTTTCCCCCTTCCCCACCCCCCCATCCCCCACATAAAAGACCTCCAAAAACAAACCTTTTTGACAGACTAAAAATAACAAAAAGGATGAAAGGACAGACAGCTGCTGACGAGGCAGCCACTCTCGATGGCGCCATCACTCCGACATATAGTACTTGAACTGAGTTAGTCTGACCTTCGGACCTGAATAAACTGACCTAGAAATTCATCTTAGAGGAATAAGTAATTCATACATTGCTAATACTAGCTTGATTTGCTTCGCTTATATGTGGGTAAAGTCCTCCATGATTACAGCATTGCCCTTGTTCTTTGTACTTTTAATTCCTCCATTTATACCATGCCCTGCATCACGATCACTATTTGGAGGTCTATAAACAATTCCCAGCAACATGTTCTACTGTATGCTGTCTCTAAACTATGCCAATTCCACAAGAGTTGAGGAAGGATCTTGACCCGAAACATCACCCATTCCTTCTCTCCAGAGATGCTGCCTGTTCCGCTGAGTTACTCCAGCATTTTGTGTCTATTTCCACAAGAGTTGATAACAGTTTGGACATCCTGCAGAGAGCAACTCACTTCTTCACACCCAAAACCTTTTAATCAAGTATCATAGATAATAAAGATGGTTATCAAAAATTACAGCAAGCTATTGATGCAGATAATTGCAAGGTATTTCATTTTGGGAAGGCAAACCAGAGCAGGACTTTCACAGTGAATGGTAGAGGCCTGGGGAGTGCTGTGGAGCTGATGGATCTATGAGTACAGGTATATCGATCCCTGAAAGTGGCATCACAGGTACATAGGGTGGTCAAGCAGGCCTTTAGTACATTGGCCTTCAGGGTATTGAGTATAGAGGTTGGGACATTATGTTACAGTAGTACAAGGTGCTGGTGAACCCACACTTGGAGTACTGTGTTAAGTTTTGGACACCCACTATAAGAAGGATATCATAAAGCTGGAAAGAGTGCAGAGCAGAATTATGAGGATGTTGCCAGATCTTGGGCAGAGCTTTCAGGAGAGGTTGGGCAGGCTATAACTTTATTACTTGGAGTGCAGAGGTGCTGAGGGGTAATTTTATAGAGGTGGATAAAATCATGAGAGGAATAGATGTGAATGAGTTGCATAAGTGCATGGAACCTCATAGGGATTTCTTGCTTTCGAAAGTGAAGTTATTTTCGAAGGTTCTGGGGAAATTCTTCTGAAGAAAAGTGATTTGGGATAACTTACGGTGCACTTTGTGAAGTATTCTGGCATGATTTCACAATGGAAATGATGGTGATTGTACCTAAGTGGATGTGTTTGACACTTTAATGAACAAAATCTTTTGTTTTCTGATTGTAATTGATGAAATTACCCTCTTAGAAACCAGCATGGAGCAACACATTAGGTGGTGCTGTAACTTCAATGAAAGCTTACTTAAGAAAACTGCACGCCCCACTTTAAGTTAATCATTTATATATTTTTAAACCATAATGGAAATCTAAGAGTACAGTTTATTTCTTACCAATAATCAACACAGAAAATAATTAGGCACTTTACAAACAGTAATTTGGATAATGAATAATCAGATGAGTAGAATATCACTGAATTCACTGAAATTTAATTTACCTTTATTTCTAAACAGTTATAAATAGCTGTGTTTGACTTCATCATTGTCTAAATGATGGAATAGGAATTAGGATAAAAATTTCTCCCAATGCCGGGACCCTCGGCGGCAGCTTGAGCCTCAACAGCAACGGGAGACTCGGCGGTGGTGGGGCCTCAACGGCAACGGAGCCTTGGCGGCAGCAGGAGCCTCGGCAGCTGTGGGAACCTCGGTGGTAGTGGAGAGTAGGGGGGGGGAGGGTGTGGGGGTCAGGGGATGACAATGGGGACCTGGCATGGGGGGACCGCTGTGAAGGATGGTAGGAGAACAAAGGGTGGCCCGGTGTGGGGGAGGGGGGGGGGGCACTCTAATTTTAGAATCCTCTGCCCAGGGGATGTCTGTGATTGTTCCGGTGAAGGCACTGTGCACATGTCAGCCAGCCAACAGTTGCTTGTCTTTTTCTTATTTTTCACTTTTAATTTCAAGTTTTTGTGTATCTTATGTGTTGTGACTGTAGGCAGACCAATTTCCCTCATAACAATAAAGTTTTATTGTATTGTATCGTATCGTATTATAGTCAAATGAATATTGCTGAAAATATAGGACTCTGAACCTTCCCCATTGACGTCGCAGTTCACCAGCAACTATTGATCTAATTTTCTGGTGTAGAAATCAGAGAAGAAAACTTTGTAAAGCATTCAGGGCATTGTTAGGCTCATTTCACAATAGCATTACACAGCCGTTTGAATGTAAGACTTTAAATGGTAGCCAGCTTGTTCTGCACTGGAAATAGATCTTTATAGATTTCTTTAAGCTCCGTACATTCAGTCACACTCTCAGCAGGTTTATTTAATGTCTCCCAGCATGAGTTTCACACAAGGGAATAAAGAGCAATGCAGAAATGTCAACGGGATCAGGCAGCTTGATTTAAAACATATTCATTGACTGGGAGTGTGCATTGTTGAAGCAAGGCCAGCCTTGATTGAAAGGTTGCCAGGCCATTACAGAGAGGAGATTAATGGGCCTGTCCCACTATGGCGACCTTATTGGTGAGTTTAGGAGAGTCTGCACTCGCCACAAGCTCGCATCATGGTCGATGCATGGTCAAAGGTGGTCTCTGGTGAGTCTCATTCATGGTCGAGAGTAATTCCCGCATAGTGGTTACTACTCGCGGCCTCAGTATGCTCGTGGAAAAATTTTCAACATGTTGAAAAAATTTCTGCGAGCAAAAATTGGTCGGCATGGAGAAAATCGATACATTTGTAGTCGTAGGTTTAATCGAAGTAGTTCGTAGTAGGTCGGCATGTTATCGTAGGTAATTGAAGGTAGTCAAGATAGGCGTAGATAGTGTTAGTATATCGCATTTGCTCGTTTCAATAGCTCGTTGAGAAAAAAAAGTAAGGTAAACAGCAGCACGTGATGCGCGGTCATTCCAGGGAGCGGTCATTGCACGATTTTTCTTTAGGTGCATCATACTTGTTAGACATGGCTCCTAAGAGAAGGCAATAGCGCAGGGGCACAGCACAACCCTCAACAAAACCAACCAGGCAGACTTTGCTGACCCAGGAGGAGGAGTGGCAGGAGGAGATGGCACCGGAGGAGATGGCACAGATGGAGATGCCACAGGAGGAGAAAGCCCAGGAGGAGGAAGTCCTGGAGGAGGGCACCCTGGTGTATTTACAGGAGGAGACCAGGGACGTAGGCCATGTCCCCACCACCACCCCAGCCCTGACTGCCCGATATAAGGCCAGCAATACAGGCACTGCTACTGTGTCTGTGTCAGACACAGCATCAGACACTGCATCAGACACTGATGCCTCATTGGTAGTGAGGAATGGCTGGAGGAAGGTTTGGCCTTATACCTTCACCAGGGAGCAGGAAGAAGACCTGCTTGAATGGTACAAATGCAACCCGATCCTGTACAATAAGGAAAACAAAGACTACAGGATGAGGGTGAAGAAGACCAATTTACTCCAGGAAAAGGCCATGGAGTTCCCTGACTGCACCTATAAGTACCTGTGAGTCTGGAAGGTACTTGCAACAAATGATTTGTTAGCCCTTAATGACAATGCAATGAGTTCTTTGGCAATTTGGTGGCCGGCACTCTGCCTGAAATGCTATGAAATTGAATGTTGTGGCCTGCGCTCCACATGAAATGCTATGAAATTGAATGTGGTAGCCTGCGCTCTGTCTGAAATGCTTTGAAATTGAATGTGGTGGCCTGCGCTCTCCCTGAAATGCTTTGATATTGAATGTGGTGGCCTGCGCTCTGCCTGAAATGCTATGAAATTGAATGTGGTGGCCGGTGCTCTGCCTGAAATGCTATGAAATTGAGTGAGATTTCCGGCGCTCTGCCTGAAATGCCATGAAATTGAATGTGGTGGCCTATGCTCTGCTTGAAATGCTATGACATTAAATGTGGTGGCCTGCACTCTGCTTGAAATGCTATGACATTGAATGTGGTAGCCTGCATGCTGCCTGCAATGCTATGAAATTGAATGTGGTGGCATGCACTAGAAACATAGAAACATAGAAAGTAGGTGCGAGAGTAGACCACCAGGCCCATCGAGCCCGCACCGCCATTCGCTCATGGCTGAACACTAAACAGACACCCTTACCCACAAACAGTAGACACAAGACACAGAACACAAGACACTACCCTCCCCTTTATATCGCTATCACCCCTCTCCACCCCAAGAACCGCGTGATCTCCTGGGGGAGGCAAAAAAAGGGATAAAAACCCAGGTCCAATTCGGGAAAAAAATCCGGGAAATTCCTCTCCGACCCCAATCCAGGCGATCGACACTTGTCCAGGAGATCACTCAGGTCTTACTATACTAACCATACCTAGGTCCATATCCCTGCCCTCTCCCCGTAGCCCCTTATCCCCTTGGCAGCTAAAAACCATCTATTTTAGACTTAAATATATTTAATGTTTCTGCTTCCACTGCTCCCTGGGGCAGTGAATTCCATAAATTAACCACCCTCTGGGTGAAGAAGTTCTTCCTCATCTCAGTTTTAAAAGAGCCCCCTCTTATTCTACAACTATGTCCCCTAGTTCTAGTTTCCCCGATCATTGGGAACATCCTCGGTGCATCCACCCGATCAAGGCCCCTCACGATCTTATATGTTTCAATGAGATCGCCTCTCATTCTTCTAAACTCCAAAGAGTAGAGTTCCAGCCTACTTAACCTTTCCTCATATGTCAATCCCCTCATTGCAGGAATTAATCTTGTAAACCTTCGCTGCACTGCCTCCAGGGCCAGTACATCCTTTCTTAAGTATGGACCCCAGAACTGTACACAGTATTCCAAATGTGGTCTCACTAATACTGTGTACAGCTGCAGCAAGACCTCCGTGTTTTTATACTCAATCCCCCTAGCAATAAAGGCCAAAACTCCATTGGCCTTCCTGATTGCTTGCTGCACCTGCATACTAACTTTTAGTGATTCATGTACTACTACCCCTAGATCCCTTTGCGTTGCATTACAACGCAGCTCCACCTCATTTAGAAAATAACTTGCCCTATCATTTTTTTTCCCAAAGTGAATGACTTCACATTTATTAGTATTAAATTTCATCTGCCAAGTTGTTGCCCACTCACCTAGCTTATCTATATCCTTTTGCAGACTCTTCCTATCCTCCTCATCCCCTACTTTTCCTCCCATTTTTGTATCGTCCGCAAATTTTGATATATTACACTTGGTTCCCTCCTCCAAATCATTTATATAAATTGTGAACAACTGGGGTCCCAGCACCGACCCTTGCGGAACCCCGCTAGTTACCGGTTGCCATCCCGAGTATGAACCATTTATCCCCACTCTCTGCTTCCTATTTGTTAGCCAATCCTCTACCCATGCTAATATATTACCCCCAATCCCATAATTTTTTATTTTTAGCAATAGTCTCTTATGTGGCACCTTGTCAAAAGCCTTTTGGAAGTCCAAGTATACCACATCCACCGGTTCCCCTTTATCCACCCGGGTTGTTACTTCCTCAAAGAATTCGAGCAGATTCGTTAAACAGGACTTCCCCTTCACAAAACCATGCTGGTTCTGTCCGATGAAGTCATGTTTATCCAAGTGCCCCGTTAGTGTTTCTTTAATAATTGTCTCTGCCTGAAATGCTATGAAATTGAATGTGGTGGCCTGCACTCCGCCGGCAATGCTATGAAATTGAATGTGATGGCCTGCACTCTGCCTGAAATGCTATGAAATTGAATGTGGTGGCCTGCACTCTGCCTGAAATGCTATGAACTTGAATGTGGTGGCCTGCACTCTGCCTGAAATGCTATGAAATTGAATGTGGTATCCTGCGCTCTGCCTGAAATGCTATGAAATTGAATGTAGTGGCCTGCACTCTGCCTGAAATGCCATGAAATTGAATGTGGTGGCCTGCACTCTGCCTGAAATGCTATGAAATTGAATGTGGTGGCCTGCACTCTGCTTGAAATGATATGAAATGAAACGACTGACCAAATGGTGCCAGCACATTAACCTGGCGCTCAACACCAGCAAAACCAAGGAACTGATTGTGGACTTTGGAACGGGTAGGATGGGGACCCACAGTCCCGTTTATATCAACGGGTCGGTGGTGGAAAGGGTCAAGAGCTTCAAATTCCTGGGCGTGCACATTGCTGAAGATCTCTCCTGGTCCGAGAACACTGATGCAATTATAAAGAAAGCACATCAGCGCCTCTACTTCCTGAGAAGATTACGGAGAGTCGGTATGTCAAGGAGGACTCTCTCTAAGAGAGAGTTGCATCATGGCTTGGTTCGGCAACTTGAGCGCCCAGGAGCGGAAAAGACTACAAAAAGTAGTAAACACTGCCCAGTCCATCATCGGCTCTGACCTCCCTACCATCGAGGTGATCTATCGCAGTCGCTGCCTCAAAAAGGCTTGCAGCATCATCAAGGACCCACACCATCCTGGCCACACACTCATCTCCCCGCTACCTTCAGGTAGAAGGTACAGGAGCCTGAAGACTGCAACGTCCAGGTTCAGAAATAGCCGCTTCCCCACAGCCATCAGGCTATTAAACTCAACTCAAACAAAACTCTGAACATTAATAGACCATTAACTGTTTATTTGCACTTCATCTGTTTATTTATTCATGTATGTATATATTTATTTAATGGTATATGGACACACTGATCTGTTCTGTATTCATGCCTACTCTATTCTGTTGTGCTGAAGCAAAGCATGAATTTCATTGTCCTATCTGGGACACATGACAATAAACTCTCTTGAATCTTGAAATTGAATGTGGTGGCCTGCACTCTGCTTGAAATGGAATTTCAAGGAATAGCCATGAGTGAACTGCCAGCCCACCAGCCCTGAGTGACTGATCTGCCAGCCCACCAGCCCTGAGTGACTGAGCTGCCAGCCCACCAGGCCTGAGTGACTGAGCTGCCAGCCCAATAATCCATTCGGCCCACAATGTCCATACTAGCGCTCCAGTAAGCCCCCACCCCCCAACTGGCCACCAATATTGGAATTGGTGGAGAGGTGGAATATTGCGCTGGGGTACTAGCACTCCCTGTGAACATGGGGCCCAACGGGTCCCACTTAGTCTAGTTTCAATTTTATTTGAGTTCCACTTATATATGATTCTGCGTTTCAAAAACAGTCAGTGATGGGACAAGCACCACACATGTGAATGGGGGCACAACCACATCTGCAGGCTGACCAGGTATACAATTTAAAAAAAATTGTGAGCTTAGTTTGGCCTTTAATTCTTTGTCAATCACAGCTTGTTAAGATTGTTAAATTTACCTTCCTTCTATTCATAATGTTTCTGTGTTTCAAAAATCATCCATGATGGGACCACAAAGACATAAAACTTTTTGAAAATCAGTCTGAAGAAGGGTTTCGGCACGAAACGTTCCCTATTTCCTTTGCTCCATAAATGCTGCTGCACCCGCTGAGTTTCTCCAGCACTTTTGTCTACCAAACTTTTTGCCAGTTTGGTTTTAATTCAAAATCTCTGTCAATCGCAGCTTTTGAGGGTCTTTATTGTTTTTGCCTTTCAATTGATCTTGATATTATTTTTTTCAGAGACAAGTCTGTTGTGACACCACAACAGACATACATTGATATGCAGCCAGCAAGATCTGTCTTATCTTCAATTGCAGCTGATTATTCAGACTATAATATACAAGAAAAACACAGTCTGGCATCAGTAGCACGAGGGGATAACAACAGGAATCGGCGGCTAAATTGAGTTTGGTTTATTAAAATCTCTTGTTAAAAATGGTGTTATCAATATTTGTTTGTACATAAGAATTTTGTACCTTTCATTACCAATAAAGGAAATTCCTGTTTTTTAACCTCGAATTGATGTTACGAATATCACTTTTTTTCACAATAGTCCTTCGCGTCATCACTTATATCTCATATTTCATTTCTCATATATTTAGATCATTGAAACACACACAAAAACAAGGAAGGAATGCAGTGTTCTTACAGTTACTTTTCACAATTATTTTGATGAAGAAAACAGACACAAGCACTTCAAATGCACTGCATTTAAAATGATTTAATTTTTATACCTCAATAAATCTGACACAAAAACAAGCAATACACTGAATTTAAAAGAACATTTTTATACATCTCGATAAATCTAACACTGATACAAGCAATACAATGAATATAAAAGAAAATGTTTATACATTTTGATAAATCTAACACTAAAGCAAGCAATACACTCAATTCAAATGGAATTTCTCATACATTTTGATGAATCTAAAAATAAAAATAAAACACATGCAATGAACTGTTTTTTATAATTTCCAATTAATCGAAACAATAAAATGCAAGCAAAGATTATAACAATAAAACAAGCAATGCCATGCTTTTAAAAGAAAATGTGTTTTAAATATATTTACATTAATCAAACAAACAGAGGCAAGCAAAGCACTGCATTTAGAACAGACATTTGCCAAAACGTTTTTTAACTTAAAGAGAAACAGAAATTCAATAAGTCCACTTCACTTAGAATTAAACAAATTCAGCAGGATTTGAATGTACCTGAAAAGTGAATTTTATTGTCTGCGGTGGGCTCTCCTCTTGGAATGGTGGACCTCAGTTTGTGGTGTGTAATGTTTGCTGCTGTTCTTCAAATCTTTTAGTTCTGCCATGGCACACTGCCCAGTTTTGAGTTGTAGTAAGAGCAGAGATGGTCTCTCTGCTCCTTGGCACTCTTTTTGCCAATGTTTCCTGGCAATCGCTGCAGTGATACCATAGGTGCAGCCTGTATTCCATTTCTCCATGCACCTGGTGTTATGTTTCCAGTCTGGCTGTCCACTAGATCACCCTCCTCCATGGCTGGTGCTGCTGCTGCTGCTGCACCTCTGATACGGATCAGATTGTGGAGGACACATGCTGTGTACACAATTTTCTCCACATTCATGGGCTCCTGCTCCATCATAGTCAGCAAGCATCTAAATCTGCTGGCGAGGATGCCAAATGCATTTTCGACAACCCTCCTAGCCCTGGACAGCCTGTAATTAAAGATCCTCTGCTCACTTGTCATCCGCCTGTGAGGCTATGGCTTCATCATCCATGACCTGAGTGGAAAGGCATCATCACCAACCAGTGTGTAGTGTATGTCAGGGTTGTCCTATCCTGGTAGAGGTTCTGGATCAGGCATGCCTGCTGTTCCTTCCAGTGCCTGCCCAAGGGAGGTCTCTCTCCAGATCCTACCATCTGCGACACTGCCAGGTGTGCCCACATCCACATACAGGAAGTTGTAGTTTGCATCCACCACAGTTAAGAGTACGATGGAATGGAACTTCTTGTAATTGAAGTATTTAGTCCCTCCCTTGGGTGAACACCAGATGGTGACATGCTTGCTGTCCACTGCCCCACATGTGTGCTTGAAGTTCCATATTTTCTCAAAGCCATGTGTCACTCTCTTCCAGTCATCTGGTGTACTAGGGCAGTCCATCACATCATCTTCATAAACCTTAATAATAGCCTCACAGGTCTCTCGGACAATCTTGCTGATGGTGTTGTGGGCCACAAGAAAGTTGTAGGAGAGGCTCTTGTACGACTCTCCTGATGCCAAGTAGCGGAGGGTGATGGCTCGGCGCAGGCCTGGTTCTAGTTGCTTCCTCATATTGGTCTCCTTTGTACCACCATTGTCCCATATTGGCCCACCATTGTCTTCAGCTCCTGAAACAGCTCAGTTGGTATTCTTGTAAAGTTTTTAAAAGCAGCCAAATCTTCTTCATGCAGCACATTCATCAGGTTTTCACACTGTCCCAACCTGAATCTCCTTTGGAAGAGGGGCTTCACCCACTGAGACCTCTTCTTGGGCTTCCTCTTCACCCTTGTTCTTATACTTCTGCCTTCCGGCTGTACAAGCAAACGGGCTGCTGCAAGCAACAGGGATTGTATTTTTACTGCGAACATTTTCTTCACGAGTTCCTCCCTTGCACACATGACTCCGGATGATTTTAAACACCCGGCAAGCCATTTTATGGTGAAATTACATTATAAACATTTTTTTAGGTGATCATTTGAGCTGTAGCCGGTCATAGCTTGTCGTAGTTTGTTTTCGGTGCAGTTGTCTGAAGTTGAAGATGGTCGTCTTCAGTCCCCACTATAGGCTCTCCAATTTTCCAGAGAGCATCGGCGATTACGTCGTAAATAGTCGAAGCTAGTCTTCTACATAGTCGAAGGAGGTCATAGGAGGTCTTCTACATAGTCATAAATGATGCCAACTTTTCGGCGATTCAACAAGACCATGACAGTCTCCTAAACTCACCAACAAGGTCGCCCTAGTGGGACAGGCCCTTAAGGGGGTGTCCCACTGCGGCAACCTATTCTGCGAGTTTAGACGTGTTTGCCCTCGACAAACTCGCAGCATGGTCGACACGAGGTCCTAGGAGGTCCTATGAGGTCACTGGACCTCTCCTTCATGCTCGAGGGGAGTTCCCAAATACTCGTGGCCTCAGCTAGGTCGTGGAACATTTTTCAGCATGTTGAAAAATTGTCCGCGAGTAAAATTTGGTCGGCATGGTTCTTTTTGACTCGTAGTGCAGTGGAGTGGGGGTCGCTATTTAGTTACAGGCAGTCGAGGGCATCCGTAGGCAATCTCCTTCGCTGACCGGGCATTTTGATTGGCTCATTGGAGTTTTCAGGACCAGGGAAAACCGACCAGTTGTTTAAATGCCCGCTAAACTTTATTATACTTCTTCAAAGTGTCTCCACTCCCTTCCCCCCCCCCCCCTTCTCCCCCTTCTCTCCCCTTCGCTCCCCCTTCTCTCCCCTCCCCCTCCGCACTCTCTAAAGGACTTACCATTACTGTGCAGCCATTTTAACTTCATCTTCATCGCGCAGACAGCGCTCCTCCGCTTTCCGTGGCTCCCACCGTTGCGATGTGTTTGTGTGTGTGTGTGTGTGCGGTCGGTCGATCCAGCTCGCGGTTTCAACGCAGACGGGTCGATCCAGCTCGAGGCTTTCCAGGCGAGTGCCCTCGAGCTGGAAGGTCAAAGACACTCTTTTTAACTCGCCGATTAGGTCGCCCAAGTGGGACAAGCCCTTAACAACATTGTGTTGTTCAAACTGGGAAAGACAGCAGATTTCCTTCCTTAAAGGTTTTGTTGATACAGATTTTGTTGAATCTTTATCCAATAGTGTATTTTTTAAATTCCAGATTCAATTATTTAAGCTACATTTAAATTCCCTTACTAAAGAAATTTGAAGTCATGTCGCTGGATCATGAGAATAGGTTGACATAAACCAGTGGCAACAATTACCAAACCAAACTTTATACAAGTAGGATCACAGCCCAAGTGACACCAAATGCAGACACAGGGCAAGGCAATATTCGAGTAGATTCAGCAGTTGAGCCTTCTACAGCTGTTATTCTACTTCAGTAACAATGTTGGGTTTCACTATCAGCATTAGTTAACATAATCTCAACCTTCAGTATTTATGCACATTCTTCCAAGCTACTTCAAAAAATATCAGCAGCACCAACAAATTTCTAACTAAAGGTCGACAGGCTCTCTACTTTTCCTAGCAACTAACACTGGAGGTGCAACGTAGTAAGATGATTTCATTGCACTGCTAATTTCCCCTAAGTGTACTGTCAATGCCATCCACGTGCTCATCCAACCAGAAATTCCTTGCCTTGGTAAAAGTGGGAATTTTCAAATCGGCTGAATGAGTCATATTTTCAGAGGAATTTAGAGCCTAACTTTCCTGATAAGGTTACAGACAATAATTTACAAATGAATTTGTCTTTGATACTCAATGAGCAGCAGAAAGGGGAAAGGTTTGGTGAAGGAGGATGTGTCTTGTAGTGGGATCTTAGTGAAGGTACATAGCCACAGAGGCCATTCACTCCACAACTCCTTGGTTTGTTCAACCTTTTCCACCTAACCCACCACCACCACTTTGCCCTGTAATTGCAGGTTATGCAACTTGCAATAGCACATCGCTCTGGGAGTAAGAGTCATAGAATCTTTCTCCCTCTCTCTTAAGGGCCTGTCCCACTGCGACGACCTTTCATCGACTATCTTCGACCTTCAAGCTCGAGGACACTCGCCTGAAAAACCTTGAGCTGGATCGACCATCAGCGATGAAACCACGAGCTGGATCGACCGACCGCACAAACAAACACATCACAAAGGCGGGGGCCAGGGAAAGTATGGGAGCGCTGTCTGAAATTCACACCCGCGATGAACAGAAAGGTAAAGGACGGCTGCACTGTGTACAGTAAGTCCTTTAGAGAGCATGGAGAGGGGGGGCAGAGAGAGGGAGAGAGAAGGGGAGAGAAGGGGAGAGTAGGGGAGAGAAGGGGAGAGAAGGGGAGAGAAGGGGAGAGAAGGGGAGAGAAGGGGGAGAAGGGGGGAGAAGGAGTGGAGACACATTTAAGAAGTCAGACAACATTTAATAAAGTTTAGCGGGCATTTAACCTACCGGTCGGTTTCCCTAGGTCCTGAAAACTCCAGTGAGCCAATTAAAATGCCTGGTCAGCAAAGGAGATTGCCTACAGCTGCCTTCGACTGCCTGTAACTACATAGCGACCCCACTCCACTGCACTACAAGTTCAAAAGAACCATGCCGAACAATTTTTACTCGCGGAACATTTTTCAACATGCCGATAAACTTTCTGCGACCTGGAACTCTCCTTCATGCTGCGAGTATTCGGGAAATTCCCTCGAGCATGAAGGAGAGTTCCAGTGACCTCATAGGATATCCTAGGACCACGGGTCGACCATGCTGCGAGTTTGAGTCGAGGGCAAACTCTTCTAAACTCGCAGAATAGGTCGCCGCAGTGGGACAGCCCCTTTACTGTGATTCTGTCCCTCTTTCTCTCTCTCTCTCTCTCTCTCTATCTCTCTATCTCTCTCCCGCTGTACAGCCTCCTCACCAAAACGTCTCAAGTCAAAGTATCAACATTACCCACACACGTAGCACATGCACCTCGACACACAGCAGCACCCAATAGGCTACTCTGTTGTACCTTTAATTCTTATTGACTGATGTGCCTCTCAACGAGCCAGTCAAATGGTGCTCCTTTAAACTTTTCAGCTGCTGCTCTGCTCCATTTCCTGGCAGTAAACTCCTGGCTGGAAGGACATTAAAAACGTTTTAATGCAGTGAGTTGTGATCCAGAATGTAACACATGGAAAGGTGCTGGGAACAAATTCAATAGCATCTTTCAAGCAATTGATATTGTATTAAAAACATTGTAGCTGTGGACATAGAGATGGTTGCAACTACTCACATGATATTCAAAAAGTCAAGTCAGGTCAAGTGAGTTTATTGTCATGTGTCCCTGGTAGGACAATGAAATTCTTGCTTTGCTTGAGCACAACAGAACATAGTAGGCATTTACTACTAGGCACTCTATAAATATATACACAATGATCAATATACTGATAAAGTGCAAATAACAGTATTGGCTAGTAAAGTTCAGTGTTATGTCCGAGCCAGGTTTAATAGCCTGATGGCTGTGGGGAAGTAGCTGTTCCTGAACCTGGTCGTTGCAGTCTTCAGGCTCCTGTACCTTCTACCTGAAGGTAGTAGGGAGATGAGTGTGTGGCCAGGATGGTGTGGGTCCTTGATGATGCTGCCAGCGTTTTTGAGGCAGCGACTGTGGTAGATCCCCTCGATGGAAGGGAGGTCAGAGCCGATGATGGACTGGGCAGTGTTTACTACTTTTTGTAGTCTTTTCCTCTCCAGGGCACTCAAGTTGCCGAACCAAGCCACGATGCAACCGGTCAGCATGCTCTCTACTGTGCACCTGTAGAAGTTAGAGAGCGTCCTCCTTGACAAACCGACTCTCCGTAATCTTCTCAGGAAGTAGAGGCGCTGATGTGCTTTCTTAATAATGGCATCATTGTTCTCGGACCAGGAAAGATCTTCAGAGATGTGCACGCCCAGGAATTTGAAGCTCTTGACCCTTTCAACCATCGACCCGTTGATATAAACGGGACTGTGGGTCCCCATCCTACTCCTTCCAAAGTCCACAATCAGTTCCTTGGTTTTGCTGGTGTTGAGGGCCAGGTTGTTGTGCTGGCGCCATATGGACTGTTGCTCGATCTCTCTTCTATACTCTGACTCATCACCATCAGTGATACGTCCCACAACAGTGGTGTCATCAGCGAACTTGATGATGGAGTTCGCACTATGTCCGGCTACGCAGTCATGAGTATAGAGTGAGTACAGCAGGGGACTGAGCACGCAGCCTTGAGATGCTCCCGTGCTAATTGTTATCGAGTCTGACACATTTCCACCAATACGAACAGACTGTGGTCTGAGAGTGAGGAAGTCGAGGATCCAATTGCAGAGGGATGCGCAGAGACCCAGTTCTGCGAGTTTGGTAACCAGCTTGGAGGGGATGATTGTGTTAAATGCCAAGCTGTAATCGATGAATAACAGCCTGACATATGAGTTTTTGTTGTCCAAGTGGTCCAGAGCGGAGTGGAGGGCCAGCGAGATCGCATCCACCGTTGATCTGTTGTGGCGGTAAGCGAACTGCAGTGGGTCCAGGTTTTTGTCGAGGTAGGTGTTGATCTGCGTCATGATCAACCTCTCAAAGCACTTCATCACCACAGGCGTTAGTGCGACAGGTCGATAGTCATTGAGGCACGTTACCTTACTCTTCTTGGGCACTGGTATAATTGATGCCCTTTTGAAGCAGGTGGGGACCTCAGACCTCAGAAGTGAGAGGTTGAAAATGTTGGTAAAAACTCCAGCCAGTTGGTCCGCACAGGTTTTTAGAACACGACCAGGTATACCATCAGGTCCAGGCGCTTTTCGAGGGTTCACCCCTCTGAAGGATTTCCTGACGTCGGCCTCTGTGACTGAGACTGAAATACCATCACAGCGAATGGGGGCTCGGCAAGGCACATCGGTGTTCTCCCTATCAAAGCGTGCGTAAAACGCATTGAGCTCATCAGGGAGTGATGTTTCGCCGACATTCGAGCTGCCTCCTGATTTCGCCTTGTAAGAGGTGATTGCATTCAGGCCCTGCCACAGCCGCCGAACATCAGTCTCTTCCTCCAGTTTGGAGCAGAAGTCCCTTTTGGCCTTTTTGATGGCCTTACCAAGGTCGTATCTGGACTCCTTGTAGGCCACTGTATCATCAGACATAAATGCCCGGTGTCTAGACTTCAGAAGAGTGCGGATCTCAAAGTTCATCCAAGGTTTCTGATTGGGAAACACTCGGAAGGTTTTGGTGGGGATGCAGTCCTCCACACACTTCTTAATGAAGACTGTAACGACTGTGGCGTATTCGTTCAGGTCCGTTGCCGAGTCCTTGAACATTGCCCAGTCTACAGACTCCAAACAGTCCTGTAGTTGTTCCTCTGCCCCCCCCCCCCCGACCAGCTCTGTACTGTCCTCACCTCTGGGGGTGCGCTCTTTAATTGCTGCCTGTAGGCAGGAAGAAGCAGCACTGCAGTATGGTCGAATTTACCGAAGTGAGGGCGAGGGATAGAGCGATAGGCATTCTTGATGGTGGTGTAGCAGTGGTCGAGGGTGTTTGATCCTCTGGTGCAGCCGGAGACATGTTGGTGGAAGTTAGGGAGTGATTTCTTTAGGTTTGCCTTATTGAAGTCCCCGGCTATGGTGGTAAACGCCTCGGGGTAAGACGTCTGGTATTTGTTGACCATGGCGTGCAGCTCCCCCAGTGCCAGACGGACATCTGCCTGGGGTGGGATGTAGACCGCGGTGAGGATGATGGAGGTGAATTCCCTCGGAAGGTAGAAGGGACGACACTTCACCGCCAGATGTTCGAGGTGTGGAGAGCAGGAGTTGGACAGGACTGCCACGTCTGAGCACCACTCAGAGTTGACCATGAGGCAGACGCCCCCTCCTCTCCCTTTCCCAGATGCCAGTGTACGGTCCATACGATGGATGGAGAACCCTTCAGGCTGGACCGCTGAATCTGGGGAGCTGGGGGTGAGCCATGTCTCTGTGAAACAGAACGCAGAGCATTCCCTCAGCTCCCTTTGATAAAGCAGTCTTGCCCTTAAGTCCTCCACTTTATTTTCAAGGGACTGTACGTTGGCCAGTAGCATAGTAGGGAGAGGGGGTCGAAGTCCCCTGCGCTTCAGTCTGACCTGAAGTCCTGCCCATCGGCCACGTTTCCGGACACAATGGAGGCTTCCCCTTTGTTTCCAGGTGCTGAGTTTCCTGTACCTGCTGTTTCCTATACCTGCTGTACCTGCTAAGTCAGTATAGGCATGATGGCTTGTTGGCAGTTTCTGCACATGATTTGATGGCGTCTCTTTCTTTTTCATGCTCATTTCCTCCATCAATGTTGCTTTAAATGATTTAGTTTAGTGTAGAGATACAGTGCTGAAACAGGCCCACTGAGTCCATGCCGACCAGCGATCTCCATACACTAGCACAATCCTACACACTAGGGACTATTTATTATTTTTACCAAAGCCAATTAACCTACAAACCTGTATGTCTTTAGAGTGGGGAAGGAAACTGGACCACCCAGGGAAAACCTATGTGGTCACAAGCAGAACGAGCAAACTCTGTACAGACAGCACCCATTGTCAGGATTAACCTGGGTCGCTGGCTCTGTAAGGTAGCAGTTCTACCGCTGCAGCACCGTGCAGCTCCTGTTTTTTTATGTTGTTATAATGATCAGGAAGTGGTAGTCAGCTGAATGTAAATCTCCCATTGTTCATGTCATCAGGTCATGTGGGTTTGGAACCTGCTGACATTAGAAACAAAGAAAAAGAAAACAGATGCAGGAGTAGGCCATTAGGCACCGAGCCAGCACCGTTATTCAATGTGATCCTGGCTGATCATCCAAAATCAGTGCCCCGTTCCTGCCTTCTCCCCATGTCCCTTGATTCCGTTAGCCCTAAGAGCTAAATCTAACTCTCTCTTGAAAACATCCAGTGAATCCTCCACTGCCTTCTGTGGCAGAGAATTCCTGTAGATTAGTTTGTTAGTACCATATATATATATACTAGACTAAGTGGGACCCATTGGGTCCCATGTACACATAGGATCGCTGGTCCCCCAATGCAAAATTCACCCTCCCCACCAATTCCAATTCTGGAGCGCTAGCGCTTTCTGGAGCGCTAGTACGGGTGTTGTGGGCCTAAGGGACTGCTTTCCAGACAGCTAGTATGGACATTGTGGGCCGAATGGATTCTTGGGCTGGCGGCTCTGTCACTCAGGGCTGGTGGGCTGGCAGTTCATTCACGGCTATTCCTTGAAATTCCATTTCAAGCAGAGTGCAGGCCACCTCATTCAATTTCATAGCATTTCAGGCAGAGCGCAGGCCTCCACATTCAATTTCATAGCATTTCAGGCAGAGTGCAGGCCACCACATTCAATTTCATAGCATTTCAGGCAGAGCGCAGGCCACCACATTCAATTTCATAGCATTTCAGGCAGAGCGCAGGCCACCACATTCAATTTCATAGCATTTAGGGAGAGCGCAGGCCACCACATTCAATTTCATAGCATTTCAGGTAGAGCGCAGGCCACCACATTCAATTTTACTTCGGAGACACATGAGTGACTACGTGAAGAAGACCCCGATCGTCCGCAAGCGCGTCATTACGACGCTCGCATGGCAAAGCACCGGACTGGCAGGCGAGTCGCTCCTGCCAGCGGTAAGTTTAAACTTCAGGTAAGTTTGTATTTCTTACCTGTTTTTGATTTCTTGCAGGAACCTCTTGTTACAGAGCTTTCCTGCCGGATGCTTCACGAAGGCCGACGAGGGAACCAGCTATGGGCTGTGGGGCAACCCGGGTCCGACCGCGGAAGCGGGAAGCTGGCGAATGTCGGGTTTGCGATCGCAGTCACCGATAAGACGGTCAGTGACTGCCAGACGCTGTGGTTCCCGGGGAGGGGACATCCAGCAGCAATGCGGCGCCCAGACCGCAGGGGTCCCCAGGATATGGGTAAATCCGACCACAACGGTCAGAAACCGGGAGGGTTCCCCTCCAGTAAAGGGTAAAAATTGGGGGGTTGGCTCGGATGGAGCTCCTAATGGAGAGGAGGCTCTAGATACACTCCAACCGCAGGAGTTGTGTCAGCGCGGGCCTATGGGAGAGCCCGCGCCAGCAGAACCTTTGATAGGGCTGCTTAATGGGGATGCCGAGTCTACGGCAGTGCTGGGCTTTGGGAGAGGCCACGCCAGCAGCGCCTTGGATAGGGCTGCTTCATATTCATGCCAGGTTAAGGCAGTGCCGGTCCTGTGGGAGAGCCCGCGCCAGCAGCGCCTTGGATAGGGCTGCTTAATGGGGATGCCGAGTCTACGGCAGTGCCAGCCTATTGGAAAGGCCGCGCCAGCAGCACCTTGTAACAGGGCTGCTTAATGTTGATGCCTAGTCTATAGCAGCGCAGGCATATGGGAGAGCCGCGCCAGCAGCACCTTATAATAGGGCTGCATAATGTCTCCCTCATTGAAGGGGTGAGCTTACCGGGGCGGTTGTTCTGACCCTGAGGTTGGAGATATTGCAGAGCTGCATACCCCAAGGGATGGAAGCCGCCGGGTCAGTATGTAATCTGACGCCAAGTCTATGTCAGCGCTGGCCTATTGCTGAAGGCTGCGCCAGCAGCGCCTTGTAACAGGGCTGCTTAATGTCTCCCTCTTGGAGCAGGGGAGCATGTCGGGTCAGTGTAAATCTGACGCCGAGGCTGAGGGTGTAGCCATGGAGCATACCCCAAGGGATGAAGGGCTATCAGGGGGACATTAGAGCCAGCCGCCGAATCTCCTGTTCAGGTAAGACCTATTCAACAGGCAAAACCTGGAGGACGAAGCACAAGCTGTTGGACCAGTCAAGGCCAACGACGAGCAAAGATTCATAGTTGGCGACAATGCACCCCACGTCTTTATCTGCAGTAAGCGGTTCACTGAAGCTGGTGGCAGCATGAAAGCTGGCGAAAGGTACTTACAAGTTGGTAAGATTTACACATGGTTGTACGATACACAAATGATTAAGACATTGTAATCTACTTAGAGGCATCTAACCATGTAAAACTGGACAATACTAGCATTCCAAGCAAGTATAATAGGGATCGATGTGAAGGATGAGATGCGTAAGGAATTAAAAGTATTGTATATGAATGCGCGAAGTATAAGAAGTAAAGTAGATGAGCTTGCGGCTCAGTTAGAGGTTGGTAGATATGACATTGTGGGGATTACTGAGACGTGGCTGCAGGAGAATCGGGCCTGGGAACTTAATATTCAGGGTTATACATCCTATAGAAAGGACAGGCAGGTGGGCAGAGGAGGGGGGTAGATCTGCTGGTGAGGGATGGAATTCAGTCCATTGTGAGGGAAGACATAGGGACTGACGAGGTAGAAACATAGAAACATAGAAACATAGAAATTAGGTGCAGGAGTAGGCCATTCGGCCCTTCGAGCCTGCACCGCCATTCAATATGATCATGGCTGATCATCCAACTCAGTATCCCGTACCTGCCTTCTCTCCATACCCTCTGATCCCTTTAGCCACAAGGGCCACATCTAGCTCCCTCTTAAATATAGCCAATGAACTGGCCTCGACTACCCTCTGTGGCAGAGAGTTCCAGAGATTCACCACTCTCTGTGTGAAAAAAGTTCTTCTCATCTCGGTTTTAAAGGATTTCCCCCTTATCCTTAAGCTGTGACCCCTTGTCCTGGACTTCCACAACATCGGGAGCAATCTTCCTGCATCTAGCCTGTCCAACCCCTTAAGAATTTTGTAAGTTTCTATAAGATCCCCTCTCAATCTCCTAAATTCTAGAGAGTATAAACCAAGTCTATCCAGTCTTTCTTCATAAGACAGTCCTGACATCCCAGGAATCAGTCTGGTGAACCTTCTCTGCACTCCCTCTATGGCAATAATGTCCTTCCTCAGATTTGGAGACCAAAACTGTACGCAATACTCCAGGTGTGGTCTCACCAAGACCCTGTACAACTGCAGTAGAACCTCCCTGCTCCTATACTCAAATCCTTTTGCTATGAAAGCTAACATACCATTCGCTTTCTTCACTGCCTGCTGCACCTGCATGCCTACTTTCAATGACTGGTGTACCATGACACCCAGGTCTCGCTGCATCTCCCCTTTTCCTAGTCGGCCACCATTTAGAAAATAGTCTGCTTTCCTGTTTTTGCCACCAAAATGGATAACCTCACATTTATCCACATTATACTGCATCTGCCAAACATTTGCCCACTCACCCAGCCTATCCAAGTCACCTTGCAGTCTCCTAGCATCCTCCTCACAGCTAACACTGCCCCCCAGCTTAGTGTCATCCGCAAACTTGGAGATATTGCCTTCAATTCCCTCATCCAGGTCATTAATATATATTGTAAATAGCTGGGGTCCCAGCACTGAGCCTTGCGGTACCCCACTAGTCACTGCCTGCCATTGTGAAAAGGACCCGTTTACTCCTACTCTTTGCTTCCTGTTTGCCAGCCAGTTCTCTATCCACATCAATACTGAACCCCCAATGCCATGTGCTTTAAGTTTGTATACTAATCTCTTATGTGGGACCTTGTCGAAAGCCTTCTGGAAGTCCAGATACACCACACCCACTGGTTCTCCCCTATCCACGCTACTAGTTACATGCTCGAAAAATTCTATAAGATTCGTCAGACATGATTTACCTTTCGTAAATCCATGCTAACTTTGTCCAATGATTTCACCACTTTCCAAATGTGCTGCTATCCCATCTTTAATAACTGACTCTAGCAGTTTCCCCACTACCGATGTTAGACTAACTGGTCTGTAATTCCCCGTTTTCTCTCTCCCTCCCTTCTTAAAAAGTGGGGTTACGTTTGCTACCCGCCAATCCTCAGGAACTACTCCAGAATCTAAAGAATTTTGAAAGATTATTACTAATGCATCCACTATTTCTGGAGCTACTTCCTTAAGTACTCTGGGATGCAGCCTATCTGGCCCTGGGGATTTATCGGCCTTTAATCCATTCAATTTACCCAAAACCACTTCCCGACTAACCTGGATTTCACTCAATTCCTCCAACTCCTTTGACCCGCGGTCCCCTGTTATTTCCGGCAGATTATTTATGTCTTCCTTAGTGAAGACGGAACCAAAGTAGTTATTCAATTGGTCTGCCATATCCTTGTTCCCCATGATCAACTCACCTGTTTCTGACTACATTTGTTTTAACTAATCTCTTTCTTTTTACATATTTATAAAAACATTTGCAGTCAGTTTTTATGTTCCCTGCCAGTTTTCTTTCATAATCTATTTTTCCTTTCCTAATTAAGCCCTTTGTCCTCCTCTGCTGGTCTCTGAATTTCTCCCAGTCCTCCGGTATGCTGCTAATTTTTCTGGCTAATTTGTACGCATCAACTTTCGCTTTGATACCATCCCTGATTTCCCTTGTTATCCACGGATGCACTACCTTCCCTGATTTATTCTTTTGCCAAACTGGGATGAACAATTTTTGTAGTTCATCCATGCAGTCTTTAAATGTCTTCCATTGCAAGTCCACCGTCAACCCTTTTAGAATTAATTGCCAGTCAATCATGGCCAATTCATGTCTCATACCCTCAAAGTTACCTTTCTTTAAGTTCAGAACCATTGTTTCTGAATTAACAATGTCACTCTCCATCCTAATGAAGAACTCAACCATATTATGGTCACTCTTGCCCAAGGGGGCACGTACAACAAGACTGCTAACTAACCCTTCCTCATTACTCAATACCCAGTCTAAAATAGCCTGCTCTCTCGTTGGTTCCTCTACATGTTGATTTAGATAACTATCCCGCATAGGTAGAGTCACTGTGGATTGAGTTGAGGAATTGTAAAGGCAATTTGGTGTTATTTGGTGTTATTTACAGACCCCCAAATAGTACCCTGGATGTAAGGTGTAAGTTACAGCAGGAGTTAAAACTGGCATGTAACAAAGGTAATGCCACTGTGGTGATGGGCGATTTCAATAGGCAGGTAGACTGGGAAAATCAGGTTGGTTCAGGACCCCCAGAAAGAGAGTTTATAGAATGCCTCTGGGATGGATTCTTAGAGCAGCTTGTAATGGAGCCGACCAGTAAAAGGCAATTCTGGATTTAGTGTTGTCCAATGAACCAGATATGATAAGAGAACTCGAGGTAAAGGAACCGTTTGGAGGTAGTGATCATAATATGATTAGTTTTAACCTGCAATTTGAGAAGGAGAACGTTAAATCGGAAGTGGCAGTGATGCAGTTGAACAAAGGGGCTATGAAGGCATGAGAGTGGGGGGCTGGCCAAAGTAGACTGGAAAGGCATCCTAGCAGGAATGACGGTGGAACAGCAATGGCAGGAATTTCTGGGCATAATCCGGGAGACGCAGTATCATTTCATTCCAAAAAGGAAGAAAGATTCTAAGGGGAGTAGGAGGCAACCGTGGCTGACAAGAGAAGTTAGGGATAGAATAAAACTAAAAGAAAATATGTATAACACAGCAAAGATTAGCCGGAAGCCAGAGGAATAGGAAACTTTCATAGGACAACAGATGGAAACAAAACGGGCAATACGGACTGAAAAAATGAAGTACGAGGGGAAGCTGGCCAGGAATATAAAGAAGGACAGTAAAAGCTTCTTTAGATATGTTAAGGGAAAAAGAGTAGCAAATTCAAATGTGGGTCCCTTGAAGGCAGACACGGGTGAAATTATTATGGGCAACAAGGAAATGACAGAAGAGTTGAATAGGTACTTCGGATCTGTCTTCACTAAGGAAGACACAAACAATCTCCCAGATGTACTGGAGGACAGAGGATCTAAGGGGGTAGAGGAACTGAAAGAAATTTTCATTAGGCGAGAAATAGTATTGGGTTGGCTAATGGGACTGAAGGATGATAAATCCCCTGGGCCTGATGGTGTGCATCCCAGGGTCCTCAGGGAGGTGGCTCTAGAAATAGTGGACGCATTGGTGATCATTTTCCAATGTTCAATAGGTTCAGGATAAGTTCCTGTGGATTGAAGGATAGCTAATGTTATCCCACTTTTCAAGAAAGGAGCAAGAGAGAAAACGGAAAATTACAGACCAGTTAGCCTGACTTCGGTGGTGGGAAAGATGCTGGAGTCAATTATTAAAGAGGTAATAATGGGGCATTTGGATAGCGGTAAAAGGATTAGTCTGTCAACATGGATTTATGAAAGGGAAATCGTGCTTGACTAATCTTCTGGAATTTTTTGAGGATGTGACAAGTAAAATGGATGAAGGGGTGCCAGTGGATGTAGTATATCTAGACTTTCAGAAAGCCTTTGATAAGGTCCCGCATGGGAGACTGGTGACTAAAATTAGAGATATTGGGGGTAGAGTGTTGACATGGATAGAAAATTGGTTGGCAGACCAGAAGCAAAGAGTAGGAGTGAATGGGTCCTTTTCAGAATGGCAGGCAGTGGCGAGTGGAGTGCCGCAACGCTCGGTGTTGGGGCCGCAACTGTTTACCATATATATTAATGATTTGGAAGAGTGAATTAGGAGCAACACCAGAAAGTTTGCGGATGACGCAAAGCTGGGTGGCAGTGTGAACTGTGAAGAGGATGTTAGGAGGTTGCAGGGTGACCTGGACAGGTTGAGTGAGTGGGCAGATGCGTGGCAGATGCAGTATAATATAGATAAATGTGAGGTTATCCACTTTGGCGGCAAAAACAAGGGGGCAGAATATTATCTCAATGGGGTTAGGTTAGGTAAGGGGGAGGTACAGCGAGACGTGGGTGTCCTTGTACATCGGGCACTGAAGGTTGGCGTGCAGGTACAGCAGGCAGTGAAGAAAGCTAATGGAATGTTGGCCTTCATAACAAGAGGATTTCAGTATAGCAGTAAAGAGGTTCTTCTGCAGTTGTATAGGGCTCTGGTGAGACCACATCTGGAGTATTGTGTACAGTTTTGGTCTCCTAATTTGAGGAAGGACATCCTTGTGATTGAGGCAGTGCAGCGTAGGTTCACGAGATTGATCCCTGGGATGGCCGGACTGTCATATGAGAAAAGATTGAAAAGACTAGGCTTGTATTCACTGGAGTTTAGAAGGATGAGGGGGGGATCTTATAGAAACATATAAAATTATAAAAGGACTGGCCAAGCAAGATGCAGGAAAAATGTTCCCAATGTTGGGCGAGTCCAGAACCAGGGGCCACAGTCTTAGAATAAAGGGGAGGTCATTTAAGACTGAGGTGAGATAAAACTTTTTCACCCAGAGAGTTGTGAATTTATGGAATTCCCTGCCACAGAGGGCAGTGGAGGCCAAATCACTGGATGGATTTAAGAGAGAGTTAGATAGAGCTCTAGGGGCAAGTGGCATCAAGGGATATGGGTAGAAGGCAGGCACGGGTTATTGATAGGGAACGATCAGCCATGATCACAATGAATGGCGGTGCTGGCTCAAAAGGCCGAATGGCCTCCTCCTGCACCTATTTTCTATGTTTCTATGTTTCTATTTCTATATTGGGATTGGGCCAGAATTGTGTTTTGAGGCAGGGTCAGTATTTTGGCCAGGATTGCCTTCGAGACAGACTCGGAAAGATGGGAAGAGTTGCTTTGAGGCAGGCTCAGAATTGTGGCCAGAATTGTCTGCCAAGATAGGCTCAGAATTATGGCCAGAGTTGTCTTTTAAGACAGGTCAGAATTATCAGAGAGGCTCAGTATTATGGCCAGGATTGTCTTGCAAAACAGGCTCGGAAATCGGGCCAGAGTTGTCGTTCAAGGCAGGCACGAAATGATGGCAGGCATGGCCTGTTCATTATGAAAGATGGGTGATTAACAACTGATTTTCATAGGGTGTTACCTTTTACAGTGATCATCGGAGATATTTGGAGGAGGCAATTGCTATGATGAGGCAATAATAACAGTATGATCATAATAAAGCATTCGAAGCGGATTACTCAGAGTTCAAAAACACTTGTTATGTCTTGACTGAATGATATTTTAACGCTGTATTTTGCTAAAATCTACTGTTTTAGTCTCAAACTATTTTGTGAAATTGGGCTCCTCTATCCAGTTAAAATTAAGTTGTTACCAAATAGACTTGTTGGTCATTGGGATTTCACTTTAGCTATTAATTGGCCTATGACTCCAGCTTGGGCAACAGATTGGAGTAATAGAAACCTGTAACAGCCTTGTTGTTATAAGCAGCCTTCTATACATGAAGACTAATTGGCAATATAATAGCTGTGATTCAGCTGTGCAAGTGGGAGAGCTGACACCATGCTAAATGGCAAACTCTAAAGTGCCATGTAGGTGATTGTTAACACGCCTATTACCATGCTATTACCAGCTGAAGCTACCTGTCACAATGATGGACAAACAGTATTCCGCATTACTCCAGTAGTTGGTCAGTTATATTGCAAACTGATGCTAATGGCCCTAACGTGGGAAATTGCGAATGTCATCTCCAGTTTGGAGGTGGAGGAGATTTGCACGAGTTACCAATTCTTCAATAATTGGTACCTACTATCTATAGATCCTACGTGCATTTTATGGGTTAAAGAGTGATGGAGCAAATATGCATAATCTGCATGCTCAACTTTAGATTGATAAACTATGATGGTGGCATATGTTAGTCACAAGGGTACAATCAAGTAAAAGTATCCTGTAATAGTCTACCTAATCTCATTTGCCACTGGTGTATCATTAAGTACAGATCAATGACAACACAGAATGGGTGTTGGATCACACAGTATTTATGAAATTCTGGTTCAATGAGACACCGAATATTGATATGATGGGTTTCATACTTATTCATAGGTTGCAAAAATATGTGGCATAACAGTGGCGAAAGATACATTCTCGCTACAAAGAGGAGGAATGGTCTTTTATGTCTTCCTCCATTTTGCCTCATCAGTCGGGTCTTCAAATAAAGTCATCAAGATCCCGTTTAGGTTTTCCTACTGTCTGATTGGTCTATGCAGCTTTGGTTCCCGATTTGTCGGGAATAATAATACAACCTTATACGATTAGTCTAAACGTAAACTTTGCTGGTTCAGCCTGTGGCTCGGGAAATTAGCCTTTGCATGATAAAATCAATTTATGTTCTGCAGATTCTGAATAGACTGCCCTACGGCTTGGGTTGTCACACCTATCCTTGTATGTGTTCACTCCAGAGTGCTGGGATAGCACCAAACAAGCAGAGATGGGAAGCGTTGTTTAATGCTAATGTTACAGTTAAAACGGTACAGATTACTGATGTCTTGGAGTTTGTTTTAAATGGTCTTTTGACAATAATTGAGTTATAGGGCCATTAACTGGGCCAACGTGCCTTCCCATCATATTTGCTGCAGCAAACGGGACCCACTCTGTAGGGTTCACCCCGGATATCGAGTTTGTAAAGGATATCTTTAACACAAGTTCTCCCAGGAAAAATGCAATGCAGTATGGGATATTGACATTGTGTTAACACTATTCACCAGGGGGCTCCAGCTACATCCTTAGCTTCGGCTGGCCCTCATAAGGTAATTATCCTACTGGCGCTGGTTTTAAAGCAACAGGTGCAGTCGCTACATAAGTGCGACGGGACAGGATGGTTACATCTGTAAATAATATATAATATTTTATGTTTATATTTTACTTAAGCAGAGCAGAAGGGGTGTCAGGTCTCAAAATAGTTCAAGGTATACCCAGGGACCTTTTGGTTATGTGAAGGCACACATATACAACATGACGTCAAAGTCATCAAAAGATGTCGAGGCTCTGAACTAGCAATGCTTAATTAGTTACAAAAAACTTTATAAGAACGTATCCGTTCAGACCATTTCCAGGTGATAAAACGGAGTTTGATTTATGCAGGAGTAGATACTGATTCCAGATCACCGGGGCTGCTACTACGTCAGCAGCAAGGGTTATTTACGTTCCACTGGGCCACATCCTAACGGCTGCAGCATGGTCAAACGAACGAAGTTCCAAATATTTTATAATAATCCATTGCCAGACCAGGGGTATTTGTCAACTCTCTTTTACGTTCTAGTTTTAGTTTCCTTCCAGATGAGAGGTGTGACTATTATTATTACTTCATTTAACAGCATCAGTATGTTTAAATCTATGTCATGACTGTATGCATTATGAATGTTTTTCCCTCATTTGTCAATGAAGCAGTGGTGGCTGTGTAGACTCGTTTCTCACGGCATGAAATCACAGAGCTTTGAAATCTTCACGTAGTCACTCACGTGACTCCGAAGTAAAATAGTAAGATTAAACGAGAACTTACCAGTTTGAAGTTTGATCTTTATTTTATGAGGAGTTACGTTGAGGGACTACGTGCAATCCGCCCCCAACCCTCATAAAGGTCATCTGGTAGTTCTAGTCTTCTTCCATCTTACTATTATACTTCAGTCACTATTATCTGTGATTTCACACCGCCGCTTTGAAGATTGACGCGCATGCGGACGATCGGGGTCTTCTTCACGTAGTCCCTCAACGTAACTCCTCATAAAATAAAGATCGAGCTTCAAACTGGTAAGTTCTCGTTTAATCTTACTATTCCATAGCATTTCAGGCAGAGCGCAGGCCACCACATTCAATTTCATAGCATTTCAGGCGGAGCGCAGGCCACCACATTCAATTTCATAGCATTCCAAGCAGAGCGCAGGCCACCACATTCAATTTCATAGCATTTCAGGCAGAGCGCAGGCCACCACATTCAATTTCATAGCATTTTAAGCAGAGTGCAGACCACCACATTCAATTTCATAGCATTTCAAGTAGAGTGCAGGCCACAAAATTGCCATACAACTCATTGCATTGTCATTAAGGGCTAACAAATCATTTATTGCAAGTATCTTGCAGACTCACAGTTCAGTTGATTCACAGCTTAGAATGACAGTTATGGACTCTCCCTCACGATCTTCCAGAGTGACTGACTCACGTCCAGGCATCCGGGGTTTTATAGTCCTGCCCTCCCGGAAGGGGTGTTACCTTCATTGTGGTGATTGACAGGCGAGAGGACCAATCAGCAGATCTCAAGATTTTTTAATCAATCATAACTTTTTACATTTTCATCGATCAGAAAAGTCCTCATGGCTACCTCAGCGGAGAAGGACTGTGAGTAAGATGGCCTAAAATCATGGCAATATATGGTAGCGTTTTTTCTAAAATCAATATAGAGCGCAGACAGGAAGTGATCAAGATGAGACTTTTAGTTATATAGATATGTTACCACACAAATTATGCATGCTGCACATTTCTTATGTCACTCATACTGCTGATCCACCCACAGGCTTGATAGTGCGTTCTCTCTCTCTCTCTAGTTAGACTAGCTGAATGTGTGGAGACGAAAGCACCTAGTGTTTCCTCCGTAGAGTTGCTAATAAAAGACTATGGATTCTAATCACTATGTGTGACTCTGATCATTTCAACATGGTGTCAGAAGAGGGATAGTGTGGTCATTTAATGGCATTGTTTAAATCTTTAGGATTGATGCATATCCGTATGTCTTCCTTATTATTTTTTGTTGCTATGACCATGGTCGAGACCCAAAACGATGGTTCAGCGACGGGGGTAATCACACCCATAGTCACCATTCTGTTGCATTCACTGGGTGGCAGTGTTGGCTGTGAAGAGGATGTTAGGAGGTTGCAGGGTGACCTGGACAGGGTGAGTGAGTGGGCAGATGCGTGGCAGTTGCAGTATAATATAGATAAATGTGAGGTTATCCATTTTGGCGGCAAAAACAAGGGGGGAGTTTATTATCTCAATGGGGTTAGGTTAGGTAAGGGGGAGGTGCAGCGAGACCTGGGCGTCCTTGTACATCGGTCACTGAAAGTTGGCTTACAGGTACAGCAGGCAGTGAAGAAAGCTAATGGAATGTTGGCCTTCATAACAAGAGGATTTCAGTATAGGAGTAAAGAGTTTCTTCTGCAGTTGTATAGGGCTCTGGTGAGACCACATCTGGAGTATTGTGTACAGTTTTGGTCTCCTAATTTCAGGAAGGACACCCTTGTGATTGAGGCAGTGCTTGATCCCTGGGATGGCGGGACTGTCATATGAGGAAAGATCGAAAAGACTAGGCTTGTATTCACTGGAGTATAGAAGGATGAGGGGATATCTTATAGAAACATATACAATTATAAAAGGACTGGCCAAGCTAGATGCAGGAATAATGTTCCCAATGTTGGGCGAGTCCAGAACCAGGGGCCACAGCCTTAGAATAAAGGGGAGGTCATTTAAGACTGAGGTGAGAAAAAACCTTTTCACCCAGAGAGTTGTGAATTTATGGAATTCCCTGCCACAGAAGGCAGTGGAGGCCAAGTCACTGGATGGATTTACGAGAGAGTTAGATAGAGCTCTAGGAGCTAGTGGAGTCAAGGGATATGGGGAGAAGGCAGGCACGGGTTATTGATAGGGGACGATCAGCCATGATCACAATGCATGGCGGTGCTGGTTCGAAGGGCCGAATGGCCTCATCCTGCACCTATTTTCTATGTTTCTATGTTTCTATGTGATTGTGACAGGTAACCTGCCCAGCTTGTCGTCAAACAGATTTTTGTATTGTGTCAGGATTTGCTGAGTGAAGCCACATGTAGCAGATAGTTGATAGACAGATGTACTGAAGGTGACCAGACCCAGGTCGTTACAAGCATCAATGTCTAGCAGAGGGCACTTTTTCTTGGACAATAGAGAAGCTCAGGCTGTGGACACATGAATCAAGATAGCATCGTAGCTCGACTTGACCGACAGGGAGCACTCTGCCACCTGCAAATGGAAGTAGAGTGGCGGCCGTGTGATTGATGACCTCGCTGTTTTAAATTCTATTGAGTTCCAGTGTCGAGTTTAACACTAACATTCAATCCGTTAATGAGGAGAGTGACCATGGAATCTTGATGTTTACGAGACAAATCTGACAAGGAATGTATGTTGATATCCAGTCTCTCATTAGCAGGCAGTATGTCCTCGTCAGTCAGAAAAGCTTACGTGGGAGCCGTATGGAAAGGTTCTGGATCTAAGCTCTCACGTTGAAGCAGGTGGACAGATTGCTTTGTGTGTTTTCTGTTTCCAAGCGAATGTCAACAACGTATGAAGTGATTTCTGCGTCCGCAAACCAACAAAAGTCACAATCGAAACTGACCATCAACCCCTAATCAGCATTTTGAACAGAACAGTACACGCCTCTCCAGGACACCTTCAATGGATATTGCTACAGCTTCAGAAGTATGACATTGTTCTAACCTACAAACATGGCAAGGACATGCACCTGGCTGACACCCTCTCGCGTGCTCCTCGAAAGACCTGCGAGGGTTCATCCACACCAGATGACAGTTTTGTGTTATTCCCTCGTCCTGCTTGGAGGACTTGGCAGCCCACACTGCTGCTGACGTTACCTTACGATTGCTCTCCTCTGTCATTAAGCGCGGTTGGCCTGACAAGCAATACAATCTACCACTTCCAGTTCAGCCCTTCTTTGCCATTCATGATGAACTAGTACTACAAGATGGCATTATCATAAACGGCCACAAAGCTATAGTTCCTGCCTCTCTACACAGCAAGACACCCAGGCGCTGAAGCAACTGTCCTGCGAGCAAAAAACATGTTTTTCTGGCCTGGCATGACCGATTACATTCACGAGAAAGTGGAATCCTGTGCAGTGTGAAACAGTTTGGCACCACATCAACAAAAGCAACCACTTTTCTCACACCCGGTTCCTGCCATCCCGTGGTCCAGAGTGGCAACTGACATATTTGAGTGGCGTGGCAAACAATACCTGGTTCTTGTCGACTCGTATTCTGGTTGGTTTGACATCGATCTTCTTAGTAGCCCTACTTCTCAAGGGGTAGTTCAGAAGCTGGAACACCATTTCGCTGACCACTGAGCTCCATGTCAACTACTATCTGAAAATGAAGGATTAAATCCAATCAAAAACACATTAAAATAAGTTAAATAAAATAAACAAGATTTAAAGAACTTACCTATCATCCCACAAGACAACATTAATGCATCATGGATGCTGCATTCATTTGGACATGACACAGCATAATATAGCATATAATCACAGTGTGGATTTCTCTAGCTGCAAAATAAGTGATCTTCCTCGATCAGTTGACCGGATATGTGATTCAACGCGGAAGAGAGTGGAAGTTCTAACTTCCAACTAAAATGTCTAGGATAGTGTGTAGCTTACTTGGAGAAAATGACGCATCCTACAGTTAACTGGAAGACCCAATCAAATCGCTTATATTCTTCTTATGAATAAGTGAAAATCTATTTTTAAAGAATGACTCTAATTATTGCTTTCCATGGAGTGAGGTACTAGTTTTCCAAGTTGTGAGTAGTCAGTTTAATAATTGTTCTAGTTGTTTCCACACTTCTAGTTATTGCAACCACATGTTGGCTCTTAAAATGTTTGTGATACTTTCAGTCACTTTCATCAACAAAGGAAGCACTGGATAAAGATAGAAGGAGATCTGAATGCATCAAATTGTGAAGCTGACTATATATGCAGGAGATGTGTCTATCTGCATCTTCTCTCAGACCGCATGGATTGGGTGGTTTTGGAAAAGAGTGGGATAATGAGGGACAATTTACTGGGTTTGATACAACACATTATGTCTTACAAACTTGATTGAGCTTTTGCGGAGGTGACAAAGGTGATTGATAAGGGGAGGGGAGTGGTTGTTGTCTACGTGGATTTTACTAAGGCATTTGACAATGTCCCTCATGGTAGGCTATAATATTAGGGTATATTGGATGCATGATGACCTGGTAGTTTGGATTCAACATGTCGTAACCGTAGAAGGTAGTGGTGGAAGGGGGTTATTCCGGCTGTTGATATACAGAGGGATCTTGGAGTTCAAGTCGATAGCTCCCTAAAACTGGCAACAGAAATAGGTAGCATGGTAAAGGTAAAGGTTTAGGTAAAGGTATAGGTAAAGACAACATTTGGTATGCTTCCCTTCAATGGGCAGAGCATTGAGTAGAAGAGTCAGCGAGTCACGTTACAACTTATTAAAACTTTTTTTGGCTGTATCTGGAGTATTGCGTGCAGTTCTGGTAGCCCCAGTTCTGTGGAGGTTTTGCAGAGGATGCAGACGAGGTTTACCAGAATGCTGCCTCAATTAAGGGTATTAGTTATAAGGAGAGGTTGGACAAACTTGGATTCTTTTGTGTGGAGCGTTGGGTGTTGAGGGGAGACTAGATGGAAGAATATAACATTTGCGTGGCATAGAAAATGTAGATAGTCAGAACTTTTTTTCCCCAGGATGGAAATGTTAAGAGTAAAGGGTATAGCCTTAATGTCAGAGGGTGGAGGTATAAAATATATGAGTAGGGCAGATTTTCCACATAGTGAGTGATGAGTACCTGGACACCATGCCAAGGGTGGTGATCAAAGCAGGAAGGCACATAGATATGCAGGGAATAGAGGAATGTGGATCACATGCAGGCAAAGGAGATCATTATAACTTGGCATCATGTTCAATGCAGATATTGTGGGCTGAAGGACTTTATCCTATGCTGTACTGTTCTACATAGTATGTTCTGTGTTCTATGTTCTATGTCCCGCATCATTCTACAAGATGAGAAAGTACATATTGATTAAAAATAGTTCAATTAAAATCATGCACACTGTAGTAATATTGTTGAAGCTCAACTTACAGTGTTACAGTTACTGTTGATACAGAAAATAATTATAGAGAAATTCATAATTTATTTGTTAATACTGCATTGTGACCAGTTGTAAATGCCACTGTTGCATTTTCATCAATCATCCTGATAGCAAAAAAGTAGTATTGTAAAAAAAACACACAAGATTTTAATAGGTTCTTTAAAGGGAAAACTGATATGAAAGTGAGTGCAAAAGATATTTCCCAATTGATTTGATACTTTTGAATTGCAGTAATGTAAATTCGCCTCTGAAGGAATGCAGAGATGGATGAAGCAGATTACATCTATAATACTGGAGTGAAATTTGATGATGCAAAGAAAAAGGAGAAAATGGAGAAATGTGGAATTAGAACTTCAGTACTTGCAAGAGGTAGCTATTAAATAGAGCCATTTCCTTTAGACTGAAGGAGTGCTTGTGGAATTGTTGAACCTGCAGGCACATTTATTTGAAGATCAATTGCCACATAAGGAGCTTTGTTTAATTTGCAATATTTAACTGAATGAATTAAAACCATATTCAGCTAGAATAATCCAGAAGATCGCACAATATACGCAACACCACACATGATGACATGATATCCATAAGTCTCAGGCTGCAGAAACTAAGAGTGGTTGATATAGAAATTTACAAAGGCATCACACAACAGTCATTTCCTAAGACTTAAGAAAGATTAGCATGCACAATGAGAAAGCACAGGAAACCTGGGAAACTAGACATGATCTTAATATATTTGATTCTGCAATATCAATGACAGAATGTGGGAGGTGCATCTATCAGAATAAATAAAGCTACTCTTAAATAATAACATCACACAAGTAAGAACAGTGAATGTTAACAAATACAATGAGACAGTAGAAGAGTGCAAGCAATTGAGTGCGATACTTTATTTTATATGCCTTTATTGATAGTAGCACAATAGAAACATAGAAAATAGGGGCAGGAGTAGGCCATTCGGCCCTTCAAGCCTGCAGCGCCGTTCAATATGATCATGGCTGATCATCCAACGCAGTATCCTGTACCTGCTTTCTCTCCATACCCCCTGATCCCTTTAGCCACAAGGGCCATATCTAACTCCCTCTTAAATATAGCCAATGAACTGGCCTCAACTACCTTCTACAGATTCAGCACTCTCTGTGTTAAAAATGTTTTTCTCATCTCAGTCCTAAAAGACTTCCCCCTTATCCTTAAACTGTGACCCCTTGTTCTGAACTTCCCCAACATCGGGAACAATCTTCCTGCATCTAGCCTGTCCAACCCCTTAAGAATTTTGTAAGTTTCTTTTTTTTTTTTTTATATTTTAATTTTATTAGAAGTAAGTACAATCATATGGCACCAAAGTGCCTAATATATAATGACATAATACATTTTATGTACAGCTTCTTTTTTTTTTTTATTATAATAAAGAAGAATAAGAAAAAGAAAGTAGATAGTAAAAGAGTGAAATAAGATAAGAGTGAAAGAAGAAAATTGAAGAAAAGAAAATAGAAAAAAGAGAATTGAAAATAAAAAAAGAAAAGTAAGGAGATCATTATTTTTAATCTTGACCATCCCTCACCCAGTCCTGGAACAGTTAGTTTCTACAATTGTGTTGCACCATATGATTCCAAAAAGATGACAAATGGAGACCATCTCGTTAAGAATTGGTCTGATTTATCTATTAGGAGGAATCGCATTTCCTCAAGATGTGCGGTGTCCAACATACTTGAAATCGACATTTTAAGCGTTGGTATTGGTGTATTTTTCCAGAATTTAAGTATTTGTTTTTTTGCTATTATTAAACCATAATTAAAAAATAAATTTTGAGATGAGTTCAATTTATTCCCATCTTCCATTACTCCAAAATAATCATTTCAGTATTAGGTTCCATTCTTATCTTGAATAATTTTGTAAATATTTCAAACATATCACTCCAAAATTTATAAAGTTTTATGCAGGAAACGAAAGAGTGTGGTATAGTTGCGTTTTGGGATCGATATTTATCACAAATGGGGGATATATTTGGATAAAATGTATTCAATCTAGTTTTGAATCTATGTAAAATTTTTAATTGAATTAAATTATGTCTTGCATTAATCGAACATTTGTGTATATATATCAAATACTTTTCCCATGTAACCTTCGTAATTTTATCATTAATTCCCGTTCCCACTCTTCTCTAAGTACCTCTGTCAATGGTAGGTCTATATTTAAAATACTATTATATAAATATGATATTAATTTCTGTGAGTCAGCCTTACTATTCATTGCTTCTTCCAGTAAATCAAAAGTTGTTTTGTGATATCCTTGTATGTATTTCTTCATGAAATCGCAAATCTGAAAATATTTAAAATATTGGTTATTTTTCAGTTTAAATTTTAATTGTAATTGTTGGAATAATGAAATTTCCCATTTCATACATATCACCGATCCTTTTAATTCCCATTTTTTCCCATTGGTTATATGCTTTATCAATAAGAGATGGTTTAAATAAAGGATTATTCGCTATTGGCATTAACAATGATAAATTTCTTAATTTTAGAGATAATTTTATTTGTTTCCAAATTCTTATTGTATCGTGTATAATTGGGTTCTTCTTATATATTGTGTTGTTCAGTTTTTTCGGGGAGAAGAGGATCGTTCCTATATTACAAGGAAAACAATCCTCTTTCTCCATTCTTATCCATTCTGTCTGTTGGGTAGAACTGTCCAACCAGTAAATTATATTCTTAATATGCACTGCCCAATAGTAATACAAAAAATTCGGGAGTGAATCCCCCGACATCCTTTGGTTTACATATGGTCTTTTTTTTAATTCTGTGTGTTCTATAATCCCAAATAAAATTAGTAATATTAGTCTAATTTTTTTTTTAATATGTTGGTATATATAATGGTATAGATTGAAATAGGTATAATAATTGTGGTAGAAAAATCTTTTATAGCGTTTATTCTACCTATTAATGATAAAGGAAGTGTTTTCCAAAATTTAATCAACGTATTGAGTTTATTTAATAAAGGTATAAAATTAGTGTTGAATAATGCTTTATATTTTCTAGTAATTTGAATACCCAAATATTTAAATTTTTCTGTTGCAATTTTAAAGGGGAACTTCAAAAAGTGTGTAGATTCTTGTGGTTTTAACGTCATAAATTCACTTTTATTCCAGTTTATATCCAGAAAAGGACCCGAATTCCTCTATTAAATTTAATAAATTTGGTATGCTCGTTAGTGAATTTGTAATATATAGAAGTATGTCGTCTGCATTTAATGACATTTTATTATTTGTGTCCCTAGTATTGTAACCCTGAATATTCGGATGAATTCTTATACTTTCAGCCAAGGGCTCCATCATAAGGGCAAATAGCAGAGGTGATAACGCACATCCCTGCCTATTGCCCCTTGATAATTGAAATTTTGGAGATAACATATTATTGGTTAATATTCTTGCCATCGGTTTATCATATAATAATTTTACCCATGCAATAAAATTCCCTCCCATATTAAATTTTTGCAGCACTTTATATAAATACTGCCACTCTACCTGGTGAAATACTTTCTCTGCGTCAAGAGAAACAATTGATATATCTTCTTCCTCCATTTTATGTGAGTACATTATATTAAACAGGCGTCTCAAATTATTAAATGAATATCTTTTGGGTATAAACCCCGTTTGATCAGGATTTATCAATTTACTAATATATTTACTTAATCTTCTTGCTAAAGTCTTTGCTAAACTTTTCTGGTCTGTATTTAAAAGTGATATAGCGCTATATGAGCCCGGATCGTCTGAATCTTTATCTTTTTTTGGAATAAGCGTAATAGTTGATTCTGCTAACGTTTCAGGTAGTTTATTTTCTTTAAAAGCGTGAGTATATAAATTAAATAAATATGGAGTCGTTATCTCATGAGTTTTTTTTATAAAATTCATTACTAAAACCATCTGGTCCCGGTGTCTTACCATTTTTCAATGATTTTATTGTTTCACCTATTTCTTCGAGTGTAATTTGAGCTCCAAGTTCCTCTTGTTCTAAAAGATCAAGTTTTGAAAGATTACAGTTATCTAAATTTTTTTTAATTTTACTATCTTCTATTTTAGTTTTAGATGTATATAAATTTTGATAAAATTGAGCAAATCTATTGTTAATATCTTTAGGTAATATTAGTAATTCACCTTTCACTGATTTAATTTTAGTTATAGTATTTTCATTTTCTTGTTTTTTCAATTGACGAGCTAAAATCTTATGTGGTTTGTCACCAAATTCAAAATGTTCCTGTTTTGTAATTTGGAATAATCTTATAACACTTGCTGATAAAATTCAATTAAGTTTAAATTTCAGTAGTATTATCTTATTATGTTTATCTGTAGTAGAATCTTTGGCATTATCGAACTCTAACTGTCTAATATCTTGTTCTAGCAACATTTGTTCTGTCTTATTCTTTTTATTTTGAAAAATTTGATATGAAATTATAAATGCCTTGAAAGTTTCCCATTATAAAGAAGGCGAAATACCTGGTGTATCATTTGTCTAAAAAAAAAACTCCAAATGTGTATTTTACCCGGCATTCCCTCGAATTTTACTAAAAATGTCAATGGGGAGTGATCAGAAATACTACTGATGTGGTATGTTGGTATGTTGGATTAATTGCTTATGGCATTAATTTCATATCCACTTCTGGACCTGGTAATGGGAGGTAAAACAAAAACAGACTTGGTTGGTAGTTCCTTCTCTATGAAGTATGTTATAAGAGTTATAATAGAGCGATTGTTCCTTCTTTCTTTCTCTTTCTTTTCTAGGGTCTATTTTCTAACTTTACTTCCTTCTCTAACTTCTTTTCTAAGGGGCTTTCTTTTCCCAACACTCTTTTGCACTTCACAACCTTTGCGCACTTTCTTCACTTTTCTTACTTTTCTTTTTCTTTCTTAAAGTTTAAAAAAGTGAAGCGGTACAAAAAATGTATTAATATATACGTGTTGTACATTACTGTAATCTACCGTACTTCTATTAAAAAAATTATTAAAAAAAAAATAAAAAAAAAATTCATATCCACTAAAAAATATTCAATTCGTGAATAAGTTTTATGTACCGGTGAGTAAAATTAGTATTCCCTTCCAACTGGATTAGCAGATCTCCATACATCTGTTATATTAGTATTTTTTATATATGTATTTAGAAGTTCACTAGTCTTAGATTTTACTTCGGAGTCACGTGAGTGACTACATGAAGAACCCCGCCAGTGCGCCTGCGCGTCATTACGTTAGATGCCTTGACGCAAACGGACGTGAGGAGCAGTGCTCCTCTAATGGATTTGTAGTTTTTCAACTACAAGGTAAGTAAAAACTTTTTTCAGTATTTTCAGGCCGTTTACTGTGGGTCTGTGGGGATTTTTTCCACGGACGCCATGGAAAAAGCGGGCAGGGGGAAGAGGCGAGCGACTCAGCCGACAGAAAGTCGGGAAAGTTGGGAGTCTGCGGTTAGCAACCAACCGCCTCTAACCCCGGTACAGTCGCCAGCCGTGAGCATAGCGACTGTGGACCTGGGGCAGTCAGCGCCTGTCGGGCGCAACGCCAAGTCCAAATCGAAACGGGCCACGGAGGAGGAGTCCCAGGAAATGGAAATGGAAGAAGTTCCAGGGCTAGATACTGCTTTTAAGCGTATTCCCCAAATGGAAAGCCTGCTACATAGGCTGTTGGAGCGAAGCACACTCAGGTAAGAGTGTACTGAAATCCAAGCTGCTGAAAGCAGCTCTACAGCTCCTGGTACAGGGCTGATAGAATGCACCCTCAGGGATGAGGAGCGTGCCATGGGTCATGAGATTTCAGACCCCGACTCTGATGGTGAGGCTGTACAAGGCGAAGAACGGCAGCTGCCAGATGTTCCATCCCTAGCAGTACGATTCGCTGCCCCATCAGGGTCAGGAGAGCCATTAGGAGAAGAATTGGCCTCCCTAATAAATTACTTGGTTTCCCATCAGCTGGAACAGCAGGAGATCGATGAGAATGCAAGAAAATATGAGTTGAGTATGAGAACTCAAGAATTGAAATTGCAGAGAATATTAAAGCTGCTGTGTTCTGGAATAACTGCTTTTGCCATAATAGCAGATAAAAGCCAAGAGATGATGGAGTTGCATCAGGAAGCACTGGGGTTGCTATGCAGCACCCACTTCGAGATCAATTGTCTGAGGAAAGGTGCTATACGGCCTACTATGAATCCGAATTTTGCAGCACTCTGCAAACCAAGTAATGTACAATTACCCAACTTACTCTTTGGAGAGGATCTCTGGAGACGTATTAAAGAGTTGGAAGATGAAGCGAAAACAGGATTGATGAAAACATCAATGGTTGTAAAGTCTGTAAAGAGGAAGTATCCTTTCAGACGTCATACGGATCCTGGACCAGGACCAAGTCGCTCATTAACGCAGGGACGTAGCTGGCGGCCTGCAGCGGGAGCAAGAACCAGTGGGGGTGCTTCCGGGAGAATCCAGGGATCTCAGAGTACTCAAATGACTCAAGAGGTAGGTGGACCTGGTTCTCATGGGAACATACTAACCGGATTAAGTCCAAAAGTTGGGGGCAGATTACGTCTCTTCTATAACAATTGGAAGAAGATTACTTCAGATGTGGTAATTCTGAATAATATACAAGGATTTCTAATTGAATTCAATCCAAATTATGATTTGCCTGTCCAGCAGGTTCCTAGCAGAACTCTCCACTTTGCACAAAAAGAAGTGATGGAGGTTCAAGCTGCGCTTCAAACCCTATATATAAAAGGTGTTATTGAAGAATCAGTCTACCAAATTCACCAATTTGTGTCAAATATGTTCCCTCGATCAAAAAAGGATGGAGGATGTAGGATTATTATAGACTTGACAAGTCTGAATCCTTTTGTTCAAGTTAGACATTTTAAAATGGAGACATTTGTACTGCCGAACAACTTATCTCAGAAGCATGTTTTATGGCAACTATAGATTTAAAACATGTATATTATTCAGTGTCTGTTCACTTGGAACATATGAAGTATCTTAAATTTACATGGATGAACCAGTTAGGGCAGTTCAAAGCTCTGCCTAATGGGTTAACGTCCGCTCCCAGAATATTCACAAAATTGTTAAAATCAATTCTGGGGTTGCTGAGAAGCCAGGGGCATGTACTAATGGCATACTTGGATGATGTCCTGATTATAGGAAGGACAAAACAGTCAACAGAAGCATCTGTTGCAGTTGTGAAATCAACTTTTGAATGTTTGGGGTTTTCTAAATTCATCCAAAGAAATCAAGGTTAACAACATGTACCTCGATTGATTATTTGGGGTTCACAATTGATTCAGCCTAAATGAAAATTACTTTGCCCAGTGAAAAAAGGGTGGAGTTGATTAAAGATTGCAGTAATCTGTTAAACGAGCAAAAACCCTTAATCAGACAGGTGGCTCGAGTACTGGGAAAATTAGTAGATTCCCAGCAGTCCAGTACAGACCATTACATTATCCACAGCTGCAGAGAGTTAAACAACAGGCACCGAGAATGAATGCTGGTCATTTTGATAGAACCATGCAACTAACAACAAATGCTGTTTCTGATCTGCAGTGGTGGTTTCTACATGTCTCAAGCAGTTCCGGCAAAGTGCTGATTGAACAACCTTCCATGATATTACAAACTGATGCCAGTGCACTAGGATGGGGTGCAACTGACTTAACATCTAGCTGCGGAGGCAGATGGAATCAGGAAGAGTCATTGTTACTGCAGACATGGGGAACTAACTATTTGGAGCTTTTAGGATGTTTCTATGGACTCCAAGCTTATTGTTTTAACACAACTAAAAGGCATGTGCAAGTTCAAATTGATAAACACAACAGCAGTTGCCTATATTAATGATATGGGTGGAATTAAGTTGGTGTCATGTGACAAAATGGCTAATCAACTTGGTGTATTGAAAAGAACATTTGGATTTCAGCTATCTATCTACCAGGTAGAATGAACACGATAGCAGACACCAGGTTACGAAAGTTCCATGATAATAAAGAATGGATGTTGAATCGAGAGGTATTCAATGATATAGTAATCAGATTTGGAATGCCCGACATCGACTTGAATCATGAGCTATCAAGATATGTCTCATGGGAACCAGATCCAGGAGCAGTGGCGATTGATGCATTCTCGCTACATTGGGGTGGTATGTTTTCATATATATTTCCACCTTTCTGCCTCATAAGCCAATGTTTGCTTAAAATCAGGCAAGATGCTGCTTCAGGGGTATTGGTAGTACCAGATTGGCCTACACAGCCATGGTATCCGTTGATATTAGAATTAACAACACAAATGTTGATGAAAGTCCCAAAAAGGAGTAATTTATTGCTGCACCCTGTAACAGGGGAACAACATCCATTATATGATCGTTTGGATTTGTTGATTTGCAGGTTTTAAGAAGGCCTTTTCTGGGGCGAGGACTGTCTGAGCGTACTGTGGACATGCTTACGGCAGCCTGGAGGAAGAGCACTCAAAAACAGTACTTTTCTTATATTAAGAAATGGGAAGAGTTCTGTGTACAAAAGAATGTGCAATATAGTACTGCAGATATTTCAAATGTTTAGAATTTCTGTCAAAACTTTATTATGATGAAGGTCTGAGTTGTAGTGCAATTAATTCCGCAAGAAGATTCATTCAATGACAATAAACAGCATTCAATTCAATTGTCCTCATATTTGGTTCTGGATTCAGAAAGAAACCCAATTGGGTCACACCCAATTGTTTCCAGACTAATGAAAAGAATCTTTAATTCCAAACCACCGAAACCTAGGTACATGACAATCTGGGATGTAAGTGTGGTACTGAAACTACTTCGTGAATGGTCACCAAGTGTGTCTTTACCTTTGGCCAAGCTCAGTATGAAAGTATACATGCTTATGGCATGAGTGACAGCACAACGAGTGCGAACACTTGGAAAATTACAAATAGACAGTATGGAAGTAACTGAAGACAAGGTTACATTCTATATCTATGACCTACTAAAACAAATTAGGCCAGGTGTGACAAGATTTACAATTATGCTAGCAGCATATCCAAATGATCCTTGTCTCTGTGTTAAGACATATTTGTTACAATACATTTGAGGTCACAAAGAATTTGAGAATTACGGAAACTGGGTTGTTGATCACACACAAGAAACCACACAAGAGAGTTTCAATACAGACTATTTCCAGATGGATTAAAGAAGTCTTAACAGCTGCTGGTATTAACACTTATGTTTTTACGTCTCACTCGACTAGGGCAGCAGAAACGTCGGCGGCCAGGGCAAAAGACGTCCCCGTCGACCATATCCTCGCAGCCGCTGGGTGATCCAATGAGTTGATGTTTCAACATTTTTACCATCGGCCTATTGTTAATGCGGGATTGTTTGCAGAAACTATTTTAAGTTCTGTGTAAATTCCTCTGGTTTAAAGAGGATCTGATTAATTTCATTATTGAAATGAATTACTGCATTTGTGGTACAAATGTTATTTTGAATGCATGATTGATTATTCTCGTTCCGAGTCAATCAATGCAGTGAGAAGCCGGGATTGATCTATGGCATGAAATCACAAAGCTTTAAAATCTTCACGTAGTCACTCACGTGACTCCGAATTAAAATAGTAAGATTCTTTTTTTCTTTTTTTTTAATTTTTTTTTAAATATTTTAATTTTATTAGAAGTAAGTACAATTGTATACAATCATATTTTCATAATACCTTTTATGTACAGCTTCTTATTTTAAAAAAAAATTGAAATAAAGAAGAAAAAGAAAAAAGTTAGGTAATGAAAAATAGAAAAATGTGAGATATATAGTGTGTGAAAAAGAAAAATAAAGAATGAAAAAAGGAAGTTGAGACATAGAAAATAGAAGAACGAGAATAAAAGAAGAGAAGAGAACAAAAGAAAATAGAAGGAGATCATTTATAATCTTGACCATCTGCAGTCACGGATTAGCTTTTACACCTGTTTTGCTCCATATGTTTCCAAAAAGACGACAAATGGAGACCAACTCGTTATGAATTGGTCAAATTTATCTATTAGGAGGAATCGCATTTCCTCAAGATGTGCGGTATCCAACATACTTGCAATCCACATTTTGAGCGTTGGTATTGGTGTATTTTTCCAAAATTTCAATATTGATTTTTTTGCTATTATTAAACCATAATTAAAAATTGACTTTTCAGATGAGCTCAATTTGTTCCCATCTTCCATTACCCCAAATATAATCAATTCATTATTGGGTTCCATTTTTGTCTTAAATAATTTTGTAAATATTTTGAAAATATCATTCCAAAATCCATGAAGTTTTATACAAGAAACAAAAGAGTGTGTTATAGTTGCATCTTGGGTTAAACATTTATCGCAAATGGGCGATATATTTGGATAAAATTTATTTAATCTTGTTTTTGAGTAATATAATCTATGTAAAATTTTAAATTGGATTAGGTTATGTCTTGCGTTAATCGAACACTTGTGAATGTATGTCAAATACTTTTCCCATGTAGCCTTCGTAATTTTTATCAATAATTCCCGTTCCCACTCTTCTCTAATTACCTCGGTCACAGGTAAATCTATATTTAAGATACTATTATATAAACATGATATTAATTTTTGTGTATCAGCTTTTATATTCGTTACTTCTTCTAGTAAATCAGGAGTTATTTTTTTGATATCCCTGTATGTATGTCTTCAAAAAATTACAAATCTGAAAATATTTAAAATAATGAGTGTTTTTCAGTTTAAATTTTAATTGTAATTGTTGAAATGATAATAAATCTCCCATTTCATACATATCCCCGATCCTTTTAATTCCTAAACGTTCCCATTGATTATATATTTTATCCATCATAGATGGTTTAAATAAAGGATTATTCGCTATCAGTGTTAACAATGATAGGTTTCTTAATTGTAAGGATAATTTTATTTGTTTCCATATTCTTATTGTATCTTGTATAATTGGGTTTTTCTTATATATTGTATTAGTCATTTTTTTCGGGGAGAAGAGGATTGTTCCTATATTACAAGGATAACAATCCTCTTTCTCCATTTTTATCCATTCTGTCTGTTGAGTTGAACTATCCAACCAGTAAATTATATTCTTAATATGTATTGCCCAATAGTAATACAAAAAATTAGGGAGTGAAAGTCCCCCGACATCTTTTGGTTTACATAAGTGTTCTTTTTTAATTCTATGTGATTTGTAATCCCAAACAAAATTAGTAATATTAGCGTTCAGTTTAGAAAAAAAATATTTTGGTACATATACTGGTATAGATTGAAATAGGTATAATAACTGTGGTAGGAAGCTTATTTTAATAGCATTTATTCTGCCTATTAATGATAAAGGGAGTGTTTTCCAAAATGTTATCATTATATTAAGTTTATTTATTAAGGGTATAAAATTGGCATTGAATAAAACTTTATGTTTTCTAGTAATCTGAATACCCAAATATTTGAATTTTTCTGTTGCTATTTTAAAGGGGAATTTCAATAAGTGTGTGGATTCTTGAGGTTTTAACGTCATAATTTCACTTTTGTTCCAGTTTATTCTATATCCAGAAAAGGACCCAAATTCCTCTATTAAATTTAATAAATTTGGTATGCTCGTTTGTGAATTTGTTATATATAACAAAATATCGTCTGCATACAATGAAATTTTATTATTTGAGTCCCTAGTATTATAACCCTGAATATTCGGATGGCTTCTTATACTTTCAGCCAGAGGTTCTATCATAAGGGCAAATAGCAGAGGTGATAAAGCACATCCCTGCCTATTACCCCTTGATAATTGAAATTTTTTAGATAACATGCTGTTAGTTAATATTCTTGCCATCGGTTTATCATATAATAATTTCACCCATGCAATAAAATTCTCTCCCATATTAAATTTTTGTAATACTATGTATAAATACTGCCATTCTACCTGATCAAATGTTTTCTCTGCGTCCAAAGAAATAATTGCTAAGTCTTTTTCCTCCGTTTTATGTGAGTACATTATATTAAACAGGCGTCTCAAATTATTAAATGAATATCTTTTGGGTATAAACCCCGTTTGATCAGGGTTTATCAATTTACTAATATATTTGCTTAGTCTTCTAGCTAAAGTCTTTGCTAGAATTTTCTGGTCGGTATTTAAAAGTGATATAGCTCTATATGAGCCCGGTTCCTCTAGATCTTTATCTTTCTTTGGAATAAGCGTAATAGTTGATTCTGCTAATGTTTCAGGTAATTTATTTTCTTTAAAAACGTGAGTATATAAATTAAATAGATAGGGGGTCGTTATCTCATGAAAGTTTTTATAAAATTCATTACTAAAACCATCTGGTCCCGGTGTCTTACCATTTTTCAGCGATTTTATTGTTTCACCTATTTCTTCAATTGTAATTTGCGCTCCTAGTTCTTCTTGTTCCAAAAGGTCAAGTTTTGGTAGATTACATTTATCTAAAAAGTTTGTAATTTTACTATCTTCTGTTTTGGTTTTTGATGTGTATAAATTTTGATAAAATTGAACAAATCTTTTATTGATATCTTTAGGTAGTGTTAGTAATTCACCATTCTCGGATTTAATTTTATTTATAGTATTTTCCTTTTCCTGTTTTTTCAATTGACGCGCCAACAGCTTATGTGGTTTGTCCCTCCCCCCGGTTGGGGGGAGGGACTCAAATAGAGAAAGCTAGTGGAAAATGTGGGAGGCAGGAGGCAGAGAAGGGAAGCACTCGGACCCAAAATGTAGGGGAGAAAGAAGAAAAAGATAATAAACAGAGAATAAGTGGTGGTGGGTTTCTTAAATGTGTATATTTTAATGCTAGGAGCATTGTAAGAAAGGTGGATGAGCTTAGAGCCTGGATTGACACCTGGAAGTATGATGTTGTGGCGATCAGTGAAACATGGTTGCAGGAGGGCTGTGATTGGCAAATAAATATTCCAGGATTTCTTTGCTTCAGGGGTGATAGAATTGGAGGGGCAAGAGGTGGGGGTGTTGCATTGCTTGTCAAGGAAGATATTACAGCAGTGCTTTGGCAGGATAGATTAGAGGGCTGGTCTAGGGAGGCTATTTGGGTGGAACTGAGAAATGGGAAAGGTGTAGCAACACTTATAGGGGTGTATTATAGACCGCCAAATGGGGAGCGAGAATTGGAAGAGCAAATATGTAAGGAGATAGCATATATTAGTAGTAAGCACAAGGTAGTGATTGTGGGAGATTTCAATTTTCCACACATAGACTGGGAAACACATTCTCTAAAAGGGCTGGATGGTTTGGAGTTTGTAAAATGTGTGCAAGATAATTTTTTGCAGCAATACATAGAGGTACCTACTAGAGAAGGGGCAGTGCTGGACCTCCTGTTAGGAAATGAGACAGGGCAGGTGGCGGAGGTATGCGTCGGGGAGCACTTCGGGTCCAGTGATCACAATACCATTAGTTTCAATATAATTATGGAGAGGGTCAGAACTGGACCTAGGGTTGAGATTTTTGTTTGGAGAAAGGCTAACTTTGAGGAGATGCGAAAGGATTTAAAAGGAGTGAATTGGGACATGTTGTTTTATGGGAAGGATGTAGAAGAAAAATGGATGACATTTAAGGGTGACATTTTAAGTGTACAGAATCTTTATGTCCCTGTTCGGTTGAAAGGAAATAGTAAAAAATGGAAAGAGCCATGGTTTTCAAGGGAAATTGGACACTTGGTTTGGAAAAAGAGAGAGATCTACAATAATTATAGGCAGCATGGAGTAAATGAGGTGCTTGAGGAGTATAAAGAATGTAAAAAGAATATTAAGAAAGAAATTAGAAAAGCTAAAAGAAGATATGAGGTTGCTTTGGCAAGTAAGGTGAAAGTAAATCCAAAGGGTTTCTACAGCTATATTAATAGCAAAAGGATAACAAGGAATAAAATTGGTCCATTAGAGAGTCAGAGTGGACAGCTATCTGCAGAGCCAAAAGAGATGGGGGAGATATTGAACAATTTATTTTCTTCGGTATTCACGAAGGAGAAGGATATGGAATTATGTGAGGTAAGGGAAACAAGCAGAGTAGCAATGGAAACTGTGAGATTCAAAGAAGAGAAGGTGCGGACACTTTTGAAAAATATGAAAACGGATAAGTCTCCAGGTCCTGACAGGATATTCCCTAGGACATTGAGGGAAGTTAGTGTAGAAATAGCAGGGGCTATGACAGAAATATTTCAAATGTCATTAGAAACGGGAATAGTGCTGGAGGATTGGCGTACTGCGCATGTTGTTCCGTTGTTTAAAAAGGGTTCGAAGAGTAAACCTAGCAATTATAGACCTGTTAGTTTGACGTCAGTGGTGGGCAAATTAATGGAAAGGATACTTAAAGATAATATATATAAGCATCTGGATAAGCAGGGTCTGATTAGGAACAGTCAACATGGATTTGTGCCTGGAAGGTCATGCTTGACTAATCTTCTTGAATTTTATGAAGAAGTTACTAGGGAAATTGATGAGGGTAAAGCAGTGGATGTTGTCTATATGGACTTCAGTAAGGCCTTTGACAAGGTTCCTCATGGAAGGTTGGTTAAGAAGATTCAATTGTTGGGTATTAATGGTGGAGTAGCAAGATCGATTCAACAGTGGCTGAATGGGAGATGCCAGAGAGTAATGGTGGATGGCTGTTTGTCAGGTTGGAGGCCGGTGACTAGTGGGGTGCCTCAGGGGTCTGTGTTGGGTCCACTGTTGTTTGTCATATACATCAATGATCTGGATGATGGTGTGGAAAATTGGATTAGTAAGTATGCAGATGATACTAAGATAGGTGGTGTTGTGGATAATGAAGTAGATTTTCAAAGTCTACAGAGAGATTTAGGCCATTTGGAAGAGTGGGCTGAAAGATGGCAGATGGAGTTTAATGCTGACAAATGTGAGGTGCTACATCTCGGCAGGACAAATCAAAATAGGACGTACACGGTAAATGGTAGCGAATTGAGGAATGCAGTTGAACAGAGGGATCTAGGAATAACTGTGCATAGTTCCCTGAAGGTGGAATCTCATGTAGATAGGGTGGTAAAGAAAGCTTTTGGTGTGCTGGCCTTTATAAATCAGAGCATTGAACATAGAAGTGGGGATGTAATGTTAAAATTGTACAAGGCATTGGTGAGGCCAATTCTGGAGTACGGAGTACAATTTTGGTCGCCTAATTATAGGAAGGATGTCAACAAAATAGAGAGAGTACAGAGGAGATTTACTAGAATGTTGCCTGGGTTTCAGCAACTAAGTTACAGAGAAAGGTTGAACAAGTTAGGTCTTTATTCTTTGGAGCCCAGAAGGTTAAGAGGGGACTTGATAGAGGTCTTTAAAATTATGAGCGGGTTAGACAGAGTGGACGTGGATAAGCTTTTCCCATTGAGAGTAGGGAAGATTCAAACAAGGGGACATGACTTGAGAATTAAGGGACAGAAATTTAGGGGGAACATTAGGGGGAACTTCTTTACTCAGAGAGTGGTAGCTGTGCGGAATGAGCTTCCAGTGGAAGTGGTGGAGGCAGGTTCGATGTTATCCTTTAAAAATAGATTGGATGGGTATATGGACGGGAAAGGAATGGAGGGTTATGGTCTGAGTGCAGGTAGATGGGACTAGGGGGAAGTATTTATTTTTAATTAAAAACATTTTTTTTTTTAATGTTCGGCACGGACTTGATGGGCCGAGATGGCCTGTTTCCGTGCTGTTATGGTTATATGGTCACCAAACTCAAAATGTTCCTGTTTTGTAATTTGGAATAATCTTATTACTCTTGCCGAGAGAATTCGGTTAAGTTTAAATTTCAGTAGTATTATCTTATTATGTTTATCTATAGTGGGATCTTTAGCATTATCTAACTCTAACTGTCTTATTTCTTGTTCTAACAGCATCTGTTCTGTTTTATTCTTCTTATTTTGAAAAATTTCATATGAAATTATAATTCCTCTAATAAATGCTTTAAAAGTTTCCCATATTAAAGAAGGTGAGGTACCTGGTGTATCATTTATCTCAAAAAATGATATCATTTGTTGCAATTAATTCAGCCAGAAGTGCATTGTCCTCATATTTGGTTCTGGAGTCAGAAAGAAACCCAATTGGGTCATACCAAATTGTTTCCAGACTAATGAAAGGAATCTTTAATTCCAAACCACCGAAACCTAGGTACATGACAATCTGGGATGTAAGTGTGGTACTGAAACTACTTCGTGAATGGTCATCAAGTGTGTCTTTACCTTTGGCTAAGCTCAGTATGAAAGTATTAATGTATTAAGCCGGGATTGATCTACGGCATGAAATCACAAAGCTTTAAAATCTTCACGTAGTCACTCACGTGACTCCGAAGTAAAATAGTAAGATTAAACGAGAACTTACCTAAGATTGAAGTTTGATCTTTATTTTATGAGGAGTTACGTAGGTGATTACGTGCCCGCCACGACCCTACCCTCTATCATAAAGGTCAGATGGAAGTTCTTGTATTACTCGTTTTATTATGAGACTATATTACTTCGGTTGTTGTTTTTTGTGATTTCACACCGCTGCTTTGAAGATTGACGCGCAGGCGCACTGGTGGGGTTCTTCACGTAATCACCTACGTAACTCCTCATAAAATAAAGATCAAACTTCAAACTTAGGTAAGTTCTCGTTTAATCTTACTATTTTAAATTACTCCTCCTTTGTTTTGCTGATTTGTCTAAATATGGATCTAAAACACAATTGAAGTCCCCCCCTATTATTACATTTTGGTAATTAAGCTCTGATATTATATCTATAATTTTATTTAAAAATTGGGGGTTGTCAAAATTCGGAGCGTAAATATTTATCATAATTAGTGGGGTTGCATAAATTTCTCCCGAAACTATAATATAACTTCCCTCTTTATCTGATATAGTATTCTTTAATTTAAAAGGTATACCTTTTCGAATAAGAATAGCCGTACCTCTAGATTTAGAAGTAAATGACGAATAGTATGTTTGACCTATCCACTTCACCTTTAATCTCATCTGTGTTTGTTGTTTCATGTGGGTTTCCTGTAAAAACATTACGTCGCTTTTCAAAGATTTTAGTTGAGCAAAAATGTTAGCCCTCTTAATTGGTTCATTGGCACCCCTTATCTTCCAACTACAAAATATAATTCCTCCATTCTTTATTTGTCTATCGTCTTGCATTATACGTATATCAATATAGTATTCTTGAATCATATGGTGCAACCAAATACCTCAGAATTCTTGGTGTTGGGTGGTCATCCCGAGTTTTTAGATTTATATTACATCTCCTTCCTGTATAGTGCCTTAGAAAAAGAAAGAAAAAATGTGATATAAAATTGATTACAAAAAAATAAGCGAATAGAATTCTTTATAGTGATTTAAAAAAAAAAGTGATGATAAGGTATCTAAGAAAAGATACCTTAAAGACGAATAGCCACCTAAGGTGGCGAAAATGTATGGACTTCCGTTGATGTTGTTATACATTGAGCTCCAACCCCTTAACAGAGTCTCATGAAAAGCTACAGACCGTTTCATATGTTGTCTTTTCTTATATAAATGTATCAAACCAGCACCAGTAACAACCGAAAGAGTTCAGAAAAAGAAATAAAGAATAAAAAACCAAATATAAAACACAACGTATGTTCAGTTCTATAAGTATATATGTCTTTCCAATTTATCTAACCTTAATCTAGTCTAAACTTTACCATATATATCCACCCAAAGTTCTTACATAATATCCCATTCTTTAACTACCATACAAGCAAGTACCAAGGGGTTAAACAAAACCACACTTCTGGATCTTTTCCAGGTGTATGCTGCGCCCAATTCCTTCCCACACAGTATTAGTTTGTTAGTATTGTTATAAACCTTTTAGTTAGTTACTATTTTAAAGTATATTTCATTAATATTAGTTCATTTCCCTTAACTATTTTAAATATATAAAATCAAAATTATGTACACTCCCATTATCTCCTTCCCCGCCTCATGGTTTATTCATGATTTATTCATATTTGCCACATACATTCACAAATAATTAGTATTATTAAATTTGTTAAGATAATTGGTTAGTTATAATTTCAATATAATGATTAGAGATTTTCTTAAATCAACAGTTTTTATATTCCAATTAGTATTATCTCGTTCCATGTCCATTATACATTCCCTCATTAATTCTGTATCTTCAACGTCCTTTTGTTTATCTTTAAGCTTTTCATTCAAGGTGAAACATGGACAGTACTCTCGAAAACACATTCCAGACAGATAAGCATATCTAGTGACTGTCTGGAAAGTTCTGCCATCTTAACCAGTTCAAAACTCTGTCTTAAAAGTTTAAAAGTTCAATCATCTTCCTTGTCGACATCTTCCCCCGATATTTTCTTTACGATATCCTCTGCGTGCTTAAAAGCTTTTTCAGGATCTGTAAATGAGCGTTCAGTGCCCTTATGAGAAATCTTCATTTTTGCTGGATAGACCACCCCATATCTCACACCGGGCACACCTTTCAGAATGTTTCTTGTCTGTATACACATGTTCCTTTTCTGGACGACCTCCGGGGGATAATCACGGAATAATCGAATATTATCCCCATGACATATCAGATTCTCCCCATGGGTAATCTTATTTAATATAAATTCCACTGAAGAGATGTCGATGAATTTCACAATTATCTGTCTTGGAGGAGCACTTGTCCCTCTTGAAACATGTTCAACTCGGTGAACGATATCTATTCTTGGGTATTCCGGCAGTTCAAAAACATCTTTAAGTAAGTCAGCAACGTAGGTGCATGTTTGAGGTCCACGACCCTCTCGTCCTTCCCTTACTCCAACAATTCTCAAATTCTGCCTTCTTGATCTCGCTTCCAAGTCCAAACACTTGTCAGTCATTCTCACAAGCTTCTCTTCCTCGGATTTCTGTGATTTTTTCAAACTCTTTATTTCCGTGATCATCTCTTTCATTTCATTTTCCATCTCTTCCATTCTCTCATCAAACTTTCCCATATTATCATATATATCAATACATTTCTTATTATAGTCTTTTTCCATTTTAGCACATTCTGACTAATTTTATATCATACTCCTTATACTGCTCCTTTAACTCACCACAAGCACCATAAATTTTTTGAGAGATTGTCTCCATACTCTGCATATTCCTCTCCAGATTAGTCTCCATACTCTGCAATTTGGTCTCCATATTAAATTCCATACTCTGCATCTTTTCAAGTGTAATATTGATTGTAGAAGTCATATCTAAAAGCATTTGCTTCACCTCCTTCTCCTTCTTATCTCCTTTTGCAGCCATTTCAAGCACAGATCCTTGGCTGTAAGACTCTTCTTCTGAGCCTTCTTCTGTCATTTGCAGAGTATCCAAAACTTTCTCCAGCTGGAGACATAGTGGTCTTCTTAGGTGCTCGTGAGCTTTTCTCTTTGCTCATTTAAAACTCCCGATTTTCTCCCGTTAAACTCCCGATTTTAGCGTCTCTTTCTGATGAAGTCACCCTTATGCGACGCCAAGCAGCTCCGGTGAGTTTTTAAAAATCGTTCCTGACTCTGAAAACAGCTTTTTAGCGATTTTTACGGGAGAGGAACTCAATGCAGTGCCCTTAGTGTTCCATGGCGCAGCTGGAAGTCAGAATTTTGTAAGTTTCTATAAGATCCCCTCTCAATCTTCTAAATTCCAGCGAGTACTAGCGAATTCTAGCAATATAATCATTCTCTCCTTGGATAAAAATTACTGAATACTATGCATCCATTTCGACCTAGCTGAGGCAGTGTGCAAAGCTGTGTTCATCTTCTTCATTGGATTTAGTCACTTGGGTTTGGACCTTGGCACCAAATTTGTCTCCAACAAAGGCACACCCAACCTAATTGATCTTTCAAGGTCTTACTCACATCAAGGGACTGGCGTGTTAATTGGGAGAGCTATTCTACAAGCTAGTCAAGCAACAGCCTGATGTACATGGAGCGACGACATTTTGAGTAAGGACCCTTCTTCAAACCAGTCTGACCTGAAATGTCAACTATCCACATTTTCCAGAGATGCTGCCTGACCTGTTGAGTTACTCCAGCATTTTGTGTTGTGGTTCAAGATTCCACCATCAGCAATTCCTTATGTAACAGTTAAGGGGTGCACATTGGCACAGGCAGAGTTTCTGCCTTACACCTCCAGAGACCCGGGTATTATCCTGACCCCAGGTACTTCTGTCTGTTTATACATTCTCCCTGTGACCACACTCATTTTCTCTGGGTTCTCCAGTTTCTTCTCAGTCCAAAGATGTGCAGTTTAGTAGGTTAATTAGCCTCTGTAAATGGCCCCTAGTGTGTAGGATGCGAAACTGGGATAACATGTAACTAATGTAATGGTTGGCGTGGACACAGTGCGCTGAAGAGCCTGTTTTCACGCTGTACCTCTAAAACTAAAACAGTCTGATATATCTCTACTCAGAGGATAATGTGATAGATGTATTCATCACAATACCTGGGTACATCCTATCCCAGCAGTGGGACTGACACACCAGAGGTAGTGGCACATGGATACACAGGTGGGAAGGAGTAGCTTTGGGATGTTCAACAGTGACTCCAACCCCATGAAGTCTTGATGCACCAAATATAAATGGGCAAGGAAACATCCTCCAGATTAGTACCAATCGTTGTCCCTCAGCTGACAGTTTGGTGCTACTACATGTTGAGCAACAGTGGAAATAAGCACAGAGTGTGAGGCAAAAAACAAATGTCCATTAGCAAGAGTGACTTGTTAGCACTTCCATCGTCCAAACTGGCCAGGTCCCGCTGCAAGAATAGCTCACCAATAAGTAGTGAGTAAATCAACATAAGAGATGAACTATTTAACCTCATCCTCACCATACAATTGTCCATGATGGTACTGGTAAAAGTGACACAGACCTGTGGAGGAGAAGTCCTAGCATTGCACCAAGCACACCTTCTATTCTGCTGTATGGCAAAACAATCATTCCATAGAAACTAGACATAGAACAGATCTGTCAGTGCAAATCAAGACTCTGAAGGCCTGTTAGCAGCAGAAATGTACATTACCATATCGTGTAGCATTATGGCCCAATATATCCTTCAGTCTGCTATCAATATCAAGCCAAGGTTAATGAGCAGTGCAGAAGAATTTGCCAGAAACACTAAAAATCGGGTACCAGAATTGCAAGAATGGGAAACAGCAAACACAATGGATGGAACTAAACAAACTCATAACCAACAGGTCAGATCAAAGATGTGTAGTCTTACCATATACAGACATGAGTGGTGGTGGACAATTAAACAGTAAACGTGTTCAGCTGCCATTGAACCACAGCTGGGGTGCGTGCACGTTTTTTTCAAATATCATGGCAATGATGTCCTACTGAGTCCACTTCAAATATCCAACATTTCAGCAACATTTCCTTAAGAATCAGAGGCTGTTGGCTAGGCAAGAATAAAATCTCAGCAGTTTAAGTAAAACCTGTGAACAGAAAAAATAATGATTTTCTTTATTCATTCATGGGATTTGGGCTTTGATGGCAAAGCCAGCATTCATTTGCCAATTGCTAATATTCTAGCGAAAGTAGTGATGATCTGCCACTTGAATTGTTGCAGTCCTTCTGGTGAAGGCAGTCCCAGAGTGCTGTCGAGGAGGGAGTTCCAGGATATAGATCCAGCAACAGAGAAGGAATTAAAATACACTTGTAAATCAGGATGGTGAATTATTTGTAACGGCATGTAGGTGACGGTGTTTTCTTGCATTTGTAGCATTCGACCTTGTGGGTGATGGAGTTGATGTTGAACTGTCCTGGTTGAGTAACTGCAGTGCATTTTGCAAATTGGTACATCGTTCAGCCACTGCACACTATTAGTAGAAAGAATGAATATTTATGCTGTTTGAGAGGAAGGAGTAAACCAAACAGTTGCTTTGCCCTTGATGGCACAGAGATGTTTGAGTTTTTAGACAAGTGGACAGTATTCAATCAGACTCCTAATTTGTGCCTGAAAAATGATAGGATGGGATTGCACTATCAGGATGATAGTCATTTGATGCAAGATATCCAAGCTCTGACCTCAAAGAGCAGTATTGAGGTGGTTGGACCAATTGAGCTTCAGATCAACAGTGACTACCCAGGATATTGATGGTGGGGGACTGTAATATCATTAAATGTCAAAGTGGATAGATTCCCTCTTGCTAGAGATGGTCATAACTTGGTGAATATATAAAAAGAAAGATATAATACTGTGTGTATTTGCATCCTACAGACTGAACCATTGAGTTTGTTACAAAGTTCAGTCGGTAGGCAGAATACTGACCAGTTGATCACAGGCCTTCACGGTGACTATTTTGCAGCAATATTTCCACAACTAAAAATAGTCTTAAATATCTGCTATAGACCACCAACTGACAGATCCGTCAAGCCTGGCTTCGGTCGCAATAGGTTAAGCCACCTCCCTCCAGGGATTGCGGTGTGTGTATGTGTGTATTTGTGTGTGTATGCGTGTCCGTGTGTGTGTATGTGTGTCCGTGTGTGCGTATGTGTGTCCGTGTGTGTGTATGTGTGTGTATGTGTGTGCGTAAGTGTGCGTGTGTGTGTGTGTGTGTATGTGTGTGCGTGTGTGGGTATGTGTGCGCGTGTGTGCATGTGTGTGTGTATATATGTGAGTGTGTATGTGTATATATGTGAGTGTGTGTGTATGTGTATATATATGTGTGTGCATGTGTGCATGTGTGTATATATATGTGTGTGTGTGTTAGAATTGAATTGTGTGTCATACAGAACAGAAACTGGCATTTCAGTCCACCATATCTGCTATAGTTCTCTAAGTCTAATTCTCTAATTCTCCATCCAGTTAATCACCAGAATGATTCAATTCAATTCAATTCAATTCAAAGCACTTTATTCGTCCCCGAGGGGCAATTTCAAAGGGCGCATTACAGTAGCTTTAAAAAAAAAAGGGACACAATCAACAAACATAAGCAGAACGCATACTGCACAATCAACCAACACACGCATTTCACAGACACACTGCACAATCACACAACACACACAGCACATCAACATTCAACACATAGTAATAGTTTTCAATACATAGTAATAGTTTTTAAAGTGTTCCTTAAAGGCCTGTCTCACGAGTCTGCGGTCATTGGCGGCGAAACGGGAAGAATCTGCCGCCATAGACCGCGCACTCGTGAGAATGTACAATTCCGGGGCCGTGCGGCGGTGTTCCCAACACCGCACGGTGCTAAAATAAAACCGACAATGTCGAAAACTATATACTCACCGCACAACCTCCACCAGTGATGCAAGAGTGCGGCACGGCCGCCCACACGGGCCACCACCAGTGTGGTTCGAGCGCCGTGCGTCAAACCTCCACTGCCACAGCCTCCGCCAGTGAGGCATGTGCTTCCGCCAGTGAGGCACGTGTGGGGCACGGCCGCAGGCACAGCCACCGCTACAGCGCCGCGATCAGGATGGCCGCCGCCACAGCCGCCGCTCGTGAGTCACGTGCGGCGGGCCGACGTCATCGCAGTCGGCCCGCCCTTTTTTTTTACTTACCGCAAGCACGTGGGACCCGCCGTGTTTGAATTACTCGGCCCCCGCGCAGCATCCGTGCGGCACTCCGGTGGATAGGCTCGGCGCTCTCACCGTTGCCGCGCGGTCCCCGCTACCGGCGACGCTGCGCTTCACCGCCGATGACCGCAAACAGGTAAGACAGAGCCTTTAGTGCTTCAATTTAAAAGTGCATATAGAAGGTTATTTCATTTCATATGTTCATGAGTCAGTGATCAGCATTAAGAAGCTGGACAGCCCTGGGGATGAAGGTTGCCTTCCTCCTCTGTGTCCGGCAACCCGGACAGCGAAGTCTGCGTCCTGAGGGGAGCCACTCAAACTCAGGAAACAGGATGTGAGAGGGGTCCTGAAGAATCTTGCATGTTAACTTTACAGACTGTTGGTCGCATAGGGCAGTGAGAGTTCGGACGGGCTGCTCAAAGATTTTTGAGCAGACCTTGACCACATTCAACAGGCGGTTTCTGTTTTGCAGGGTGATGGAGTGGAACCAGCTAGTGAAAGAGAAAGTTATTACATTTTCAATGAATGCGTAGTAGAATGTGGTGAGAATGTCTTTGTTAATCCCAAATGACTTCAGCTTCCTGAGTAGGTACTGTCTCTGATGGCACTTTTTAAGGATTTCCTCTGTGTTCGAGGAAAACCTTAGCAGGTTGTCGAAGGCTGTTCCCAGGTATTTGTATACCTCCACTATCTCCACTGGCTCCTGCTGGATGATAGTGGTGGCTGCCTCAGCCATCTGTCTCTGTTGGGGGGAAAAGGTCACAATCATGTCCTAGGTTTTGCTTATATGTAGCTCAAGACAAGAATTTTCACGCCATACTATAAAGTCCTGCAGGGCTGAGCTGTGATGTTGTGTATGGCTGGGAAGCAGAGACAGGAGGACTGTGTCATCAGCAAATTTTACAAAGTGGCAGTTTGGCTGGGTGGATCTGCAGTCATCAGTGTAGAGAATGAAGAGAAGTGGGGAGAGGACACAGCCTTGTGGAGAGCCAGTGAAGGTGAAGAGGGTGTCGGACAAGGTATGGTTCACCAACACCCTCTGTGATCTGTTGGTGAGGAAGTCTATAATCCACAGAGTGAGTTGGTGGTTGAGGTGGAAGCGGGTGATGAGCTTCTCAGCCAAAATATGTGGCTGCATGGTGTTGAATGCTGACGGGAAGTCTGCAAACAGAAGTCTGGCTGTGGTCTTGGGGATTTCCAGATGCTTATGGATGGTGTTTAAGATGAATATTTTTGCATCATCGACACCCCTGCCAGCCTGGTAAGTAAACTGCAATGGATCCATCATCGAGCCAGTTGCCTTGGTGATGTGCTCCTTGATGATCCTCTCCATGACCAGGGAGGTGAGAGCCACCGGTCTAAGGTCATTCAGGACCTTGGTGGTGCCCTTCTTTGGGATGGGAATCACTGTTGAGTTTTTCCACATCGCGGGGACTGTGCTGCTGGTCAAAGAGCCCTGGAACAGATGCTGGAACACACCTCCCAGCTGCTCAGCACAGTGCCATAGGGTCCGCCCACAGATGTTGTCTGGCCCTGGAGCTGTGTTCTTTTTAGTCCTTTTGAGGGCTCTTACCATCTCTGATGTGTTGATGTTGAGGCCGGAGTCATCAGGTCTGAGTGTGGAGACGATTGATTCTAGCTGGGTGCTGTTGTCCATTTCAAATCTGGTATAGAAGGAGTTGAGATCATTCGGGAGTGAAGTGAAGCTGCTTCCTGCTACCTGAATGGGCTTGCGGCTGGTAGAGACAGAGTTCACTGCTGCCATGTTCTTGAGGCCCTGCCAAGCTGCACGGAGGTTCCCTTTTCCAAAGGTCTGCTCCACTTTGTGCTTGTATTTCAGCTTGGCAATTATTATGGCCCGCTTGACCTCTCTGTTTACCTCCTTCTTCTCAGCTACAGAACCGGTAAAAAAATGTTCTCTTTTTCTTATTCAGTATGTTTTTTAGATCTTTAGTCACCCAGGGTTTATTGTTAGGGAAGATTGTGACCTTCTTGGAGGGGATACTATTGTCTACACAGAAAGTGATGTATGCTGAGACTGTATCCGCTTGCTCACTGATGTTGGTGGAGGAGGATGTGAGGGTATTCCTGTCTGTGGTTTCAAAACACCCTTGAAGCCTGTCAATACTGTCCGGTGTCCACTGTTTGATGTCCTTGATGACTTTCTCTGTTCTCTTTACCACAGGTGTGTAGGCAGGAGCGAGCAGTATGCTGCTGTGGTCAGCAGAGCCTAGGGGAGTGAGGGAGATGGCTCTGTAGGCGTCTGGGACTGACCCATAGCATTTGTCCAGTGTTTTCCCTAGACGGGTGGTGCAATTGACATACTGGTAGAATCCTTTAAGTGACTTGTCAATTGAACAGTGATTGAAGTCACCCATGATGAATTTGGGGGTGTCCGGAGATATCAGTTCGAGTCTGTCGAGCATATTTCTTATATGTTTCGTAGCAGTGGATGCATTTGCTCTGGGGTGGATATAAACCAGAATGAAAAACAGTTGTGGGAATTCTGGGAAGGTAGAAGGGACGCAGGGAGACAGCCAAGAGTTCAATGTCAGGGTTGCACAGTTCTTCTCTGACAACAACTGTTTTGCACCAGCGTGGATTGATGTAGAGGCAGACACCACCGCCATGGTGCTTGCCAGTCTGTTCAGTATCACGGTCTAACCTTACAAGAGACCCGAAGCCATCTATGTGCATGCTGTCACTGTTGTCACTCCCAGTCAGCCATGTTTCAGTGAAAGCAAGAATGGAAGCAGTCCGGTATTCATACATGGGGAAACATGTATGAATGGGGGCCCGAGAGCTGATCATGATTTATCTGAATGAATGGTTTCAAACTGACCTCAACTGCACAATCAGTGCACTTAATTAACTTATTTCAGAAGCAGAAATACTCATTGATACATCAAATTGAATGGTTCTAAAATATTCTAAAGGCGGTGAGAAAGTGAAAGGGAGATTGACAAATTCTTCATTAGTACGGGTGTCAGTGGTTAAGTGGAGAAGGCAAGAGAATGGGGTTGACTTGATGGGCCAAATGGCCTAATTCTGCTCCTAGAATTTATGAAATTATGACATATATTAGAATGAAAAATGTAAGGATATGAGGAGCATTGGTTACAGTAATAGAACAAGTAGTGGCCTTGGAGAAAATGGACTTGCCCTGTAAGAAATAGTATTGGTTCAGTGTCTGCCTGAGGAAAAAGCAAAACACTAAAATAAAAAAAAAACACAGAAAGGTCTGGAAATAATCAGCAGATTAATAGCATTTGTGGAAAGAGAAGCAAATTTAAGGTTTCAGTTTCATAGCCAGAAATTGAAAAAATTAGTATGTTTTAAGTAGCAGTGCAGAGGGTGGAGAGAAGGAATGCCAGCAAAAAGTTGCAAGAGAACAAAGGGGATGTTAGTGATATGAAGGGAAGAGAACAAAGTCTGAGAACAAGATCTGAAATAATCTTTTCATTAGTTGTTTCCACAACTTACTGATATAGAAATCCACTTTGCATACATTGAATTTATCCTCCACCTTATTACTAATAATTCTGTTTGCCCAGTCTGCATGTTCAGTTTCCCATGACTACTGCAATACACCTCTATTTTTCTTATTTGATGCCAGGGTTTCTTAAATATGTGAGCAGAGAGAGGTGTAAAATGAGGGTAGAAGCAATAGGTAGCAAGGTGAAAAGTAAAAGTGGCAGGCAGACAAATCCAGGGCAAAAATCAAAAAGGGCCACTTTTCAACATAATTGTATAAGGGGTAAGAGTGTTGTAAAAACAAGCCTGAAGGCTTTGTGTCTCAAATCAAGGAGCATTCGTAATAAGGTGGATGAGTTGAATGTGCAGATAGCTATTAATGACAATGATATATTTGGGATCACAGAGACATGGCTACAGGGTGACCAAGGCTGGGAGCTGAACATCCAGGGATATTCAATATTCAGGAGGGATAGACAGAAAGGAAAAGGAGGTGGGGTAGCGTTGCTGGTTAGAGAGGAGATGAACGCAATAGAAAGGAAGGACATTAGCTTCGAGGATGTGGAATCGATATGGGTAGAGCTGCGAAACACTAAGGGGCAGAAAACGCTAGTGGGAGTGTGTACAGGCCACCTAACAGTAGTAGTGGAGTTGGGGATGGCATCAAACAGGAAATTAGAAATGCGTGCAACAAAGGTAAAACAGTTATAATGGGTGACTTCAATCTACATATAGATTGGGTGAATCAAGTTGGCAGGGGTGCTGAGGAAGAGGATTTCTTGGAATGTATGCGGGATAGTTTTCTAAACCAACATGTAGAGGAACCAACGAGAGAGCAGGCTATTCTAGACTGGGTATTGAGTAATGAGGAAGGATTAGTTAGCAGTCTTGTTGTGTGTGGCCCCTTGGGCAAGAGAGACCATAATATGGTTGAGTTCTTCATTAGGATGGAGAGTGACATAGTTAATTCAGAAACAACTGTTCTGAACTTAAAGAAAGGTCACTTTGAGGGTATTGGCCAAGATAGACTGGCAATTGATTCTTAAAGGGTTGACGGTGGATATGCAATGGAAGGCATTTAAAGACTGCATGGATGAACTACAACAATTATTCATCCCAGTTTGGCAAAAGAATGAATCAGGGAAGGTAGTGCATCCGTGGATAACAAGGGAAATCAGGGATAGTATCAAAACAAAAGATGAAGCATACAAATTAGCCAGAAAAAGCAGCCTACCAGAGGACTGTGAGAAATTCAGAGTCCAGCAGAGGACAAAGGGCTTAATTAGGAAAGGGAAAATAGATTATGAAAGAAAACTGGCAGGGAACATAAAAACTGACTGCAAAAGTATTTATAGATATGTGAAGAGAAAAAGATTAGTTAAAACAAATGTAGGTCTCTTGCAGTCAGAAACAGGTGAATTGATCATGGGGAACATGGACATGGCAGACCAAAGGAAAAACTACTTTGGTTCTGTCTTCATTAAGGAAGACATAAATAATCTGCCGGAAATAGCAGGGGACCGGGGGTCAAATGAGATGGAGGAACTGAGTTAAATCCAGGTTAGCCGGGAAGTGGTGTTAGGTAAATTGAATGGATTAAAGGCCGATAAATCCCGAGGGCCAGATAGGCTGCATCCCAGAGTACTTAAGGAAATAGCCCCAGAAATAGTGAATGCACTAGTGATAATTTTTCAAAACTCTTTAGATTCTGGTGTAGTTCCTGAGGATTGGAGGATAGCTAATGTAACCCCACTCTTTAAAAAGGGAGGGGGAGAGAAAACGGGGAATTACAGACCAGTTAGTCTAACATCGGTAGCGGGGAAACTGCTAGAGTCAGTTATTAAAGATGGGATAGCAGCACATTTGGAAAGAGGTGAAATCATTGAACCAAATCAGCATGGATTTATGAAACGTAAATCATGTCTGATGAATCTTATAGAATTTTTTGAAGATGTAACTAGTAGAGTCGATAAGGGAGAACCAGTGGATGTGTTATATCTGGACTTTCAGAAGGCTTTCGACAAGGTCCCACATAAGAGATTAGTATGCAAACTTAAAGCACACGGTATTGGGGGTTCAGTATTGATGTGGATAGAGAACTGGCTGGCAGACAGGAAGCAAAGAGTAGGAGTAAACAAGTCCTTTTCAGAATGGCAGGCAGTGACTAGTGGGGTACCGCAAGGCTCAGTGCTGGGACCCCAGCTTATTACAATATACATTATGTAATGATTTGGACGAGGGAATTGAATGCAACACCTCCATGTTTGCGGATTACACGAAGCTGGGGGGCAGTGTTAGCTGTGAGGAGGATAGTAGTAGGCTGCAAGGTGACTTGGATAGGTTGGGTGAGTGGGCAAATGCATGGCAGATGCAGTATAATGTGGATAAATGTGAGGTTATCCACTTTGGTGGCAAAAACAGGAAATTAGACTATTATCTGAATGGTGGCCGATTCGGAAAAGGGGAGATGCAACAATATTATGGTCACTCTTGGTGTGGTCTCACCAAGATGCTGTACAACTGCAGTAGAACCTCCCTGCTCCTATACTCAAATCCTTTTGCTACGAATGCTACATTCCATTCGCTTTCTTCACTGCCTGCTGCACCTGCATGCCTACTTTCAATGACTGGTGTACCATGACACCCAGGTCTCATTGCATCTCCCCTTTTCCTAATCGGCCACCATTCAGATTATAGTCTACTTTCCTGTTTTTGCCACCAAAGTGGATAACCTCACATTTATCCACATTACACTGCATCTGCCATGCATTTGCCCACTCACACAGCCTATCCAAGTCACCTTGCAGCCTCCAAGCATCCTCCTCACAGCTAACACTGCCCCCCAGCTTCGTGTCATCCGCAAACTTGGAGATGTTGCATTCAATTCCCTCATCCAGCTCATTAATATATATTGTAAATAGCTGGGGTCCCAGCACTGAGCCTTGCGGTACCCCACTAGTCACTGCCTGCCATTCTGAAAAGGAGCCGTTTACTCCTACTCTTTGCTTCCTGTCTGCCAGCCAGTTCTCTATCCACATCAATACTGAACCCCCAATACCATGTGCTTTAAGTTTGTATACTAATCTCTTATGTGGGACCTTGTCGAAAGCCTTCTGAAAGTCCAGATATAACACATCCACTGGTTCTCCCTTATCCACTCTACTAGTTACATCCTCGAAAAATTCTATAAGATTCGTCAGACATGATTTACCTTTCATAAATCCATGCTGACTTTGTCCAATGATTTCACCACTTTCCAAATGTGCTGCTATCCCATCTTTAATAACTGACTCTAGCAGTTTCCCCACTACCGATGTTAGACTAACTGGTCTGTAATTCCCCGTTTTCTCTCTCCCTCCATTTTTAAAAAGTGGGGTTACATTAGCTACCCTCCAATCCTCAGCAATTTTCTATTTTCTTAGACCCAGGCACCATTAGGATGGAGTCAGTCCTGCCCAGAGGAATGCTCAGACCTATGCTGCCTCCTTTTGCAGAACAAATGGAGGAAGTTAGGCAAGGTCACAGTTCTTAGAGGGTCAGGTAATGGTGAGTGTCACAGATGGCGATGGATTAAAGAGATGCGCGCCAGTTCAGCACTGACCACTGATGTGGCCAGACGTGTCGAGAGAACATGTTTACTGAAAAGGGAATTTTCGAATAAAAGTTTGTTTAAAACCTCAGTTGTCGTTCTTGAGACCGCCAATTTGCTGACCCCGGCCTGTCTAGCCGTCGTTAGACAAGAGAATTATGCAGGAATACAATGTTCCCGCAGAAACAGCCAGCACGCGGCAGGGCTCACCGGCTTTCAAATTGCCAGCGTTTTGGCCTGACCAATCTCAGGTGTGGTTTGCCCACGTTGAGGCACAGTTTCACCTCCATCGCATCGTAGCGGACGATACCATGTACTTTCATGTGGTGGGGGCATTGCCGCAGAACCGTGCTCGAGGCTGTTACCCTACATCAGGGACCAGCCGACCATCGCCAAATATGAATGGCTGAAGGCCCTGCTGCTCCACGCTTACGGTCTCAGCCGCAGAGACAGGGCAGCGAAGCTGCTGCACATGGACAGTGTCGCCGATCGGCGGCCATCCACCATCATGGCGGAGATGTTAGCCCTGATGGAAGGGCACCGCCCAATTCTGCTTTTCGAACAGGCGTTCTTAGAGCAGATGCCTGACGAAGTCCAACTGATGCTCGCCGGAGCGGATTTCAGCGACCCCCAACAACTCGCGGAGAGAGCTGAGGAATTGTCAGACGGCGGGACGTGCATACCTTTCAACCGCCCCCTGGTCACGGCACGGGTGCAACCGAGATGACATCGGGAGGAAGACGAAGCCCGAAGATGTCGGAGCCCCTGCTCGTACCCGGGAAATGCCTCGGCCAATTGCCCATAGAGGCGAACGCGATCGGTCCAAACGAATGCCTCTACATCCGCGATCGCCATTCCGGCCACCGTTTCCTGGTGGACTCCGGTGCACATGCCAGCATCCTGCCCCGAGCGCCCGAGATATTCGCACTGGTAGGGTAGGACCCGTCCTCCCGGCCGTTAACGGGAGCGACATTCGCACTTATGGTAGGCGGACCATGCACTTAAATTTTGACTCCCGCCAGTACAGTAGGAAGTTTATCGTTGCTGACGTCGCCCAACCGATCTTGGGGGCCGAGTTCTTGCGCGCGTTCTCCCTGTTGGTCGATGTGCGAGGCGGACGCATGGTCCCTGTCTCCCTGGCCCTGCCAAGCCGCGCAGCCCGTCAACGCCCCTACAGCAACTCGACGAGGTAGCTGAAGTCCAGCAACCTTTCGCAGCCCTGCTCGCCGATTTCCCAGGGTTGCTCACGCCCCGGTTCGACGGGGCCGTGCCCCATCATGGCGTGGTCCACCACATTCCCACTGAGAGCCCACCGGTACATGCCCGTGCGCGCCGTCTCCTGCCCGATAAACTGCGCATCGCACGAGACGAGTTCCAGCTTATGGAGGACATGGGGATTGTCCAGCGGTCGGATAGCCCTTGGGCTTCCCCGCTACACATGGTGCCCAAAGCGTCCGGGGGTTGGAGACCTTGCGGTGATTACAGGCATTTGAACGCGATAACCACAGCCGATCGGTACCCAGTCCCGAACATTCAGGATTTCTTGGCCCATCTGGAAGGTGCAACCTTTTTCTCGAAGGTTAACCTCATTCGCGGGTATAATCAAATTCCGGTCCATCCCAACGACGTCCCTAAGACGGCCACCATCACCCCTTTCGGCCTTTTCGAATGGCTTAGAATGCCTTTTGGCCTGAAGAATGCTGCTCAGGCATTCCAAAGGTTAATGGATCAGGTCAGTCGGGGTTTGCCGTTCATATTTATCTACCTTGATGATATTCTGGTGGCCAGCAGCTCGCAGGCAGAGCATGTCAGGCACCTCCGCCTGCTTTTCGAACGGTTGCGCAAACACGGGTTGGTGATCAACCCCGCGGTGCCAGTTTGGATTGCGTTCCATTTCATTCTTGGGTCACAGCATCACCTCCCACGGCGCACAGCCGCTGCCCGAGAAGGTCGATGCTATCCGTCGCTTCCCGAGGCCCCTATCAGTCAAGGGACTACAGGAGTTTATCGGGATGGTTAATTGCTACCACCAATTCATCCCGTCAGCAGCCGCCATCATGCGGCCGTTGTTCCAATACCTGGCCAGTAAGCCTAAGGACCTGGTCTGGTCCAAGGAGGTGCAGAAGGCATTCGAGGGGGCTAAGACTGCATTGGCCAAAGCCACTATGCTAGAACACCCTAGGGCGTCAGCCCAAACGGCCCTCACCATGGACGCTTCCAACGTCGCGGTAGGCGCCGTCCTCGACCAATGAGTAGGTAGTCCCTGGGTGCCGCTGGCATTTTTCAGCAGGCAGCTACGAGCCCCCGAAGTTAAGTATAGCGCTTTCGACCGGGAGCTCCTCGCACTCTACCTAGCGATCCGCCATTTTCGTTATTTCCTGGAGGGGCGCGCTTTCACCGCATTCACAGACCACAAGCCACTAACGTTCGCCTTGACCAAGGTATCTGACCTAGTCACGTGACCGCGGCTTCCGAACGGCGGGTTCGATACATGGCCCCCCCCCAGAATCCGCGGTAAGGAAACGCACGGGTAACCGGACGGTTCGACCGGAACGCATAGTCCGAGGTCGCGGGGCGAGCTTAACAGTAGGGGCCGGATTAACAAAACCGGAGGTAACAGGTGCAGAGGGCGGTAAAACGGCCGGCGGATGACCTCTACGCTGCGGAATAGCCACTGTCACTGGGCTATCCTCGTCGACGTGTGCTGGCTTAAGGCAGCTCACGGAGACGAACTCCTCCTTGCCACCCATGTCCAACGTGAACGTCGAGGCACCAGTACTGAGCACCCTATACGGACCCTCGTACACCCGCTGTAACGGGGAGCAGTGAGCATCTCTATGGAGAAAAACATAAGCACAATCCCATAACATAGTAGGCACATGCACCGCAGACGGACCATGCCGGGAAGTGGGAACCGGGACCAAAGCGCGCGCCCGCTTGCGAAGGTCAGCTAACAACGTCGAAGCCGGGACCTCTTGATCCCGGGGGACAGGCAGGAAATCCACAGGAACTCGCAAAACCGAGCCGTAAACCAACTCGGCCGAAGAGGCTTTGAGGTCCACCTTAGGCATGGAGGACACAAGGCAACTGGTCGCCCCAATGTGGGCCGGTGAGTCGAGCTTTCAACGCCGACTTGAGGTGCCTGTGGAAACGCTCAACCAAACCGTTGGACTCTGGGTGATACGCAGTGGTCTGATGCAGCTTCGCGACATACAGCTGCACCATACCGCTCCACAGGGAGGACATGAACTGGGCCCCACGATCGGTAGTGATATCGGAGGGAACCACGAAATGAGCGATCCAATTCGAGACAATGGCCCTCGCGCATGCCTCAGCGGAGGTATCCGTTAATGGTATCACCTCCGCCCACCTGGTAAACTTGCCCACGATAGTCAGTAGGTCAGTAGCCCCACGCGAACATGGCCAGGGACCCACCAGGTTAACATGGATGTGCAGGAACCTGCCTGTACCGGCGGACGCACATGTCTCTGCACCTTGGAAGTCTGGCATGGGGCGCAGGAACGAGCCCATGCTGCGACCTGCTTCCTTAACCCATGCCAGATGAACTTCGCCGCGTCCAAGGCAAAGGTGGCGCGAATGGACGGGTGCGCTAGGCTGTGGATAGTGTCGAAAATCCGACGCTGCCAAGCAACCGGGACAATGGCACCTTAGCCAGCTTGAGACCTGATTCAGCATTGCGGTAAACCTCCATACCGGTATCTGCCTGTTGGGCAGCGGCCAGCTCCTCATAATCTACGCCTAGACTTAACGCTGAAACTTCGGGCAGTGCTGGACGGGACAACACGTCAGCCACAACGTTCAGCTTCCCTGCCACATGCCGAACGTCGGACGTGAATTCGGAAGTGTAGGCGAGGTGCCGTTGCTGTCTGGCAGACCAGGGAGGAGCTGCTTGTTTTTGCGCGGTTTTGTTTTTGCGCGCCAGTTCAGCACTGACCACTGATGTGGCCAGACGTGTCGAGAGAACATGTTTACTGAAAAGTGAATTTTCGAATAAAAGTTTGTTTAAAACCTCAGTTGTCGTTCTTGAGACCGCCAAACTACAATCAATTTGACAAAAGTATCTTAAAACATGCATTAGATATGCTTCCACACATTATCATGTCATACATAAGCATGATGTGGAACAAAGCAGATGTCCCACCACAGAAAGTAACTCAGCGGGACAGGCAGCAGATATGGAACAACATGTTTGCTCAATTCCTTTGCACAGTGAATGAATGAATACTTTATTTGTCATTATAACATGTAAACATGTACAATGACATTAAAAATGCCAACCAGTCAGTGCACCATTCACACATTTTCTAAAAGCAAAAGTCTAAAATAAATAACTAAAATAAATAACATGAAAAAAAACATTTCTTCTGTCGATTTCACCGTCCCTTTGGTGTGTAGCACACCTGCACTCATTTGGTGGCTACATTAAGTCTAGTTATTGCTGTGGGATAAAAACTGTTTTTGAGTCTGTTTATCCTTGTCCTCATTGATCTGTACCGTCTGCCTGACGGCAGCAGTTCAAACAGAGAGTGACCGGGGTGGAAAATGTCCTTTATGATGTTCTGGGATTTTTTGAGACAGTGGGAACTGTGTAGGTCCTCCAAGGTGATGAGAGGGCAGCCGATAATCTTCTGGGCGTTGTCAATAGCCCTCTGGAGCGCTTTCCTCTTAGCCGCTGTGCAGCTGGTGTACCACATGCATACACAGTATGTTAAGATGCTCTCTATTGAGCACCGATAAAAGGATAGCAGCAGTCTCTGGGTGATGTTGTTCTTCCTGAGCACCCTCAGGAAGTACAGTCTCTGCTGGACCATTTTCAGCAGCGCAGAGGTGTTCACGCTCCATGTCAGGTCCTCCTCAATGTGGATTCCCAGGAAGCGGAAATCCGCCACCCTCTCCACACAGTCCCCTCTGATGATTAGTGGTGTAATGTCCGTTTTCTTCTTTCTGTAATCTATTATGAGCTCCTTGGTCTTTGAGGTGTTGAGGAGCAGGTTATTTTCTCCACACCACCCTGTCAGCTGCTCCACCTCATCCCTGTAGGCGTACTCATCCCCCCCAGAGATGAGCCCCACCACCGTGGTGTCATCCGCGAATTTGACAATGGTGTTACTGTGGTGGGCGGGGGTGCAGTCATATGTGTAGATGGTGTAAAGCAGGGGGCTCAGCACGCAGCCCTGTGGAGAGCTGGTACTGAGGCTGAGGGCCGTAGATGTGTGATGGCCCACTCTGACTCTCTGACTGCGACCCGACAGGAAGCTCTTTATCCACATGCAGGTGGAGTGTGGAAGTCCCAGGTCCCCCAGTTTGTCCACCAGTTTGTGGGGAAGAATGGTGTTAAAAGCAGAGCTGTAGTCCACAAAGAGCATCCGCACGTAGCTCCCCCGCTGCTCCAGATGTGACAGTGCAGCATGGAGGGCTGTGGCTACAGCATCCTCTGTGGATCTATTCGCTCTATACGCAAACTAGTGGGGGTCAAAGCTTCGGGGCAGGAGTGATGTGATGTGACCCCGGACATGGTGCATGGTGCAAAGGAAACGCTAGACCAGCCTACTTCAATCCAATGGACATTTGGGCCAGAGAGCAATTCAGGAATTATTCTTCTATGACTATGCAGTTATTTTGTATCTTTTGGGATGTGACCCATCTGGGTTGGGGATGAAATGGGCCAGGGTCATTGCTGAGGTAAGCTTGATAGAAAGCTAGAAATGTTTTCCAACCATGCAGTGCCCATTATAGGATGTGCCAGGATTAAAGGACCAAAATAAAACTGCACTTCTTTGCAGCACAGATTGCATTTGCAATGATTCCCCATTGTTGGAATTGGTTCTTGCTGCCTTCTAAGTTGGCAAAGGAAGAATAAATGCCTCAGTTCCCGCTCTGAATTTTACTTTGGAGTCACGTGAGTGACTACGTGAAGAACCCCGCCAGTGCGCCTGCGCGTCATTATGTCAGACGCCTTGACGCAAACGGACGTGAGGAGCAGAGCTCCTACAGTGGTTTGTAGTTTTTCAACTACAAGGTAAGTAGAAACTTTTTTCATGTTTTCTAGGTCCGTTTACTGTGGGTCTATGGGGATTTTTTCCACAGACGCCATGGAAAAAACGGACAGGGGGAAGAGGTGAGCGACACAGCCGACAGAAGTCGGGCAAGTCGGGAGTCTGCGGTTGGAGACCAACCGCCTCTAAACTCCGGTACAGTCGCCAGCGGTGAGCATAGCGACTGTGGACCTGGGGCTGGTGAAAACACAGTCAGCGCCTGTCGGGCAAAAGACAAAGTTTAAATCCCAACGGCCCACGGAGGGAGTCCCAGGCAATGGAAGTAGCTCCAGGGCTAGATACTGCTTTCGAGCGTATTTCCCAAATAGAAAGCCTTTTACATAGGCTGTTGGAGCAAAGTTCACTCAGGGAGCAGTGTACTGAAAGCCAAGCTGCTGGAAGCAGCTCAAACAGCTCCTGGTACAGGGCTAGATACTGCTTTCGAGCGTATTTCCCAAATAGAAAGCCTTTTCCATGGGCTGTTGGAGCAAAGTTCACTCAGGAAGGAGTGTACTGTAATCCAAGCTGCAGGAAGCAGCTTAATAGCACCTGGCTCAGGGCTGATGGAATGCACCCTCAGGAATGAGGAGCGTGCTAAGGGTCATGAGATTTCAGACCCCGACTCTGACGGTGAGGCTGTACAAGGCGATGAACAGCAGCTGCCAGATGTTCCACCCCTGGCAGTAGGATTCGCTGCCCCGTCAGGGTCAGGAGAGCCATTAGGAGAAGAACTGGCCTCCTTAATAAATTACTTGGTTTACCATCAGCTAGAACAGCAGGAGATGGATGAGACTGCAAGAAAACAGGAGACCCCAAGTAACTGTGGGTTGCTGAAAGCAGCAGCAGTGAACCAAATTATCTGGAATCAGTGGCAGAGAATATTAAAGCTGCTGGGTTCTGGAATAACTGCTTTTACCAGAATAGCAGATAACAGCCAAGAGATGACGAAGTTGCATCAGGAAGCACTGGGGTTGCTATGCAGCACCCACTTCGAGATCAATTATCTGAGGAAAGAGCTATACGGCCTACTATGAATCCGAAATTCGCAGCACTCTGCAAACCAAGTAATATAACAATTACCCAACTTACTCTTTGGAGAGGATCTCAGGAGATGTATTAAAGAGTTGGAAGATGAAGCAAAAACAGGATTGATAAAAACATCAATGGTTGCAAAGTCTGTAAAGAGGAAGTATCCATTCAGACGTCATACGGATCCTAGACCAGGACCAAGTCGCTCATCAACGCAGGAACGTAGCTGGCGGCCTGCAGCGGGAGTAAGGACCAGTGGTGGTGCTTCCGGGAGAATCCAGGGATCTCAGAATACTCAAATGACTCAAAAGGTAGGTGGACCTGGTTCTCAGGGGAACATACTAACTGGATTAAGTCCAAAGTTGGAGGCAGATTACGTCTCTTCTATAAACATTGGATGAAGATTACTTCAGATGTGGTAATTCTGAATAATATACAAGGATTTCGAATTGAATTCAATCCAAATTATGATTTGCCTGTCCAGCATGTTCCTAGCAGAACTCTCCACTTTGCGAAGTAATGGAGGTTCAAGTTGCGCTTCAAAACCCTATATATAAAAGGTGTTATTGAAGAATCAGTCTACCAAATTCACCAATTTGGGTCAAATATATTCCCTCGATCAAAAAAGGATGGAGGATGTAGGATTATTATAGACTTGACAAGTCTGAATCCTTTTGTTCAGTGTCTGTTCACTTGCAAGATATGAAGTATCTTAAATTTACATGGATGAACCAATTAGGGCAGTTCAAAGCTCTGCCTAATGGGTTAACGTTCCCTCCCAGAATATTCATAAAATTGTTAAAATCAATTCTGGGGTTGCTGAGAGCCAGGGGCATGTACTAATGGCATACCTGGATGATGTCCTGATTATAGGAAGGACAAAACAGTCAACAGAAGCATCGGTTGCAGTAATAAAATCAAACTTTGAAAGTTTGGGGGTTTCTAAATTCATCCAAAGAAATCAGGGTTAAAAAAATGTACCTCGATTGATTATTTGGGGTTCACAATTGATTTAGCCCAATGCAAATTACTTTGCCCTGTGAAAAAAGGGTGGAGTTGATTAAAGATTGCAGTAATCTGTTAAACGAGCAAAAACCTCTAATCAGACAGGTGGCTCGAGTACTGGGAAAATTAGTAGATTCCCAGCAGTCCAGTATGGACCATTACATTATCAACAGCTGCAGAGAATCAAAGAACAGGCACTGACAGTAAATGCTGGTCATTTTGATAGAACCATGCAAGTAACAACAAATGCTGTTTCTAATCTGCAGTGGTGGATTCTACAAGTCTCAAGCAGTTCAGGCAAAGTGCTGATTGAACAACATTCCATGATATTACAAACTGATGCCAGTGCACTAGGATGGGGTGCAACTGACTTAACATGGAGCTGCGGAGGCAGATGGAATAAGGAAAAGTTAGTGTTACTGCAGACATGGGGAATTACCTATTTGGAGCTTTTAGGAGGTTTCTATGGACTCCAAGCTTATGGTTCTAACACAACTAAAAAGGAAGGTTCAAGTTCAAATTAATAAACACAACAGTAGTTGCCTATATTAATGATATGGGTGGAATTAAGTCGGTGTCATGTGACAAAATGGTTAAATCAACTTTGGTCTTGGTGTATTGAAAAGAACATTTGGATTTCAGCTATCTATCTACCAGGTAGAATGAACACGATAGCAGACACCAGGTCACGAAAAGTTCCATGATAATAAAGAATGGATGTTGAATCAAGAGGTATTCAATGATATAGTAATCAGATTTGGAATGACCGACATCGACTTGAATCATCAGCTATCGAGATATGTCTCATGGAAACCAGATCCAGGAGCAGTGGCGATTGATGCTTTCTCGCTACATTGGGGTGGTATGTTTTCATATATATTTCCACCTTTCTGCCTCATAAGCCAATGTTTGCTTAAAATCAGGCAAGATGCTGTTTCAAGGGTATTGGTAGTACCAGATTGGCCTACACAGCCATGGTATCCGTTGATATTAGAATTAACAACACAAATGTTGATGAAAGTCCCAAAAAAGAGTAATTTATTGCTGGACCCTGTACAGGGGAACAACATCCATTATATGATTGTCTGGATTTGTTGATTTGCAGGTTTTAAGAATGCCTTTTCTGGGACGAGGACTGTCTGAGCATACTGTGGACAATGCTTACGGCAGCCTGGAGGAAGAGCACTCAAAAACAGTACCTTTCTTATGTTAAGAAATGGGAAGAGTTATGTGTACAAAAGAATGTGCAATAAAGTACAGCAGATATTTCAAATGTTTAGAATTTCTGTCAAAACTTTATTATGATGAAGGTCTGAGTTGTAGTGCAATTAATTCAGCCAGAAGTGCATTGTCCTCATATTTGGTTCTGGATTCAGAAAGAAACTCAATTGGGTCACACCCAATTGTTTCCAGACTAATGAAAGGAATCTTTAATTCCAAACCACCGAAACCTAGGTACGTGACAATCTGGGATGTAAGTGTGGTACTGAAACTACTTCGTGAATGGACATCAAGTGTGTCTTTACCTTTGGGTCAAGCTCAGTATGAAAGTATTCTTGCTTATGGCATGAGTGACAGCACAACGAGTGCAAACACTTGGAAAATTACAAATAGACAGTATGGAAGTAACTGAAGACAAGGTTACATTCTATATCTATGACCTACTAAAGTAAATTAGGCCAGGTGTGACAGGATTTAAAATTATGCTAGCAGCATATCCAAATGATCCATGTCTCTGTATTAAGACATATTTATTACAATACATTGAGGTCACAAAGAATTTGAGAATACGGAAACTGGGTTGTTGATCACACACAAGAAACCACACAAGAGAGTTTCAATACAGACTATTTCCAGATGGATAAAAGAAGTCTTAACAGCTGCTGGTATTAACACTTATGTTTTTACGTCTCACTTGCCTAGGGCAGCTGAAACGTCGGCGGCCAGGTCAAAGACGTCCCCGTCGACCATATCCTCGCAGCCGCCGGGTGGTCCAATGAGTTGATGTTTCAACATTTTTACCATCGGCCTATTGTTAATGCGGGTTGTTTGCAGAAACTATTTTAAGTTCTGTGTAAATTCCTCTGGTTTAAAGGGGATCTGATTCATTTCATTATTGAAATGAATTACTGCATTTGTGGTACAAATGTTATTATGAATGCATGTTTGATTATTCTCGTTCCGAGTCAATCTATGCAGTGAGAAGCCGGGATTAATCCACGGCATGAAATCACAAAGCTTTAAAATCTTCACGTAGTCACTCACGTGACTCCGAAGTAAAATAGTAAGATTAAACGAGAACTTACCTAAGTTTGAAGTTTGATCTTACTATTCTTTGCCAATTCAAGGTCTGCTCAGAGGGTCAGCGCTGTGTAGATCCAGAGTTTGAAATAAAAACAGAAAATGCTGGAAATAGTCAGCAGACCGTGTAGCACCTGAGCAAAGAGATGTTCTTTTGTCCTTAATTCCCCACCTTCTCTGCAATTTAAAAACGATTTTATATTTTCATTTTTCCACTTCTATTAACAAGGCTTTGAACTGAAATATACAACTTGTATTTTTCTTTCTACAGATCTGCCAAGCCCATTGCATGTTTCAAACTTTCTGTTTTTTACTTAAGATCTCTGCATCTTCAGTTCTTTTGGTTTTTACTTGGAGATGAGGATTTTGCTTACGTGGCATTTAGTAAGCTCACGCGGAGAAGGTGCCTTTGTGGCTAGACACAAAATGCTGGAGTAACTCAGCGGGGAAGGCAGCATCTCTGGAGAGAAGGAATGGGTGATGTTTCGGGTCGAGACCCTTCTTCCGACATGGCTGTTTCTTGATAAGTTTCCTTATCTTAAATGAACTCCAGTCCTTTTACTGTTTCTCAAAGTTGGCATCACACAGCTTTTTCATCCACACATAACATCCAGCTCAGACCAGCAATCACCCCGTAGAGTAGCACTATCCTACATTTACAATTGTTACCGAAGCCAGTGAACCTACAAACCTGTACTTTGAAGTGTGGGGGAAACCGGAGCCCTCGGAGAAATTCCATGCAGTCACAGGGAGAACGTACAAACTCCATACAGACAGCACCCGTAGCCAGGATCGAACTCAGGACTCTGGCACTGTGAGGCAACTTCTCTACCGCTGTGCCACTTTGCTGCCCCTGTAGCTGTAAATGCCCATGAACATGATCTCTGCAGAAGTTACCTTTTGGCTGTTTGTACTACAGCACTGGCAAGTGCAGATGCTAACAATCTATAATAAAACAGCAAAAGGTTGAAAATGCTCAGGAAAGGAAGCCAGCAGCTGTGGAGAAAAATCAGAGATAATGGGCTAGAAATCAGTGAGGATTAGGTTCAGAGGTTTGCCGGTTATCCTTTGCTGATGATTCCCGTCTAACATTTAGTCCCCATGAACTACAATGGCAGCCAGCAAACTTGCTGCACTTATGATGAGCAATCTACTTGTTGAACCAGTACCAGTGCTGGAGGAGTTAGCCCATTCAGTAAAACCACAGTGAAGTTGGAGCTGTGTTGGACCTCTGTCGGTGTAAAGTCATTCACATTTTTTATTTGTTGTGTTTTCTTAAATGGTTTTAATTACTTAAAGTGCTTTAATTTTTTTTATTATATTTTATTTTCAAAATTTTAGTCATTTAATTGTAATTAATTTTTGAATGTCAAGTTTTATACTAAGCTTTGTGGGAATAGCATAGTCAGCTGTCATAGCGATTTCAGACATGCAGTGGTTTGGTATTTTCCTCCTCCCCTCCCTTTCAAGTAGCTGTAGATCATTATGCATGCCATTTGTTTTTCTCAATTGGTACAGGGTTAGATTGTAGCGTGAACTCGCAGGACTCCAGCCGAAAACTAAGCGGACACAAATTGTGTGCAGGAGACGTGTTTATTCTCTCCGATACAGCTCCCTACTCCTCCAAGGTCACGGGCGTTGCCCGGCCTTAAATACCAACTCAGGTACAAAGCCCGTGACTAGTGCCTCCCACACCAAGATGCCGCCCTCTAGAGCCGATGGTTCATTGTGCCCGTGGCTTGCCACCAGGTGCTGCCACATGACTCCCCCCCAGAACCAGAGGCACTGAACCGGACGGGATGCCAAACGAGGTGGCCTGAATGTGTAGATATCACCCCATGGCCCAGGGGCTTGCTCGGTTCGGAAGAATATCCGGGAGCCCGGGACGGCGGACGTCCGCGACGGGCGGTTGAGCCACATGGACTGGCTCGCTCAAGTCCAAGTGGGCCGGCTTCAAATGAGCACAGACATAGTTTCACGCCGGCCTCCCATGTCCAAATCAAATGTAGTAGGCCCGTGCCGCAGCACACAAAAGGGACCTTCATCCGGGCGCTGCAAGGGTGACCTGTGGGAGTCATGGTGAAGAAAAACGTACGGGCAGCCCATCAGCGGCAGTGGCACATGGGAAGGGGCCACTCCATGATGCGACATTGAGACTGGAGACAGGGCGCCGACCCTCTCCTGCAAGCGGACCAGCACCGATGACGGCGGTTCCTGGGACCCATCAGCAGCAGGGACAAACTCCCCTTGGACGGTGAGCGGAGCACCATACACCAATTCCGTGGAGAATGATGACAGATCCTCCTTGTGGGCCATATGAATCCCCAACAGGACCCATGGCAACTCGTCCATCCACCCAGGGCCCGTGCCGTGTCACCCGATGCCCCAGGAAATTGATGGCCCAGAGGCCGAACTGGCACTTGCCAGGGTTAATTACGAGGCCATGGTCACTGAGGCGCTGGAAAAGTAGACGCAGGTGGGCACAGTGACCCTCTCGCGAGCGACTTGCCATGAGGATGTCGTCCAAGTAGATAAAGAGGAAGTCGAGCCTTCACCCCACAGTGTCCATCAGGCGCTGAAAGGCCTGTGCGGCGTTCTTGAAGCCGGAGGGCATCCGCAGGAAATCGAACAACCCGAACAGGTGATAATTGCCATCTTGGGGACATCCTCCGGTCGTACAGTGATCTGGTGATATCCCCGGACTAGGTCGATCTTGGAGAAGAACCTAGCCCCGCCAGATGGGCTGAGATGTTCTGTATGTCGGGAATGGGGTAACGGTCAGCGGTCGTGGGCTCGTTAAGGCAGCGGTAGTCAGGACACGGCCTCCAGCCACCCGATACCTTCGGCACCATGTGCAGTAGGGAGGCCCATGGGCTGTTGGAGCGTCGAATGATGCCCATGGCCTCCATGCTCCGAAACTCCACCTTTGCTATGAGGAGCTTGTCAGGAGCAAACCTGCGGGTGCGGAGCCGGTGTCAGAATATGGTGCATGACACCGTGCCTCAGGCTGACCAAGCCGAACTTGGGGGTGACAATGTCCGGAAACTCAGCCAGTACTTGGGCGTAGGCATTGTCCATCGGCGCTACGGGGTTGCTGACCGGTGCGGTAGACACAGTAGAGCGCAAGGAGATCTTCTCAAACGTTGACAAATGGATGAGATGTTGGCCCCTCACGTCCACGAGGAGCAAGAAATCTGCGCCCAGCAGCAGCTGGGCCACGTCCGCGATGATGAATAGCCAGGTGAAATGGCACGCGCCGAATATGACGGGAATTGTGCGGATGCCATATGTGCGGATTGAACTGCCTTTTGCAGCAGTTAACGGGGGGCCCCTCTTACCAGCACGAATGTCCAGTCTAGCTGGGGGTAAAATGCTGACCTCCACCTCAGTGTCCACCAAGAACCTGTGCTCCGAGCGCCGGTCTCAGACATACAGGCGATGGATCCTGCCGGCCACCACTGTGACTATCGGCGGCCGGCACCAGAGTTTCCCGGAAATGAACACGGCTGGCGGCATTGGCGGGCTGCTGAACCCCAGCATTGGTGTTAAAAACACCACATCCTTCTCCCTGGATCTCCTGGGTCCTGCTCAGCCATCCTCCTCTCCTGTGCCACTTGTCTGGTCTGTGGCGCTTGTGGGCGTGGTCCTGGGTCGCTGGGCCTTCCAGTGCGCTGAATCGATCCGGTCCAGCGACCAGGGATTCCAGCGCGCCCACTTGCTGCCGGTCGGACAGCCACAGCTCATCGGCACGCGCCGCCAGCTTCAGCAGATCCTCGAAGTTCTCCCCCGAGAGCTGCCGGCGGATGTTGCACTGCAACTGCTGCAGGTAAGTAAATTCAAACAGCGGGCAGGGCTGGTGGTCGCTCATGAGCATGAGCATCTCGTTCATGAGGGCCGAGGGCTTCCTGTCACCGAGCCCGCCCCTGTTGAGGACCTGACACGCTCGCTCCATGCGGCTCGGCCCGTAGATCCGGAGCAGCAGCTCCTTGAGGCCTGTGTACTAACCCGGTGGATTACCGAGGTAAAGTACGACCCAACCGGCCGTCTCCTGAGCAAGAGCACTTACCACATAGTGGTAATGGGTCTCGTCAGCCGTTACGCCGCGGATGTAGAATGGGGACTCCGCCTGTCGGAACCAAACCCCCGGCTGCAAGGTCCAAAATGTAGGCAGCTTCAGGGAGACCACATTGAGTTAGGCCTCGTGGGCCTTAGGCAGCGGCGGCGGAATGCATTTTTCCCCAAATTTCCTTCCAGGATTACACTCCTGGGCTCGAGTCGTCAGTGTAGCAGGGACTCGCAGGAGTCCAGCCAAAAACTAAGCGGACACAGTTGTGTGCAGGAGACATGTTTATTCTCTCCGATACTGCTCCCTACTCCTCCAAAGTCATTGGCGTTGCCCGGCCTTAATATCAACTCAGGTACAAACCCCGTGACTAGTGCCTCCCACACCGAGATGCAGCCCTCCAGAGCGAGGGTCCGTTGTTGCCGTGGCTGCCATCAGGTGCCGCCACAAGATACTGAAACGTTTTAAATTCAAGCTTACCAATTAACTTAGGAAACAGCAGGGGATCGATTGTAACCTTCCACTCAAGTCACGTTTGTCATGTTAGCTTTGGGATCAGAGATCTTGCTTTTAATCCAATGATCACTGATCAAGTGAAAGTGGTTCAGTTTTTCATTATAATATGAATAAACTTTTCATGTTTCATTGTGCTTCATTAAAAGAGGACAAGATAATACGTTTAATTTGGCCCTGATGCTCTTGTTCCAGAGATCTAACTGTAGTTCGCCAAAATTTGGCTTTTGTGGATAAACAGATGTTTCCTTGACAGCATGGGATTCTTTAACACCTTGAGATGGCACCAGTTCAGTTCATAGACACAAAATGTTGGAGTAACACAGCAGGATAGGCAACATCTCTGGATAAAAGGAATGGGTGACATTTCGGGCCAAGACCCTTCTTCAGACTGAGAGACTCAGACTGAGAGATTCACCATTCCTTCTATCCAGAGATGCTGCATGTCCCGTTGAGTTACTCCAGCATTTTGTGTCTATCTTCAGTTTAAACCAGCATCTGCAGTTCCGTCTTACACTTAATGTTTCTAGCCATTAATTTTAAATTCCTACACCAGTTCAGTTCAGTTTCAGTTTCAGTTCAGTTTCGGCTTCAGTTCAGTTTTCAGTACAGTTTAATTTATTGTGACGTGCATCGAGGTGCAGTGAAAAGCTTTTGTTGTGTGCTAACCAGTCAGCAGAAGGACAAAACATGATTACAATCGAGCCATTTAGTGCATAGATACATGATAAGGAAATAACGTTTAGTGCAAGGTAAAGCCAGCAAAGTCCGATCAAGGATAGTGCGAAGGTCACCAATGAGGTAGATAGTAGTTCAGCACTGTGAGGGCAAGGGAATCAAACTGGCTTATTGCCAGAGTTAATGTGAAATGTCAAAGTTTGTAATTTGACGATAGGGGTGATGGTGAGACTTGAGTACTGCAATTTGCTCATACTTTAGTTGTCAAAAATGTACAGCAGTTGGACACTGCTATAAATTCAGCCACAGACTGCCCTCCATTTGTTCCTGTATGCGGGATAGGTATATCAGGAAATATGGCCAAAATAAATGTCTCACTTGTCATGCTGCATGTAGAAAAAGCCATGATGTTGGCCTTGAGTGAAACATAGAAACATAGAAACATAGAAAATAGGTGCAGGAGTAGGCCATTCGGCCCTTCGAGCCTGCACCGCCATTCAATATGATCATGGCTGATCACCCAACTCAGTATCCTGTACCTGCCTTCTCTCCATACCCCCTGATCCCTTTAGCCACAAGGGCCACATCTAACTCCCTCTTCAATATAGCCAATGAACTGGCCTCAACTACCTTGTGTAGCAGAGAATTCCACAGATTCACCACTCTCTGTGTGAAAAAATGTTTCTCATCTCGGTCCTAAAAGATTTCCCCCTTATCCTTAAACTGTGACCCCTTGTTCTGGACTTCCCCAACATCGGGAACAATCTTCCTGCATCTAGCCTGTCCAACCCCTTAAGAATTTTGTAAGTTTCTATAAGATCCCCTCTCAATCTTCTAAATTCTAGCAAGTACAATCCGAGTCTATCCAGTCTTTCTTCATATGAAAGTCCTGACATCCCAGGAATCAGTCTGGTGAACCTTCTCACTACTCCCTCTATGGCAAGAATGTCTTTCCTCAGATTAGGAGAACAAAACTGTACGCAATACTCCAGGTGTGGTCTCACCAATACCCTGTACAACTGCAGTAGAACCTCCATGCTCCTATACTCAAATCCTTTTGCTATGAATGCTAACATACCATTCGCTTTCTTCACTGCCTGCTGCACCTGCATGCCTACTTTCAATGACTGGTGTACCATGACACCCAGGTCTCGTTGCATCTCCCCTTTTCCTAATCGGCCACCATTCAGTTAATAGTCTACTTTCCTGTTTTTGCCACCAAAGTGGATAACCTCACATTTATCCACATTATACTGCATCTGCCATGCATTTGCCCACTCACCCAACCTATCCAAGTCACCTTGCAGCCTCCTAGCATCCTCCTCACAGCTAACACTGCCCCCCAGCTTTGTGTCATCCGCAAACTTGGAGATGTTGCATTCAATTCCCTCGTCCAAATCATTAATATATATTGTAAATAGCTGGGGTCCCAGCACTGAGCCTTGCGGTACCCCACTAGTCACTGCCTGCCATTCTGAAAAGGACCCATTTACTCCTACTTTTTGCTTCCTGTCTGCCAGCCAGTTCTCTATCCACATCAATACTGAACCCCCAATACCATGTGCTTTAAGTTTGCATACTAATCTCTTATGTGGGACCTTGTCGAAAGCCTTCTGAAAGTCCAGATATAACACATCCATTGATTCTCCCTTATCCACTCTACCAGTTACATCCTCGAAAAATTCTATAAGATTCGTCAGACATGATTTACCTTCCATAAATCCATGCTGGCTTTGTCCAATGATTTCACCACTTTCCAAATGTGCTGCTATCCCATCTTTAATAACTGACTAGCATTTTCCCCACTACCAATGTTAGACTAACTGGTCTGTAATTCCCCGTTTTCTCTCTCCCTCCCTCATTAAAAAGTGGGGTTACATTAGCTACCCTCCAATCCTCAGGAACTACTCCAGAATCTAAAGAGTTTTGAAAAATTATCACTAATGCATCCACTATTTCAGGGTGAGTAAGAGGCAAATAAAACTCTCACAGATTGTTTTATTTCCAAGGCACGGCACACCAGTACACCAGATACAAATGAATGCTGGACATCTGAGGTCCAAATAAGGAAATACTGGGATAGTCAGTACTTTTGGGTGAACAAAATAGCACCCTCAGTTTGATGAAAGGTCTTCACCTGCAATGTCACCTCTTCCTTCTCTCCAGAGATGCTGCCTGACCCGCTGAGATACTCCAGCACTTTGTGTCTATCTTTGGTGTAAACCAACATCTGCAGTTTCTTATTACACTTAATGTTTATAGCCATTGATTTTAAATCAACCAATGAAAATTCCAACATAGCAGTACTCCATCTACACCAGTGTGTCATCATTGATGCGAGTTTAAATTCCTTGTGTGAAATAACCTCAAAATCTTCTGACTCAGAAGTGAGAGTATCCACTTAAAACATTGGCCCCCGACCAGTAACTTCTCCCAGATGCACATCTTTAATTGCATGAAGGACATGGCCATCAGTAGTAGTGAAATATGCTTGTTGCCAACAAACTCACACCATTATGATTTGGATTATATATCTTCCTTCATTATCATAGATCAAATCCTGTAATTTCTCACTTTTCTGTCTTTCCACACAGGCTGTGTTTCACACTATTTTTAAAGGGCTATTGGGAATTGGCAATAAATGTTGGCCTTCCCCATGTCATTGTTCGAATTGAAAACAAACTTGCAAATATGCCGAATGATTGCTTTTATCTCTGGAAAATTTCATCATTTCATGAGGCAATTATTTATTTATGCTATTCCTTGAAAATTTCAACGACTTTCCTCTTTTATGATCTTCAAACCATTTCTTTCTATGAGACATGCAAATTGGATCTTTTCCCTTGAGAGATTTGCAACTGACTACTTAATGGAATCAGATCCATCCCTTTATATTCCAGAACAGTTACCGAGAATTATCAATCAAATAGAAACATTTCGAATGGTTCCTTTTTCAAGCTTGCAATAATTTTTATCAAAATCAACTTTGTTCAGGATTTTTAAAATTCTTATATTCATTGGTTGGATTTACAATAACATGTTAGAGGGCAATCCAATTTCTCAGTCCCGTGGTTCATCATGCATAGCATATGTACTTCTATTCTTGTTAATTAAGGTTTTTGAAGGCCCAAATTATAGAAAATGATCAGCCATTTGACAAAACGATTCACATTCTTCTTTATATGGGATTGCTGCAACATGCTGAGTTTGATAACATGGGAGAAATTTACTGTTGGTTGCTAGCACTTAATCCATGTCATTTACAGTATAACATTTGTATTCACTTCTATAAAAAATTCAGATTGATCTTCTTCTGCAGTTGATAGGGCTCTGGTAAGACCACATCTGGAGTATTGTGTACAGTTTTGGTCTCTTAATTTGAGGAAGGACATCCTTGTGATTGAGGCAGTGCAGCGTAGGTTCATGAGATTGATCCCTGGGTTGGCGGGATCAATCTCATTTCACCCAGAGAGTTGTGAATTTGTGGAATTCCCTGCCACAGAGGGCAGTGGAGGCCAAGTCACTGGATGGATTTAAGAGATAGTTAGATAGAGCTCTAAGGGCTAGTGGAATCAAGGGATATGGGGAGAATGCAGGCACGGGTTATTAATTGAGGACGATCAGCCATGATCACAAAGAATGGCGGTGCTGGCTCGAAGGGCCGAATGGCCTCCTCCTGCACCTATTTTCTATATTTCTATCTTTCTATTATCACATATCCAGTGGTTGGAACCAACTACAAATTTCTCTGGCTTAATGCTTCACCCCATTTCCTGGATATTATTGTAATCATAATCATAATCGTAATCGTAATATATTAACCAAGTATGTTTTGCAACATACTGTGGCGGCTCCCAAGGGTCGGGCCATCCCAACTATCAAACCCCTTGGCACGGGAATGGTTGAGTCCAGAGGCGGCCCTTAGCTAGAGGGATAAAAGGCAAGGGTTTGGGTGCCATCTTCCTCTTGTGGACTTCTCCGATACCAAGAAGGACACTATTAAAGGTACCTCCCGAAACACCTGGCTCCTCGCTTTCATTTTGGGACTTACGCCCCACATTGGTGACCCCTGATGCGCCATTATCGTCATGATGGAGACAACCGCCCATCCTTCCAACTCAAAGGCCGACCCGGCCCTGTCTCTCGACGCGGTCTCAGTAAAGTTACCCACCTTCTGGACCGCCCGGCCGCACATCTGGTTTCAGCAGGCGGAGGCCCAATTCAACCTGCGGGGCATCACAGCAGATGACACCCGTTTCTACTACCTGGTGGGGGCCCTCGACCAGGACACGGCCGGAGAGGTCACAGACTTCCTCGCAGCCCACCCCGGCCACCGAGAAATACCTCGGCCTTAAGGAGCTCCTGCTCCAGATTTACGGGCTCAGCAGGATGGAGCGTGCTACCAGGCTCCTTCATATAGAAACATAGAAACATAGAAACATAGAAACATAGAAACATAGGTGCAGCAGTAGGCCATTCGGCCCTTCGAGCTTGCACCACCATTCAATATGATCATGGCTGATCATCCAACTCAGTATCCCGTGCCTGCCTTCTCTCCATACCCCCTGATCCCTTTAGCCACAAGGGCCACATCTAACTCCCTCTTAAATATAGCCAATGAACTGGCCTCAACTACCTTCTGTGGCAGAGAAGTCCAGAGATTCACCACTCTCTGTGTGAAAAAGGTTTTTCTCATCTCGGTCCTAAAAGACTTCGCCCTATGGAGGGCCTAGGTAACCGACGGCCATCAAGCCTCCTAAACGTTCCTGGATGGGCACACGCCGTTCCTAATGTTCGAGTATACCTATCTCCATCTGCTGCCGGCCTACATCCGCTTACAACTCACCGACGCCTCCTTCGCCGACATCAGGTCCCTCGGTAGGCGCGCTGTGGATGGCGCGCCCGGATGACGTAAATGTGCTGGACGTCGGCAGGCGCACTGATGCGCTGTGGACGGCGCGCCATGATGACGTCCACGCGCTGGCCATGGCGGGTACTGCAACTGCAGTCCAGCGCCAACAAGCTCCAAGCACCACCAGCAGGAGGCGCTGGTGCTATTACCATCAGCGCTGGGGTGCTGCAGCACGGCAATGCCGCCAGCCGTGCACGTTCCAGAGAAATGCCTGGGCCGGCTGCCAACAGTCCCCATGGCGGCCGGCCAGATTCACCGACTCTTCGCCTGGGATCGGCGCTCTGGGAGCCACTTCCTCATCGATACCAAGGCAGAGCTGAGTGTCCTGCCCCCTTCGGTGGCCGACATTCGTTCTGGTAAGCGGGGGCCCGTCCTCACCGCGGCGAATGGCAGCCCCATCCGCACGTATGGGGTTCGCATGGTCCTGATCGTGTTCGGCTCCTGCCATTTCTCGTGGCGGTTCACTATCACAGATGTCTCCCAGCCGTTGCTCGGTGCCGACTTCCTCCGGGCGCATTCCCTCCTGGTGAACTTCAGGCATCAGTGTTTGGTCAACGCTGCCACGATGGAGCCGATCACGCTGCGATTGGATGAGCCGGTGGGATGCCTCCTGTCGTCCGTGGATTCTCGCTTTGCTCGGATCTTGGCCGCTTTCCCGGATATCCTGACCCCACTGTTTCAGTCATCGACCCCCAGTCACGGGGTGGTTCATTTCATACCAACTACCGGCCCACCTCTCCATGCACGAGCACGCCGACTGCCACCGGATAAACTACGTCTGGCATGGCAGGAGTTCTGCACGATGGAGTCCTTGGCGATCGTCTGCCCTGCAAACAGCCCATGGGCGTCCCCACTACTCATGGTCCCTAATGCAAGCGGGGGCTGGCGACCTTGCGGGGATTATCGGCGGCTGAATGCCATAACAACCGCAGACCGATACCCCGTACCCCACATCCAGGACTTCACCACCCATTTGGCCGGGGTTACTATATTCTCCAAAGTGGATCTGGTACGGGGTTATAACCAGATCCCGGTCCACCCGGAGGATGTACCCAAGACGGCAATCATCACGCCGTTCGGGCTGTATGAATTTGTGTGGAAGCCGTTCAGCCTTAAGAACGCTGCGCAGGCATACCAACGGTTGATGGATGGGGTGTGTCGCGGCCTCGAGTTTGTTTTGGTCTACATCGACGACATCCTGGTGGCCAGCCGCTCGCGGCAGCAGCACTGCGCCCACCTCCGGCAGCTCTGTCTGCGGCTCAGCGAGCATGGCTTGGCTGTCAACCTCGCCAAGTGCCATTTGGGGTAACCGACATCGACTTCCTCGGCCACCGCGTGACTTCGCAAGGCGTCGTTCCCCTGCCGGACAGGGTCGACGCCATCCGTCGGTTTCCCCATCCATACACTGTTGGTTTTCCCATCCATCCCGACTGCAGGGGTTTGTCGGGATGGTGGCATTTTATCATCGTTTTGTGCCATCCACGGCCCACATCATGCGGCCATTGTATCAACTTCTGGCGGGTGGGCGTAAGGACGTCGAGTGGACCAACGAGGCGGTGGCAGCATTTGACGGCGCTAAGGAGGCCCTTGCTCAGGCCGTCCTGCTGGTGCACCCGCGGGAAGATGCCCCAACTGCCCTTACGGTGGACGCCTCGGAGTCGGCGGTTGGTGCCATGCTGGAACAACTGACGGACGGGGGTTGGCGGCCGCTGGCCTTCTTCAGCCGGCACCTCAACCACGCTCAGACTAAGTACAGCACATTCGATCGTGAGCTCCTGGCTCTATACCTGGCAGTGCGCCACTTCCGTTACTTCCTGGAGGGCCGCCCGTTCACCGCCTACACAGACCACAAGCTGCTCACATTCGCCCTGGCGAAGGTTTCCAATCCCTGGTCCGCACGACAGCAGCGGCTGTTGGCATACATCTCCGAATACACCACCTCCATCCGCTACATCGAGGGGAAAGAGAACTGTTCCGCACCATGGAGTCCTTGGCGATCGTCTGCCCTTCAAAGAGCCCATGGGCGTCCCCACTCCTCATGGTCCCGACGCATTGTCCTGCCCCGCCATCAACGCCGTGTTCGAGGTGGCTATTCTGCCCTGGCGAAGGCGCTGCTCACGGACGATGAGATGCACGCCTACCGGACTGCCATCTCTGGCCTTCACCTCGAGGATGTCCCTCTCGGTCCTGGAGGGGCAATGATCCTGTGCGATGTGACGTCCGGTCAGCCGCGCCCCATCGTCCCTCCCGCCTGGCGTCGGAGGGTTTTCGATATTATCCACGTGCTGGCTCACCCATCAATCCGGGCGACGATGGCACTTGTGGCCGCTTGGTTCATGTGGCATGGTCTGCGCAAGCATGTTGGCCACTGGGATCGCACCTGCATTCCGTGCCAGACGGCGAAGATCCAGCGCCATTTCCGGGCGCCTCTCCAGGAGTTTGGCCTACCTCACCGGCGTTTCGAACATCTCCACGTGGACATTGTGGGGCCTCTCCCGCCGTCCCGGGGCATCACCCACCTCCTCACGATGGTGGACTGCTTCACGCGGTGGCCGGAGGCCATATCACTGGCCGACACGTCAACGGCTACGTTCGCTCGTGCGTTGTCCGTGCACTGGATTGCTCGCTTTGGGGTGCCGGTGCACATCTCCTTGGACCGGGGGCCACAGTTCACCTCCGAGCTGTGGTCGGCCATGGCTCACTTGTTGGGTGTGCGGCTGCACCGCACCACGGCTTATCACCCCTAACGGCCTGGTGGAGAGGTTCTACCAGCAACTCAAGGCAGCGCTGAAGGCACGACTCTCCGGCCCGGACTGGATGGACGAGCTGCCGTGGGTCTTGCTGGGCATCCGGACTGCTCCTAAGGAGGACTTGGCCTCATCCTCCGCGGAGCTCGTTTACGGGTCGCCACTCCCGGTGCCCGGGGAGTTCGTGCCGTCGGAGCCGGAACAGCAGGGAATGCCCTCATCCACCCTAAAGCGCCTTTGCGAGCGAGTTGGCAGGCTCGCGCCCGTCTTTGCCCTCACATGCCATCAGCCCTCCGGGACTGCCCCTATGGTTTCCTGCGCCGTGATGCCCACCGGACACGACTCCAGAGGCCTTACGAGGGCCCGTTGCGGGTGCTGGAGCACGGACAGACGACCTTTGTGTTGGACATGGGGGGCCGGCCGGAGGCTGTGTCGATTGACTGGTTGAAGTTGGCACATCTGGACATTGGCCAGCTGGTGCTGGTTGCCCAACCTCGGCCTCGAGGGCGCCCCACTTCATGGCTCCCTCCACCTGTCACTCCACCTGTCCTTCCGCCGGTCCCTCGACCTGTCCCTCCACCTGTCCCTCCATCTGTGCCTCCACCAGCCCCTCGGTCGGCTGACTTACGTACGCGGTCTGTCCGGGTTGTACACCTGCCAGTGCGTTTCGTGCCTCCGGTTCTGGGGGGGGGGGGGTCCTGTGGCGGCTCCCAATTATCCAACCCCTCGGCACGGGAATGGTTGAGTCCAGAGGCGGCCCTTAGCTAGAGGGATAAAAGGCAAGGGTTTGGGTGCCATCTTCCTCTTGCGGACTTCTCCGATACCATTATTAAAGGTCCCTCCCGAAACACCTGGCTCCTTGCTTTCATTTCGGGACTTATGCCCCACAATACGAGGATTTTGGTTTGCCATACATTCATACCAAAAAAGCAGCAAGACAAACATAAACATTTGACATAAACACCCACCAGAGAGGCACCTCCACATTTCCCACTGTGATGGAAGGCAATAAAGTCTTATCTTCTTTCCTCCTTTCCTCCCACGGTCGGGGGTCGAACCATCCGCAGCCAGCGATCGAACTCCCATGTTGGGACAGTCTAATCTCCCGCATTGAGATGGTCGAAACTCCTGTGGCTTGGAGTTCCTGAAATCGGTCCCTAACCAGGAACCGCGAGCTTCACGATGTTAAAGTCCGCAGCTCCCGCAGGTTGGAGCACCAAAGGCCCACCCCTGGCAAAGGGATCGCCTGCTCTGAGATGGTAAAGTCTGCAAGCTCCCGCGGTTGGAGCTCTAGAAGTCCCAGCAAGAGGCCGCCAACTTCACGATTTTAGGCCCCAGTGCAGACGGAGATACGACATGGAAAAAATCACATCTCTGTCGAGGAAAGAGATAAATAAAGTTTCCACCACCTCCCACAATACAAAAACTAAAGATAAGCTAAAACATACATTTTACAACAAACTGAAAACACAAAGAATGAAAAAGACAAAGACAGACATTGGCGAGGCAGCCATCGTGCGACGCCCCCTAAAACAATTTATCTGCCATTTCTACTTTGCTGCTTATGGAGGTTCGCTGTAATTAACATGACAGCATAATTTCCTATAATTAAACATGACCAAAATACAGTCAACAATGATATGAGGCTATCTGGTAAAATTCTTGGTACATAGTTTGAATGGAACTCGGGAGGAGGCGCTGTCCAGAACGGCTGCCTATCCTGCAGCTGTCCGGTTTTTTTTCCCTTCTTTTTTATTATTTTTAGTACGTTGAGTTTGCAGTCAGGGGGCCTAATCTTTTTATGTGTGGGGGGTGGTGGGGGGGAAGGGGGAAACTGCTTTTCAAGTCCCTACCTGGTCGGAGGGGTTGCCTTCCTCCGAGCAGCGCCTTCGACCTGTCCTTGCGGCCTACCAGCGGGTCCTGGAGCGACGTTTCCCTGAGGGGACCTGGCCAGAACATCGGCTTTGGCGGCGGCGCAGAACATCGGCTTTGGCGGCGGCGCAGAACATCGGCTTTGGCGGCGGTGCAGCGCTGGAGCGCTGTCGTGGAGCGGGCGATGCCTTTCCTGGGTCGCCGCGCCAGAACTCCAGTATGCTGGGACCGCCGATGAGAACATCGTGGAGCAGCGGTTCTGTGGAGCGGCCAGCTGCGACGCTGAATGTTACATCCCGGAGCCTGGGATCTCTCGCTGAGATTGCCAGTGTGTGGAGCTCCGTCCGGCGCGGTCTGTTGGCTTGGAAGCCGCGGTCTTCGGTGGGAAGGTGGTCGTTCCTGGTACCCCAAGCCGCTGGGGGTTCTCCCGACGCCGGAGCACCATCACCTGGCGAGAACATCGGGCGCCGTGGCGGCGACTGTGGAGGCCTCAGTGGGCCCGACTCTGGGTGGACAAGAGGATGGGGACTGGACTTTGTGCCTTCCCCCACAGTGGGAACCACTGTGGGGGGATGTTTTGGTGTTGAACTTCTTTTTAATACTATGTTGTATTTTATTAGTGTGCTGCAAGGACATCTGAATTTCCCCTGAATAAGGGGATTAATAAAGTCTAATTCAATTCATTTCAATATGGCACCAAAGTAAAAATGGATTGTCAACCTGCACAAAGGAGTCAATTGATGTATGAACATGGTTTATAGGTTTCAATAAATGTATGATTCATGGTATAAACTGTAAAGTTTTTCAATGGCATGAGAAGTGTTTTTGCTTTGAAAATTACGATAAAAAACAGCATTTATTTATCTAGGAATAGGCTAGCCATATAAAGATATTTATGATTTAAGGTAATTAGCAAGAGAATCTGAGGGGAGAAGAAAATATTTTTACTAATGCATAGACTTAAAAGTCTGATCATGGCAGGTTTAGTATAACACAATTAGGAATTAAATATAAGCTTGAAAATAAAGTATATTTACTGGACCGTAGGAAAGAAAAGAGGATTGGGACAAATGGGTATCTTTTCCATACGCCTATCATAATTAACTGTGTTAAACAGACCTCGCCTGTTGCACGGTTCAGTGATTTTGGTTAATTTAAAGATGTGTTGCATTCAGAAAACACAAATATTTGCAATTTTATTGTTTATAAACTAACATCATGCTTTATTTGATTGCATAATTTCCAATTGTGCTTTTTTTAGTTTAGAGATACTGAGTGCAAACAGGCCCTTTGGCCCATCATGCCTGCACTGACCAGCGATCCCCATACATCTTCTGTCTATACTATTACTAAAACTCTCATCTTGACCACTTCCGGTCTGCGTTGTTTTTAAATTTGCGCAAAAACTGTACCATATTTCGCTAGGAATTTTTGCCACCTTACTCACCTTACTTACAAGTTTTGTTCTGATCGGTGGAAGATTACAAGAGTTACGAAGGTAATAAACATGAGATCAGCAGATTGATCTTCTCGCATGTCAGTCACCATGAAGGTAACACCCCTTCCAGCATCCGCTGGAGAATAAATCCCCGGAGGTGGGGCTGAGTCCGTGAGCATGTCCAGAAGCCGCCCGTCCATAATCCGCCCTCCAGAAGCCACCCGTCCAGAATCCGCCGAGAATAAAGCTGATGCAGTGGAGTGTGGGCTGAGTTCCGCGGGCAGGGGCAGGCTGTGTTCTGCGGGCAGGGGCGGGCTGTGTTCTGCGGGCGGGGGCAGGCGGCGTTCAGTAGGCCATGGCCGCGCTCCCCCTCCCCACTGGTCCTCGACAGGCCCTGCCTGATGCCGTCCCCCTCCCCCGGTTGCAGGACACTCCCCTTCCCCCACCGGCCCCGACAGCCCCCACTTGAAGCCGTGCTCCTTCCCAGGCTGCAGGACGTTACCCTCACCGGCTCCCGACAGCCCCTGCCTGAAGCCGTCCTCCTCCCCCGGCTGCAGAATGCAACAAGAGACACAACAAGAAAGAGCTGAACTGAAAAATCTCTTCTTTAACATTTAAATTGTTGTTATATTATAAGAGTTATTCACATTTTAAGCTTTAACAAAATACCTTATCCACTTGCCGCGCCCATCAGCTGTGCCTGAGCAGTAATGCCTGCGTGTTCCATGTAACAATGGGAACCCAATGGGCTGGAATGCCTGTGCCGCCTGAGAGCCGCTAAAGGTGGATGGGGGGGGGGGGTTCAGGGGAGGATGGAGTGAGTGCGTTGGGGGGGAAATGACAAGGGGCGGAGTATGGGGAGGAGGGGGGATCAGGTGCGTCACAACAGGGACCCATCACCCGCACCTGTGCAGTTGGGGGCTATGGTTGAGTGGTGAAATATTGTGTTGGGGGACCAGGTCTCCTGTGTGAGAATGGGACCCAACGGGTCCCACTTAGTCTAGTTAGCACTATCCTACTCACACTGGGAACAATTTACATTTATTACAAGCCAATTAACCTATAAACCTGTACGTCTTTAGAGTGTGGAAGGAAACAGAAAAAAACCCAGGCGGTCATGGGGAGAACGTACAAACTCCGTACAGACAGCACCCGTAGTCGGGATTGAATCCGGATCTCTGGGGCTGTAAGCGCTGTAACATGGCAATGTTACTGCTGCACCACTGTGCCGCCTGCGACGGTTCATAATGGTTCATAATGCGCAAAATAGTTCACAATACAGCAGCCTGTTAGGGAACATTTCATCTTTGGTTGTATATCAAAACATGCGAGAATACCAGGTGGTGATTTTAATTGACTGCATTTTTAACTACATTAACTTCAGTTCCGTACTTCTTCATTACCACACAGTAAGCTCATCTACAAAATTATTTGCAGTTCTTTAAAGTGCAGCTTGATTCCAAGATAGAGTGGATGGAGCTATCACTCAGCTATTGCTGGAGTGTGTGTACTTTTTTAACAGTGTCTAGGTAATGACGTCCAATGCTATTCCCACTGAGTCCTCTTTCAGCATCTGATATTTCACCATCTTTTTGTTAAACATCAGGTGGCCGCCCTGGGGCGCCTATGGAGAATAAAATCTCAGCAGTTTAGGCAACACCTGCGGAGAGAAAAAACAGAGTGAATGATTTTCTTTATTCATGCATGGACATTTCTAGCAAAACCAGCATTCATTTAACTATTCCTAATGCCAGGCGAAGGTAATGGTGAGCTCCCATCATGAAGACTGCAGTTCTCCACTGAAGGTACTCAACAATGAACGTGGGTAGAGAGTTTCAGGATTACATGACTGAGATGAAGGCTAAATTGAGTGTGGAAGAGGTGTCCCGAGCGAGGCGGATGGAGACAAACTGGTGAAGGAAGGCACTCTTTCTATTAGGAGAATACTTGTACATTGGTGCTTCTGGGGGTTATCTCTACACTGACTGGCAAATCTCTGTCCCACTCTCATGGTCATGACATGGTTCTGTCCCTCTGCCTGAGGGGCATATCTGCACATTGTTTGGTATCTCTCAGTGCTGCTCCCAGATGGTGATATATGTACAATCAGTCCATCGCTGTCAGGGGATTATCTGGACCCTGGTGTCTCTGAGTTCCTCGCTCTCAGAGTGATAATTATAAGCATTGATGTCTCTTAGATCCTATCATAGGGGTATCTCTGCATTAACTGTTTCTCTCAGTTTCTCTCTCTCAGGGTAGGTGATTTCTATATACTGCCTAGTGTTGCTTAGACCTTTTCATTTCTTTCTTCTGGAGCTATTATTGGAAAATAATAGGGACAGCATCATTCTACTCTTAGAAAGGGAGCGATTAATGAGCACAGATTTGTTGTCGTATGATCCAGTCTGAGTAATTTAAATGATCTTTTTGAAGAGGGCAGTGTGTTTTGTTGTGGTTCACGTGGACTTCAGGAAGGGTTTTGGTAAGGTCCCCTATTTAAGACTTGTCATAAAGTTTAGATCCATGGGATCCAAACCAGGTTTGCAAACTTGATCCAAAGTTGGCATGGTAACAGGAGGCAGAGATTGATTGTGGATGATAGTGGTTTTGATTAGAAGCCCGTGGCCAACAGTGTACCACACAGATCAAGTAGGACCTCTATGTCCAAGTTATGTACATTAACAGCCGGATCTTTATGACACTTATTTTGTGTACATTGGAGTTAAGATTAACAAGTTTGCACATTATGCAAAAATTAAAGGCGTGGATAATAGTGAGGGAACTTAAGATGCAGATTGATATTGATCAGCTGGTAAATTGGGCATGATAAGGGCAAATACTACTTAATCCTGATAAATGTGAGATGCTGCAGTTTGTGTGTTCAAATAATGGTGAATCTTTGGGGAATAGTAATAACCAAAAGGTGTACATCCAAATATACCTGAATTTGGCAGATCGGGGAGACAGAGTTGTGAAGCAATTATACAGGATGCTTGCCTTCATCTTCTGCGGCATGCAATATAAGAGCAGAGAGATCATGGTACTATTTTGTAAAACATTGGTTAATCCACAACTGGAATATTGTTTTTAGTTCTGCTTGCTACACTCAAGTTTATTGAGCAGATGGAGTTTAATGCTGATAAATGTGAGGTACTACATCTCGGCAGGACAAATCAAAATAGGACGTACATGGTAAATGGTAGAGAATTGAGGAATGCAGTTGAACAGAGTGATCTAGGAATAACTGTGCATAGTTCCCTGAAGGTGGAATCTCATGTAGATAGGGTGGTAAAGAAAGCTTTTGGGGTGCTGGCCTTTATAAATCAGAGCATTGAATATAGAAGTTGGGATGTAATGTTAAAATTGTACAAGGCATTGGTGAGGCCAATTCTGGAGTATGGAGTACAATTTTGGTCGCCTAATTATAGGAAGGATGTCAACAAAATAGAGAGAGTACAGAGGAGATTTACTAGAATGTTGCCTGGGTTTCAGCAACTAAGTTACAGAGAAAGGTTGAACAAGTTAGGTCTTTATTCTTTGGAGCGCAGAAGGTTAAGAGGGGACTTGATAGAGGTCTTTAAAATTATGAGCGGGTTAGACAAGAGTTGACGTGGATAAGCTTTTTCCATTGAGAGTAGGGAAGATTCAAACAAGGGGATATGACTTGAGAATTAAGGGACAGGAGTTTAGGGGTAACATTAGGGGGAAACTTCTTTACTCAGAGAGTGGTAGCTGTGTGGAATGAGCTTCCAGTGGAAGTGGTGGAGGCTGGTTCGATTTTATCCTTTAAAAATAGATTGGATGGGTATATGGACGGGAAAGGAATGGAGGGTTATGGTCTGAGTGCAGGTAGATGGGACTAGGGGGTAGTATTTATTTAAAAAAAATAAAAAAAATAAAAAAAAATGTTCGGCATGGACTTGAAGGGCCGAGATGGCCTGTTTCCATGCTGTAATGGTTATAAGGAAGGACATGATTTCACTAGAAAAGGTGCAAAAAGGATGTTGCCTGGGAAGGAATGTTGCAGTTATGAGGTGAGAATAGATGTTGGGTTTGGAGTATGGAGTAGAGGAGACCAAGGGGAGACCTGATAGAAGTACATAAAATTATGATAGGTATAGATAAGGTAGGTTGTAAGAAACCTTTTCTAGGTTGAGAAGCTAAGACCAGAGGACATAGGTTAAGGAGAGTAAATTTGAGGATTTTTTTAACTGAGAGGTAAAAGAAGGGACAGGGATGCAATGGAGGGGGCAGGGTCTGCATTGTGCTACTGTGAGAGGCAGGGCTGGCCAGGGCAATGATGTTGCAGAGAGGCAGGGCTACAGGGACAGGGCAGAAGTGGGACTGGCTGCAACGAACTGGCAAGAAGGGAAGGGGCTGAATGGCCTCTAGCACACTGTAACCTGGCAATGTTTCTATGATCTTGAGAGTTACTTTCTGGCTGAGTTTGACAAACATTTGCACAGAGCTGCCAGGGCAGGTCAATTAAATACTGATTAAACACTAAAAAACAGGGCACAGCTAATAAAACCCCTATGGTGTCATGAATCAGCACACACCAGCACATATTCCTTGTGACTGTGTATGTTTCATCTGGATGCTGCAGTTTCCTCACACATTACAAAGATGTGTGGCTTGGTAGGTTAATTGGACTCTGTACATTGCCCATTATTAATGTTAGATAAGTGATGTATAGGACTTGCTGGGCCAAAATGCATCACTCAGAAACCCCAACCAGGATCACTGCCAATATTGAGTGCAGTGACAGATTAGGAAGGTTGATTATAGAAACATAGAAACATAGAAAATAGTGCAGGAGTAGGCCATTCGGCCCTTCGAGCCTGCACAGCCATTCAATATGATCATGGCTGATCATCCAACTCAGTATCCTGTACCTGCTCTTCTCTCCATACCCCCTGATCCCTTTAGCCACAAGGGCCACATCTAACTCCCTCTTAAATATAGCCAATCAACTGGCCTCAACTACCTTCTGTGGGCAGAGAATTCCATAGATTCACCACTCTCTGTGTGAAAAATGTTTTTCTCATCTCGGTCCTAAAAGACTTCCCCTTATCCTTAACCTGTGACCCTTGTTCTGGACTTCCCCAACATCGGGAACAATCTTCCTGCATCTAGCCTGTCCAACCCCTTAAGAATTTTGTAAGTTTCTATAAGATCCCCCCTCAATCTTCTAAATTCTAGCGAGTACAAGCTGAGTATATCCATTCTTTCTTCATATGAAAGTCCTGCCATCCCAGGAATCAGTCTGGTGAACCTTCTCTGTACTCCCTCTATGGCAAGAATGTCTTCCTCAGATTAGAGACCAAACTGTACACAATACTCCAGGTGTGGTCTCACCAAGGCCCTGTACAACTGCAGTAGACCCTCCCTGCTCCTATACTCAAATCCTTTGCTATGAATGCTAACATTACCATTCGCTTTCTTCACTGCCTGCTGCACCTGCATGCCTACTTTCAATGACTGGTGTACCATGACACCCAGGTCTCATTGCATCTCCCCTTTTCATAATCCGCCCACCATTCCGATAATAGTCTACTTTCATGTTCTTGCCACCAAAGTGGATAACCTCACATTTATCCACATTACACTGCATCTGCCATGCATTTGCCCACTCACCCAACTATCCAAGTCACCTTGCAGCCTCCTAGCATCGTCCTCACAGCTAACAGTGCCCCCCACTTCATGTCATCACAAACTTGGAGATGTTGCATACAATTCCTCGTCCAAATCATTAATATATATTGTAAATAGCTGGGGTCCCAGCACTGAGCCTTGCGTGCCCCACTAGTCACTGCCTGCCATTCTGAAAGGACCCGTTTACTCCTACTCTTTGCTTCCTGTCTGCCAGCCAGTTCTCTATTCACATCAATAATGAACCAATATCAATAATGAACAACGACTAGGTTCAGGAATAGCTACTTCCCCACGGTCATCAGGCTATTAAACAGGGCTCGGACAAAACACTGAACTTTATTAGCCAATTAAATGTTATTTGCACTTAATCAGTATATTGATTCATTGTGTATATATTTCTAGAATGCCTTGTAGTCAATGCCTACTATGTTCTGTTGTGCAGAAGCAAAAGCAAGAATGTCATTGACCTATCAGGGACACATGACAATAAACTCACTTGACTTGAACCCCCAATACCGTGTGCTTTAAGTTTACATATTAATCTCTTATGTGGGACCTTGTCGAAAGCCTTCTGAAAGTCCAGATATAACACATCCACTGGTTCTACCTTATCCACTCTTCTATTTACATCCTCGAAAAATTCTATAAGATTCGTCAGACATGATTTACCTTTCATAAAATCCATGCTGACTTTGTCCAATGATTTCACCACTTTCCAAATGTGCTGCTATCCCATCTTTAATAACTGACTCTAGCATTTTCCCGCTACCGATGTTAGACTAACTGGTCTGTAATTCCCGTTTTCTCTCTCCCTCCCTTTTTTTTTTAAAAGTGGGGTTACATTAGCTACCCTCCAATCCTCAGGAACTACTCCAGAGTCTAAAGGGTTTTGAAAAATTATTACTAATGCATCCACTATTTCTGCGGCTACTTCCTTAAGTACTCTGGGATGCAAGCTATCTGGCCCTGGGATTTATCTGCCTTTAATCCATTCAATTTACCTAACACCACTTCCCAACTAACATGGATTTCACTCAGTTCCTCCATCTCATTTGAAACCTGGTCCCTTGTTATTTCCGGAAGATTATTTATGTCTTCCTTAGTGAAGACAGAACCAAAGTAGTTATTCAATTGGTCTGCCATGTCCTTGTTCTCCTTGAGCAATTCACCTGTTTCTGACTGCAAGGGACCTACATTTTGTTTAACTAATCTTTTTCTCTTCACATATCTATAAAAACCTTTGCAGTCAGTTTTTATGTTCCCGGCCAGTTTTCTTTCATAATCTATTTTCCCTTTCCTAATTAAAGCTCATTGTCATCCTCTGCTGGACTCTGATTTCTCCAGTTCCTCTGGTAGGCTGTTTTTCTGGCTAATTTGTACGCTTCATCTTTTGTTTTGATACTATCCCTGATTTCCCGTGTTATCCACGGATGCACTACATTCCCTGATTATTACTTTGCCAAACTGGGATGAACAATTGTTATAGTTCAATCCATGCAGTCTTTAAATGCCTTCCATTGCATATCTACTGTCAACCATACAAAGAGAAGCAGGAGAAAACACTGATTGGCTCTAGCCCGAGTGGGAGGAGAGTTAGAAGTGTCAGAGAGGGGAAACAGTTTAAAACTGAGGAATTTGGTTTGTAAATTTGTAAATTAGGCAATTTATCAGTCAATATAAGCAAGACGGCTCTTAGGGAGCGGCAGTGAGGGAAGTGCCCTGTGAGAAAAGTGTGAGTCTTTGGCGAGGAGGCTGAGGAGAGGAGGCTACACAAAATGCTGGAGAGGGAGAGACGAAAGAAGGAGATGTCAAGCAAGCTGATTCAGTGTGATGCTTGTAGTATGTGGGAGGTCAAGGACACTGCTGGTGCCTCTGGCAGCTACAAATGTGAGAAGTGCATCCAGGTACAGCTCCTGAAGGACCATGTTGGGGATCTGGAGAAGCAAGTGGATGACCTCAGGTTCGTCCGAGAAACTGAGTCGTTCCTCGACAAGTCCTACAGTAAGATTGTTACACCTAGGGTACTGGAAGAGAGAAGGTGGGTGACGGTGAGAAAGGGAGGGAAGCATGGAATGCAAATTTCCCCGGGTGTTGTACCTCTTGTGAACAGGTTCACCCACTTAGAAGCTGTCGGGACAGAAGACGTTATTACACTGAGCGGCGGACTGGCTTGCGAAGCAAAAAGGGCTGTTGAGCCAAAACCAAAGAGGCCAACGTCAGGCAACGCCATTGCAGTTGGAGACTCCATTGTGAGAGGTACGGACAGGGGTTTCTGCAGCAACAGACGGGATTCGAGGATGGTGTGCTGCCTTCCTGGTGCCAGGATCCAGGGTGTCACGGACAGAGTGCAGAAAATCCTCAAGGACGAAGGTGAACAGCCGGAAGTGGTAGTGCATGTCGGCATAAACGATGTCGGAAAGAAGGGGATGAATATTCTGCAGCGTGACTTTAGAGAGCTCGGAAAAATGCTGAAAAGCAGGACCTCCAGGGTTGTTATCTCCGGTTTCTTCCAGTTCCTCGTGCTGGCGAGAGCAGGAACAGGGAGATATGGGACCAGAATGTGTGGCTGAGGAACTGGTGCACGGGGCAGGGAATTAGATTCTTAGATCACTGGGATCTGTTTTGGAGTAAGGGGGAACTGTACAAAAGGGACGGATTGCATCTTAACAGGTGGGGGACCAGCATTCTGGCAGGCAGGTTTGCCACTGCTACATGGGTGGTTTTAAACTGAATAAGGGGGGTGGGATGTCAAATGGGATAGTCGAGGATGGAGTTAAAGAGAAAGGGTTTCTTAAATGTGTGAGCAGAGAGAGGTGTAAAATGAGGGTAGAAGGGTACACCCAATTAAACTCTACAATAAACTGTTGGACATGGGCATTCACCTAGCCATGTGCCATTGGATTTTACATTTTCTGACAAACAGACAACAAAGAGTCAAGGTGGGTGAAAAACTCTCCAGCCCTCTGACTCTCAATACAGGAGCCCCTCAAGGGTGCGTTCTGTCACCTCAGCTCTTCTCACTTTACACCAACAACCTCACATCCCAATGCAGCTCAGTTAAAATTTTCAAATATGCAGACGACACGACAATAATTGGCCTCATCTCAGACAACAATGAATCACAATACCATCAAACAGTGTACAGTGCAGTCAAATGGTGCGCAGAAAACAACCTCCAGCTTAACACCTCAAAAACCTTAGAAACCGTCATAGATTTCAGACGCAAACAAAACCTCAAACCCCCGGTCCATGTCAACTCCCATCCCATAACCTCCACGAACTTATTTAAGTTTCTGGGCACCTATATCTGCAATAATCTAAAATGGCACATCAAAGCTGACCACATCATTAAGAAAGGACAACAACGCCTATACTTCCTCAGACAGCTCAAAAAGTTCAGAGTCCACAAACACCTCCTGGTCCGCTTCTATCAATCCATCATTGAAAGCATCATCACTTCCTCAATCACAGTCTGGTACGGAAACACTGACAGTCATTCACTACACAGAATACAGCGCATTGTCTCCAAGGCCTCTAGGATCATCAACTCTCCCCTCCCCTCAATCCATTCCATTTACCTCCAACGTACCTCAAAACGGGCAACAAAGATCATCTCGGACCCCTCCCATCCAGCAAACCACCTTTTCCAGTCTCTCCCTTCAGGGAGGCGCCTTAGGTCACTTGCTACAAAATTCACCCGTTTTAAAAACAGTTTCTTCCCCTCAGCAATAAGAACACTTAATTCCCTCCAATAACTTTTTGACTTTGATGTATACAGTGTCTTGTCTATGGTTTTTGTCTGTTCTTTTGCACTATGTATTGTTGGTGAGATTTGTGATTTGTGATGTGGTATGGATGCACTTTATTATTATGATCTGTGTTGTTATTAGTGTTAATGTGACTAAAGCAGTGTACCATCATGTACCGAACCCAAATACCACCAACCCTGGTCGTGTGGCAAATAAAGATTCTATCTATCTATCTATCTAATAGGTAGCAAGGTGAAAAGTATAATGGCAGGCAGACAAATCCAGGGCAAAAATCAAAAAGGGCCACTTTTCAACATAATTGTATAAGGGGTAAGAGTGTTGTAAAAACAAGCCTGAAGGCTTTGTGTCTCAATGCAAGGAGCATTCGTAATAAGGTGGATGAGTTGAATGTGCAGATAGCTATTAATGACTATGATATAGTTGGGATCACGGAGACATGGCTACAGGCTGACCAAGGCTGGGAGCTGAACATCCAGGGATATTCAATATTCAGGAGGCTTAGACAGAAAGGAAAAGGAGGTGGGGTAGCGTTGCTGGTTAGAGAGGAGATTAACACAATAGAAAGGAAGGACATTAGCTTGGAGGATGTGGAATCGATATGGGTAGAGCTGCGAAACACTATGGGGCAGAAAACGCTACTGGGAGTTGTGTACAGGCCACCTAACAGTAGTAGTGGAGTTGGGGATGGCATCAAACAGGAAATTAGAAATGCGTGCAACAAAGGTAAAACAGTTATAATGGGTGACTTCAATCTACATATAGATTGGGTGAATCAAATTGGCAGGGGTGCTGAGGAAGAGGATTTCTTGGAATGTATGCGGGATAGTTTTCTAAACCAACATGTAGAGGAACCAACGAGAGAGCAGGCTATTCTAGACTGGGTATTGAGTAATGTGGAAGGGATAGTTAGCAGTCTTGTTGTGCGTGGCCCCTTGGGCAAGAGTGACCATAATATGGTTGAGTTCTTCATTAGGATGGAGACTGACATAATTAATTCAGAAACAAGGGTTCTGAACTTAAAGAAAGGTAACTTTGAGGGTATGAGAAGTGAATTGGCCAAGATAGACTGGCAATTGATTCTTAAAGGGTTGACGGTGGATATGTAATGGAAGGCATTTAAAGGCTGCATGGATGAACTACAACAATTGTTCATCCCAGTTTGGCAAAAGAATAAATCAGGGAAGGTAGTGCTTCCGCGGATAACAAGGGAAATCAGGGAAAGTATCAAAACAAAAGATGAAAAAACCAAATTAACCAGAAAAAGCAGCCTACCAGAGGACTGGGAGAAATTCAGAGTCCAGCAGAGGAGGACAAAGGGCTTAATTAGGAAAGGGAAAATAGATTATGAAGGAAAACTGGCAGGGAACATAAAAACTGACTGCAAAATTTTTTATAGATATGTGAAGAGAAAAAGATTAGTTTTTAAAAAATGTAGGTCCCTTGCAGTCACAAACAGGTGAATTAATCATGGGGAACAAGGACATGGCAGACCAATTGAATAACTACTTTGGTTCTGTCTTCACTAAGGAAGACATAAATAATCTGCCAGAAATAGCAGGGGACCGGGGGTCAAATGAGATGGAGGAACTGAGTGAAATCCAGGTTAGCCGGGAAGTGGTGTTAGGTAAATTGAATGGATTAAAGGCCGATAAACCCCCAGGGCCAGATAGGCTGCATTCCAGAGTACTTAAGGAATTAGACCCAGAAATAGTGGATGCATTAGTGATAATTTTTCAAAACTCTTTAGATTCTGGAGTAGTTGGGGCCCCAAGCACCAAATAAGTGTGGGTCCACCATGTAACACTGGTTTAATCTGCATTTTGAGACAGGGAACAATTTTATTCTGCTAAAGGTTATCCCACTGAATCCGCACTGACCAGCGATCCCCGCACATCAACGCTATCCTACACACACTAGGGACAATTTACATTTATATCAAACCAATTAACTTACATACCTGTACATCTTTGATGTGTGGGAGGAAACCGAAGATCTCAGAGAAAACTCACACGGTCATGGGAAAAATGTATAAACGCTGTACAGACAGCACCCGTAGTTGAGATCGAACCCGGTCTCTGGCGCTGCAAGTGCTGCAGGCGCTGCTAGGCAGCAACGCTACCGCGCAAATCCTATTTTTGGATTTTTTTGTTTTGAATTCTTCATTTTAACATGCATATTGTTTGGACTAATCAAACTGGCAGGAATACCAAGTGAAATGAATTTGTGGAATATTATAGGGATGGTTTCTTAAAGCAGCACGTTACTGAATGTACCCAGGAATACTCTAGAAAAATAGGCTAAAGGAATGGTCAGTGAATGTGTAGCAGCAGATATTTAAGCAGCTATTTTGCAATGCTCAGCAGAAATTTATCCCGGTATAGAAGGGGAATTCCATGAGAAAGAGGAAATCATCCCCAGCTAACAAAGAAAATCAAGGGAAACATTAAATGAAAAATGAGGACATATAAAGTTACAATAGCTTGTGATATTCTGGAAGATTGGGAATTTTATAGGAACCAGCAGGTAGAGATCAAAGAGAAGGAAGGAGAAAATTGGCAAGTAATATTAACATAAACAGCAGTGCATCTGTGAATATATAAAAAAGGAAGAGTGCAGCTAAATTAAGTGTAAGAGGAAAGAGATTGGGGAATTGATAATGGGAAACAAGGAGATAGCAGATAACTGAAATCAACATATTACACCAGTCTTCACAGTGGAGGATGCTGTAAATACCAAAATATAACAGAAAGTGTGAAATTTTTTAACAATCTACCATGAGGGAACTGAGAAAAAATAATGGAGCTAAAAGAAGACACGGTCTGCATTTCAAAGGAAATGGTTGTGGAGAGAATGGACCCATCTCTGAAGATCTGGGAACATAGAGCTTGAAAAGACTTTGGTGAGATTGCATTTGGAATAGTGTGTGCAGTTCAGGTTGCCATATCACAGAAAGTATGTCATAGCTTTAGAGAGGGTGCAGAAGAGGCTTAGCATATTGTTTCTTGGATTAGATATTACCTACAAAGCGAGGTAGGACAAACTTGGATTGTTTTCCATGGACCTTCAGACATAGAGGGGAGATCTCTTAGAAGTATAGTCAATTATGAGAGGCATAGATGGGGTGGAAGGCCAGAACATTTTACCACAGGTGGAAATGCCAAGAACTAGTGGGCGTAGCTTTAGGATGCGAGGGGCCAAGTTTAAAGGAGATGTATGGGGCAAATGTACATATCTGTATGTATGTACCTGGAGAGTGGTTGGTATCTGGAACCTGGGATAGTGGTTCCAGAGTCTGAAGAAGGGTCTCGACCTGAAACGTCACCCATTCCTTCTCTCCAGAGATGCTGCATGACCCACTGAGTTACACCAGCATTTTGTGTCTATCTTTAGTTTAAACCAGCATCTGCATTTCCTTCATACATACTGGGGTAGTGGTAGTGACAGAGACAATAGTAGCATTTTAAATGTGTTTAGATAGAAACATTGATGCACATGGAATGGAGGGATATAGACAGAGGAAATTAGTGTTCACCACAGACATTGGGCTGAAGGGGTGATTTCTGAATTGTACTGTTCTCTGTTCTATGTTCTAGTGGATTGGAAAACTGCCATGTGATTCCCTTGTTTAAGAAGGGAAGGAGACAAAAAGGGTGAAACCATAGGAGTGTTAGGTTAACATTTGCTGTCATTAATGTAGATTGTAATTAATTGAGATCCAAAAATAATACCCAAGGGTATAGTCCACAAACAACATAGTTCTAGTGTGACTTTATTCCACCTCTCACTTCTTCAATCCATGCTGTTGGCAAGATGCTTGAGTCTATTATCAAGGAAAAAGTAGCTAGTCACTTATGGTGCAACCAAACCAAGTCAACATGCTTTTATTGAAGATGCATCATGTTTGACAAATTTGTTACAGCTCTTCATAGATCTCACTTGCTGAGTCAATAGAGGAGAACCTGTAGATGTAATTTTATCCAAAAGATGTTTAAGAGGTCCGACAAAAAAAAGAATGGTGCTTACGATAAGAGGTCACAAGACTTATGGAACTTGGTTAGAATGGATTGAAGAAGTGAGAGGTGGAATAAAGTCACACTAGAACTATGTAGTTGAATGTTATTCAAATTGTACAGGATGAGCCTACACCTGATGTACTATGCACAGTTTGGCACATTTATTTAAGAGATATACCAACAATGGAGGCAGTCCAGAAGAGGTTCATTAAGCTGATTCCTGGAATGAGAGAGTTGACAGCATAAATTATTAAAGATTTATGATCTGCACTTAATGGAATTCAGAAGAATGAGGACTTGTCTTCTTGAAACAAATAAGAGCCTGAGGGGGTCACAACAGCATAGATGTTGACATTTTTCCAATTGTGGAAGAGTCTCAAATGAGGGAACACAAGTACAAGATAAGGGGCAAAACTTTAAAACTGAGGTGCATAATAATTTTTCTCACAAAGAGTGTGAATCGCTGAAATTCTCTACCCTATAGTGCTGGGGAGGCTAAATTGTTGGACATATTTAAGGAGGAGAAGGATACATTATTGAAAAATTGGGAAATTAAGAGCTAGGTGCAGTTTCTTCTGTTCATTCAAAACAAAGGCTAGAAATTAAAAAAAAAACAAATTAGAAGCTTTATGATAAAATACTATCACTTTATTTCAACATGCAGTAAACATAATGGTTCCAAATGTTAAAAGCCCAAACACGTCTGAGATTTATTTAATTCTGATGTTTACAACTTCAACATTCATTTAACCTGTACTGACATCACTGGAGGTGATGTATGTTCAATGAGAAGAAGCATTCTTCACTTAATTTCATTACAAAAATAATCAGCTGTGTAATAGCTTCAATTACCATGACATCAGCAGTAAAAGTAAGATGTGTTCTTACTGCTGCAGTGTATAATTATAATTCTCCCTCATTTTTCACAAAATCAAATGCACACAATCCATAGATGGTTTCTTTAAAGGACAATGTTCATGTGTCGGACATAACCAATGATGCATGGAGCTCATTGACAAATCACCAAGTTGGGGTACACAATTTTATTGATTTTAGAATCATTTAATTTCATGGGGCTACTTGAAAATTGGCAAGATGAGCACATAATAGATTAAACTCATAAACATGTATTTTTACATTTATAGATTTGGCTGGGAGCATATGGAAATGTACACTATAAACTCTGTGTCTTCTGCAACTTTTAACTACTAATGCACTCAAATCCTAATACTCTCTTCCAATAAGATTTTGATCAAGCTTTTGATACGTTGTTATGTTAAAAGCATGTTAAAGACGTTAAAAAAAAAAAGGAATTATACAGGCTTTTATTTGTTCATAGTTTAAATTAACTGCAATAGTGCATCACCAGTTTGCATTTGTGAAGAATTGTGCTCTGAACAACTTTTAAAATTTGGCCTCAAGATGTGTATCATACGTTGTGTTTAGTATTGTGTGTGACAATGTATTTTCATGTAGGTGATAACAGGGAAGTTTTATTTTACAAAACTCACCATGACAAATTAATCAAAGATAGCTGAATATAAAAATTCCATTGCATCAGCTCTCTCACCAAGTTGTGTGCCTTGCTCTTTCAATGTATTTTCCTGTTTATGTAATGGTAGGAAAACAGCTTGGTTCTGTACTCTAGTCAAGTGAAGCCAGCTTCTTTATCATTCTATCCTCCCTGCACACAGAAGCATGGTAATATATATCTTTATGTCATCAAATTCTGCTAATCCCATTTTTATTTCAACTGTATCTTCATTACTTGACCTATTACAATATTTGTTTTGTCCTGTACCACCATCATCTATCTTCCCTGTTTTCCATTATACCATAAACCTTTTTCAATCTCTGCTTGCTGTGCATCTTAAATGTGAGATTCTTCAAGCAAATGGATTTTCTTCAGAACCAGAAAGAATTATTCTTCAACTCAGGGGAAAGGCCATTACCTTGAAATATTAACTCTGTCTCTCCACAGATCCTGCCTGACCTGCTGAGTAATACTCTATTTTTCTTTTGTGCTCCATCAAATTCTCAGTCAGGGCCTGGCTTTATAAATTATCAGTACGATTCCTAACCAAGGTAATTTATATTACCCCAGCTGCTATATCTACTGAGACTAAGTTACATTCTGAACTTGATTTAAATTGACTTTTTGTTAACACTAAACATGTTGTCTATGGTTGTGTCAACAAGGCTTTAACCTACCATTTCATTTATAACTACATTCTAGACAATGTAATTGGTTTCATTTCCTCACACTTGATTTTACCAATAATCCAGCCAAGATCCTCTCGGGTGGCAGAGTAGCCACACTAAACTGGAATATTGGAGACTGCTATCACCAGCAGAGGTTCAAGTAAACATTACTTAATGGTTGCATGATTTTGTAAACCTGAATCACTTTCCACCCTGGGGTGTATTTGTCACTTTTCAGACTACAATTACCTTTGAAGGAATGCAAGAGTATTATTTTATACTATTCCAATCTCTTTTTCCTATTCCCTTAGCAGATAGATTATATCAAGAGGCATCTATAAAATATTCCCTTTGAAAATTCAATGGCTTGCATGCATTTCAAACAATAATAAATGGGTTTTATTCCTAGTGTAACATCCCAAGAATATTATTGGAGGTGATCCAAATACCTTATTAGCACAATAATATTAGGATCATTTTGTGGCTCTATACTGTACGCTTTATTATTGTTTGTTCACCAGCTAGTTGATTTGTGACTCCTTGACCATGTTTGGCACTTGTTTTGTAGGGAGCTCAAAACAATGATGGGTGATCTTTATCAAATTCCCAGTATCCCAGGCATAAAGAGGTAAAACACTAATTCAGATTGTTAGTGGGATGAAAATTGATGCTAATCCTAGACAATTATTTTTTGTTTTTATTGCAGTGTGTGTTTAAATCAATGTGAAATAAACACAGTCACACAACTTGCAAGAGCAGCTTGCATTTCGGTGGATCTTTTCGTGGTAAAATGTTTGAAAGCTATTCACATCTGTGCATCAAATTAAGGTTTACTATTGGTATCATAAGGATATGTTTGGAGGTAGGCCCAAAAGCACGGTCAAAAAAATAGTTTTTTTAGGTGTTATTAAAGCAGAGAGGGTGGTGAAGAATTTGAGATGTATAGCTAGTGTCTGAAGAAGGGTCTTGACCCGAAACGTCACCTTTTCTTCAGAGATGCTGTCTGACCCACTGAGTTACTCCAGCTTTTTGTGTCTATCTTTGGCTAGCGTTCTCCAGAGTTCAGATCTAGGCTGTTGAAGGCAGTAGCTGGGAGGGCTGCCAGTAGTTGGGTGGGGAAGTGAATGTACCCTGAAATGGAAGAATCCGGAATGTTCACAGCAATTATAAAGTCAGGGAGGAGGGAAGCCAGCAAGGGATTTGAATATTGGAAAGATACATATAAATTTGAGGCATTACTGGTCAGCATTAACCTGTGAGCACAGGAATGAAAGCACTACCCAACATCCTCTGACCATCACATATTGACTCACACTGTCTTATTTATTAATGGAATTCAACATCTACCCCTTGTTTTTCATTCAACTTCTGAGTATCCGACTGCAGCTTTCTTCTTTTCCACTTTAGCAGAACTTTCTGTTAAAAGGGCTGTTTAACAGCTTTGAGCCCTTATTTATTTCTTCACTGCCTGACGAATGTTTACAAACTTCTTCCCAATTCAATTCTTCAATATGCTTTTGTGCTCCTCAAACTCTTCCATTGGAGGTCAACAGCCATTTTCTAGAACTTTTGAAACCCCATTAAAATATGATGAAAATATATTGCTGTACATCCCAAATTATAAATGTTATAATTTTTGAGGGAAACAGAGTAAGTGTATCCAGGATTAAATTTAGATGAATAATTTATCATCTTTAGGAATATGCGACACTTAATCTCGTCTGCCACTTCAGTGTCGTACTGAGGGTGTCAGACTGATATATGCAACTATATCCCAAGCCTTGTCTGCCCTTCCAGGTGGTTAGAAAATAACCCACAGGACCAATTTGAAGGAAATCTCAGTGGTGTGTTTGTCAATAACCCTTCAACAAATCTCATTAAGTCAAGTGATCATGTCGCCATATCATTGCTATTTGTGGGAAAATCCTGTCAACAGACTGACTGTTGTGCTCCATACCTTGCAGAGTACACCTGAAACAATACACAGAATTAATTGTAAAGCGCTTTGAGATCTCCTGACATCGTGAACAGCACCACAGAAATATGAATTTTATTCAATCTTCGTGTAAAAGAAACTTTCCACCATATGGTCCCTTGAAAAAAGACATCAACAATTTTGGACTGACTTAACCATCACGTAAAATCTCCATTATACCCCACGTCTTTGTTATAATCAGATCTAATGCATATTTTGTGGACAGTGTGGGTGGAAATGTTGTAACAATTGAATAGATGTGGGAATAATGCAATTTAAATTGAAACAAGTCTTAGGAATTAACTTCATTCTGGAACATCCCACTAGAGAGTTGGACTCCAAACAATACACATATTGAATCTTGACATGTGGATTAATTTCATAACAATATAAAATATGATTACACCGCACGACCATTAACAGGCAACCCTAAACCTCAGACATCTTTGGAACATAGGTTGGAAAATAAGAACATATCCCATGAGATTTATCCATACGTTGTCAGTAGCTTGCAATTTCTTCAGTTGAGACAATATATTTTACAGTCATGGCTCAAACATGGTCAAAGATCACAATGAAAAATAATCTTACATGTATTTTTGGTATGACTGGGATGATCCTATGACACTTTAAGAAATAAATTTGTAAATAAAAATACGATTTGTAAAGCACATTATTACAACAAAATGTATTACATACAGTGTAATTGGAAATTGGATAGAACATTTTGTGCCAGCTATCAATGCAGCCACCTCACCCACCACAGCATCCTTTAGAGAGTAACAATATGAATAGGCAGTTAATTAGTTTTGGATGGAGTGTATCATAGGAGGAAAATTGACCAAGAGAGAAAACAAATTCCCTATCTTCAATGGGAACTTCAGTTTCCATCAGAAGTACTGGGACAGATAGTTGGTACCAAATATTAACTACTTTCACCAGTGTATCATTCATGCAACCCTGCAGGGAGTATGGACCGAAAATATTTGGATTCGATCTGGAAAGTGACTTGGATGGCCTAAATGTAGGAATGTAATTTTGCAATATCACAAACATTTTGGGGTGATTTGGGTTGATGTTTGTGCTGCATGTTGCAGAGATTTAGTGCAACAAAATATGGGCAGTGGAAATAGCTGTGTCCTGGCTAAGATTTATCCTTCAAAAATTACTAAAATAAATAATTTGGTCTTTATCATCTTACTCCAGTGGGCTTTGCTGTGTGCAAATTGGTTAGTCCATTTCCTGCATTACAACATGAGCTGCACTTCAAAGTACCTCATCGGCTGCAAAAATCTGTAATAGTTTTAAAGATGTAAAAGTTTTTGTATCATTACAAAATTCACTTTCCTTAATAAAATGCGATGTCAAAGGAATGTAAAAATTGATTTCCTAATCATTTACCTGTGACTCTGAATGAAGATGAGGTGTGTTTGGTTACCTTCATGAAATGCCTCAAATTTATACCTAATCTGACAAAATAAATTACAATGCGGTAATTTCCATTTATGATAAACCTTCTAACACGAGCAGCATTTGAATTGTACAATAAACCCTTGTTATTATGGGCCTCTTTATAACGGATTCCGGAAATAGTAGACTGTCGCTTTAAGAACACAGGCTGCTAGTGACACAGTGGATGCCATTGAACCTGACAAGCAATCGAAATTGACAAGCCATTGCTTCAATTGACACTTAACTCTATTAAGCAATGTAACAGCCTTTAGTATTTTTAGCTTGCAGTAACAAAAGTACATGACCGACAGACGAGGATGGACCACGTGGAAGTGAAGATTCCGCTGGCGGGGAAAGGAACAAAGGAGGACCCGGCTTGGTGGGACCACCATGAGGGAGGGGGATGAGGATGGGAGGGGAAGGCGAAAAAGGGGGTCCTGGCACAGGGGTACTTTGTAAGTTTGTAAGCGCCCTCGATGTGGCAATGATTTGCATACATTGGGTATGCAAGCAAAGAATTTCATCGTGACTTGTCACATGTGACAATTAATCAATTTGATTGATTGATTTTTAGCTATTAAAAATAACTTTGTACACTCAGCCTTCTTGGGCTGCTGTTGTATGTGTGGTGAGGGAGGTCCCACTGAGCTCTCGGTGATTGGGCTCCAGGATTCGGTCCCAGTGCCAGGCAGTGATGTCAATGGGTGGGTGGGTGGGGGGGGGAGCCTTTATTCGGTTACAGTGGACAATTGGCAATAACGGCAACATCCTCCCCCATGGGCCGTTATAACGAGAGTTTATTGTATTACTAAAACCCTACATGTGTGGTTTGCTTGAGTTTGTAAGATTAAGAATTTGTATTTTTAAATTAAGAATTAAATAAAATGAAGATAAACTAATTTGCTTTCTGTGAATCAAGATGAAGAGAACCTGGTAGATTAGTGCTGGTCCCTTCAATAGTGAAATCCGCCAACACTTTTCTGTGATTGGCCATGCAGATGGAACCCTTCCCCAAAATTGACAGATTTTTTTCAGAATATATGAATTAAATGCAAGTAAATGGAAGCACATTAAAATAACTAAATCATGAGACTGAATACTTGCTTTGAATTCAAAATAAGTTTGTTGATGGATATTTAAACATTTGAATCCTACCTAATTTATCAATGTTAATATATTTGCTTCCTGTGTGCTGCATTAGCTTGTATAAATTTAATGGTCTTCTGCTTCAATTTTACTCAAACATGACTGCTCCTTGTTTTTCTTGGTGTGAACTACTTTTCCTCGAAAATATAAGCAATTTGGGGTTTGCTTCCAACTTGGATGAGATGTATTTTCTCAAACATATTTGCAGTTAGCCAAAACAATTTCAAATCTCTTTCAATTTAAGCCTCCTCCCTGCATTGTCTGGAGCTAGTGTTTGGACAGTTCACAATCATGGATGACAAATACAACATCAAGAGAGCTGAACGTATAATATTCTTTCCATTCACAATCATAATTTGGCTGATTGTATCTGAATATAAATCATGCTGTTTCCTTAGGCTTGCTGATGTTGGGTTTCAATTTGTTTGGAGATGTAGAAAATATACAGGTCCCTGCTTTCAATGTGAAGACAACTTATTTATAAGTTAAAAGGTTAATCTTTTCCCCCAAAATTATTTTCTTGTTCTTCCAAGATACTGATCCATACTAGGATATGTTCCAAAGGATACCAACAGTACTTAACAAATGTTTCACAAATGGCCATCCTTCACATACAAACATAAGTGAGTTGTGGCAGAACATTGTCAATCGGGAACAGAAGCAGGAGATGGAGGGATGTCAAGCCAAGTTTGGTACTATCCAATTATATATATATATATAATATATAAATAAATAAATATATATTATATATATATATATATATATATAATATATATATATTTTATATATATATTATATATATTTATATATATATATATATTATATATATTTATATATATATATATATATATATATATATATATATATATATATAAAATATATATATTCATATATATATATATATATATATATGAAAAAATAAGCAGGAAACTGTCCCTTCAGAGATGGGGCTTGAGATTGCAAACAGCAGAGCTCTGGTTATATTATGGTTATTTTAATAATATGCAGTGGCATTTCTAGTTGGACGCTACTATCATGGTCTCCGCATCTTATGACTTCTAACAAAAATTAATAGTGAGAAAAAAAAGACATATATATATATATAGGTAATGCCAGTTTAAAAAAAATCTTTACTATCTTTTCAATTTTGTATTTGATTTGACAATGAAGTTTAACGTTTACATCGAAATAATGTCATTGTAAGTCAGCCTTATGAATTTAGAAGTATACAAAGCATACATTTTGGGGCATAATATAAAGAGAAAATGCTAGGAATATTCAACACGTCAGTCAGAATCAGTAAGGCAAGGAAAAGAGTTGATATTTCCAATTGATGACTTTTTTTGAAAATCATTTGGACTGTAAATGTTAACGTTATCTCTTTTGCCAAGGATGCTTGCTGATCTGCTGAGTACTTCCAACACGTTCTATTATTCTAGATGTACAGTATCTGCAGTTTTTTTGCTTTTCCAACACATTTTGGGCAAATGTTTCCACACTGATTTTTATGCCCCAAACAGAATCTGGCAAGTCTTGTACACCAATGAACACTTTATTCATATTGCTTAAAAAAAATGACTTCCATTAAAAACGAGGGCCCCAGTCCCACCCTCCATTTTTTTCCTCACTTCCCAACCTCCATCCCCTCAGTTTTTGTAATTAATCCTCGCTCATGTGGAGTTCACCAACAGTGATATCTTTGCCCCTTGTGGAAACCTGCAGGTAGCTTTGTAAGGGCCTACTCCTTCCAATTCTTCCCGACTGTTAAGGTTTTGTATAAAATGTCTAATGATTTTTCTCTTTCACGACCAACTGGTTCAACAGTGAGATTAGTCTTTAGAGAGGTGCAGTCATTAGTGCAGGAACCCAATTGTTCAATGGCACTTCCTCCATTTAAATTCAAGACATGAGCACCATGAAAGCAACTCCAAATTCCCAGTGGCCACCATTTCCCACACCTTTTGTACCGTTAGCTGTTGCAGACTCTCTGGCATGTCAGAGAACTTTAGCTAAGTGAAGATTTAGCCCCATAATGAGCAGCTTAAAGATTATCTTTCATTTTGTTAAAAAAAAGAGTACAGCCTTTTGCCCTTGGCATTAAATCATCTTCATGTTGAACCTCCGCGGACCTCCTTGCTCATTCTCGACTGTGGCTCCATTGCTCTTGCGGGGAATGTACTCAATATCGATGTTGCTCTTGTGCTTACCCTTTCCCCGACTCCAGACGAAGAGGAGCAGGAAGCAGAACAAGACCACACCGAGGAAGGTGAAGCAGCCCATGGCGGTGGATACCAGTATCGTCTTGAGGTCCAGGGACACGGTCATGTGCACCTGCGTCCCATTGGAATGGGTGTCATTCAACTCGGTCAGGTACTGAGAGGTCCTGTTTCCACGCAGGTGCTCAGAAAGTCCCTTGACCTGCAATGTGGCCGACGTAGTGTCATTCCCGGCCGCATTGCTTGCGATGCAAAGGTAGACTCCACTGTCGAGAAACTGGGCGGACCGGAACTTCAGGGTGCCGTCTCTCAGGACAGTCATCCTCCCGTTCGACTTGAGGGTGATCAGCCTCCTGCGCGGTGATTGCCAGGAGATAACCGGGAGGGGGTCACCATCAGCTTGGCATTCGAACTGAGCCACCTGACCCTCCTCTACCATCAGATTCTGTGGCTCCTTGTCTCGGATTTGGGGTCTTTGGCAGGTGAAGTAGCTGGGAAGGAACAGGTTGTTGAAATCCTGGAACTGCTTCCCCCTCAGGGTCTCTGGCGACGCGCAAGTTGGGGGGTCTCCCGAGAACCTCAGCGTCTTCCTCCTCTGCAGCACCCACAGCAGCCGGCAATCGCAGGCAAGCGGGTTGTGGCCAATGCACAGCACCTGGAGGCTCCTGCCATTCTGGAAGGCACTCTCCTCCAGGGAGTCTAGCAGGTTGTGTGACACGTTCAGCACACGCAGGGCCTGTAGCCCTTTGAAGGCACGGACCTCGATGGCCAGCAGCTGAGCATGGACCATGTGCAGTTCCTGAAGGCGCATCAGGTCCTGGAGCATGCCTGCTTCCATAGTGCCAATGGGGTTGAAGGAGAGGTTGAGATGCACAAGGTACACAAGGTGCCTAAGGGCACCGTAGGGCACGGCAGACAGGTTGGTGTTGGTAATTGACAGGGAGGTGAGGTTTAGACCGTGCAAGCTGTTCACGGGCAGTGTGTCCAGCAGTGGCCAGTGGTCGATCTCCAGGTGCTTCAGGCGGTACAGTTTCTTGAAGGCGTAGGCGTGGACGATGTTGATGTGGAGGTGGCAGAGCCGGAGGCGGACCAGATTGTGGAGGTGTGACAGGGCTTCGGTGGGCACCACAGTGAGGTTGCACTTCTCCAGCGTCAGCTGCTGCAGTGCCAGCAAGCCGCTGAAGGCTCGGTGGGAGATGTAAACCAAGTCGTTGTCCCCCACCTCCAGAGACCTCAGGTTATGCAGATCCTGGAAGGTGTAGTCCAGTAAAATAACAATTTTGTTCTCACTGATGTCCAGCGTCGTCAGGTTAGACAGACCAGCAAAAACACCAAGAGGTATCAACTTTAGTCGGTTGCTCTTCAGGCGTAGGGAGCGCAAGTTAAAAAGATTACCAAAGGAACCGGGTTCTAAGGATGAAATGATATTTTCACTCATGTCAATTACTTCCAACAAGGTATACGATGCAAACTCATCCGGATTGATGTACTTCAGCTTGTTCTTGCTCAGGTCCAGTAATTTGGTCTCAATAGGAATGCCCTCTGGGATCACAGTCAATCGCCTCCGATGGCAGGTGACAGACTTGTTCTGGGCAGAACATTCACATCGAGCTGGACATCCCACTGTAGATCCTGTGAGGACGATGATCAGAGCCAGTCCCAGGAATGGCTGCCAACATGATATGGCCACATGAAGCATGACTTTGCTGAAGCAGTCCAATATTCTGTCAAGGGCCTATGACAAACGGGAGACACAAAAAAACCACATATTTAGTTCATGAACATAAACACACAATGTTGTTGCTAGGGAAAAAAAATTATAGTGCAGTTTGGTACAGTCCCAATTTGTATCTCCTTATTGTCAGGTCGGTGGGGGCGCTGCAAGCTGGCAGCCCTGTCAGCAGCGTGTTAGTCTTTTCAAATTTTTTAATTTTTTTAATGTGTTTTAATGTATGTTTTTAATGTTTCTTTGTGTGTCTTGTGTGGGGGGTGGTGTGGGGGGATAAGGGGGAAACTGTTCCGGTCGCCTCCTCCACGGAGAGACAACTTTTTCCAGGTCGCCTCCCCCGTGGCCTAACATCGAGGATTGGGCGGCCTTTCCCGGAGACGCGCCCGGGGCTTCAGCGGCGGGCGCAGCGCGGACTCTCGGCGTGGAGCGGGCGAGCCCTCGCCAGGGCTCGCCGGAGGGGAGCGCTCCGTTTCGCTGGCCCGCGGCAGCCGGCAGCCTGAAGCCGCGGTCTGCAGAGCTCCAGCTGGTGCGGCGTCCGCAGCCTGGGATCCCTCATGAGGACCCAGGAGAAGAAGCTCTGACCGTTGGCCCGCGGCCTACTTCTACCGCGGGCCTGGCATGGACTTACCATCACCCCTGGAGTGGAGCTTCGACCGCCGGCCCTGCGGTCTGCGGTGCTTCTGGCTGCGGGACGGCGGGAACTTTAAATCTTCGCCTGCGGCCTACACCAACCCGAAGCCACGGTCTCCGGTGGGGAAGAGCCGACTCTGGACTTACCTGGACTTTTACCTGTCTGTACATCTGGACGCCCGCAACGACGGCTGCGGTGTGTTGAGGTCCTGACCACGGGGAAAATGGAGGAGGACTGGCCAGTTTTTGTGCCTTCCACCACAGTGATGAATGCTGTGGTGGATGTTTGTGTTAATTTTTTTGTGTGTTTTGGGTGTTCTTTCTCATTGTACCGCTGCTGGCAAATTCATTTCACTTGCACTTTATGTGCAATGTGACGAATAAAACCGTATTGTATTGTATTGTATTGTCCACTAAACCACCAATTTTCCTGTCATCTGATGTACTAACTATGTTAACTACATTGTCATCACATGTGGCAGCTCCCCAATCAGCCATACAGCCCACCAATACGATTCTCTGATTCTGTGCACCAAGCTAATTTTGATTCCAGAATGCAGAAACATGCAACTGCAGATGCTAGTATACAAAGAACAGTCTGAATATGGGTCCCAATCCGAAACATCACCTAACCATGTATTCCAAAGATGCTGCTTGACCCACTGAGTTACTCCAGCACTTTGCGTCTTTTATTATATATTGTAACAAAGCTTGGTTTCCATTGAAATACTTCCGTTGCTCATGACTTCAAGTTTATAATCTAATCAAAATAGCTTAGCAAGTCAAAGTAATTTTAACCGGCTAAAAACAAAGAAATGTTTTATTTATTTAGTTGTTCTAGTGCTCCTCTGCTGAAATATCAGACAGGATGCCCAGGGGAGCGTTGCAATTGTACTGTAGTTGTGCTCAGTAATAAATCTTTTTTTTTCAAATTTGCACTTTGGGCAACACTGACAGAAGAAACATTTATTGTTCATCTTTGCTTTCCCTTAGGGCAGTAAGGATTAACCACAAAGCAGTGCATAAGAGTCAGAGGAGGGCAGATCATGGAGAGGTTGGAAAGTTCCCTGAAGCACATCAGTGAGTCAAATGGGTTCAGAGCAGCAGAATTTGTCATCTTTCTTTTTTATTGATACCATGCCAAAGTTAGCTGGTTGCATTCAATTATGTTGTTTCATCATAAAAGGTTCATACTTAATTTACATTACAATGTTAAGTTTTGAAATGCAAACCACCTGAATCTAAATCTAATTCTAATTCTCACATTGGTCATGTCTCCGCGGTGTACCGGCTTTATTAAAAGTACTTCTTGTAGTGCAGAATAATATGTTACCATTTAAAGTAAACAACCCACACCAAATCATGCAAATGTTAAATATCTGTTTTATGCCAGTAATTTTCGTAGAGATAGAGAATATTGTAATAGGCAGATCAAACAAACAAAATTGATAAAGACTAGCTTTAGACTTTAGAATTTAGAGATACAGCGCAGAAACAGGTCCTTCAGCCCCACGAGTACGCCACCTAATGATCATCCCGTACACTAACACTATCCTACACACTGGGGACAATTTACAATTTTACCGAAGCCAATTAACCAACAAACCTGTACGTCTTTGGGCTGTGGGGGGAAACTGGAGCACCCGGAGAAAACCCAGGCAGTGACAGGGAGAACGTACAAAATCTGTACAGACAGCACCCGTAGTCAGAATTGAACCCGGATCTCTGGCACTAAGGCAGCAACTCTACCGCTGTGCCTCTGTGCCACACCTACACCAGCTATTTAAGTGATGGAGCAGCAGTGGGAGATTTCAAAAGATAGTTATTGGATTGGCTAATTGAGCAGCTAATATCGAGGTCCATGTGTACCCGAGTGCCCTATTTGGATTGGCCATGTTTTGGAAGAGGCTGTGTGGAGGGTAAGTGCTGTGTGAAGAGTAAGAAAGCTGGGCAGAAGGTAACAGGAGTTACATGTATGGTCTGCTCTTCCTTGTGTGTGATTGTTGTGTTTTTTATGTGCCATGTATAGGTAAGTGTGACTAAGAAGTTGTAGCTTTTATGGAAGCCTGGCTAAGAGAGGGACGGGACTGGCAGCTTAATGTTACAGGGTACAGGTGCTACAGATGAGATAGAGGCAGGAGAAAAAGGAGGTGAGGTTGTTTTATTGATTGAGGAGAATGTCAAGGCAGTAGTCTGAGATGACATTTTGATGGTTCATTCAGTGAGGCTATGTGGGTTGAAATGAGATAAAATTGGGCGCCAATAGTACACTCCTTGTTGGGAATGTACTATTGGCACCCAAATAGTGAAATATTTAAATGCCATTTGGGCAGGTACATGGATAGGAAAGGTTTAGAGGGATATGGGTCAAATGTGGTAGGTAATTAAAAATAATAATTCATTTTATTTGCTGGCATCTTTCTAACACCCAAGGACACCTTACAAGGCATAAAATCACAAAAATACAAAACACATCATCGGAGTAAATTAAATATAAAAACACCACAATACACAAATCAAGGACAGAATTCAATTACAAAAGCACAAAAAGAAAATAAGAAACACAATTTGAGGAGAGAGCCGACTAAGATGCCCCATCTACACAAGTTCTACCTTGTGTAGATGGGGCATCTTAGTCGGCATGGTCAAGTTGGGCCAAAGGGCCTGTTTTCATGCTGTATAAATCTATAACTAACTTTTCTTTTGAAAGGACTACCTTTTAGCCTATTTTTATGTTTTGGCCTCTGTGGGTTCCTGATCTATAATGGAGTACCATTCAGTGTCTGAAGTTACATGGAGGGCTAAAAAAAACCATGACTACTTAATTTGTAATCCTTTTCAGGTTCACAACTGTGCACAACATTATCAAGCACACATGATCAAATATGTCATGCAGTGACATAAAACACATTACATTTTCCCTTTAAAAAAAAAGACAATTTAAAAAATGTGATAATATTTATAAATTTACTAGATTAACTGATTCATTCCCTTCAAACTTTGCATTGAATGGAATTTGTATCTTCTGCATTGGTGTTGCATCATTGTGTGTGTCACTCCTTGGCTCCCTGCTGTCCTGTTCTATGTCAGTTCTTCGTCAACAATTATACGATTCAGTTCAGGATTATGTTCAACATCACAATTCTCCTCTCCTAAAGGGCCTGTCCAACTAACGCAACTTTTCAGCGACTGTCTTCGACCTTCAAGCTCGAGGGCACTCGCCTGAAAAACCTCGAGCTGGATTGACCATCAGAGATGAAACCGCGAGCTGGATTGACCGTCAACACACACGCACAAATGCAGCGCAAAGGCGGGGGCCAGGGAAAGCGGGGCAGCGCTGTCTGAAATTCACACCCACGATGAACAGGAAGGTAAAAGACGGCTGGCACAGTTACAGTAAGTCCTTTAGAGAGCGCGAGGGGGGTGGGAGGGGGAGAGAAGGGGAGAGAAGGGGAGAGAAGGGGGGGGGGGAAGGAGTGGAGACAGTTTTAAGAAGCCAGACAACTTTTAATAAAGTTTAGTGGGCATTTAACATTACCGGTCATTTTTCCTTGGTTCTGAAAACTCCCATGAGCCAATTAAAATGCCCGGTCAGCAAAGGAGATTGCCAACGGCTACCTCGACTGCCTAGCGACCCCACTCCACTGCACTATGAGTTCAAAAGAATCATGCCGACCAATTATTACTAGCGGAAAATGTTTCAGCATGCTGAAAAATTTTCCTCAACCAAACTGAGGCCGCGAGTATGCGGGAACTTCCCTCGAGCATGAAGGAGAGTTCCAGTGACCTCCTAGTACCGCCTAGGGCCACGTGTCGACCATGCTGCGAGTTTGAATCGAGCGCAAACTCTTCTAAACGCGCAAATTAGGTCGCCGCAGTGGGACAGGCCCTTAATACTTTTCCCTTTGATATTGTTTTCTAAATCCTGCTCTCTTTGATATGCTTCTGAATTTCTAACCTTATCGTGTGATCTGAATCTCTTCCCTTTTATAGTATGTGTTACGATGCTGGCTTTGTTTCACCTCCCTTTTAGGTTCAGATAAGCCTGACTATGAAACATCCCTTGCCCTCTGTGCATCAGCATTTCTAAAGGAGTGTTTCCTATCCAGCAGAGTGCTGTTGATCTGTAATTCAGATTGAAATGATGTGGATTGTTCCTTCCTCATAAATCCTCTGATCTGCCTTGTGTGACTTGGTTTTCCAATCCACTTTCAATATATGTTTTGTTCTCTTAGCTTCTTTTGTTGAATATTGGATGATTAGGGCTTGTGAGTTGTTGTCTGGTCCTATTTCAGGTCACAATCTGACTGAAATTGTGGACTGTTATCAGATACAATTGCCAAGGGAGACTATGTTTAGTTTGGAGATACAGCATGGAAACTGGCCCTTCGGCCCATCAAGTCCACGCTGACCATCGATCACCTGTACACTAGTTCTACGTTATCCAAGTTTCGCATCCTACACACTAGGGGTAATTTTTAGAAGCCAATTAACCTACAAAGCTGCATGTCTTTGGAACGTGGGAGGAAACCGGAAGAGCAGCTGGGGAAAACCCACATGGTCACAGGGAGAATGTGCAGATTCCTCTCGTTGCAAAGTATCCAACTCCTGTTGTTGCAATGGACCTATTTCAGCAATGTATCTAAGCTCTGTGTTCATTTAATGACAATTCTTGACCCTCTGCGCTTTACATTAATCATTTTGATTGGTTGTCCACCAACACCAGGAAGTTCTCCATACCACTCTCTGCTAACATACACTATACCAAAATGTTCACAATATATTTCACCCAGTTTTGTAAATTTACAAGATTTTGCTGAATGAAAAGATTTCCAGTAAAACACTCCTTTATATCCAAGATATGATTGTAGTCACATCGAGCCAATAGAGTATTTATCATCTGTTGCTCTGCCAGGTTACCAATTTGCATAGAACATAGAACAGTATAGGACAGTACAGCTCATTCCATGTACCCACCATCCTCTGTATCAAAAAGATGTCCCTTGGGTTCCTATTATATCTTTCCCCTCTCACCTTAAACCTATGTTCTCTGGTTTTTGATTCTCTGGGTAAAATACTCTGTGCATTCATTCTATTTATTCCCTTCATAATTTTATACACCCCTATAAGATCACCCCTCAGACTCCTGTGCTCCAAGGAATAAAGTCCTAGCCTGCTCAACTTGTTCCTTGAGCTCAGGCCCTCAAGTCCTCGCGACATCCTCACAAATATTCTCTGAACTCTTTTCACCTTTGCAGCGTCCTTTCTACAGCAGGGTGACCACAACTGAACGCAATACTCCAATACTCCTGTTCTAGTTTGACCTCCAAATACAACACCTCACATATATCTACTTTAAACTCCATTAACCGTTCTCAGTCCACTTGCCCAGCTGATCAAGATCTGTGATCATTTTTGATAACCATCTTTGCTATCTATGATACCACTTTAGTGTCATCTGCAAATTTGCTACTCATGCCTTCCACATTCTCATCCAAATCTTTGATATGAACTGCAAACAGCAATGGGCCCTCGGATATATCACACAGTGCCCTCGGATATATCTGATTATGATGATTTTGGAAATATCCCCACATATAATGGGTGATAGTAGTTGGAACTCTTTCATAAATGGAAAATGGTGCTAGATAAATAGATCATTTTACAATAAATCTGAGATCATGGGAGTATTTTATTGCCATGATGTAGTCCATCCTTATACATGGACATGCTCTTCTCCATCTGTATCTAAGCAGATAGGCATACTGTGATCTTGCTGGAAGGTAGAGTGTTGTGGTGCATCTACTTTCTGACAATGACATTGACTTAAATATAGCCTGTAAGCAGAAATGTGAAAACTCGCACATATGAAGGTTGGGTGGTTAGCCTTTTTTAGACTTTATATAATGTATCTCAATCTATGAAAACAGTACACATGGTGTTATTGGATATTCCACAAAGGCATGTACATAAAATTAGTTCACAGTTCAGTGAATCTCAGTGAATGATGGTACAGGTTGAAGGAGTAAAGTGGATCCATATCTTACGCTCCCATGCTCACAGAACTACAAAATAGTAACAGCATTCAAGTTGTGATTTATTACTTTCTTTCAAGAAGGTGACTATTGTAATATCTCTTGCAAATATTTATGTATGTTTTATGACTGGTAGATAATTGCCTCTTTATCAATTATTCAACAGATGTTGAAATGAGACTGTAATAAAGAGGTGACTAACATTCTAAGGTCACTCAAAAGGACACACATGGTGGATTTATTACATGCACTAACTTGCGCAAGCATTATCATTTTAGTAACACATTGGTTATCAAAAGTATACAGAGGTTAGTGAAGACAAACTCAAGAATAGAAGAAACAAAATCTAAGTATTTTGTACACAGAGGAGAAAGGTGCATTAAGAAATGCTGTACATCTTTATCAATTTAATGTACAGTTTTTCTTTACTGTGGATCTCAGTATAGGAACAGGAGGCAACTTGCACACAGCATACACAGCTGGATCCATAATGCAGTCAAAAATCAGCCTTGCTAATGAAATTTCTAAACATCCATTTTCTTTGATACCCTTTATTTCAAAGCAAACCTAATTGGAAATACATTTTGACTAAAACATTTGCACTTGCCCCAAAAAATATATTCCCTGGTTTGTATATCCAGGCATAGATGTCACCCTTTAAAAAAAGAGTTGTCTTAGACAAGGCCATTCCCATTTGTCTGTCCATGTCCCAAAAAGAAAAATGGTTAATGAAAGGTTGTCATTGTTGTATTATTAGAAATATTGTGGTCAATTTTAAACAACAATGCTTTTCATCAACATCAAAATAAATGTAGTCTGAAGAAGAGTCCTGACCTGAAATGTCACCTATCCATGTTATTCCAGCACTTTGTCTTTTTTGTAAACCAGCATTTGCACTTCCTTGTGCTTATATTCAGTTGTGTTTGCAAAGTTCAAGAATAATGATTCAGCACAACATTGTGCATAATTTTGAAAAGTTCACCTTGGGTTTTCTGATATTGCTGGACCAAGAGCCATAGGCTTCAAAAACAGAGGCAAGAAAATGTTGACAGTCTTCTGAGGAGTGAGTGGGGATGTTGGATTCTCCAAGCAAGCTTTGAGTACAACATGAAACATTTTCTTTGTCGATCTGGTAATCTCTCCCTGCAGCTCCAATGGACAGACCACATAGTTTGAGACCTACGCCAGACTCCAAAAGTAGACACTCTTTTCTGAGATCTGTTGCAGGAAAGGGTTACCAATTTAGTCAGCTAAGATTTGGCTCCCAAGTTTCAATCTCAGCTCAGAGTCAGAATAATGTGCGCTTTAGATATTATAGAATCAATGAAACAGCACAGAAAAAAAAGCCAATCAGCCCATCATGTCCATGCAATTTCTCTGCCAGAAACCCTCACTGGTTCCACCCACCAGTCTCTTCTCCACAGTCTTGCAATCTTTTCTTCACCATAAAAGTAATTCTCCCTTAAAGGGCACAATGATACTTGCCTCACCATATATGCATGAAAGTCATTTCTAGATTCCAACCGTACATTGCATTAAAATGGATTTCCTCATGTCACTATTAATTCCATCTCTTTATTTTATACATGTGACCTACACTCTGTTTCCTCCTCCGACAGGTACAGCTTCTCACTATCTAGAACCCTCATTATTTTATATGTTTTATCTACCATCAGCCTTCCTTTTTGTAAAGAAAACTCCTTCAGCCTCTCGCATATGTTGTATTTTATCCCAAGACCATGTCGTTTCAAGCCTTCTCTAATGCCTTCACATCCTTGCTCTAATGAGGCCAACACCATACTACAGGATTCCAACACCATACTACAGGATAGCGCATTCCATTCTCTAGGCCCTCACCCCCTCATCTTCACCATGGACGTCCAGTCACTCTACACCTCCATCCCCCACCAGGATGGTCTCAAAGCCCTCCAGTTCTTCCTCGACCAGAGAAGCAACCTATACCCTCAATAACTTCTCGTTTGACTCCTCCCATTTCCTCCAAATACAAGGCGTAGCTATGGGCACATGCATGGGCCCCAACTATGCCTGCCTCTTTGTCGAGTACGTCGAACAATCTTGTTCAATACGTACCAGGGCCCATCCCCGACCTCTATCTCCGCTACATCGACGACTGCTTTGGTGCCACCTCCTGCACCCACACACAACTGCCTGACTTCATCCACTTCACCACCAACTTCCATCCGACACTCAAATACACCTGGACCATTTCCGACACTTCCCTACCATTCCTTGACCTCACTATCTCCATCGCAGGTGATAGACTTCTGACCGACATCCACTATAAACCCACTGACTCCCATGGCTATCTGGACTACACTTCTTACCACCCTGCTTCCTGTAAGGACTCCATCCCCTACTCCTAATTCCTCCGTCTACGCCGCATCTGCTCCCAGGATGAGGCGTTCCACACCAGGGCATCTGAAATGTCCTCATTCTTCAGGGAACGGGGGTTCCCATCCTCCACCATAGATGAGGCTCGCACCAGGGTCTCTTCCATACCCCGCAACACTGCTCTCTCTCCCCTTCCCCCACTCGCAACAAGGGCAGAGTCCCCCTAGTCCTCACCTTTCACCCCACCAGCCGTCACATACAACAAGTAATCCTCCGTCAGTTTCGCCACCTCCAACGTGACCCCACCACTCGCCACATCTTCCCATCTCCCCCCATGTCTGCCTTCCGCAAAGACCGCTCCCTCCGTAACTCCCTTGTCAATTCTTCCCTTCCCTCCCGTACCACCCCCTCCCCGGGCACTTTCCCTTGCAACCGCAAGAGATGCAACACTTGTCCCTTCACCTCTCCCCTCGACTCCATTCAAGGTCCTAAGCAGTCATTCCAGGTGCGACAGAGGTTCACCTGCATCTCCTCCCACCTCATCTATTGCATCCGCTGCTCTAGATGTCAGCTGATCTACATCGGTGAAACCAAGCGGAGGCTTGGCGATCGTTTCGCCGAACACCTCCGCTCAGTCCGCAATAACCAACCTGACCTCCCGGTGGCTCAGCACTTCAACTCCCCCTCCCATTCCGTATCCGACCTCTCTGTCCTGGGTCTCCTCCATGGCCAGAGCGGGCAACACCGGAAATTGGAGGAACAGCACCTCATATTCTGCTTGGGGAGTCTGCATCCTGGGGGCATGAACATTGAATTCTCCCAATTCTGTTAGCCCTTGCTGTCTCCTCCCCTTCCTCAGCCCTCGGGCTGTCTCCTCCCATCCCTCAGCCCTCGGGCTCCTCCTCCACCTTTTTCCTTTCTTCTCCCCACCCCCCATCAGTCTGATGAAGGGTTTCGGCCCGAAATGTTGCCTATTTCCTTCGCTCCATAGATATTGCTGCACCCGCTGAGTTTCTCCAGCATTTTTGTGTACCTTCGATTTTCCAGCATCTGCAGTTCCTTCTTAAACACCATACTACAGGATTAGTGTTTTAGAAAAGTGAAATATTAATTTCTATCTTTCATTAATAAAATCCAGAATTGCACTCGGCCTATTATCCGCCTTCTCAATCTGTTCTAGACAATAGACAATAGACAATAGGTGCAGGAGTAGGCCATTCAGCCTTTCGAGCCAGCACCGCCATTCAATGTGATCATGGCTGATCATCCCCAATCAGTACCCCGTTCCTGCCTTGTCCCCATATCCCCTGACTCCGCTATTTTTAAGAGCCCTATCTAGCTCTCTCTTGAAAGCATCCAGAGAACCCGGCTCCACCACCCTCTGTGCCAGAGAATTCCACAGACGAGAGAGAAGTTCTGTCCTTCTAATGTGTACCCATATCCCATATGGTTCTGTACCCCTTTTATAACAGTACCCTTTATTCTGTATTGCTTATCCTCAGTCTTGCTAACAAAATGCATCGCCTCACCTTTATCCATGTTAGACTTTATTTATCATGCCTTGCCCATTCCACCAGCCTGCTGCAATTTATCAATATCGTCAGCAGTTCATAACACTGCCAGGATTAATGTCATTCACAGATTTAGAAATGTAGCTTGCATTCAAAAGATAGCTCATTAATATGGGTAAAAAACATCAATAGGCCCATCATTTGGGGGGAAATTTATTTTCCATCAATCGGAACTTTACTTTGTTTAGGGCCTGTGTGGTAGCTCAAGGTTATTGGGCCCATTCCATGCTGGTTCAACTCTGGGTACATCTGGACTCATATTGCTTGTGTTTCTTCCAGCACATGCTATTTGGTCAATCAAGTTCATGCCAGCACTCGTGGCACATCCAGTACTCCCATGTCCTTACCTATCTCCCAATAATCTATTCTTACAAGAGCATCAAGCCTCCTGATTTTCCTGCCAAGGAAAGACACAAAAAGCCTGAGTAATGCTGAAATAACCCAGCTGGTCAGGCAAGATCACTGGATAACATGGATCGGTGATGTTTTGGGGCAAGACCCTTATTCGCACCACTGATTCTCCTGCCACCCATTGAAAACCAATTTACCTCACACAATTAACCACACATTTGGAATAAGGAAGGCATTCAGTAGCTCTGGGGAAACACATGCAGTCACAGGGGAGGTGAGCAAGGTCACAAAAAAAACATTGAGCTTATTGTATCTTTTATTTAGCCTATTTGGGACACAATAATACCTCCTGAGGTACAACAGATTTAAGAAACTGTAGTGTTTATGTTAGAGAAAGGAAGCTAGGTTTGATCCTCCTTCCACTTATATTCTGTTCATTTCTTTCCCTCCCTTAGTAAATCAAATATTCTGCAACAGATTAACTTCTAGAGCAATTTTGTGGTCGGTGCTGAGTTTGAATCCTCAGCTGCCTCAAGATTAAGCTGTAAAAACAGAGCCCAAATCACACCAGTGCCATGGATCACCTTATGTGCAAGTATATGTGGTATGAAATATTTAGTAGTCAATATTAATTATTTATCAAAACAGCATTACAGCTGCATGGAGATTAAAAAAAAAAGATAATACTGCTGATGCTAAAAATTGGAAATAGTTACAGAAAATGCTGGCCAGTCAGCAGCTGAAAATGTTTTGGGTTGAGACGTGTGATGACCTGCAATTCCCCTGTGTGACAAATCATGCCGGTTGCCTGCCTCTATAACAAGTGTGTAACATTCCTCCCTCACCTGCCCACACACTTTATATATTCCCCCCAAGAGCAATGGGAAGAGGCAGAACTGCACTTCCAGTACAGGGAACATTTATTTATGCAGTAAAGACTTGCTTCTGAGTGTTGGTGAACATGGAGTGCCCTTAACACTTTTACAGCATAATGAAGTGTTAGGTTGACCTCGTGGAAATGTAGCAAAGGGTATACTTTAAAATGAAGAATGCTGTCAGTCTCATCAAGTCTCATAAAAACAGCTAAGAAGTCCAATTTCTTCCTAAGTAATGTAATTGACTTAAATGTCAAATGTTGAGAAAGTCTGTGAAATAACATTAGGTTATTTGTATACAACAGAAATAGAAGCATCTTGTTTCTTCCAGAGTTGAATCCACAGAGAAGAAAAGGTCTATTTTGAGGAGATTTCTGGGTATGTTGAGCTTCATTGTTTTGTTTTGGGCCAGTGCAGCGGCTCAGGGTATTGGAACTGTTTCTTGCTGGTTCAGCTGGTGTAGCTGCACTCGTATTGCTCCTGTTTCCATACAGCACGAGCCATTTGGCCCAACAGGTCCATGCCAGCCCTCATGGCACATCCATCTGTCTCTTTGCCCTGCAATCAATTCTCACAAGAGCATCGACCCACCTGATTCTCCTGCTAGCACTGAAAGCCAATACTCCTCCCATTTGGAATAAGGAAGATATTCAGCAGCCCTGGACAAACCTGCACAGTCACAGGGGGATGTGGAAGCTCCACACAGCACCCACACTCAAGATTGATCCCGAGTCACAAAAGCTGAGCAGCAGCAGCAGCTCCTATGCTTTATCATTATGCCACGGGTGTCAAGGTTACTGAGGGAAACCAGGCACTTTTTGGAACATAGGGTGTACAATATCACCAAGGGCAAGCCCCTCAAATATCTCATAAAGATTAGGAGATTTCTGCTACATTTGAAGAGTGATGGAATCAAGGAAAAGGCATCACAATCTTAAAATTAGTGAGGCCATTTTGAGAGATGCTGGTTTACCCTGGAAATTGGGGGATATTGGATCTTTTTCTGCTCAAAACTAAAATTGAAACTTTAAGGGGTCTTCCACCAATATGCAGACGGACAGTCTAGCTATAGCTCAGCTGCTGAAGGAGCAGCAGAAAAGTGCTTCACTAATTAGATGCCCTATATGTGTTGTTGTGGCTGGTAGCAAGTCACCAGCAACCTTGTCAAAGATGAGACTGGGTGGAGAATACAACGAGGAGTAAAGTAGAGCTGGTCTGAAAATTAATATGCCACACTTCCCCATGCTCTTTGACAATGCAATGCCCAAATCTGCTATTCTTAGAACAATGGTATTGTTGCACTAAATATAACACATTGCCTTTCATCATAAATGTTGTTATCAAAGGAAAAAATAAATAGAAAAGAAAGCCATGCACTTCAAGTCTGAAGAAAGTCCCAACCCAAAACATTGCTTATCCACATTCTCCAGAGATGCTGACCCGTTGAGTCACTCCAGCACTTTGTGTCTTTGCTCCATGCATTTAAATAGTGCTTTTCATAATCTTGGGTTGATCAAAAAGGTGTTGAGGGTTCAGAATAGATCCTGCACTCTCAGACTAGGCAGTGCTGATATAAACGCATCACTGAAGTTCCTGCGTTAATGCCACAAGCCAAGAACCTTTCCTGTTGTATGTACATGGCTGCAGCATTGCTTATGAAGCACATTTCTGAACCTTCAATACCATTGCCTGAAACATGACTGCCGATTCAATCAAATGAGCCCACGCCTTATTTTGATGGCCATCCTTTGTTCCATCTGCTATGTGCACAAGAAATGGGCTACTTTGACTATATTTATGAGTGTTAAGGCAAGGCACTGGGAATTTAAATGTGGAATAAAACAATTTTATTTTCCCAACAATTCTAGTTTTCATCACTGACCTCCTGGGATAGAATTTCCATTGTACAATGCCACATTTTAACATAAACCGAAGGGAAAGAAACAGGGATAGCCCAATCAGCCCCTTGTCACCACCCCACCATTCAGCCAGATCAGGGGTGATCTCTCATCTCAGCACCACTGACCTGTCCTAAACCCATGTCCCCAGACTACTAGAAAATCCAAGAAACTATCAAAAGTATCTGAAAAACAACCAAATGTCCTTGAACTCTCTTAGGAAGAGAATTCCAAAGATTCACTACTTTCTAGGTGAAGAGGTTAATTTTTAGTTCTGTCCTGAATGGCTACGCCCGATTCTGATATTCTAGATGGGGGGAGAAGATCCATCATTGTACAATTACACGTTATCTGATTGTTACTCTGCATGCACAGTGTAAGGTTTTGGAATTTGCAATGTGGAGGTGCTCCCATATTTGCATTTTATAAGGTTCCGCTGCTCAGGATCGCATGAGATCCAGGGAGAGCTTGCTGACTGGGTAGAGTATTAGCTTAATGGAATGAAGCAGAGTGATGGTGGAAGGCTGTTTTTGGACCGGAGACCTGTGATGGTGTGGTGTGCTTCAAAGATTAGTGCTGGGCCCATTGCTGTTTGTGGTTTATATCAAAGACTTGGATGAGAATGTAGAAGGCATGATTAGTATGTTTGCAGATGACACTAAAGTAGGAGGTACGGTTGATAGTGAAAATGGTAATTAAAAATGATAGCAGGATCTTGATCGGTTGGGCAAGTGGACTGAGAAATGGTTAATGGACTTGAATGCAGATAAGTGTGAGGTGTTGCATTTTGCGAAGTTAAACCAGGGCAGGACCTTCACTGGTGGGGCCCAGGGAAGTGCAGAAGAATCTATGAGTTAACGTACATAGCTCATTGAAAGTGGTGTCACTGGTAGATAGGGTGGTCAAGAATCATTCTGTACATTGGCCTTTGTCAGTCAGGGTATTGAGTTGCCAGGACTTGAACGTCTGAGGTGTAGGGAGAGGTTGGCCAGGCTAGGACTTTATACCTTTGAGCGCAGAAATATGAGGGGTGATCTTATAGAGGTGCATAAGATCATGAGAGGATAGATAGAGGAACTGCACAGAGCCTTTAACCCAGAATAGGGGAATCAAAAACCAAGGGACTTAGGTTTAAGGTCAGGACACAGGGCTAAGGTGAGAGGAGAAATATTTAATTGGCACCAGAGGGGCAACTTTTACACACATAAGCTAGTGGGTATATGGAATGAACTGCTAGATGAGGTAGTTGAAGCAGGTACATGGATAGGAAAAAGGGATATGGACCAAATGCAGGCAGGTGGGACCTGCGTATATGGGACATCTTGGTTGTCATGGACAAGTTGAGCTGAAGGGTCTGTTTCCATGCTAGGTGACTATAGCAAAGTATACTCTTAACTCTACCTCATTCAATTATTCCATTATTGTACTTTCATATGTTTTCGTACTGCACTACCATCTTGAACCATTCTACTGTTTTGCACCTGTCGCCGTATTTATGACTGTATTTCTCATTAATATATGCATAGTGTTTGCTCTGTGAGCCTCATGTGCTCAAGGAATATCATTGCTACCCTGGGGTATATGACAACAAACTAATCTGGTGGCACAGGAAACTGCATATGCTAGAATCTTGAGCAAAAAACAAAGCGCTAAAGGATGTCCACTGATCCAGGCAGCTTTTGTCGAGGAAATGGACACACAACATTTTGAGTAAGGACCATTCTTCAGACTGTTGGGGTATGGGTGTGAAAGCTAAACAAGAGAGGTGGGGGTGGGGCCAATCCTGGAAAGTGATAGGTGGATACAGGTGAGTTGGGGGTGGGTTGATTGGCAGATAGGTGGAGTGTATGATAAAGGCAGGAGGTGACAAGGAGACAAAAGGATGTCAGATAAGGAGATGAGGAGTGACATGCAAAGTCAAAGGGGAGGATATAGGTGGAAGGGGACAAGGTGGCGGGAAAAGAGGGGAGATAAAAGGGAAATATAGGATTCAATAATGGGAGAGGAGGGAAAAGGAGCAGTGTGATGTAGGGAGAAATGTGTGAGCACGGGTGGGCAGTTGGGGAGGACAGTGAAAAAGGGTATGGAATATTACTTGTAATTGGGGAATTCAATGTTCATACCATTGGATTGTAGACTATCCAAGCAGAATAAAAGGTGCTGTTCATTCAGATTGCGAGTGGCCTCACTCTGGCAATGGAGAAGCCTAGGGCCGAAAGGTCAAAATGGCAATAGAAAGATGGTTAACAGCTGGGACTCTTGGTGGATAGAGTACAAGTAGTTGGTGAAATTGTTGCCTAGTCTACACTTGGCCTTGCCGAAGTAAAGAAATGAAAATTGACAAATTTGGAAGTTAAACTTGATAACCTTCTTATGTCAAGCAGAAAACACAAACTCTTTGTTTGCGTGGAAATAACTCTTGAGAGTTGGTCACTGAACATCTTTTATTGTGTTGTAATTTAAAGACAAAACAACAAAATTGAACACTTGAAAATCCATTCCGATCCAAAATTTTGTCTGTCCATTTCCCTCCACAGATGCTGCCTCACCCGCTGAGTTATTTCAGTACGATGTTTTTGTCAAATATGTACCATTATTTCAATGCCCCACGTCAATTATGTTTAATTCCATGTCATTAGTACATCTTGCAAAGGTAGCAACTGTGGCTGAGATATTAAAGCATTCCAGCTTGCTGAGAACATCTTTGCCATTTATAAAAGTTACATGTATCGCAGTGAGCTGTGCCCTTGCTTCTAAATCAGAAGTCAAAGTTCAAGACTCAATCCAGAAACATGTACAAAGTAATCTAGGCTGATGCCACTCTAGATTGAAGTGAGTATGGTCCTTCAATTAAACCGTAGCCCTCTCCGTCATCTTAGATTGATGAGAAAGGTACTTCCTTGAAGAAGAGAAAGATAATTACCCCACTGTGTCCAAGGCACTACTTTCACCTCCATTTAACCCATCACTGTTTGTGGGAGCAAACAGATGATTCTGTTTCTTACTTTACAACAGTCAACACTCTAAAAATACTGCATTTGATGGAACGCACTTTGGGCTGCATAGTAAGGTGCAATATGGATACTTTTATTTATTCTGTTATAAATCCAGATTCTTTTCTACATAATGGCCAGATGCGAGTCTAGGCATGTCTAGTCTACCCAGCTGTACTGCCAGAAAACCAGGGTATTTTATGGTCTTCCACTTTCCGACTTTCTGATCCACAGAGGATTTTAGTTTATTTCATTGCAATACTCCAGTCCATACCTCCTGGGAAATTTAGTACTTATCCTTTAACATTATCCTTTCTAATCTGTGAGCAATCTAGCTGTAAATTTGAAACAGCTGCTTCCATTACAGATGGTTGTCACAAACATTTCCATGCAGCAGCTTTGTTCAAGAATCATTTCTTCATGGCTTTATGAAAACCTATCTAGCTAAATCATACAAATGAATATTAATTCTTCACAGAGATTGGCCTCTTCATCACATTTAGAATTTAAGGACATTCTTTTAGGAAGGAGATGAGGAAAATGTTCTTTAGTCAGAGGGTTGTGAATCTGTGGAATTATTTGCCACAGAAGGCTGTGGAGGCCGTCAGTGGATATTTTTAAGGCAGAAATAGGTAGATTTCCGATTAGTAAAGGTGTCGGAGCAGAGCTCCTCTTAGTGTGACAGTTTCTCAAGAACTGGAAACAAATAAACTGCTGCAAGTTTTTTGAAGTACTATCTAGCATAACCATCAATAAGCTGTCGAATCCGGTGGCGCCATGTTTAACTGAACAGGCGTAGTATTTAGCTCCGTTCCTGTAATCTGCGAATTTTCGCTTTAAAAATCGATTGGGAAGTCGGGACCAATTTTATAAACTTACCGGAGCTGCTTGTCGCGGTGCTGATGACATCATCAGAAATCGCCACAAATATAACGGAGGTTTAAGGTATTTTTAAATGAAAAGAATGACCCCCTGTCAGAGCCCTCAGAGATCTGTCTCCAAGCAACTTCTGAAAAAACAGTCACCACCTGAAAAAATTGAAGAACCTGAAGAACTAACTGCTAAATTAGCCCTGAAAATGACTACAAGATCAAAGGCTGAAATGGCTGAAAAAGTTTTAAAGGATAAAGAGCTAGAGGACATTAAGACATCGGTGAGTGACTTAAAAATGAACTTTTGGCATGTAATAAAAGTATGATGGAGAGCATGATGGAGAACATGAACACTGGGAATCAGAAAGTAATTGATTCAATCGGTAATATAAATAAACGAATTGACGATGTGCATGGTGAATTATCTTTGAAAATTGATAAGGTGGAAGAAGATTGTACTAATAAGTTGGATGCGGTCCACCAAACTGTTACAACATGTTGTACTACCATGAAAGATGTGGAAATAGCAATGTTACAAATGACTGAAAAAATGCAGAAAATCAAGAAGGATTATGAATGTGTCATGGGTCAGCTGGCTAAAACGTCGGATTTGGAAGCACGGTCAAGACGGCAGAATTTAAGAATAGTTGGAGTGACAGAAGGAGCCGAGGGGAATGAGCCCCGAGAGTACACTGCCAACTTACTTAAACATATACTCGACCTGCCTGCTAAACCGAAAATAGAAGTGGCACACCGGGTGCAACGGGCAAAATCAAGGCACAAATAAAAAGGAGCCTCCCCACGACAGATCATTGTGAAATTTCGGGACATTTCAGCTTTGGAAGAGGCCATGGGAAAAATCGAACATGGAAAGATTATGATGTTTGGGACTGACACTATCAAACTTTTTAGAGACTATCCCTATGAAATTGCTAAAAAACGAGAAGCGTTTAAAAATACACAACAGATCTTGAAAGGGCACAGGAACATTAGATATGGAATAATTTATCCAGCTAAGATGATCATTACTTATAATGGTATCGAACGTAAGTTTACCGATCAAGAAGCTGCTTACAAATACACTCAAGACATCTTAAAAGAAATAGATGTTTAAGTAAAACATCACATCTTCAAGACAAGGTTTTTATTCTACAGACACCGGCTGAGGGAAGGTTGATAGAAATAACTTTCTAAACTTTTAAAAAGGATTAAGATGGTGCAGCTTCTCCATGTGCTGCTGTCTAGACATTCTTATCTCTTCAAGGACATATTCGGCACCAACTTGAGCGAAAGATGGAATAACAAAGGCGTGGCTGAATGAGGAACCTAACGAAGACGGATTGGAAAATAAAAATTCCTGAATGAAAGACTGTTAAAATGTTATCCCTATACTAATTCCATACTAACACAAAAACTACTGAACTAATATAGTAATAGTAATTAAAGTTATTGAAATTAACACATTAACAGTAATAGTAATTGATTTAAAATCGAACTGCTTAATTGATAAAATGTAATAATCCAGTATAAGGATTGACCCCCCCCCCCCCCGGGTAGGGGAGGAAGGGGGCTAAATATAAGGAAAAAGATTTATAACAGACTAAAAAACTATTTAGAAATTATGATAGGCTGCAGTTCAAATTTTGTGTGGAAGGAGGTGAGGAGATTCAGAATCTTGGCAAATAGCCAGGTGCCTGAATCGGGTTAACCCCTTCCAACCAAAGGCAGATTAGTATGGAAGGGGAAGAAAATGTAATAATTGTTAACATAAGTAAATGGTAGATAAGATTGGAGACTAGAGAAGATTTATTTAGATATATAGATATGGTAGATATGGTAATGCTGACACATAAAATCTGGCTTTGAATGGGTCCCAACTCCTTTTTGTAAGATTATTCAAGGGGGACGGAGCTAAATGTAGATTAACAACTACGGAAGTCATTAAATGTGTAACTACCGCCATTAGGTGGATAATTGGTTACAGTGTCGTCATTTTTAGGCACTGTAACCTCACTTTTTTGATTTTTTTTAAATGTCACAATAATGTACACTTTTTTGTTTCTTTGCCTAAGGACAATTTTGAGAGGGATGTAACAACTGAATTTAATATTGCAAATGCTCCCCCAACAGCCAGAGACCTAAGGTATTGGTTGCACCACATGTTTAAAAGGTATTAAATAATTTAAAATGCAAGACGATAAACAAAAGAAATTTGGAGGAATCACATTCTGTAGTTGGAATATTAGGGGTGCTAATGAACCAATTAAAAGGGGTAAGATGTTTGCACAATTGAAGTCACTCAATTCGGACATGATATTTCTACAAGAAACTCACTTGAAACTTCAAGCTCAAGCTAGATTGAAGGCAAAATGGATAGGCCAAACATACCAATCTTCATATATTTCCAAAGCTAGAGGCACAGCAATTATTATTCGAAAAGGTATACCATTCAAATCGAAGAATATTATAACAGATAAGGAAGGAGATACCTTATAGTTACCGGAGAGATTCATACTACTCCAATTACCTTGGTAAATATTTATGCGCCTAATTTTGATAATCCCCAATTTTTTAATAAAATCCTGAATATAATTGCAGAGTTCAATTATCAAAATGTGATAATTGGGGGAGATTTTAACTGTGTTTTAGATCCATACTTGTATAAATCTTCACAACAGAGCAGGGGCAACACAAAATCTAAAACCAGGGAAATCTTAAATACTTACATAAAAAACACAAATATAACAGATGTCTGGAGGATCGCTAACCCTGTCGGAAGGGAATACTCGTTTTATTCAATGGTACACAAAACTTATGCACGTATCGACTATTTCTTAGTGGATACAAAACGAATCCCCTATACACTGAACCCAAAATATCACAATAGTATAATTTCTGATCACTCCACGTTAACTTTTTTTTTTAAATTAGAAGGAATGCCTACTAATAAATCGTTTTGGAGGTTTAATCCTCAAATCCTAAATGACCCACAAGGGGAAATATCTTAAAACAACAGATGGAACTTTTTTTAAAGAATAATGATACTCCAGAGACCTCACCAATTTTACTATGGGAATCATTCAAAGCAGTTATTAGAGGATCTATAATCTCATACCAAGCTTTTCTAAATAAAAGGAATAAGAAAGAACAAAGGCAGTTAGAAGAACGAATTAGAGAATTGGAATTAGATAATGCTAAAGAGCCTACTATAGATAAACATAATAAAATTACAATAATGAAATATAAATTAAACAAAATATTATCAGCAAATGTCATTAGATTATTTCAAATTACAAAACAGGAAAATTTTGAATTTGGGGATAAACCAAACAAACATTTGGCTCGACAACTGAAAAAACGGGAAAAGGATCACACGATTTTAAAGATTAAATCAGATAAAGGGGAATTGTTAACACTACCTAAGGATATTAATAAAAGATTCGCTCAATTTTAGCAGATAGTACCAAAGTCAGAGAGTTCCTGGATAATTGTAATCTCCCAAAACTCAATTCGAGCGAACAAGAGGAATTAGGTGCACAAATTTCAACTAAGGAAATAGAAGAAACAATAAATACATTAAAGAATGGAAAAACACCAGGACCAGATGGTTTTAGTAATGAATTTTATAAAAGATTTTACGAGATAATTACACCACGACTACACAAAATGTATACATATGCTTTTAAAGAACATACACTTCCAGAAACATTAGCGGAATCAACGATTACACTTATACCTAAAAAAGGTAAAGATTTAGAAGATCCGGGTTCTTGTAGAGCTATTGCGCTGTTAAATACAGATCAAAAAATATTAGCGAAAACATTAGCTAGAAGATTAAGTAACTATGTTAGTAAATTAATAAATCCAGATTAAACAGGGTTTATACCCAAGAGATACTCATGCAATAACCTGAGACGTCTGTTTAATATAATGCACTCACATAAAACCGAAGAACAAGACTTATCAATTATTTCACTGGATGCAGAAAAAGCATTTGATCAAGTGGAATGGGATTACCTGGTTAAAGTATTGCAAAAATTTCAAATGGGAGAGAATTATAGCGCTTGGGTAAAATTATTATATGATAGGCCTACTGCCAGAATATTAACTAATAATATTTTGTCCTCGAAATTTCAGTTATCAAGGGGAAATAGACAGGGTTGTTCATTACCACCTCTGCTATTTGCTCTTGTAATAGAACCGTTAGTGGAAAGTATTAGAATACATCCGAACATTCATGGGTATAATACAAAATACTCAAATAATAAGATATCATTATACGCAGATGATGTACTACTATATATCACAAAATCACAAATTAGTATACCAAATATATTAAATTTAATAGAGGAATTTGGATCCTTTTCAGGATATAGAATAAACTGGAATAAAAGTGAAATTATGACGATTAAACCTCAAGAACCGACACACCTGTTAAAATTCCCTTTTAAAATCGCTTCAGAAAAATTTAAATATTTGGGAATTGAAATTACTAGAAAATATAAATCTTTATTTAATGCAAACTATATGCCCTTACTCAATAAACTAAACATACTGATTAAATTCTACAAAACCCTCCCGATGTCTCTTATAGGCCGAATAAATGCTATAAAAATGATCTTTTTACCACAAATTTTATATCTATTCCAGTCAATACCGATATATTTACCCATATATATATATTTTTTAATTGGATGCTGATATTACAAACTTTATATGGGACTCTAAATCCCACAGAATCCAAAGAAAACATTTGTGTAAACCTAAAGAATCTGGCGGATTATCACTCCCTAATTTATTATTTATTTACTGGGCCACAAATGTCAAAAATATGATTCACCTGTTGGACAATTCAGCTCAGCAGGTGGATTGGATAGTAATGGAGAGAGAGGATTGTTCCACTTTTAACATAGGAGCGATCCTTCTCTCACCAACAAAAATGAAGAATACAATATATAGTAAAAATCCAATTATTCATAGTACAATTAGAATTTGGAAACAAATAAAATTAACGTTAAAATTAAGAAATCTATCACTTCTCTCACCTATAATGAATAACCCTCCGTTTAAACCTTCTATGATAGATAAATCTTTTATAAATTGGGAAAGAGTAGGAATTAAAACATTTGGGGATATGTATGATAATGGAAGTTTTTAACATTTCACCAACTACAACTTAAATACAACTTGAGTAGTAATCAATATTTCAAATATTTTCAAATATGTGACTATTTGAAAAAGTATACACGAGAATATCAAAATATGTCTCCTGACCTATTAGATGGGATAATGAATATAAAAGCGGAATCAGCTAATTTAATATCATACCTGTATAATTCCATTTTAAACATAGAAATTCCATCATCGGATGGGATTAGAAGAAAATGGGAACAGGAACAACCAAAAAAATCTCGAAAGAGAGTTGGGATAAACACCTATTATATGTGCATAAATGCTCGATTAACGTAAGACATACTCTGATTCAATTTAAAATTTTACATAGATTATACTATTCAAAAGCTAAATTAAGTAAATTTTACCCAAATACCTCTGCTATCTGTGATAAATGCCTAATCCAATAGCACATTCTTTTGTTTTTTTATATAAAAATCCAAAAATTTTGGAATGAAATTTTTGAAATTTTCACTAAAATAAAATAAAACTGAAACCGAATGCAGAATTGATTATTTTTGGAACAATAGAAGCAAGTTTGGAGCTGACTTTGTTTCAAAGGAGTTTTCTTAATTATGGCTTAATAACGGCAAAAAAACTGATACTGAAATTTTGGAAAAACGCTCACACGCCAACAACAAAAATGTGGACTTCTAATATGTCGGAATTGTTACACCTAGAAGATATGAGATTCCTCCCAGCAGGTAAACAAGACCAATTCCAAAAGATTTGGTCTCCATATATCGACTTATTACAAACATAGGGTGCAACAAAATGTTGATAATAAATGGTTTTAGGACCTGGCGAGGGGTGAGTAAAGATAAGAAGTAGGTACATCCCTTTCATATTGTCCTATCTTACTTTCTTTTTTCTTTTTTCTTTTTCCTCCTTTTGTTTTTTCTCTTTTTTTAAATTTTTGTTTTTTAACTATTTCTTGTGGTTTAGGTCCATATGGGTGTTCCTGGACCACTCTTTTAATCACTCACTGACTATCTTTACTAACTCTATCCTTTTTTCCTATTAAAGTTTAAAATAAGAAGTGGTACAAGAAAAGTATAAACTTACGTTATTGCAGATTACTGTAATGTAAAATACTTCTAATAAAATATTTTAAAAAATAATAATAATAATAAGCTGTCGAATCAATACTTATTCAATGAACACTCTTGGAAGTTTGTTCCAGTAGAACAAAATATAATTTAAAAAAAGACTAGGTTTTCTCCATATTATCTTCAGTCAAGTGGTTAAAGCATTCACAATTACCTGTCAACTCCATTCTGTCACAGTAATTAAACATTAATGACTGCATTTAAACAACATAGACAGGAGTCACTATTGATCCATGAGGAGTGTTTTAAAATGAATGCATGGTAATACAACCTGCACCCAGACAACACTTTTAACAGAGCAAAAACAGCAATACATTCCAGGTGAGTACTTTTATGGCAGTGTGTAAAATTTCTGATGAGGGTATGCCAAAGGAATTGGTGCTGGAGCCTCAAATTTTTATAATTTACAATCTATATAAGTAACTCAGATGAAGGTATGATTGCTAAATTCGTAGATTACACATATATAGGGTGGAAATTAAGTTGTGAAAGAGGACAAACTGAAGCTACAAAGGGTTTAGTAAGTTGCAAAATCGGTTAATGGAGTATTATATGGGGAAATATGAAATTGTCCATTGGCAGGAAAAATAGAAAAATAAATATGTTATCCAAATGGAGATATAAAGTAATCTGTGTATCATGATTCAAAAGAGGCAAGTAATTTGAAAAGTTAACAGAATGTTATCATTGAAGATGCAAACAACTGTAGTAAAATGGAGATATAAAGAACTGTATCCGTCTGAAATGTTACGTCCAATTCCCTCCACAGATGACTCGCTGAGTTCTTCAGCACTTGGTGTTTTGGTCAGAATGTTACTTTTTATGGCTAGAATAATTGAATATAAAAGTATGGAAGTTAATCTTCAGTTATATTGGGCATTGTTGAGGCCACTTCAGGAGCAATGTGAACAACACTGATCTCCTCATTTAAGGAAAGATCTTAAGGCAAGTTAGCAGTTTAGAGATGGATTTCTGGGCTGATACCTGGTATGGAAAGGTGGAAAGGTTGGACAAGGTAGGCTGTCGTCCACTGGAGTTCAGAAGATTGAAAAGCAATTTGATTGAAACACAAGGTCTGGAGGTATCTTGACAGGTTGCACATGGAGAGGATGCTTTATCATATGGGGCAAGTCTAGAACTAGGACTACTGTTTAAAAGTAAGTTATCACCCAGTTAAAACAGAAGAGGAGAGAATCTTCATTCATAGGCCCGAATCTTTGGGGAAACCTTTGATTCTTGATTAGTACGGGTGTCTGAGGTTATGGGGAGAAAGCAGGAAAATGGAGTTAGGAGGGAGAGCTAGATTAGCCATGATTAAATGGCGGAGTAGACATGATGAGCCGAATGGCCTAATTCTGCTCCTATTACTTATGACCTTATGATCATTGGTCAACAGTAATACGAGCTGAAGTTACAAGCGGATTTACCATGATCATTATTAACCAGGCTCGAGGGGCCGAATGGTGTAGTGCTGCCAGGTTGAAGGTTGGTACGTTTGTATGTATCACTGTGCAGGGGGAATATTAAGTATGCTGGCTTAAAGAATTATCAACTAATTAACTTTAGGAAATTTTAAGAAATAGAAATAAAAACAATCACACTGCACCTTATCCTCCTCCAACATTCAATATGACCATGGCTGATCTTTTACCTCTGTATCCCTTCCCTGCAGTAGTATCCTTTATTATCAAAACACTTTTTGACCTTTGTCTGCGAACACTCAGTGGTGCAACAAGAATGGGCAAGAGACCAGAAATGGAGGAGAAAAGGGATTCATAAGCTTGTAGGGCAATAAGAGTTCTCAGAAAAAAAAACTAACTAAGAAGGTGAAGTTCAAAAGTGAAATTAAATCCATTTGTACACATGAATTTAGTGTATCATTTCCAGAGAATTCAGAAATGCTTTGGGCATATCCTTGAAATACCAATTTTGAATTCATTCTCAAGACAGTAATGGAACATTGACACACAATAGGGAAGTGTAATCAATCCATTTTATCACTCAAAAGGATAAGAAAGCAAATCATATTTTCTAAAGTTATCTATGACCTTTATAGTTATAATTTCTTCTGAATCGCTTTTTAACCCAAATTCCCAGCATAATAGCGAGTTTATCTTCTTTCACAGCTCACACACCACATATCAGCTTGTGAGATCCTTGACTTACTTAATCTAGACTTATTTGGTCTATGTGACCTGGACTAAACATGTAATATTGTTTAAAAAAACAGTGTTTTAACACTTTTTAAAGATTATTGAACTGAATTTCAGAAGTTCGGTACAAGCTGAGGCATTATTGCATAAGGCACAGGTCATTCAGGATCAATTTATTCTATTTCAGACAAATCAATCATAGGAAGTTGTTTTCTAAATCTTTTATTCTGTTCTGTGGATTATATCATGAGGTTAGGATACTGAAAAATTGTAATGGACAATTTTGAATCTTTGCACCCACACCCACGACCTAAGGTGCTAATCCATAACACCACCAGCTTCTTATCTGGAGATAATGAACCAGCATCGATTGAACTAGATTTAAACCACTTCTTCAACATGAACAGAAAGTGAATGAAAATGCTATTATACTCTGATCAATGAAGAGGGAAAGGAAATACCTAGTAATTTCAGGTCAATTAACCTAAAGTGCACAGTGGGACAATTTAAGAGACAGTACTCCAGATAGAATGAATTGTGACTTTGGATCAATATGGAATAATGGCTCAGATTTTCCTAATAAATACCTAAAATTTCATTTGGAATTGCCAGAAGCATTAGGAAATTAGGACTCCTGTACAAGCTGGCATGAATTAGGTAACCACAAATTTCCTGTGTGCTCAGTGACAGTTTGGCAATTTTGGACTTCTCAAATAGTACAGTATAGACAGTATCTGAGCATGACTCAGCGTGACAGGCAGCATCTCTGGAGAGAAGGAATGGGCGACGTTTTGGATTGAGACCCTTTTGACATCAGTCTGAAGAAGGGTCTCGACCCACAACATCCTTCCCCTGACAACAGTCTGAAGAAGGGTCTCGACCAGAAACGTCACCCTCCCCTGACATCAGTCTGAAGAAAGGTTTTGACCCGAAACTTCGTCCATTTCTTCGCTCCGGAGATGCTGCCTGTCCCGCTGAGTTACTCCAGCATTTTGTATCTACCTTTCATTTTAACCAGCATCTGCAGTGCTTTCTTGCATCATCTTGCAGTAGCTGTCCACAAATCACATTGGGGATGTTCACTGAACCTGCACCAGCCTAAACTCAGTGTAGGTTCTATGATCCCATCTATTTCACTGAACAGTTGTGACACTAATGCCCTTGTCCCACTTAGGAAACCTGAACGGAAACCTCTGGTGACCTTGCGCCCCACCCAAGGTTTCCATGAGTCGCCAGAGGTTTTGGTCGCTCGTCTGGAAAGCCTCGACCGAAGCGTGAGCTGCATCTACTGACCAAAGATCCTACAGGATCTTTGCTACCAACCACACACACACACACACACACACACACACACACACACACACACACACACACACACACACACATCGCGAAGGTGGGGGCCAGGGACAGCGGAGGAGCGCTGTCTGCGCGATGAAGAGGAAGGTAAACAGCTGCCACAGAGCACGTTTAAGGCCGTGTCTTACCTGTTTGCGGTCATCGGCGGTGAAGCGCGGCATCGCCGGTAGCGAGGACCGCGCGGCAACTGCGAGAGCGTCGAGCCTATCCACCGGAGCGCCGCACGCATGCTGCGCGGGGGCCGAGTTAATTCAAACACGGCGGGTCCCACGTGCTTGCGGTAAGTAAAAAAAGGGCAGGCCGACTGCGATGACGTCGGCCCCCCGCACGTGACTCACCAGCGGCGGCTGTGGCGGCGGCCATCCTGATCGCGGCGTTGTAGTGGTGGCTGTGCCTGCGGCCCGCGCAGCACACGTGCCTCACTGGCGGCGGCACGTGCGTCACTGGCGGAGGCTGTGGCAGAGGAGGTTTGACGCACGGCGCTCGACCCACACTGGCGGCGGCCCGTGCGAGCGGTCGTGCGCACTCGTGCATCACTGGTGGAGGTTGTGCGGTGAGTATTTGGTTTTCGACATTGTCGATTTTATTTTTGCACCGCGCGGTGTTGGGAACACCGTCGCACGGCCCGGGAATTGTTCTTCTCACGAGTGCGCGGTCTATGGCGGCAGATTCTTCCCGTTTCGCCGCCAATGACCGCAGATTCATGAGACAGACTTTAAGTCCTTTAGAGAGCACGGGAGGGAGGGAAGGGGAGAGAGAAGGGGGGGGGGGGAGAAGGAGTGGAGACAGTTTAAGAAGTTTAATAAAGTTAGCGGGCATTTTACCTTCCGGCGGATCTTCTAGGTCCTGAAAACCAAAGATCCTACAGGATCTTTGCTGAAAACTCCAATAAGCCAATCAAAATGGCCGGTCAGCGGAAGGAGATTGCCTTCAACTGCCTGTAAGTAAATAGCAACCCAACTCCCACTGGCTTCGACCAAAAGGCAACCTATTTTTAGTCGAGGCCGGTTTTGGTTTTGTTGAAATAATCGCAGGAACATAGAAGAAGCCTCGACTACGCGGAAACCACTTTCGACCATTAGGGAGAGTGACCAAAACCTCCGGGAAACTCACGGAAACCTTGGGTGGGGTGCAAGGTCACCAGAGGTTTCCGTTCTGGTTTCCTAAATGGGACAGGGGCATTAAGGAACTGCGGAGAGCTTCAGGAAGCTTAAGCATTTGAACAACTTGTCAGCTAATAAAACATCAAAAATGCAATTTGTTCATATTTAATTTTAAGCTTTTTTATTTTATAAAAATCTCTTGGTAATGTGAGTATTTTTTTTTAATAGTTATTGAACATTTGTGAAAGTCAGAGACATTTATAACTCAAAGACAGTTTGACAGTCAGTTCAGCGTGGCAGCAAAGCTTATCCTGCTGTGAAAATGTTCTTAGAAGCGGGCTTGTTTAGACTGGATAGCCTGGGTATGCACAGGTCCTGCTGCTTGCGAACTGGCAAGCCTCAGTGACTTTTTACTGCCAGGAATTTCCAAGCTAATAAGTGGATGCCAATATTAATAAGCCACGTTTTACTGATGTAATTGGGTTTTGGGAAGAGGTTGTCCAAGAAAATGCACTGCATGCTATGCAAATGGTAAATCAAAACCTCGTTGGAAAAAGGCCATAGCAATAAGCAGCTATGAATCATCATTAGACACATTGGAGTGTGGCTAGCATCTGTGGTAGATAAATTACTGGAGAATACAGGTATATAGAGGGATGTACATATATAGAGAAAGATGGAGGCTAATAAGGGATAGTTAGCATTATTTTGTACATGGGAGGTAGTGTCAAGAAGGTTGATGAGGAGAAGGCTGTAGATGTTGTCCATATGGGTTTCAGTGCAGTCTTTGATAAAGTTCCGCATAGTAGGCTGCACTGGAAGGTTAGATTACCTGGGAACCCGGGAAAGCTAGCTGTCTAGATACAGAATTGACTTCATGGAACGAAGCAGATAGTATTGGTGGGAGATATTTTTCAGACTGAAGTGCGTTGGCCCAGAGATCAGTACTGGGTCCATTGCTGTTTGTGGTTATATCAACGACCTGCATGAGAATGTACAAGGTATGCATATCACACTAAAGTAGGTGGTATCGTAGACAGTAAAGATGGTTATCAAAAATGACAGCAGGATCTTGATCAGCTAAGCAAGTGGTAATGGAGTTTACGTAGATATGTGTGAAGTGTTGCATTTCCGGAAGTCAAACCTGGGCAGGACATTTACAGTGAATGGCAGGGACCTGGGAATGTTGTAGAGCAGAGGATCTAGGATTACAAGTACATAATTTCCTGAAATTGGCCTTCATCAGTCAGGGTATTGGAGTTTTGAAGTTGGGATGTTATTTTACAGTTGTACAAGATGTTGGTGAGGCTGCATTTGGAGTATTCTGTTGTTTAGGTCACCCTGCTATAGGTATGATGTTGTTAAACTGTAAAAAAAATGCAGGGGATATTTACGAGGATGATACCAGGACTCAAGGTCTCAGCTATAGGGAAACGTTTGCTAGCTAGGACTTTATTCCTTGGAGTACAGGAGGCTAAGGGGTGATTTTGCAGAGCTGTATAAAATCATGAGGGGAAGTGATAAGGTGAATGCACAGAACCCTTTACCGAGGATAGAGGAATCAAAATCATAGGTTTAAGTTGAGACGGGAAAGATTTAATAGGCACCCCGAAGGGCACAATTTCCTCCGAGGCTTGTGGGTATATGAAACGCACTGCCAGAGGAGATAGTTGAGGCAGGTACTATGATGGCATTTAAACATCACTTGGCTAGGCACATGGACAGGAAAGGTTTTGAGGGATATGGGCCATATGCGGACAAATGGGACCAAATGGGCATCTTGGGCCTTTTTTCAGGCAGTATGACATTATGGCTCTCGTACAATTGAAACCCATTGTAGTGAAGGAAGACAGTGTAACCACATTTTTGGCCGACGAAAGGAAAGAAAGCAATAATGAAAGACTGGTACAAGTGATGAGATTCAGGGGTTGAAAACACCATTTGTTTTGATATATGTTAACATCCTGAATTTGATTTTAAAGGCTGTTATTTTAAAGTTTGCAGATAGTGTTAACTTCTGAAGTATGTATAATTGTAAAGAATTTAGTAGTGGTCTTCCAGAGGACAGGCTGATTAAACAGTAGGTATGCGGCAGATGTAACAATATGCTTGGAAAAATATAGCATTAACACAATTGACATTTTTTAAACTGATGGATCAGAGCGTTGATCAGGGAATTTAATGGGATTAAATGTAGCAATTCTGTGAAAAATCTGATCGATCGGGTTACTTTATCTTTGTGACAAATTCCCAGAACCACATTACCCATTAATCAAGACAAGCAATCTCATTCGAGCTATGGAGATCACTGGAATGCCCGATAAAAATGTACCACTGGTGGAGGGAAAGGAGATATTTTTCCGATAAATTATCTCGTGTGCTTCCTTCCACAAATAATCAAAAGCTCGACATACTCAAAGCTTTTGCTATAGTTTTATCTTTAATTTTCATTTACCCAATAATTTCCCTCTGGTTTTATTCTACTTCATGTTTATTGTTAAATTCTTTAATGTTATCTTTATTTGTGTGCTGCATGGCAAGTCAAATTTCACTACACCAATTGGTGTACATGACAATAAATGTCCTTTGTCCTTTGTTTTTTGTTATCCATCCTATATGCAGGAGAACATTGTTGAGAGGAATGTGTGGCTAGAATATCATGATCAATAGCTTGCCCACAATTAGACAATTCTTACAGTAACTCTCAAATCTGTGATCTTTACCACCCAGAAGGACAAAAGCGGAAAATCACCATGACCTGCAGATTCCCCTCCAAGTTGTATAATCCTGACTTGGAAATATTTTGCCATTCATTCATCATAACTAGATATCAATACTGGAATGCCGTAGCCAAAAACAAACTGGTGAGGGACTCGGTGGGTCAGGCAGCATTTGTGGAAGGAAATGTTCAGATGACATCTTGGGTAATGGAGTAGTAGGAGATAACTGGTAGAAAATGGTGAGAAAATGGAGAAGGGGGGGGGGGGGAATGAGCTACAAAACAACAGGTGGATCCTGGAAAGGAGTCATTGATTGATCAATGAGTGAAATGGGAGAGGGAAGGGCAGAGAAAGTAACCATGGCTGGAGGTGATATGGAGACGGCAAAGGTTGCAGGTGGATTCTGATAAGGAAGGAAGGTAGGGAGTGAAATATAGAATCTGATGGAGGGATGGTGACTAGAAAGGAAGGAGTGTAGGGGGTGGGGAGAAAAATAGGGTATCTGGAGTGGGGAGGGGTGGGATTAGAAGAGAGGACAGGGCAGAGGGAGTGGAAGGGTGCAAGCAGAATGGGGGTAGCTAAGGATATCGGGGCAGGGATTACCTTAAAGTGGAGAATTCAATGTTCATGTTGTGTTGTAGGCTACCCAAGAAGGATTTGAGGTGCTGTTCATCTAGTTTCCATGTGGCCCCACTCTGTCAATGGAGGAGGCTGAAGAGTCAGATTGGGAATGGTGATTAAAATGGTGATCTAATAACAATGGAGGCAACCCTTCACCAGAAGGACTGCATTGATTCAAAGTGGCGCACCATCATCTTTTCCAGGATAATTATGGATGAGCAATAAATATTGACCTTTTCAGTGAAAATTAAATCTGTTGCGAGTCATTTAATTTTGTTTGGAACTAATCAGATGGTTTACAAATCTCCTGCAGAATGCAAAGATGATGAAATGGTGGTGGGGGGGGGGGGTTCAGAGCATGGGCTCTGCACAGGCCTGAGTCACACTCAGGAGGTCATGTTTTGACAGCCATAAAGCAGCACTAACTGAAGCTTGGAATAAATCAGAGACCCAGACTGCTGTCTTTCTGACAATAGATCCGCGGAGAGTCAGACCAAGTTCTGGAGATCCGCTCCTTTCTGTGTTCCCTCAGAGAATGACATTGCTCACTGCAGGGCACACTGCAAACCTAATCGCGGCCCAAGGCCTTCTGATGCTCCGGTTGCTGGTGACAGTCCAATTGCCGTCGTCAGGGAATTGATATTCCTGTTTCCAAGCAACCACACAATACAGAATCCTCTATATCCCTGCTGGTGATCCAGGCCACGTCAGTCACAACACCTAATCCACTGAGCAGCGGAAATATTCCGGTTGTTCTGAACTATATTCACTCCATCCGGTGTTGCCACGCGCGGCAGCCTCACCAGCAGTCTGTCCGTCATTTCACCCTTTTGTGATTTTCTAGTGTGTTAATAGTATGTTTTAAAAAATGTCTTAGTCTTTTTTATGTTGGGGGTGGGGGAGGGGAAGAGAGGATTCCGATTCCCAGTCACTTCCTGGTCGAGAATGTGTCTTTTCTCCGAGTCACATCTTCACGCCCCCTCTCACGGCCTATCATCTGGATTGGCGCGGCCTTTCCTGCCGGAGATCGGCCAGAGCTTCAGTAGTAGCGCAGCACTGAATTAACATCGTGGAGTGGGATGATGCCTTAGCGGGGATCGCCGTGTTGGAGCTCCGGAGTGTTGGGCCTGTTGCTTTAACACCGTGGAGCTATGGTTTGCGGAGATTCCAGCCGCGGGCGGCGCTGACTCTAACATCGCGGAGTTCTGGGATCCTTTGCCGAAGGTCGCCAGCGTTGAATCTCCGTCCAGCTCGGCCTGTAGACTTCGGGAGCCGCGGTCTCCGGTAAGAAGTGGGCGATTCGGAAACTCCAAGCCGCTGAGTGTGTTCTTCCGTTCCGGCGTCGGAATTCCGATCATCCCGGCGAAAGGGCCTGAACATCGGGAACAGGGAAACGTTGATTCTGCTGTGGGGGATGTTCATGTTAAATCCTGTTGTGTATTGTGTTCTTTTTATTCGTATGGCTGCATGGTCATTCAAATCTCACTGTACCCAGGGTGCATGTGACAATAAATGTAACTTGAACTTGAACGCCTCACCCAGCATTGTAAAGTCAGATTGCAAGGTCATTATTTGATTGCTGTTTGTGGGAATTTGCTGGGACAATTTGGCTCCGAAATTACAACAATGATTGTGTTTCACAGGACTCGCTGTGCTTTAGGGTATTCTGAAACGTGAACGCTAACTTCCTTTCCATTGAAGCTCCCAGACCTGCTGAGTATTTCCAGGACTTTCAGCTTTTGTTTCAGTTTTCCAACATCTGCATTTTGGGAGGGTGTGGGGGGGGGGGGGGGGTTCAGCTGCAATATGGCTAGTAGAGCACACATATCATAGATCTTCCTGGAACTTGTTGTTGCCACTCAGACTGGCAGCTCTGGTTGAACATGTCCCAGAGATGACTTGACTTTCCAATTACCTTGACATTGGTCCCCTGCCTCCATCCTCATCCACTAACTGGAAAGCAAACAGTCTCCAAAGTTACCATGTGGTTATTGGCAGTTGATCAAACATCTTTTTTGCAAAGTAATTAACCTGTACTTATATCATTAAAATCGCCTCGATGCGGAGGGACCGACCGCTGGCTACGGGAGCCAAGATCGTCCCGTCAATGGAAGGCTCGAGGCCCCCCGACAACAAAGAAGGGAAGAGATTTAACTTTTTTTCACCTTCCATCACAGTGAGGAATGTGGAGGAGTCACTGTTGTGGATGTTTATGTTAAAATGTATTTTGTGTGTCTTGTTGTTTTTTATTGGTATGGCAAATCAAATTCCTCGTATATTACAAAACATACTTGGCTAATAAACATAGAAAATAGGTGCAGGAGGAGGCCATTCGGCCCTTCGAGCCAGCACCACATGATAGTATCACAGCAAAGTATGATTATGATTATTATAGCACGAGAACAGGCCTTTTGGCCTGCAATGTGTTTGGCAAACACGATGCGGTTACACTAATCTCCTCAGTTTACATGTGATCTATATCCCTTTATTCCGGCATATCCATGTGCCTATTATAAATCTTTTCAAATGACACTATCCTATCTGCCTCCACCACCAACCCTGAGAGCAATTTTCCAGGCGCCCGCTGTGCAAAAACAATTGTCCCGCACATTTAACTTTGCCCCTCTCATTTTAAAGCTGCACCATCTAATCCCAGGTAATCATTGGGGAAAAAAGCTCTGACTGTCTATGTTATCTCTGCCTCTCATAATTTTATATACTTCTATCAGGTCTACCCTCAACATCTGATGTTCCAGAGAAAACAATCCAAGTTAGTGGAGGCTGTAGCTTTCCTTTGTCCTTTCTATAGAGAATAACTGACCAGTTATTGCAACTCAACCATGCTATGATTACAATATAGTGTGAAACATAATGTGAGATAATTATTGGAAACTATAGCAATTTAAATTTCTTTGCAGAAGAGTTCCCCGGCTGATTACCTAAGCAACAGCTGTTTCCTTGGCTATGTGTTAATTACGTTTGCATGCTTTGCTTCACACCTTCCAACTTCTGCAGTGGGGGCTTTCAAAATGTTTATCGCTGTCAAGGAAGGCAGGATTTCATACACTAGTGACACTCCTGATGTGAAATGTGTCACAAAGTGACTGTGTGGCAACATCTCAATCATCCTTGTGAACATTTCTGTTGTTTCTTATGAATTAATATCAGCCAGGAGGAATATTCAGGCTGTTTCTTCTCAGGGAATGATAGGTATGTGGAACCTAGTGCAGGTGCAGTGGGGCTGAAGCAATTGGCATTGATGCAATAAAAAGGTCACTTGAGAGAAGTAGGAAAAGAAGTGTACGTGATGAATTAAGTTGGGAGAGGAGTTGGGAAGGAGAGTTATGTGGATCAACATGCAGGCACAAAATCCTATTGAGCTGAATGAACTCTTTACGGAACATTAAACTTAAACCAATTTGATACATGTGTGAAGATATTTAACAACCTCTGGATGCTCCTCTGTGAAATGGAAAGATTCAAAGCAAATGTTAGCTGCGGAATTTATTTTATCACTAACTGGTTCAGCAATTATTACCCATCCCTGATTGCACTTGAGAAGATGATGATCAACCATTTGAACTACGGCAGTCATTCTGGTGAAGATACTCACATTAATCCTTAAAGATAGCGTGTCCCAGGATTTAGCCTTAACAACAAAGGAGATGCAGTAATGTATTTACATGTTCTGGCAAAATGCAAATTGGGCATTGGTGAATAAGTGATTGGTGAGTAAATGTGGTTTGATTGTTATCAGTGATAACTTACACTGCTTTTTATAATTGGGCTAATTTTTCATATAGTAATGTTCCAGGAAGGATATAATTCTAAATTCCCAGGTCAACCTAATAGTCAGAAATCTATTTCAAATAAAATTCCTTTAGATCAAAGTAAAACACTATGGGTGCTGAAAATAAAACATAACATGTCAAATAAAAACGTGCAGGAGTGGGCATTGTCTGAGGAGGAAGAAACAGAGCAAATATTTCTGTCCTGGGCCTCTTCCATTGCCAGAATGAAGCTGCTGGCAAATTGGAGGAACAGCACCTCATATTTGCATGGGTAGCTTACAACCCAACAGTATTGAATGTTAAATTATCCAATTTTGGATAATGTCTACAAAACCTCCCTTTCTCCCCCTCTTTCTCTATGAAAAGTTAGTTAACTAGTTCAAAGTTCAAAACTGTGTATCCCTCTTGGGCTCACACCCGTCTCTAGCTAACAGTCAGCCTATCGGGGAAACACATTGCCTGATGTCATCTGTTGCCAACCCCAATTTGTCCTGTTTTTTTTCTTTGATTTCAGTTTTCCCCCCCACTCTCCCTACTAGTCATTCTGAAGAAGGGTCCCAACACAAAATCCATTTTCTACTGAGATGATGTCTGACCCGCTGAGTTACTCCAGCATTTTGTGTCTATCTTTGGTATAACCAGCATCTGCGGTTGCTTTTTATTATATTAAACATTTTAGGTCCTTGATTGCTGATTGAAACAAAATCAGAAAGGTGAAAGAAAGTCAGTGATATTAAATATTTTCTCTGTTACTCCCTGTCCAAAGATATCCCAATGTATTATGTGCATTGCATTTTCTGTATCCAATCCAGAAGTTCGGTTATTTTCTTTTAAACATGCCATGGATGGCAATCATTTCTATATTTTCATTGCAGATGGGTTGAAAATGATTTTGTTGAAATTTTGTATATTTATTTCATGATTTCTAACCTTACACATCTCCTTAAGTTCTCAAATGCACAGTGAACAAAAGATAACTTTAGGCAATATTTTCTCGAGCCCAATGTACCTCTGTGAACTACCTTTTCTTCCTTTTTTTGTTAAGAGAATAATGGCCAAGAAATAATAATTTCCCTTTGCTTGGAACCTACCACCAAATTTAAGCTCCTTTGGATCCCTGTTCATAATTCCAATATCTTACAATGTAAGGTACACAAAAATGCTGGAGAAACTCAGCGGGTGCAGCAGCATCTATGGAGCGAAGGAAATAGGTAACGTTTCGGGCCGTAACCCTTCTTCAGACATCTTACAATGTAATGGGCCTGTCCCACTTAGGCGACTTTTTAGGTGACTGCAGTTGCCACATGGTCGCCACATGTTCGCGGGTGGTTGCCGGGGAGTCGCCTTCGTGGTCGTGAGGAGTTTCCGCATTTTGGGAACTGGTCGCGGCCTCATTATGGTTGCCGTGATTTTTTCAACATGTTGAAAAATTAGCGGCTACTAGAATGAAGCCGCCATGGAGAGTAGCGGTATTCATCGCGGTGTTTGTCTGTAACACCTTGGCTTTGCACCGTGTGAATTTCAGACAGCGCTCCCCCCGCTTGCCCTCCCCCTGCTTTGCACTGTGTTTATGTGTGTTATACTCTAACAGTCGCCATTCCAGTTGCCGGTTTTTCAGGCAACTGCCGGCAACTTGACAGTCACCGGCAGACACCTTAAAAATCGCCTGAGTGGGACAGGCCCATTAATGTTCATGATTTGTTCAGAACAAGGGTCTCGACCTGAAACGTCACCCATTCCTTCTCTCCAGAGATGCTGCAAGTCCCGTTGAGTTACTCCAACTTTTTGTATCTATCTTCAGTTTAAACCAATGTCTGCTGTTCTTTCCTACACATGATTTGTTCAGGGGGCTCTGAGTAATATCAGAGGCATAGATATAAGGTTATATTCCTCATCCATGGTGGTCCAATCATTGCTGTAAGGGCATTTCACCCTGGAGGGATAGAGAAAGAGTGTTGAAGCTTGGTGCTATAAGCATTGTTTGATACTGGAAGATTATCACCAAGTTGGCTACTGTATCATAATCACCAGCTCATGCTAGCTGCACCATTTTGCAGTTCTAGGAAAGCTTCCTGTTTAATTCCAAATGTTGTGGTGTAGATAAGATTGTAATTTTGTCTTGGCTAAAAGCAATTTCTTCTTTCTTTTCTCTTCATTACATTATTAATTCCTTTTGGATGAGGCTGCACAATCAGCAGCACTTTTGTCATTTCTCTGTATGATTTCTAACCTTGGGGCATCGTAAGAAATAAATGGCGAGCATTAGAGAGATGAAGAAAGTCCTTATCGTTCCCCAGCAGAAAAGAACAGTAAGGAACGGTTGGACTTCACCCAATTTATGTAAAACAAACAATTACACATTGACTGCTTTCCCAAACAATTCTTTGCTGAGCCTTAAACTGCTGAAGCCTCTGAAAGTATCAAGGACTGCTTACTTTGATAAGCAATTATTGCTTAGGAAGCTTAAGGGAGATAAGGTTCTCTGGCTGACAGAAGGCAAAAAAAGTTTAGGATTTATTTCAACAATTTAGCACAAGGGTCAGCAAATTGAAATGAAAAACATATGCGAGGTGGCGATCTGGAATTAAAAGAGAAATTCTTGAAATATTTAGCAAGTTAGACCTCATCCTGAGTTTAATGTTCAATTTTGGGAACAATAAATTAGGTATGTTACAAAACTTACCTTCAGTCGCGCTGTAATTCTGCCACTGGCCGTGTGCGCGAGTTTGGCGCCTTTAAGGGGGGGCGGGGTTAAAATGCGGGTTTCTCCTCCCTTGTCCAAGTTAATATTTTGTAGGAGTACAAGCGCTGGCTGATGAATCGTTCCTAGTGGCGATTTGTGAATTTTTTATTTTTATTAAATCGTCAATGTCAGCGCTACAGTAATTTTAAAAGCAGCTCCTGAAGCGTCAACGCCGATAACGGGGACGGATTTCACACACGGGACAGGTAAACAAAAGTGGTTTCTTTAAATGTATAAAAGTGCTTCTTAAGAAGCCTTTAATTCACATTTTTTCATGCGACACGGTGATTTTATTCCCCGAATTAACGGCAGTATTTTTCTTGCCAATACGGGGTTAAATTCACCGCAAATGAACGTTCCAAAAGATCACGTTCCAGTAATCCTCACTCGCAAGATGAACTAAATGCCCATTAATTTACAGGTATTAAACATTCAATTCCTTCCATTTGGCCTGTAAATTCATGAAAATTAGATTTAAAAATCATGTTATATTGTGAATTATTGTGTGAATGTTATTTGGACACTTAGGCTATTTAAAAATGTTAATCTATTCTTAAGAAATTGATAGATGTTTAGATCTAGTAATTGAATTTTGTAATTAGCTACAATTAGGTAACTAACTAATTATATGCTTTACTTTCATGTCTTCGAAGTAAGATTGTTTCATATTTGTTTCAGAATGCTTCAATCTATAATAACTGAAAATTTCTTTCAGTTATCATAATGTTTAAGAAAGTTATGGGCTTTTAACTGTCCTCGATCACAGCTTTTGTGTTAAGTCAATGGAAAAGCAATAGGGAACTAGATGCTAATTTCTGAGTATGATAATGGCCATATCTCTTTTAATACTGAAGATATGAAAGTGAATTAAGTGTCAAATTAAACTTCTTTTTATGCTTTATCTGATGGGATAAATTGCAGACTTTATTTTTTAAATCTCAAAATTTTGTAACATTGCTAAATAAATTTGAAAAGGTGTTGAGACCTTGGGCAGGGTATTTAAAGCTTTAAATGGGCAAGCAATGACAATATTAAATGGTGAGACTAGAGTAGGTTTCAGCCTAGTTATTGCAAGGGAGTTAAATGTTTTTAGGGGTAATGGCAATGTGCAGTTGAAGATCTACCATAATCTTATTGAATGATGGAGCAATATGAGGGGCCAAGTGGTTTGGTGAAACCATCCATAATTTCCATTCTGATGTTGCTCTTGAGCACACATTTCACCAAATATTGTTGAAATTTCAATAGAGAAAATGTAATATTATTGAAGTCTTTGTGCCATGTTTACAATGCAGGGAAACATAACATAACTCATCGAAACAGGGGCAGGAAATGGTGACATGGCCTCCTAGGCCTGCTCCACTATTCAGTGAAAAGCTTTTGTTGTGTGCTACCAGTCAGCAGAAAGATAATACATAATTACAATCAATCAATTTACAGTGTATAGATACATGATAAGGGAATAATGTTTAGTGGAAGGTAAAGCCAACAAAGTCCAATCAAGGATAATCTGAGGGTCATCACAGAGGTAGACAGTGGTTCAGCACTGCTCCCTGGTTGTGGTAGGATGATTCAGTTGCCTGATAACAGCTGGGAAGAAACTGTCCCCGAATCTGGTGGTGTGCGTTTTCACACTTCTATACCTTTTGCCTGATGGGAGCGTGGAGAAGAGGGAGTGGCCAGGGTGCGACTCATCCTTGATTATGATGCTGGCCTTGCCGAGGCAGCATGAGGTATAAATGCAGCCAATAGGTTGGTTGGTGTGATGGTCTGCGCTGCATCCACAATTCGCTGCAATTCCTTGCCATCTTGGATGGAGCTATACATCAGTCAATAGACACATGCCAGCATCATCAGAATGCAAAATATAAGATCCACTTCCATAACAACTCCTTCCCTTAAATAATTAAAAATAAACAATTGTATAGAATGAACATGAGTCTGCATTAGGTGGTTCCATTTTCTTCCACGTCCCAGAAATGGTAGATTAATTGACTTCTGTAAATTGCTAATGTAGGTAAGCAGCCAAAGGATCAAAGGTGATTTGATCTACATGTGAAAATCAATACATTACTGGATTCCAGGGAAATAAGGAGAGGGATATTGGGATTTGATAGGTTGCTCCCTTGAGAGCTGGCATGGATCCAATGAGAAGAATTGTGTTTTTCTGTATCACAATAAGCAAGTAAAATTGAAAATACAAGGGAGGGGAGAATGACTGGTGAAAATAATGATCAGTACATCACTGATGGATGAACTTGTCTCCTCATCTGTCTATTTTATTTTATTGGGACCTTCCAAATCAGGAATCTCTACAATCGAGGACAAGAGCTGATGGGAAAACTATCTTCTGCAGACTGCCTTTCAAGTCAACTTCTATCCTGGCTTGGAACATAACCCTGTTCCTTCATGATCAATGGGTCTTAATCCTGAAACTCCCCAACCAATAATATTAGGAACACCTTTGCCAGAAAAACTGGTGATACAAAATGGAGGCTAATCAGCACCTTCTCAATGACAATCAAGTATGGTTAATTGACCCTGACCTTCTCAGTGATGGCTGTATCGTGTAAGGGAATATAAATATACACAATGGCTAAAGAAGATGAAAGATCTCGATGTGAAACGTCACCCATTCCTTCTCGACAGAGATGCTGCCTGTCCGCTGAGTTATTACAGAATTTTGTGTCTATCTTTGATGTAACCCAGCATCTGCAGTTCCTACCTACACAATTGTTAAGTCTGTCCTCTTCACCTCTTCCATATTCCTTAAAGTAGATCCATGCAGAACTGTTGCTTGTATCGATCTCATCTTCTATCACTCCAATGCTCAATGATCCACATGGCACATCATCCAACAATGCCTCAGATTTAAAATTCACTTCCTTGTGCTCAGATCCATTCATTACTTCACCATTAACATTGCCCTCAACCACCAACTTGATCCAATGTGCATGAAATGTGATTTTAGATTGATACTTGTTGCAGTTGATAATACACAGACCTAGTGTATCACTCTTATAAGTGTTCTATGTTTAATTTTCCTTTTTAAATCCACTTAAAATTACAAAGCTGAGGAAACACCATTGGTTTTGGTGTCTGCAGAAGGAAAAATACATGGAACTGAAATGTCTCCTTGGTTTATACAATAATTGTGCAATCATTTCCATTGACATCAGGGAATTTCAGACTGAGTACCAACATGTATTTCAATATTACATGATTAGTGCATGCACCAGGGGACAAACTTTTAAGTGTTGGAATAATTTTCACAGTTTAAATGTAAAATGATAATGTTATGACATTGTTAGGCCTGGGCATACTCTGTGAGGACAGAAACATATTTTGGACTTTCCTTTCCATTCAATTTCTTACACACTGCATAAGAATTAATAATTTGGTTCACTAGTCTGTGTAAGTGTTAATACTGCATTTGAATCTCCTGTCATCCCAATGCCTGAATCTAGCTATACAAGCTTTCATTCATATATGTTTGATTTGCTTTCCCTCAAATACACCATTAGAAACGTAGAAACATAGAAAAATTGGTGCAGGAGTAGGCCATTCGGCCATTCGACATTCTTTTTTATTTTTTATTTTTTTATTTTTTATTTATTAGAAGTACATTACATTGCAACCAATTACATTAGTACTCGTCACGTATATCTTATTACAATTAATTTACTCCGTCATTTTTTACACTAATAAAAGGGAAAGGATGAGATTGAGAGAAAGGAGAAAGTGAAGGGAAATAGTGAAGGTGTAAAAACGTGACAACAAGAAAGAACAAAGACCCTGTAAGAAAGAAATTTAAAAAAAGGATTAAGAGATAGACCCTAAAGAAGAAGAAAAAAGAGAAAGAGGGTAAAGAGAAAAACAAATACTTTATTATAAGCGTCACGCAAATGGGATATACCAACTCTCCAGCTTTCATCCCCCCTTACCTGACCTCAGGTTTTTTTTTTAAAGTACTTTTGCACCCTATACTTGTAATAATTCTATAAATGCAGACCACGTCAGGTGGAAGTGATCTGGTTTACCTGCCAGGAGGAGTCTTATCTCTTCTAGGTGTAATGTTTTGAACATATTTGAAATCCACATGTTTATAGTTGGTATTTGAGCGTTTTTCCAGAATTTTAGGATTAACTTTTTTCCAGTTATTAACCCATAGTCTATTAATTTCTTTTGAAACACATTTAGTTCAGGACTATCTTCCGTTGTTCCGAAGATAATCCATTCTGCTTTAGGTATCAGTTATATTTTAAATAATTTTGTAAAGATTTCAAAAATTTAAATCCAAAATTTGTGAATTTTTGTACAGAAAACAAATGAGTGCGCTATAGTAGCTTCTTGAGATTGACATTTATCATAAATGGATGATACATTTGGGAAAATTTTATTAATTTTAGTTTTGGAATAATATAATCTATGTAAAATTTTAAATTGTATTTAAGTGTGTCTTACATTAATTGAACATTTATGCATGTTTAGTAAATGTTCATTCCACCTTTCCTTTGAGATTTTAATAGCTAATTCTTGTTCCCAGTCTCTTCTAATACCTTCCGTAGATGGTATTTCTATATTTAAGATAATATTATACAAATATGATATTAAGTTTGCTGATTCAGCTTTTATCTGCATGGCTTCATCCAGTACATCTGCTGGGATATTATAATGATCTTTTGTATATTTTTTTAAATAGTCACATATTTGAAAATATTTAAAATATTGATTATTTCCCAGTTTATATTTTATTTGTAATTGTTGGAATGATAATAATTTTCTAGTTTCATACAAGTCACTGAACGTTTTAATTCCTAGTCTATCCCATTGTATAAAAGATTTGTCTGTAATAGAGGGATTAAACGAGGGGTTATTAACTATTGGAGATAACAGCGATAGATTTTTTAATTTTAAATTTTGTTTTAATTGTTTCCAAGTTCTGATTGTACTATGTATAATTGGGTTTTTGTTATAATTTATGTTATTCAGTTTCATTGGTGAGAGGAGGATCGCTCCAATGTTTCCAGAGGAGCAGTCCTCTCTCTCCATTACAATCCAATCCACTTGCTGGGCAGAGTTGTCCATCAGTTGAATCATATTTTTAATATTTACTGACCAATAATAATACATGAAGTATGAAGTGCTAAGCCCCCTAATATTTAGCTTTGTTCAAGTGTGTTCTTTGTATTCTATGTGATTTATAGTCCCATATAAAATTAGTAATGTCTGAATCCAGTTTAAAAAAAACTTTTTTGGTAGGTATATAGCAATCGATTGAAATAGGTATAAAATTTGTGGTAAGAAGATCATTTTTATTGCATTTATTCAGCCTATTAAAGACATCGGGAGTGTTTTCCAAAATTTAATTAGTGTATTTAATTTATTAAATAAAGGATCAAAATTTGCTTTAAACATGCCTTGATATGTTCTAATGATTTCAATACCCAAGTATTTAAGTTTTTCTGTAGCTATTTTAAAAGGGAATTTTAAAAGATGTGTTGAGTCTTTCAGTTTTATTGACATAATTTCACTTTTATTCCAATTTATTCTGTATCCAGAAAAAGATCCAAAGTCCTCAATTAGATTTAATATGTTTGGTATAGTAATTTGAGGTTTTGTAATGTACAATAATATATCATCTGCGTATAAAGATATTTTATTATTTGAATATTTAGTATTATACCCATGGATATCTGGATGTGTTCTAATTTTTTTCTGCTAACGGTTCAATTATGAGAGCAAACAACTGTGGTGATAATGAGCATCCTTGTCTATTTCCCCTTGATAGTTGAAATTTCGAGGATAATATGTTATTAGTTAATATTCTAGCTGTAGGTTTATTATATAATAGTTTAATCCATAAAATAAAATTCACTCCCAGTTGGAATTTTTGTAATACTTTATCCATATAATTCCATTCTACTTGGTCAAATGCTTTTTCAGCGTCCAGCGAAATAATTGATAATTCTTGTTCTTCAATTTTGTGTGAGTGCATTATATTGAGTAGACGTCTCATATTATTAGATGAATATCTCTTAGGAATAAACCCTGTCTGATCTGGGTTTATTAGTTTACTAATATATTTACTTAATCTTCTAGCTAATGTTTCCGCTAATATTTTTTGATCTGTATTTAACAATGCTATAGCTCTATATGAACCCGGTTCTTCTATATCCTTGTATTTTTTAAGTATTAGTGTTATCGTTGATTCAGCTAATGTATCAGGTAATATTTGTTTTTTTAAAGCATATTGATACACTTTTTGTAATCGTGGTATAATTTTGTCATAAAAGCTTTTATAAAATTCATTAGTAAATCCATCAGGACCTGGTGTTTTTCCATTCTTCAATGAGTTTATTGTATCTTCTAATTGCTTAATTGAGATTTGTGCACCCAATTCCTCTTGTTCCTTCAACTCTAACTTTGGAAGATTACAATTATCCAAGAACTCTGTAATTTTATTGGAGTCAGTTGTCGTTTTAGATGTATACAAATTCTCATAAAATTGCGCAAATCTTTTATTAATATCCTTCGGTATGGTTAATAATTCCCCTCTATCTGATTTAATCTTTGGGATCGTATGTTCTTTTTCTCGTTTTTTTAGCTGGCGAGCCAAAAGTTTATGCGGTTTATCCCCAAATTCAAAGTGCTCCTGTTTTGTAATTTGGAAAAGTCGTATAAGTTTGGCTGATAATAGTTTATTTAATTTAAATTTCAAAATTATTATTTTATTATGTTTATCTATTGATGGATCTTTAGCATTATCTATATCCATTTGTCTAATAAGTTCTTCTAACTGTCTTTGTTCATTCTTATTCTTTTTATTTTGAAAAGCTTGATATTAGATTATAATACCTCTAATGAATGCTTTAAAAGATTCCCATAGTACAGTAGGCGATATATCTGGAGTGTCATTTATTTTTTAAAAAGGCGTCCATTTGTTCTTTTAAATATATACTCACTTGCGGATCTTTTAGGATTTGAGAGTTAAATCTCCAAAACGATTTATTCTTAGACATTCCTTCCAGTTTTAAAAAGAAAGTTAGTGGTGAATGGTCTGAAATCGTGTTTGTATGGTATGCTGGGTTCAAAGTGTGAGGGATTAATTTTGTATCCACCAGAAAATAATCTATACGTGAGTATGTTTTATGTACCATTGAATAAAACGAGTATTCCCTGCCAGTTGGATTAGCAATTCTCCAAACATCTGCTATATTAGTATTGTTTATATAAGTATTAAAAGTTCACCGGTTTTAGATTTCGTATTCCCTCTCTGTTTTTGGCTTGATTTGTCTAAATACGGATCTAAAACACAGTTAATGTTTCCTCCTATTATAACATTTTGATAATTAAACTCTGCAATTATGTTCAGAATTTTATTGAAAAAATGAGGGTTGTCAAAGTTAGGTCGACACTGTAACAAGTGGCCCACCTGTAGGTGGGAGAAAACCTTGTTTCGACTTCCATTGTTGATGTTAAACAAATAACTCCGCTCTCTTGGTTAATCATAACATATTAGAACGGGGCCTCACATTCAGATATATGATACAAACTTACCCTATATATTTCATTATAACATATCATATATATATCACAATTTTAGCTACGAATTATTAAACAAATGATTTTAGCTTCAATAATAGTCAACTGTTGGTTGAAGGGGTTAACGAAACGCGCCCCTGGACATATGCCAGGTGCTCGTTTCTCATCCCCTCCTCCCAGTTATAGATAAGGTTTGGATTTAGTAAAAATTTATATTAGTTTTGTTAGTTCGTTATTTTCTATTTTTATTAGCGTCCGTTACTATTCTAGTTTAATATTGATAACTTGTTAAATTGTTAGGTTGTTAATAAGATCAATTCTTACAATTGAATTTAATATTATAATCTGTTAAACAATTAATGCTTCTGGTATAGTCCATTCTCTTCAGTTCGGCTGTTTACTTCGTTATGGAACACAGAATGTCCTTGAGTCAAAATTCCACAGATAACAGTCTCGCCATCCTAAACAAAACACTGCTTGAAATGGTTCTGAGCTGCCAAACCTCCATTAACCGTGGAATTCTAATAAAAAAGAGGATTTATTCATACCATTAATTTCTACTTTTCAACGATGCTCTGGGCATGTTTGTACGCCTCCTCCGGTTTTACAAATGATCTTTCACGTCCATTATAAGAAATACGCATTTTGGCTGCATAAAAAACACCGTATCTGACACCTTGTTTCCCTCTTAAAAGTTCTTTTGCCTTTCCGAATTGATTTCTCTTTTGCACAATTTCATACGGATAGTCCCTGAATATTTTGATAATGTCATTATCCAACCGCAATTGCACTCCGTATTTAATTTTACTCATCACCTCTTCCAGTTCTGAAATGTCTCGAAATTTCACAATAATATGTCGTGGGTGGTCTTTTCCAGCTTGAGGTCTCGGTTTAAATCTTGGAACCCGATGAGCCACTTCAATTTTCGGTTCTTTGGAGAGATTAAGCAGTTGTTTAAGTAAGTCCATGGCAAACTCACGAACGTCCCTTCCCTCAGTTCCCTCTGAGACTCCAAGAATTCTCAAATTCTGGCGTCTAGAGCGAGCTTCCAGGTCCAGGCATTTATCTGAGACTTTCCCCAGTTGAGTCGTCATATGTACTGAAGTTTGCTCATATTCTTGCTTCATTTGATTATGTTCTTGCCTCATTTTCACCATGTCTTCAACCACTCGAGCCATATTTTTCTCCAATTCCGTAATTGTGGCCATACTTGCAGCTACTGTTTCAAGCACAGCCGTGAACCTGTCCGTAGTAATTTAATCCATCTTATCCATTCTCCCCGATAGTCCATCTTTCACATCATCAATTCGTTTATTTATAGTGTCAAGTGAATCAATCACCTTCTGATTACCAGCATTCGAATCCATCATCATCTTTTCGATTTTTTCCATCATTTGTCCCATCAGAGTTTTATTTTCATCCATAATTTCATCTTTCATATCCTTCACTAATTTCTTCAAATCCTCAAGTTCTTTATCCTTAGTCAGCTCTGTCTTAGATCTTGTATCCATTTCTACAGCCACTTCAGAAACTTCAGAAGTAACTTCTCCTTCAGGCTTCTTCAAATTTTTCAGCAGCTGTTTTTTAACTGATCTCTGAGGGCTCTTGGCTGGAGACAGTTTTCTCATTTAAAAGCCTTTAAGCCACCGTTTAAAACATCGCGCATACTGATGACGTCATCAGCCCGGCGACCAGAAGCTCCGGTAAGGTTTTTAATCCAATTCCGGCTTATGGACCCGTTTTAACGCAAAAAATCGCGAAATTTTTCGAGAGCGGAGCTAGTTGCACGCCTGTTAGTATAACGTGGCGCCACCGGAAGTCAGCACCGACATTCAATATGATCATATAACCATATAACCATAACAGCACGGAAACAGGCCATCTCGGCCCTTCAAGTCCGTGCCGAACACTTAAATTTTTTTTAACTTCCCCCTAGTCCCATCTACCTCCACTCAGACCATAACCCTCCATTCCTTTCCCATCCATATACCCATCCAATCTATTTTTAAAGTATAAAATCGAACCTGCCTCCACCACTTCCATTGGAAGCTCATTCCACACAGCTACCACTCTCTGAGTAAAGAAGTTCCCCCTAATGTTACCCCTAAACTTCTGTCCCTTAATTCTCAAGTCATGTCCCCTTGTTTGAATCTTCCCTACTCTCAATGGGAAAAGCTTATCCATGTCCACTCTGTCTAACCCGCTCATAATTAAAAAAAACCTCTATCAAGTCCACTCTTAACCTTCTGCGCTCCAAAGAATAAAGACCTAACTTGTTCAACCTTTCTCTGTAACTTAGTTGCTGAAACCCAGGCAACATTCTAGTAAATCTCCTCTGTACTCTCTCTATTTTGTTGACATCCTTCCTATAATTAGGCGACCAAAATTGTACTCCATACTCCAGAATTGGCCTCACCAATGCCTTGTACAATTTTAACATTACATCCCAACTTCTATATTCAATGCTCTGATTTATAAAGGCCAGCATACCAAAAGCTTTCTTTACCACCCTATCTACATGAGATTCCACCAGGGAACTATGCACAGTTATTCCTAGATCCCTCTGTTCAACTGCATTCCTCAATTCTCTACCATTTACCATGTACGTCCTATTTTGATTTGTCCTGCCGAGATGTAGCACCTCACATTTATCAGCATTAAACTCCATCTGCCATCTTTCAGCCCACTCTTCCAAATGGCCTAAATCTCTCTGTAGACTTTGAAAATCTACTTCATTATCCACAACACCACCTATCTTAGTATCATCTGCATACTTACTAATCCAATTTTCCACACCATCATCCAGATCATTGATGTACATGACAAACAACAGTGGACCCATCACAGACCCCTGAGGAACCCCACTAGTCACCGGCCTGCAACCTGACAAACAGCCATCCACCATTACTCTCTGGCATCTCCCATTCAGCCACTGTTGAATCCATCTTGCTACTCCACCATTAATACCCAACAATTGAATCTTCTTAACCAACCTTCCATGAGGAACCTTGTCAAAGGCCTTACTGAAGTCCATATAGACAACATCCACTGCTTTACCCTCATCAATTTCCCTAGTAACCTCTTCGAAAAATTCAAGAAGATTAGTCAAACATGACCTTCCAGGCACAAATCCATGTTGACTGTTCCTAATCAGACCCTGCTTATCCAGATGCTTATATATATTATCTTTAAGTATCCTTTCCATTAATTTGCCCACCACTGACGTCAAACTAACAGGTCTATAATTGCTAGGTTTACTCTTAGAACCCTTTATAAACAACGGAACAACATGCGCAGTACGCCAATCCTCCGGCACTATTCCCGTTTCTAATGACATTTGAAATATTTCTGTCATAGCCCCTGCTATTTCTACACTAATTTCCCTCAATGTCCTAGGGAATATCCTGTCAGGACCTGAAGACTTATCCGTTTTCATATTTTTCAAAAGTGTCCGCACCTCCTCTTCTTTGAATCTCATAGTTTCCATTGCTACTCTGCTTGTTTCCCTTTTGGCTCTGCAGATAGCTGTCCACTCTGACTCTCTAATGGACCAATTTTATTCCTTGTTATCCTTTTGCTATTAATATAGCTGTAGAAACCCTTTGGATTTACTTTCACTTTACTTGCCAAAGCAACCTCATATCTTCTTTTAGCTTTTATAATTTATTTCTTAATATTCTTTCTACATTCTTTATACTCCTCAAGCACCTCATTTACTCCATGCTGCCTATAATTATTGTAGATCTCCCTCTTTTTCCGAACCGTGTCCAATTTCCCTTGAAAACCATGGCTCTTTCCAATTTTTACTATTTCCTTTCAACCGAACAGGGACATAAAGATTCTGTACTCTTAAAATTTCACCCTTAAATGTCCTCCATTTCTCTTCTACATCCTTCCCATAAGACAACATGTCCCAATTCACTCCTTTTAAATCCTTTCGCATCTCCTCAAAGTTAGCCTTTCTCCAATCAAAAATCTCAACCCTAGGTCCAGTTCTGACCCTCTCCATAATTATATTGAAACTAATGGTATTTTGATCACTGGACCCGAAGTACTCCCCGACGCATACCTCCGCCACCTGCCCTGTCTCATTTCCTAACAGAAGGTCCAGCACTGCCCCTTCTCTAGTAGGTACCTCTATGTATTGCTGCAAAAAACTATCCTGCACACATTTTACAAACTCCAAACCATCCAGCCCTTTTACAGAATGTGTTTCCCAGGCTATGTGTGGAAAATTGAAATCTCCCACAATCACTACCTTGTGCTCACTACTAATATCTGCTATCTCCTTTCATATTTGCTCTTCCAATTCTTGCTCCCCATTTGGCGGTCTATAATACACCCCTATAAGTGTTGCTACACCTTTCCCATTTCTCAGTTCCACCCAAATAGCCTCCCTAGACGAGCCCTCTAAGCTATCCTGCCAAAGCACTGCTGTAATATCTTCCTTGACAAGCAATGCAACACCCCCACCTCTTGCCCCTCCAATTCTATCACCCCTGAAGCAACGAAATCCTGGAATATTTAGTTTCCAATCACAGCCCTCCTGCAACCATGTTTCACTGATCGCCACAACATCATACTTCCAGGTGTCAATTCAGGCTCTAAGGTCATCCACCTTTCTTACAATGCTCCTAGCATTATGGCTGATCATCTAAATTCAGTACCCCGTTCCTGCTTTTCCCCCATATCCCTTGATTCCGTTAGCCCTAAGAGCTAAATCTAACTCTCTCTTGAAAATGATTTCCTTGAATATCTGCATGCATACTAGGATATGGATGTACTCCACAGCCCATGGCCCATTGCTTTATCCAACTGGTTAGTTTACATGGGAAATTAGTTTTAAAAATTAGTTTCCTTTGGAGCGTGCCACATCTATGCCTACTACATGGATTCACACTGGGTCAATTGCCAACATGGGTCACTGAATAATGACCAAGAAGAGAGCACTGACATAGTTGTCTCCTTTATTTTTTATTTTTTTTTAGTTTACAGATACAGTGGAAACAAGCCCTTTAGCGCACAGAGTCTGCACAGACCAGCAATCCCCACATATTAACACTATTGTAAGTTATTGGGGGCAAATCCTCCCCAAGATTATGGAAGAACTCGGGGATAAGGACCTGGACATTTTAAAACGGACATGCTGGCTGCAAAAGGAAACCCCCAAGGGATCACAGAAGAACAAGTTTAAAACCTGTCTGTGGGCCTGGGCAGCCACATGACTGCGAATGGCGAGAACAGGAAAGGCCGGGACGAAGATAACGAGATTATCTTGGAAAGACAAAGGAAGGAACCGAGCCCAGCAGACAGGGGTAAATAGCCCAGCAGCAAGACAATCACCATCGTAAATGGCCCATCCATCAGGACAATGGAAGCCCATCCAGGTGATGGGATAACGATTAAGCTGATGCATCGTGACATCAGCAAACCCATTATCATCGGAAGCCTATTGTTCATGCCAGATCGAAACTGGGAATCATCGAAAGACCCTTTTGTCCAGAGGACCACCTGGGAGGTTTCGGGGGAGAAACTCTTGGGTATAAGAAGGAGCAGGCAAGCAAGGGCTCTCTCTCTCTTTTCTGCTCTGTTGGACGACTCCTGACCCTGCATCGATCTAGCTGTAAGTACCCCAGACGACCTGGTGAAGTTCCCGAAATAAGATAGAGGTTGAGAGAAGAAGGGGAAAGGGGGTGTATTTGTAAAAATTGTGTAAAGTAAGTATGTACGACATGCCCGATAATTTTCTTTCCATAGTCTTAGTTTAAAGCATAAGCTTAGTCACGTATTATGTAGAGTTGGTGAGATTCGATTTCTCATTTGTTCAATAAAGCCTGTAAATTTTAGACTTGCTTTGAATCCGTCTTGGTTTCTGTTTTCTCTCATCAGCACGCTCTGGTCGAGTCAACCTTTTATCATATCCCACCATAATTCCGAGGTCTAGAACCCAGGGGAACCCTTTTTTTTGTATTCACTCTTGGGAACCGCTCGAGTGGAGTGGTGGCCGTTTGACCCACTGACAAGGGAGAGAATCACTCGGGCAGTTGAGCATGAAGTGGAGCAAAGGGAACCAAACCCCTACACTATCCTGCACACACAATGGACAATTTTACACTTTACACCAAGTCAATTAACCTACAAACCTGTACGTCTTTGGAGTGTGGGAGGAAATCGAAGATCTTCATGTTATGTAATGAACCGGATTTGATAAATGACCTCGAGGTTAATGAGCCATTAGGAGGCAGTGACCATAACATGGTCAGGTTTAATCTACAATTGGAGAGGGAGAAGGGTAGATCGGAGGTCTCAGTGTTGCAGTTGAATAAAGGGGACTATGGGGCCATGAGGGTGGAGCTGGCCAAAGTTGATTGGAAAGATACACTAGCAGGGATGACAGTGGAACAGAAATGGCAGGTGTTTCAAGGAATAATACAGAAGGTGCAGGATCAGTTCATTCCTAGGAGGAAGAAAGATTCTAAGGGAAGAAAGGGACGACCGTGGCTGACAAGGGACGTCAGGGACAGTATAAAAATTAAAGCGAAGAAGTACAACGTAGCAAAGATGAGCGGGAAGCAAGAGGATTGGGTAATGTTTAAAGAGCAACAGAAGATAACCAAAAAGACAATACAGGGAGAAAAGATGAGGTACGAAGGTAAGCTAGCCAAGAATATAAAGCAGGATAGTAAAAGCTTCTTTAGGTATCTGAAGAGGAAAAAATTAGTTAAGCCCAAAGTTGGAACCTTGAAGACCGAAAAAGGTGAATTTATTATGGGGAACAAGGAAATGGCAGATGAGTTGAACAGGTCCTTTGGATCTGTCTTCACTAAGGAGGACACAAACAATCTTCCTGATATAGTAGTGGCCAGAGGATCTGGGGTGACGGAGGAACTGAACGAAATCCACATTAGGCAGGAAATGGTGTTGGATAGACTGATGGGACTGAAGGCTGATAAATCCCCAGGGCCTGATGGTCTGCATCCCAGGGTACTTAAGGAAGTGTCTCTAGAAATCGTGGATGCATTGGTGATAATTTTCCAATGTTCTATAGACTCAGGATCAGTTCTTGTGGATTGGAGGGTAGCTAATGTTATCCCACTTTTTTAGAAAGGCGGGAAAGAGAAAACATGGAATTATAGACCAGTTAGCCTGACATCGGTGGTGGGGAAGATGCTGGAGTCAATTATAAAAGATAAGATAGCCTAACATTTGGATAGCAGTAACAGGATCGGTCCGAGTCAGCATGGATTTACGAAGGGGAAATCATGCTTAACTAATCTTCTGAAATTTTTTGAAGGTGTAACTAGGAAAATGGACAAGGGAGAGCAAGTGGATGTAGTGTACTTGGACTTTCAGAAAGCATTTGATAAGGTCCCACAAAGATTAGTGGGCAAAATTAGGGCACATGGTATTGGGGGTAGAGCGCTGACATGGATAGAGAGGTGGTTGGCGGACAGGAAACAAAGAGTAGGGATTAACGGGTCCCTTTCAGAATGGCAGGGAGTGACTAGTGGGGTAGCCCAAGACTCGGTGCTGGGACCGCAGCTATTTACAATATACATCAATGATTTGGTTGAAGGGATTGAAAGTAACATTAGCAAATTTGCTGATGACACAAAGCTGGGTGGCAGTGTGAACTGTGAGGAGGATGCTATGAGAATGCAGGGTGACTTGGACAGGTTGGGAGAGTGGGCAGATGCATGGCAGATGAAGTTTAATGCGGATAAATGTGAGGTTATCCACTTTGGTAGCAAAAACAGGAAGGCAGATTTCTATCTAAATGGCGTCAAGTTGGGAAAAGGGGAAGTACAACGGGATCTGGGGGTCCTTGTACATCAGTCTATGAAAGTAAGCATGCAGCTATAGCAGGCAGTGAAGAAAGCGAATCGCATGTTGGCCTTTATAACAAGAGGAATCGAATATAGGAGAAAAGAGGTCCTTCTGCAGTTGTACAGAGCCCTAGTGAGACCACACCCGGAGTATTGTGTACAGTTTTGGTCCCTCAATTTGAGGAAGGACATTCTTGCTATTGAGGGGGTGCGGCGTAGGTTTACAAGGTTAATTCCCAGGATGGTGGAACTGTCATATGCTGAGAGAATGGAGCAGCTGGGCTTGTACACTCTGGAGTTTATAAGGATGAGACGGGATCTCATTGAAACATATAAGATTGTTAAGGGTTTGGACAGGCTAGAGGCAGGAAACATGTTCCCGATGTTGGGGGAGTCCAGAACAATGGGCCACAGTTTAAGAATAAGGAGTAAGCCATTTAGAACGCTGACGAGGAAACACTTTTTCTCACAGAGAGTGGTGAGTCTGTGGAATTATCTGCCTCAGAGGGCGGTGGAGGCGGGTTCTCTGGATGCTTTCATGAGAGAGCTAGATAGGGCTCTTAAAAATAGTGGAGTCGGGATATGGGGAGAAGGCAGGAACAGGGTACTGATTGGGGATGATCAGCCATAATCACTTTGAATGGCGGTGCTGGTTCGAAGGGTCGAATGACCTACTCCTGCACCTATTGTCTATTGTCTATTATCTCGAATAAAAACCACGCTGTCACACAGAGAACGAAAAACTCTGAACAGACAGCACCCGTAGTTGGGATCGAACCCGGTTCTCCGGCGCTGCAAGCGCTGTAAGGCAACAACTCTTCCTCTGCGCCGCCGTACCGTCCATAAATCAAGACTTCTCCTTATATCACAGCACCAGGCAGAAGTAGCCCTGGTAATACGAAGATAGACACAAAAAGCTGGAGTAACACGTCGACCCGAAACATCACCCATTCCTTCTCTCCAGAGATGATGCCTGTGCCGCTGAGTTATTCCAGCTTTTTGTGTCTATCTTCGGTTCAAACCAGCATCTGCTGTTCCTTCTTACACATTTAGCCTTGGTGATACCTCATATTGAGATTAGCTAATACATAACAAGCATTTTCTCTCTTTGTAAAGGTAAGCAAATGAATGAAGAACCCAATTTCCCACTTTTCACAGGGGACTATTTCAATTACATAAGAATATATTGACCCCTCGTCTTGAGTGATTTTCTGTAATGAATTGTCTATGTATGAACACTGGCCACTGCTTCAATTTACTGTGCAACTGACACATTAATGCAGCAATCATAGCTTGCTCAATGATTTTCAAAACCAATATGTGGATACTGATTATTTTTAAATGTAATAACCAAAGGATTGGTCCACCACACCTGCAGAATGCTATTGTATAAGAAAATGATTTCACTTAAGTCTAAGGTAGCAGCAGAGAAAGAAACACTGAGGTAGATAGAAATTAGAAGTACAGAATAAATTGCATTTGGATGCAGCATGTATTGCTACAATAATCTTAGCTGCCAACTCTCAGGTTCCTCCATGGTCCTGACTCTCCCAATATCTCCAATCACCTTAATTCCTGCAAGCCACTCCAATCTTCTGGAGCCAGCCTCTTTAGATTTTGGCTGGTATTATTATTTTGGTGGGTAGTTCTGGCCAACTAAAATCTTTCCAATATTCCACCTCTTTCATCCTTCAATATGCTATCTAAAATCCACCTGTTTGATCATGTTTGATCATCTGCTCTGATACTTCTACATGTGGATTTTCAGCAATAATTTATTAATTTGATTCCACCCCTGAAAATGCATCTTGAAACATGGTTACGTTAAAGGTACTGAATAACTTTAAATTATTGCTGTTGTATGTTGCTGTTGTCCCTAAGTAACATCTTATTTTAGAAAACACATAGTAATCACTGAATGAGCTGCTAAGATTGATTAAATCTTACAAAATGGGCAGGTGGCAATTTTGTAATAGATACCCACTTATGCTTTTGATGCCCATTCCAATTAACCCTATTATACACAACTTCATAACACATCAGCAAATGTTGCTGTTTTTCTTGAAAAGATTATATCTAACCCTTGCTTGATCAATTCACTAGCTTGGTTATAAGGAAAATAAGTTCCTTTGGGTGTGATTTCATCAGGTTTTGATTTAGATTCTTATTCTCTATCTACCAGCACTCAACCATGTAATCTCCAATGGCTCTCAAATATAAATCACACAAAATACATTTAAATAGGATGAAAGAAATATGCGTTGCTCTGATTTGTGGTGGGTAATTACATTTGAAGGATTGCTCTCAACACTGGAGAATGTTCAGGGAAATTGCAACAACCATGTTTCTGCAAAAGTAAATTAAGTGAATTACACGCAGAACTGCAGTTAGTTTGACTTCATTAACAGGAATGCATACAACTACAAACATTGCTCTATTGAAAGAAATGTAGGGATTGCATCAATGCAAATAAATATTTTACTGGGATGAACGTAGAATCATACAGGTTGGATATATGCCCTTAGCTACATATATGGGTCACATACCAGCTGAGGAAGCTATTAGCCACATTTCCTTTCACTGCCTGTGTGCTAAATGGCATCTAAACTGTTTTAAGATGTACCTTTCTCCATAAACTTGTTATCCACAAGTTCATTGTACATATTTTAACATGTATACAATTCCATTGATTCATAACTCCCATAATCACTGATACTCATGTGGCAGTGTCCCAATAATAACATTCTCATTCTTGTTTTCCAAGCACTCCAATCCATATCTAAACAACTGCTGGTCTCTCCTCCAATCCTATATTCTTCCAAGACCTCAGCACTTCTCTAATTTTGATCCATTGTGCTCCTCTTATTTTGATCACTCCCTTGCATCTTTAATTAATTTGCCTTTTAAACTCTGGAATCCCCACCCTAAAAATTCTATGCTCTTCTGCCCAGAGTCTTCCCTGCCTCTCCACTCCATGTTGCCTCTCTCAATCTATTTCTTCTTTGATACATCTTAAAACCAACTTCTATCCTGGTGCTCTACTATATGTATCCTGTGAGTTATATGTATCCTGTTGTGGCGGCAGCCTATACACGGGCCACTTATGCTCGAACCCTCGTCAGGAAGTACCAGGGCGGGCACGTGACGTCATGGGCTAGAGGGAGTGTCCAGGTACTTAAGGTCATCTCACCTCGAGACCACCAGGTAGTCAACCGGAAGCTGAGCCCTCAAGAACAACCTCGCTCAGCTACAGCAACAACATTAATATAGTTAGCGCACCAACCTAACGTGTCGACCTTTGAATAAACAACTGTTTGAACCGACCTGACGTCTCATCTTTATTCACCATGTCCGGTGCCGCTACATTGGTGACCCCCGACTGTCCAAATTGAAATTTGCATTTCTCCTGAAGAACGCAGCCTTGGGAGACCTGATGTCTGCAGCCGACTGCCCAGCCCTGCAGAACTACGCTGTCGCCAACCCGGCCCTGCGGTAATGTATGCCGCTACATCTGGGATGCTGCCGCTTCCCCACCAGCTGCTGCTCACCGGAGCTAAGAAGCCACGGCTGCCGCCGTTCTCCTGCTCCCGGCAACGGGGCAGGCCGCCTTGTGTGACGGCCACTGAGCTCCCCCGCATGACCTGCCCGGAGCCAACTACCGGAGCGGAGAGGTTTTACCTGCCCCCGCTGCCCCACCAGCTGCTGCAGGAGCTGCGAGCGTAGCAACCTCCTGCCCACAACAAACCCGACGCACGCCCGACGGCCCCTGGAGCGGAGAGAGTACCTGCCGCTCTCCCACTCCCGACAACGGACCAGGGCCCGGCCTCACACCGCGAACATGGCTCCAGGCCCTGCACTGCACCGGGCCTCTCCGCTCCAGGCCCTGCCCCGTCCTCACCTCATCACGGACCCGGCACTGCAACAGGCTCGCCGCGGCTACACGCCCAGCACCGCACCTGGCCTCACCGCAGCCACGGCTCCACGTCCTGCACCGCACCTGGCCCCGCCGGCCGCTGCTGAGAGCCTGGCCACCCGATAGGGCGGGCTTACCTGGGGCGCCTGCCGAAGACGCCCTTCTCCTCCTCACCGGCGTGGACTCCAAAGATCCCTGGGCGCTGGCTGTCTGCCTGTCCGGCCCAGGGATTCAATTGCTGGTGAAGGCCGCCTCAGCCGGCCAGCAAAATGGCCGCCACGGCCGTCCCGACTACAAAAATGGCCGCTGAGAAAAGCGAACTCACCTGACCGCCATCCACAGCGCCACCTTCCGGCCGGATGCCGTCACTGCAGCCTCACCGCCGTCCACAGCGCCACCTTCCAGCCGGATGCAGTCCCTGTAGTCTGACCACCGGCTACAGCGCCACCGTCAGATCGGAGGCTGTCACTGCAACACGGAACAGCTTTCCTATCCTGCACACTGGACAATTTGAACTTTGGACACTGATTGCTCACTGTAATTTGTGGGGGGGTTTCTGTTCATATTGTGTTCACTGCATCACCACGCTGGGTTCAGCAATTAGTTTGTTTATTTTATTTCGTTTTTTTTTTTTTTCCCTCATTGATGACGACGTCTCCCAGCCATTCCTGGGGGCCGCATTTCACAGGACACTCTCCCTTAGCTGGTCGAGGAGATGCGACAGTGTCTCTTCCATCCGGCGGTTTCTGCATCGGTCCCCTCACACCCCTCGGTACCTCGGGATCGCCCACGCAGAGCGTTACTGCGCCCTTGGGCCCTCCGTCCCGACCCACGCCTGGGGTGTCCCAGACCCACATGCAGTAGCCGCCCTCGACCATGCTATTCCTTCCTCCGGTTCTGGGGGGAGTCCTGTGGCGGCAGCCTATACACGGGCCACTTATGCTCGAACCCTCGTCAGGAAGTACCAGGGCGGGCACGTGATGTCATGGGCTAGAGGGAGTGTCCTAGTACTTAAGGTCATCTCACCTCGAGACCACCAGGTAGTCAACCGGAAGCTGAGCTCTCGAGAACAACCTCGCTCAGCTACAGCAACAACATTAATATAGTTAGCGCACCAACCTAACGTGTCGACCCTTGAATAAACAACTGTTTGAACCGACCTGACGTCTCATCTTTATTCACCACGTCCGGTGCCGTTACACTGTGATATATAATGTTACCCTGTGATTTATAATGCTTCAAGGGGTTTTGTACTGAGGCAAAAATGTTACTTAAATAGAAGTTGACGATGATGCATGTAGGTTTCAAGTTCCACTGTCCTGCACTAGAGAAACAAAAACATTTTTCTCTAGTTGAAATTCTCTCACTAAAATTTAATCAAAAAATCCCAGAAGAATCACACTACAACCGATAAATAAAACACTGGCTTAGCAAATCCCTACAATATCCACAAAATAGTCCTTACAAATAACCTAAAACAGTGAATCATGTTTTTAAAAAAAAGGGAGATTAAGTCGTCTACTTTGAGCATGACTGACCCTGAAAAACCTGAGAAATTCTATGACTCTTGTACTCATTTTCTCTCTGCTTATGTTTGTTGCTAGGATTCTCAGTAACTCCATGAGAAAAGGATTTGGCTCCAGCAATTTGACCCTGTAAACTCGGTTGGCTTTCCAATGCAAGACCAAGGGAGTCGAGAGTTAAACTGAGGCTATGTTGATCTTCTCTGATAGATGTTAATTGTATTATTTCAAAGAAAAGTAAGAGGTTATCTTCAGTGACCTGCACAATATTTAACCCTCAATGGACAGCTCTCAATTATATATATATAGTCGTTATCACAGAGCTGTTTGAGGGGCTTACCATCACTAAAATGATCAGTAAAATAGTACAGTCAGAGGCATCACTTCTGAATCAGAGAACTGTGGGTGTAAAATTCATTCTAGAAGCTTGAACACACAAAAATACTCTGCTAACACTCCAGGGCAGTGCTGTAGGAACACTTTGCTGTTATAGCTACTCTCTTTCAGATGAAATGTTAAAACAAAGCCCTGTCTGTTATCTTGTGGCAATCAAATAATCGCAGAGCACTATTTAAGAAAATATTGTGTTTACATACATGTGTGTGTGCACATGCGTGCATGTATATGTGTGTGCGCGTATGGGCAAGGAGAGGCTGCAGATTCCTCCAATGAAATGTCCAAGACTTATCACTCTTATGATCGTCCAAAATCATTTTATCTGTCTGGTATCACATTGATATTTATTGGAGCTTCCTGTGCATGAAATCGCTGTTGTATTGCCCACATCACAATACTGTCTTAACCATATTTTAAGAATAATTCACTGGCTGTAAAGTCCCTTGGGATACTATGAAAAATGCATATTTCATATTTTCAACAGTTATTGTGTCTCAGCTGCAATATACTGGCTATTAAGAACTTCACGACATGCAGAGATTCGGTACGTTCCCTGTGGGGAAATGACTTCCCATGTTTGGAGGTCTGATATAATGGCCTTCAGGTAAACAAATTATGCATGAGCCATAGTTAATTTCTGAGAAAGTGGTATCATTAGTTCATTGCTGTCCAGGGTATTCAGCATTCTGCAAACCTGATCATTGTTTGGGCCTTTCTGGATTCGGGCCCAGCAATTGACTTGCTATGAAAACAAAATAAATTTGTGCAACTAAGAGACAGAGAGCACACCAATAGATGGAAGGAGACAAATCAATGTAACCACTACGGGGAGTTGCCATTTGAGCAGACACCATGTGGATTATCAAAGAAAACTGTTGAGAGTGAGACAGATCCAGTGGAAACTCATGTATTTGCTGAGTGTACCAACCCGAGGCCAAATGTCTGCCTGGAAATGAGGAAGTAGTACAGAAAGTTGAGTGTCATAAAGTTTAGCGCTACTGGCATATTCATAATCAATTGGAAATAGATACTGTGGTGGTCAGTGAGAACTTACAATTAAATCATTCTATTAACAGCTATTCTCTTGAACATGAATAAATGTGCTGTTTTTCATATTATTTGGAAAAATGAAATGCCTCCCACTAAACTATATTTTGATGTTAGGTTGTGACGAGGTTAAATTTACTCAGCCCCAGAACTTTGGCTTGATTGATGCTCTTCTTTGCGCACTGATGCCCAATGCTCCAATTAATTAAGGAATAAATACATTTTAACAACTGTCATGCCCAGATTCAATGCACATTAATTGCTTTTCCACTGAGTCCTAATAATGGAAACATTTTTCACCCACATGATGTGTATGCTTATTGTTAGTCGCTGATTTCACCGGGTGGCACCAGCAATGTCTGCCTCGCCAACAGTCTCTGTCCCTTTCTTATTCGTTGTCTTTTTAGTTTGTGTTAAATGTATGTTTTCAGTGTTCTTTAGCTGGTTTTATGTGGGGGTTGGGGAAACTTTTTCTAATCTCTTATCTCGATGGAGATGTGATTTTTTTCCCGTATTGTATCTCCGCACTGTGGCCTAACATCGAGGGGTTGTGTGTCTTGTTGATTTTTTAGTATGGCTGTATGGTAATTCGCATATCACTGTAGCTTAATTGGTACACATGACAATAAAAGACCTTTGAAACCTTTGAACAATTACTTGCTCTAGTGTTCTGCAGACTGACAAATTCTCCCAAGTTATACTCTCAGCACTAGAGACAGCTGTGCAAAGGTTAGTCAAAAATGTCTCCAGTTCTACACAAACTCTCCTCATCAGTCTCCCATGAACCACATATTAATACACTTGCATGTTTGATGAAGAATTCTTCTTGAACGTACAATGCATCAACTCTCCAGGCCATTGCCTGATGTGATCAATACTAGTTGTGTTCCATTCATCTCTGTAATATTAAAGAGAAGGAGACTGCAATTAAGTGCATTGATTTAGTCTGGGCTGTTGGTGAAACTTGCATGTTGGAGTCCCAGCTGCAGCAGAGAAACAGATCCTCAGGGTCACATAAGAAAACACATAAGAAACTACATCGGTAAAGCAGAACTTTTGGAGTTGTTAATTCAATGCCATTGTTCTCTGGAACTATAATCACAGTCCAAGTGAAATAGTTGCGTACAAATAGATGATGTGTTTCATTCCAGCATATATTTTACTTTATCATAACAGGTTCTTAGTTTGCAAACAGTCAGGTAAAACCTATACATCCTGATTACCTTGTAGGACAAAAAATTATAAGGTGAGTAGTTATTGACCATCTCCCAAATGGCTTTCTGAAGGTAACAATGACAACTTAATGACAACAAGGTCAGGGCATTAGGGGAAAGTTAGGCTTTCACAGACCGGTTCAGAGTCAACCACATTGTCTTTGATTGGTGTGGGAAAGCAAATAGATTTTCACAACAATCGCATAGTTTTTTGGTTACGTTTACTGATGCTAGATCTAATTAAATGAACTGAATTGGAACGCCCCACCGACCATGGTGGGTTTAGAATTCATGTCTCTTGAACATTATTCCATACTCTAGATTAGTAACATGCTCATGATGGGCTCCATACCATCTCCTTGATAACATTGATAGTTAACCCAAGGTGATTAGTACAGAGACATGGCTGTCAGGTTGAAGACCAAAGAGCCAATTTGCAGGAGCCTACAGCTGCAAATTGACAGAGAGTCAATAAGTATAGAGAAATAAATGTATGGCTCAAAGACTTGGAGAAGGAGGGAGTTGTTTCATTGGGATGGACATCTTTGAATCATACAGGGACAAGTATCCTGACAGATTGCATTAAACAGAATGCACAAACGGTTTAAAACAAATTGAATGTGTGTGTGTGTGTGGATGGGAGTGGGGTTAGTTGACAAGGGTGAGGTTTCTCACAATCAGAAGTGGAAGAGAGAGAGAGAGAGAGGGAGAGAGGGAGAGAGGGGGAGAGAGAGGGGGAAAGAGGGGGAGAGAGAGAGGGGGGAGGGGGAGAGAGGGGGGAGGGGGAGAGAGGGGGGAGGGGGAGAGAGGGGGGGAGGGGGAGAGAGGGGGGGAGGGAGAGAGAGGGGGGAGGGGGAGGGGGAGAGAGGGGGGAGGGGGAGAGAGGGG